>JAYKQN010000014.1:1452500-2052500 GCA_036785175.1 Eupleurogrammus muticus
CTTCCCAAATCAAAAACTCACTAGAGGTCTGACCTCGGTACACTAAAGTTATCGGTCACAAGACAAATTGCCTAATCAATGTTTGAGGCAAGCACCAGATTCATTGGGCCAAATACCTTAAGTTTCCAAATTTTAAGAGAACAGGCAGACAATAAACCCAATTACTGCTTATCCCTCTTGAATCATCTTGAGAATGTAGAAATTACATAATATTCCCACTAAAAATTGGCCTCCCAAAAAGAAAGGGTTGTGTAACTTCCGTTTTAAAAAATCTTAAAAAAAAAAAAAAAAAAAAAAAAAAAAGCAGATGACTTTATCTTCCACGCAAAATTAACAGTGATATCCGCTTATTTCCCCCATGCGATTAGCCTGGTTGAAACCATCCTCGTCATGTGAGCTCACATTTCTGTCCACTCTGCATTTCAGTTTGACCTTCTCTCCATTGGAAATGACTTCCAGAAATTGCAAAGTATCTGGGCCAATCAGGTACCATGGTCTAAGTCTCTTAAAATCAATAATCATGAAGCAACAAGCACTAACAAGAAAGTGCTATTACTACCAAAAAATAAAAAATGCATGAGCCGAGAAAAAATAAAAAATTTCCCCTGTTCTCCTGCCTGGAAATGGCAGAAGCTTGATTCAACAACTTGCTGCACTGATTGAATGAAGGTGTGGTCTGTCAGGTACCTGGCAGAAGCATTTGCAAGGGAGAGAAGTTCAGACTGATACGCAGAGCAAACAGCAATGTGAGCTCACGTAACAGGATAGTTCGAACTAGGCTACCATGCGATAGTTTTGAAAGGCAAAGGAATCCAAGATTATTTTCCACAGTCTGTTTAATAGGCTCCATGAAGCCAAACTGACAAAGAAAAAAAATGTTGATCATACAAAGAACATAAAGTACAAAACTGTTCCCGGATGTGATATTACTTTGGGGGAACGAAGTTACATTTTTCGATCACTTAAACAAGATTAGTCCATTTTACAGCACATTTAAAATGCAGATGTTGAGCAGAGCAGAGAAGATACCTTGGACAGACTGTAGCATGCTGCAATTTGCAACTTCATGAACAGCCGGCCACTTTGGATGTGTAGTTCACCAGTCTGAAAGGAATTTTTTAGGGGAAATTGAACACACAGGAGGAGCCCGAGCTAAACTAAGTGTTTAATAGTAAAAAAAGGAATTTAGCATAAAATCCCCC
Organism: Eupleurogrammus muticus; assembly: GCA_036785175.1. Classification (NCBI taxonomy): domain Eukaryota; kingdom Metazoa; phylum Chordata; class Actinopteri; order Scombriformes; family Trichiuridae; genus Eupleurogrammus; species Eupleurogrammus muticus. The sequence goes on from JAYKQN010000014.1 coordinate 1,453,703, forward strand.
AAAGTCTATTTAAGAATAAATGGATGTTTCCTCACTCCATTTAAAACCTGGCAGGAGGTAGGTCAGTCACAAAGACTGTGGGGAAATAAAGGAAAAAACAAGCTCCATCAGATAGTTCATTATATAAAAAACAATACGAAATAAGGAATCAAATTAGGAAACACTCTAACGTGCTGGACAAAAACTCTATAGCGATGGTAGTGGCTGATCAATGCAAAGCCATGTCGAGAGCCGTTTGATCCCCTAAATTGGGACTTTACATTATTGATCAGATTACACAGATGCCTTTTAGTGAACAAACGACTTGTTTAGGAGAAATAAAGATGCCCAATCAAGCAAAGTAACAGTCTTTAACTGTAATTTGTTTTAACATGGTTCATTAAGGAATGACCAAAACTCATGGCTACATTTTTTAAGATGCTTGAGCTACTACAACAGAACTACAAAACTAAGGTCAGCAATAACACGTGGACATTTCTTGAGGAGCGCATCTTTGAAATACAGCCAGCCAAGTGATGATCTTGAATCATGGAGACGTTTACTCGTGTGTAGCTGAGGATAAGAAGTGGGCACACAGGTAAAGACACGGAAAGTTCCAACACTGGAGTTTCACAACATCCCCCTCAACCCACCAGACAGTCCAAAAACCCCTCAGTTTTTGCAAAAGGGGCTCCATCAGCAGAGATACGAGCAATGTCGATTCAACAGAATGAGTAACTTAGTGTTTCAAATTGTTTGCCAGCCTCTTTATCAGAGTCGGGCGGAGGGGCTAGCAAAATTCGGTAGAGTGAGAGACATCCACTTGAGCTCAAGTACAAAACTGAGGGCATTCATGGTTTAAGTTTGTTCATGTTGGGGCTGTGTCTTCATAAAAAAAAAAAATCTGTCTATGTTTGAGCCTATGATAACGTGTTAGTATATTCCTTTGTTATTTATTTTATTTTTTTAAAAGAGAAGTAGAAACAAGGCCAAGACATTATCGCTCCTTCCTCACAAAAGCTTGATACTGTATGTGGCATTTCAAACGGTAATGTGTGTTGTCAACCCTAAAAGAAAAAGATATATATACCGACAGCCCCAACATAAGTCTATACACACAATGCACAGCCGTGTTATTCATGCTTACCATAGCTGTCGTATCCATCGCGGTAAGATCCAGAGCGGTCACCATATCCACTCTGACCCCTAGAAAAGAACCAAAACAAGGTTTTAGATGAAAAATCATCTTCATTCAATATAAACACTCTTTCTTGAGAGAAACACTGATTTCACACTTGCCTATTTTCTCTGTATCCGCTTGAGGAGTATCCTCCACTCCTGTATCCACCGCCGCCGCCACCTCCAAAGCTCCTGTCTCCGCCGCCGAAGCTCCTATCACCATAACTCCTATCTCCATATCCCCTGTCTCCATTGTATCCACCGCCTCAATATAATAATATAGATTTTGAGATAAAGGGAGGAATTAACAGCAAACAATAAAAAAACCACACTATTTTTCTGCCTAGTGATCACCTCTTGAGTAACCTCTCCCACCTCTCCCCCGGGAACCGCCAAATCTGCCACCACGAGGGCCCCCGCTGAAGCCTCCTCTAGAGCGTCCCCCCTTTCCTGCTTCATCTACACGAATAGCGCGTCCATCCAGAGTCTGTTTGGGGAAAAAAAAAAAAAAACACAACATACCAAGTATTAAAAAGATATCACAATTTAATCTCAATTTGTAAAGGGATGGCAAGTTTCCAGAAACCTATGGGAAGTTGAAGCTGAGTGATTTTGGAAACCTGCAATTGAAAAAAAGTGTGCCTTCCAGAGATGTAGAAATCATCTGTGCTTGTGATGGAGGAGTGCACAGTGCAAGGGGGCGTGGCTTCAATAGTGCTGCAGTAAGCAGAGTGCATGTGATTGGGGCGTGTGCTTGCATTAAAAGGGATAGTTCAACATTTTTGAAAATTCACCCATCATGATCATTGTCATATTGTGCAATTGCTGAGTTTGATGAGGGAGACAAACCATTACCATTAAAAAAAAAAAAAAAAAAAAAAAAAAAAAAAGGCCATCACCCATTACTGTGATGATGGGCAAATTTCCAAAAAATGTTGAACTATCCCTCTAATGCATGTTTTGGTTGTTTTAGCCAGGTTAGGCAACAATAAATTCCTATGCAATGGATTTAATTCCCTGTTACTGCCAAACTTTATACAATACATTTAAATTATACAAATTTTGTATAATTTGGATTTATTTTTTTTTTTTTAATTTCCATATAGTCCCATAGTTTAAAAATTTCCAGAATTTAGCATCTCCAGCTGTGAGTATATGTTTTTCTACACACAAAGTTAATTATCCTATGATTACTTTACCAATATCAACTCATAACATAAGTGCTTATGTGCCATCTAAAGGATATTCCTATCTATATCTTCAGACTTGTTTTAATACAATTAGTTTTGAATATTTAGAGTTCCTACACATTATGCATTTCAAAATTCCAGACAAATATTTTTGCATCTATTGTTTAAACACCAACTTTAAATGAATATTGTAAAATTACCCTGTAATACCCTTAACTAGCAACTGTACACTGCATGCGGCTCACACATCAATGCATTTATAAATATATATAACAATCTGATCTAGGTTTATACATAAGGACTACATGTAATATTATTCCTATTTTGCTTATAACACTTCCAAACATAATTTTAAAGGCTGAACTTTTACTTCTATTACAACTATAAGTCAAATATTGTGTCAGAGCCCTGAATATTAGAATATTTACAGAAACTAAATTAAATTAGATTTAATGAAAAAAAATGGTGAAAGGAAGAAAATAAATGCAGTACTTATTTACCTTTCCATTCATGGCCTCCAAGGCATCTTTCGCATCTTCTGGATTATCATATTTCACAAAGCCGAAACCGCGAGACCTCCCTGTCTCTTTGTCTCTGATCACATCCACTGAGGGGGGGGATGGAAAAAAAGAAGTCATGTATACATACACACCCCTACACATAAATATATAGTTTGGCTTTACTTTTGCTTATCTGAACTGGTACAATGCATTTTAATGAACATTTCCAAGGTAATATGACGGATTACATCCAAACACTAATTTATCTGTTGTCCTGGGGCAGGTGCTAAACGTAGGTACATCAAATAAAGCATAGTGAAACAAACATTAAAACGCTTCATGCAATTATATATTATTTTTAAATCGCCATTAAAATAAAAGTTGACGTCTTGAATGAGCATTCACCTTTGTCGATTTGTCCATATTTGCCGAAGGCCGCAGCCAGAGACTCCTCGTTGGTCTCGAAGCTCAAACCACCGATGAATAATTTACCTTCGTCCGACATCTTCTGTATCACTGGAAGAAGAGGGAAAAAACACCGAATATATCACATCGGCGTGAATGTGCGCTCGCGCCGTTTACCGTCTGCTTTGATGACCCTCGGCGGATAACGGCATCGGCTCGTGCGGCGCACACACTGGCATAATGAGGTCATGGAGTCGTTAACGTTATTATTTAGGGTCCGTTAAACGTTTGCCGTTCAAGTCAGCGGAAGGGAAAACCGTCTTTTTAATGCGATTAAATAATACTCGGGTTCGATAATGCTAAAGCGCCAATTTGTTAAGAAGGTCGAACTAGGCCCAAAAAAATACCACGAGCGTTTTAGCGGATTAGCTGCTGTAGCTTCCCCCCTCCCTCGCTTTCAGCGCCATTTTATAGCAAACCTGCGCCTCATTCTGTCCGTCTGAGCGGCGCTAAAATGCGTCGACAAGCACCGTGTGTGTCTTTCTGGACTCTCCTAAAATAACTTTAAAACAACAAATACTTCCAATATCAATGTTACCAGACTACTTTACACCGTTGTAAAAACCTAAGTTAAAAAAAACGTGAATATATGTTTTAACGGAGAGTCCCATTAAATAGCTAATATTTTTATATATACGCACATCATATTTTTTTGCGAAATAATATTCAGTTTCCAACTAAATGCGGGGTTTTACCTGCTCGCTGCGCTTTAAATGGCTGCTGTGTCCCCCCTTGCTTGTGGAATAAGAGAGAGGCGAGAAGGAGCGCTCCGCTTTTAGCGCCGTCTTCTTCTGCGGGACTTTTACAGGCTGCTGGTGTCACCACGACGACACGGCGCCGGCCGCAGCGCCGCTCCCTGTAAGCGCTGAGCCTCCGCCAGGTGGGTGAGGAATATAGGTCCACAAGTCTGGGATTTAGGAGGGTAAAATCATTATATTATAAAGTAAGCAATGCTTTATTTTTTCATCTTTAACAAATCCACAATGAATACCAGAGGTGGGAAGTAACTAAGTACATTTACTCAAGTACTGTTCCTTAATAAATAGGAACACGGGCCCATTTCTCCCTAAAGAAAATTATGGGTGATACATCCATCCATCCATCCATTGTCTATCCCGCTTATTCCCTTTCGGGGTCGCAGGGGTCTGCTGGAGCCTATCCCAGCGCGTTAAGGCGAGAGGCAGGGATACACCCCAGATGGTCGCCAGCCAATCGTGGGGCACACACACCATTCACACACCATTCACTCTCACACTCACACCTATGGGCAATTTAGAGTTGCCAATTAACCTGAGCATGTTTTTTGTATTGTGGGAGGAAACCGGAGTACCCGGGGAAAACCCACGCAGACACGGGGAGAACATGCAAACTCCACACAGAAAGGCCCCAGACCCAGGCCCAAGGCGGGTCTTGAACCTGCGACCTTCTTGCTGTGAGGCAACAGTGCTAACCACCGCACCACCGTGTCGCCCCCATGGGTGATACAAAACAGACCAAATAGACCACATATAGATTAATTTTGCACCTAGTTGTTGTAATTTTGCACATGGTTATAAAGACCCAGCTGGTCTGTTTATACAGTAAATGTAATAATATACATTAAACTACATGAAAGAATAGTAAAATAAATAAAATATTAATGATAATAATAAATACAAGTAATATACTTTCATATTCTGTTATGTATATAGTATTATTATTATCTATATATTGCACATTGTATAGAAGGTGTTGCAGTATATTACTGTTAATTCACACAAAGTATCTAGAATTGGCTCCACATTAATAAACCAAAACAGTATTTGTTTTACATGTTTTAGTGATTAAAACAAGTAGTATAATATACTATAATAATGAGGAGTTTCACTTTTGTCACTTTGAGTACATATGAATCAGGACTTTTTTAAAATTAACAGGAAAATGACTGAAATGAAGAATTATATTCTGAAAGCAGTAATCTACTAAAGGTTGAAGAGAACTGTAGCTACATGGTCTGATCTTTTTATCTTAGTTAGGATAAACGTGTCTGTATTCTTGATTCACTGTAATCTATGGATTATTTTTTTAAAGACCCATGAACAGAGAATTTCTTGATAAATCAAACATATCTTTCAATATTATTTCATCATAGTTTTTTCTTTCCAAATGCTACTTTTCTTTTAGTTTTTATCTTGTTTGAGGGGGACCTTTTTAAAGTGGGCAATCAGAAACTTCAAGGAGCAAACATATAACTGAAAGAGATGAAGCTCTCTATCGCCTGTGAAAAGAACAAAATCCTGCAGGCCGAGCACAAATAGACTTTAAAGGGGTGAGGGAGAAGGTCAGACAGCTTTTTTTCCCCTCAGACAAATTTTTAGGAAGTCGGAAACAAAACATGTACCAACGTGTTGACTGAAGAGTCTGAGAAAAAGGAGAATAGCAGATTGAAGGAAATCATTGGAGGGGTGTGAAAAGGCCCCATCCCCTACCACACACACACACACACACACACACACACACACTAAATACCATCACCCCCCATGACCCTGTATCCTACCCATCCCCCTCCACTAGAACCTAAGCAGCTTTGTTTTGTCTAAACTGAGAATCAGCTCCCACCACTCAGACTTTCCAAAATTGCCTCCGTTTTGACTTCAGAACTGACTGAATATTTCCAAAATGGGGGAACCTGAATACTCCTCTTTGATTAGCACCTCGCCAGTTGCTGGGGTGTATTTTTGGAGTCTTGTCGGTGCAGTCAAACCGCTTTTAGTGTTTTTGTAGAAACCATTTAACTCTGCTGCAGAAACCCTGAACAGAGCTTTCTTTGTTCATCTGGGTCTTAGCCATTCAAAGTTGTGAACCTTCGGATTATTTGGCACATTTTGAAATTCAGGAATCCTGGAAGCACAATTCAGGAGTTTGTTTGCAGGTTTTTAAAACATTTTTTTTGTTTGCTGGATCACTGCACCAAACTGGTTCAAAAACAAACATGTGCAGGTTTTCCCATTTTTTCCTTTTATTCACTGATATTTTTGCATTCTTTTATGTTTTTATATTGCATAAGTAAAACATTTCAGAGGAACATCCTCTGCACAGAACAAGACTTGACAGTTTGAATACATTCAAGACAGTTAAGGCATTTCAATACATAAAGTAACAGTTTACATTTACAGTAACAGGTTTGTATAAACACTGAGACGTACAACATGTAAATGTCTACTGGAACGTGTAGTGACGTGTGCTACATACTGTAGTTAGGACCATTGCTAGGACAGACTGATGAAATAACAAAATAACATGCTCACAACAGTGACAGCCAGAGGAATCAGACTCCTTGGATCTTTTGAGCAAACATATTTCAGGAATGCGTTCATAGCTTTAAAAATAGCTCTTTCACATAACTCCCCAAGGTCAGAGGTCAGCTCCAGTTTCCATGATGGCTCCTCTGCTGTGACAGTGTTTCAGTCCTAGGGCCGATGGTGACAGTGCTGGTACGGGTGAGATGTTGGCGAGAGGTGCGAGCTCCTGCGAGTCCGCCTGCGGAGACGCCTCTGATGCATCAAAAGCTGCAGGTGCTCCAGCTTACAGTGCAACGTTTGATTCTCCTCCGTGGACGAGGGGGCGTGGGGACTCTCCTCATCTGTCAGAAGAGACCAGAAACATTATGAGCCACAGCATATAATTATACTTCACACGCTCTTTCAGATAAGAAGTGCTTCAAAGTAAGTGTTTCACATGGGCAATGCAGTAAGACTGCGCTTACTAATTATATTTGATTAGTTTACAGCTAAATTTTTGATAACTTGCTTTATTATTTGGTTCACAACAATAGAGAAACATACATAAAAGAAAAAATAGTGACCGTGAGAAGTGCCCAGGTACAGTAGAAAAATGAGCAACATTAGAATCGGGGTTAATAAAATTGTCATAACCATTAATGGATAATTACAACAGTTGGTGCTAATTATAATGTCCTAAGCTCAGTAAGTCTCAAAACTATCACAATTTCTGCAAGCAAAAAACTCTCCCCGACCAAAAGCCTAAAAATCTCCCTATTTACTTTTCAGCCACTTTGGCTAACTTGTTGATACTAAAAACACAGGAAGCGCCACAACTCCAACATGGATGCAAATCAATAGAAATGTTGAGGCAAAATGTCCTTAGTTTTGTCTACATATTAGTATACTATATATATTAATATACCTTCTAGAACTCAGCTGCGGCGTCTTTTTTGCCTTTTGTAAATACAATGGTATCTTGGTAACATCAAAATGTGAATTACCAGGAAAAGCCCAGAATCGTCTCTGCCTTTTGGCTCTGTGAGACAGACGTGTATTGTTAAATCAATCAATCTTTGTCACATGTGTTGCTGCTGCTGTTTGATGTAATCACGTCCTGCTTATTGATCGCTACGATGTAAGTGTGTTTACACAGTAAAATCCACCATAATCACAGGTATTCTTCTGTATTTAAATCACTTATTGTACCTAAACCTGGTGTCTACAACATGTGAGGTGACTACAGAAGTCTCAGAATCAATTTATGTTGTTACAGAACAAATATAGTTAGAAAATTGAATTTTCTACAGATAAAAAAAAACTTGTTTAGTGTTATAGCTGAGGGTTTTCTCATGCAATTTATGTAATAATATACGAATATAACAAGGAGAAGGAAAGGGAAGAGTAAATGCTGAAATCAAGATGACAGCCACCCCCCCCCCCCCCCCACACACACACACACACACACACACACACACACCTCTGAGGCTCATTAGGCCAGTTTTAGCCGCTGGCAAAGTTCACACTTTGCCAGCGGCTAAATCTGGAGTGCAGCACTAAACGCCGTTTGGTCAGTGTCACTCAAACCAGCTGGACTATCAGGAACCAGCGTTTATTTGGAATGTGGCTCGCTCTCTTTGAGTTTACATTCCCACCAGTTTCATAAACATTTAAAAAGAAATAGGATTGTGTGGAATTACCTCTCTAGTGTGTCAGTGTACGATATATTCTCATTGTAAAATCAATTGTAGTCAAGTAGACGCGGAGCTCCACTCCAACTTAGAAGTGAGTCGACTTACTCGGGTGGTCTGTCCTCAGGGCCACTGGTTTGGTGGTTTTACTGGGCTCCTCTGCTGGGAGCAGGGGGCTGCCTGGAGGGTTTGAAACAGGACAGTGGGGTTGTGGCGGGGGCCGGGGTTGGGGTCGTGGTTGTGGTTGGCTGGGTGAAGCCCCCTGGTGGTGGAAGGCGGCTCTCAGGAGGTCGTTGAGGATCTGGAGGATGATGGCGATGCCACGTCGGGGGTGGCTGATGCCGCTCTGGCTGCACGGGGCCAGGGTGCCTGACGGGGTGAGAGGGGACAGTGAGGATGAAGAACTGGTTAGAACAGATGGCTGCAACGATTAATCAATCAATGGATTGTAAAAATAACCAGCAACTATTTTAATTATCAAGTCAAAAATCAAAATTCACAGTTTCTTGTCCTCAAATGAGATTTTAATACCATAGTAACTAACTGATCAGTGATGATGAGCCCAAACCTGTTAATATTTCAGCTTTTGCAGTGAAAGCTTACCAGAGAAAGTGCCAGAGAAAACTCCTGGAGAGTGGCTCACAAAACTCTCTATGACTGCTCCTGGCTGCTTGGAGGAAGAATTCACATTACTCTGTAAAACAAGAAGGAGAAGATGAACGCTTAAATATCTATTTTTAGCATCCAGGATGAAATGGGCAAAGTGGGAAAACCACATTGTTAGAATGAAACAGACTTGATATTCACACTTTAACACTGTTTAAAGCCCAGTTCTGTGTTCATTTGGACTCTGCTGTCTATGGAGCTAACCTCTTTAAAGGCTGAGGCTGGCACTGGGCTGGGGGGTCCAGGACTGGGTCTGGGTGAGCAGACGGGTGCGGTTGCTGGCCGTGGACAGCTGGGATGAGGACTACAGGAGGAGGATGAAGAGGATGACGGAACAGTGGCAGATGTCTGTGGGGAGCAGGGGGCACAGGGGGCGCGTGGAGATGAGTGGTGATGGCAGTTCACAGCGGGGACAGGTGTGGGTCTTTTGGGGCCATGCTGGACTGGGAACATGGAGTCTGCTGTAGAGGAGGAGGGGGTTTGTGAAGCAGGCGAGGTAGTGGAGTCCGTGGCGTCAGAGTTCCGCAGCTTGCTGCTGATCCGGGCTCTGGAGTCCCGGTCCTGCTGTAGCTCAGCCATGTCCTGCGCTGACAGCTGGAGCTGCACGTACATCATGTGGGCACCGATTCCCAGGTTAATGGTGAGGGGAGAACGCCCAGACAGGAAGTCGCTGATCTGCACAATTGTCAGGAAAGAAGCACTTCAGATTCATATAAACCCTCTTTTTTTTTCCTGGAGAAGTGAAGCATGTGAAGTGCATTTGTCTAAGATATGCAACCAAGCTCAAATGTGCACTGATGCTTAAAAGAAAACAAAATACACGAAAACAACAGAGCGTGGGTCGTTACAGTTCAATGACACAACATAACGTGCGGGTGGCATGTATGCAGCCTACTCCACAAAATATGAGGGAGAACAACAAGATGAAATCCTCACCTGGACTTCTGTTAAACCTTCTAGAACATCCATCGTGGTCCTCTCAGCTCTGGCAGTGGAGCACTGCAGCGGAAAGACGCAATGAAACAGTTCATCTCTCGGTGAGGTGAAGTGAAGAGCCATTGAACGTGCGTGGATGTGTGTTCCAGATGTGGGTGCACCGAGTGTTTACTTACTACTAAACCAGCTTCAATGACAGGAACCAGGGTCAGTTTGCTGCCATCTGCTACACCCTGCTCCAGCAGCTTCCCAGCAGTCAGCTGCCTATTTAGAACCCAGAAAGTGATGCATTAGAGATCAATGCAATTTGAATATATATATATTACCTTACAATTGGGATTCAGTTTGAAAGAAAATGACTGTTTTCTCAATGAAATATAACATTAAACTATCACAAATACATGCTCTACATTGGTAATGTGGGCTGGGACCTTCGTGTGTGGAGTTAGAACGTATCCCTGTGACTCTATGGGTTCTCTCCAGGTTCTCAGGTTTCCCCCCACAGTCCAATAAACATGCTGAGGTTAATTGGAGATTCTAAATCGCCCATAGGTGTGAATGTGTGAGTGAATATGGTGTGTGTGTGTGTGTGTGTGTGTGTGTGTGTGTGTGTTTGTGTGCTCCACTATAGGCAGTCGACCTGTGTAGGGTGTATCCCTCCCTCTCGCCTCTAATGTGCTGGGATTGGCTCCAGCAGACCGCTGTGACCATAATGAGGAATAAGCGGGTATAGAAAACGACCGACTGACATTGTTAATGTAGTAAATGACAAATTTAGCTGCAAATGTCTGTTTTTCTTAATGCAACATATAGAGTATGTATAGAGCAATCATCACTCCAGTTGTAATGTGATGTGTATTGTAATGATACATTGTGTGTGGTAATTGCTCATTTTCTAATCATTTTGCATCACATTTGATGAATAAAAGTGTGACCTTTAAAAGAAAACACCACAAAATTGTCTGGGTGACCCCTTAACTCGGTAGTGGCTATACACATATAAGGTGTCATTGAGCAGACTCACCTGTCTTTATGCAGCAGGACGATTCTGTCCGTCTGCAGTCTGAGTCTGTGGGAGATTCGTGTCCTCAGCCCCTCCACCGTCTCTCCCCGGGGCACGGTGAGCTCCACCGGGCTGCCGGTGGTCGAGGTGACGGACAGACGCATGGCGGGCTGCCCGGCGGAGACCGCAGCCCCGCAGCCCGCAGCCCGGGCCGGCGTGAAGCTGCAGAATCCCCGCTGCTGCTGCTGCTGCTGCTGCTGCTGCTGCTGTTGTTGCTGCTGCTGCTGTTGCTGCTGCTGCTGCTGCTGCTCCATTCAGCTGAGCAAGGATGCGAAGGCACCAGTTTAAAGAAATAAAAATAAAAAAGCAGCCAATTGAGGCAAAAGGAGGCGGTATTATGAGTATAGGTTTTATTTTCTTATTTTTATCTCAGGCTCTTTAAACGTCTGAAAGTGAACGAACGCTGAGTTTAAAGCACCAACCGCGGCCCGTTCCCGTCGCTGGCGGACGCAGGTCTACTCCACCGAGCGTAAAACAGCCCGATCCTGTCAGGGGAAGCCCCGCCCACCGGAACCGCGCGGCCAATCAGCGAGGGGACCGACACCAGTCTGCCGCGCGTCGACCAATCAGCGTCGCGGCTTCTCACACGGCGTCAGCGTGTTTGGAGCCTCCTCACCATTCATAAAGTAAATGATGCAATGTACAAAGCACGACTGGAGCGTTTTGTGACTGCTGTCAAAATGTCTAGAACTAAAATTATTATCATTAATCACACCATTTAAAGCTTCCCGGAGATAAACGACAATATTTCTGAACTGGTTTCATAATGACTCATTTAGCCGCCATTAATAAGAAATACACTTTGTGATTTTGATTGATTCAGGTCTACAAGAAATATTGTATTTGTGTAGCAACAGCTTGTGCAAAGTAGAACTGCAAAACAATGTGATTTTATTGCTTTTATAGGCTTTTGAATATTTATGTACCCCACAAATGCAGCATCAACTATTTTCCTGAACTTAAGGTAGGTTGAAAAAAAATCAAACTAATTTATTTCCAATGTCATATTCTGTTCTTAAAGCATGCCAAATGTGAGGCAGGCTGTGCCATTTGTGATTTTCTGCTAAAACAAAATGAAATTCACTTTAAATTACACACCCAGACATGTGTGTGTGGTCAGAAGATGGTGCTCTTCTGGTTTATGATATTTGATCATAAAAGAGGTTTTCAGTTTTTTAATTTCCTGCAGCTTAAGATCAAACATTTTTTCACCCTTTTTCTTCCAGTTTCAAGGTGACACAGGTGCCAAACTGTCTCCCAGCATGCACTGAGCTGAATGCAGGGAAACACCCTGCCGCTGATCTATAAATGTATGATTTCAGTGTTCAGTCAGTGGGCGTGGAGGCACAAAGAATAGCCTCTGCTCCTCTGTACACCGCAGACTCTCTCATCCACTGCTGCTCAGAGGTCTATTTGTGTCCCGCGTCATAGCAGGATGTCGGGCTGCACCTGTCACATGATGCAGAGGAGAGGACCAGCTCGGAGTAAAATGACGTAGGAAAGGCAGGGAGGGCAGAGCACTGCAGCTAATATGTGTCTCCTCACGACGGCTAAAAATAGCTGCACCCACAACACCCCCGCTTTCATCCAGCCTGCGTCACTTCGCTCCCATATCACCTACCTCCCTTCCTCAACTCACTCCCACACATTTCTTTCCACTCTCTTCCAAGTGAACAAACATGGTGTTTTCTTTCTTTGTCTTGCGTCGCCCCGCCTGCCTTTCTGAAAACAACCAACCTGTGCAGCATGTGATTAGGGCAGCATCTGTCTTCTTTTTCCCTTGTGCTCGGCTATTTCTGCAGGCTATATTCAGTCAGTTTTTATATAATTAAAATTGTGATTTATTTGATGAGACAACCGTGCCTTAATCTTAATCTTTGTTGCAACTTTACTGGAATTCAAAAGCACTCCCACACTGATTCCTTCTTGGTGTTTATTTTTTCTTTATAAGAAATCTGATAAACTCAATGTCCTGTTGCTATTTTGATGGAGATCCACCTCTGTCCTCCCACACATTTCTATGGCAAAATGTCACTGTAACATTTAACCGAGGGGGAGGTTGCTGCTTTACATTCTTAGGGCCCCACTGAGAACAATTCCACAGGATGTCCTCCTGCTCTTCAGAGCATGCCCAGATGCAAGTCTGACGTCAGCGTCCAGGAACACACACACACACACACACACACACACACACACACACACACATGCACACAGTGCATTCCTCCTCTCCTCTACATTCCACATACCCCTACACGGCCTCTCCTGGCATCATTTATCGGATGTTTCAGTCCTCTGGTATGTTACACCTCAGTACCTGAAATTTCAGAGATGAAAATGATTAGATGTGAGAAATCGATCTTTAATGTTTCAGCAAGGATCCAGAAGACCCATACATGGACATGGATGGATATGTCCATGATATCCATGATGAATATGTGTTTATCATGGACCAGTGCCACTTACTATTTTCAATGGTTCTCTCTCAGTTAGATATTTACAGCAGAAATGACATGCATTGAAAAACAACACAAATAATGATTGTGTGTAAAAACTCAATGACAAGTGCCCAACGTTTATTCTTTCATGGATGTAAGGAGGAAATCACAATCAGTAAACTTGGATTCTTGAGAAGATGCAATTGGATCTTATTACTGGCTTCCCCCCTCTAAACGGCTCATTTGTTGTGGAAGCAGCTTTTCATATCACTTGTTCAAAGATCACAGTTTGCAGCATTGACTGGTAAATAGCTTCTATATGGAGTCGAAATGCATGTTTCCCCGTTTTAACCTATTTCTAAAACAGATGCTGTTTACCTGACAAAACCTGCTGAACACATTAGTCTTTAACTCTTAAATTTAACTTGACATCTGGGTGAACCAGACCCTGGATCAACAAACAGTTCCGTGTTAAAAAACAACACTTTTAGAACCTCGCTGATCTGTAAGTTCTCTGACAGCTGGGCAGAAAAGACCACATGATGAGATCAATGATTGGATATTGGTTGACTGATTTTATACGTATATAACCTAGAAGTAAGCCAAGAAAAGTATACTAAAAATGATCTGTTTCTTTTTTTACCATCTTAAATGTACATATATCATATGTAGACATTTGCATGTTAAAACTACAACATTGTTTCAACAGAACACTCACAATAAGTGTAGATGTGAAAATCAAGATGTGCCCAAAATCCTTGAAAACCATATGCTGTGTTTATGCTCCAGATGTTTAAAGGGGCCCTCTCAGGCTTCTTCTGCTTGTCGGGTAAATGAAGTGAGGGGGAGAAGGGAACGAGAGATCTTAAAATGTGACAAAATGTCCTGGAATGTAAGAAACATTGGCTGAGACGACACGAAAGGTCACGATGGTTTACGGGGACATGGGTCACGTTCCTCAGTCTGAGGCGTCTTATTTGTATCACGAACAAAAATATAACTCTTCTGTCCTCCGACAGAATTTATTACGTCAGGAACCTCCAGGTCATTTTGTTTGCTCCGAGCTGACGTCTCCCCAGTCGCCTCAAAGCCGTCCCCACTTGTGTGTGTGTGTGTGTGTGTGTGTGTGTGTGTGTGTTTATCTCTGTCACTCAACCAGCTGCTCCAGCTTTGAACCAGTTTGTTAAAGGTTTTTTTTTTTTTTTTTAGGAAAAGTTTTTGCTGAGTTCTTCAGATGTCTAACTGGCCGTGTGCTGCATGTGAGTCACCGTCCTCCAGCTTTCTGTTATCACGCAGCCACAGATTAGACCTCCCGTCGCCGTGGCATTTTTCCATTTGTGCAACTCCCTCCGTTTCTACATCACACAGGAACAACACGCTGCGGAGGGAGTGATTGCAGGGAGCTTTTCTGGATTGGAGTTTGCACGATGGAAGAAATGACTTGACAAAAATAAAATATGCAGGGGAGAAGAAATAACAGATGAAACTCACAGAAAAGGACTTTCTGAATTTACCAACAATCCTACAATCACAAATAGCTTCGAAGAGAAAATCATCCACATTTAAAGATTTATATCCACTAATTGAGACTAAATCAACTGCACAGACATGTTAAGTACACAGGAAGTTGACAAATGCTCCTAGAACTAGAAGCCATGTAAACAGATAGAGAAGTTTTGCAGCAGTGTTTAGTTATTTATGTCAAAGTTTATGTTCTTTTCGTGATGTATTTATATTCTCTTTCTGTGCAAAGTCATGTTTCTTTAGATGCATGTTTCATTTCCCATTCACCTGCTGAAAATGGAAAGTTTCTCTGGGATCAGTATAAACCTGATGTTGATTTATAAAATCACAGATAGTTTTGACGCCAACTCTGGTCCAATATACAACTTAGAATAAAATGATATGGAAACCTGAGGGCTAAGAACAGATCTTTTCAGAGGAGTTCAACGTCTGAGATGGAATATATTTATTTATAGATTTTTGGCTTTTTTAACTGAGGGAGAAGAAGGAGATGCCATTTTTAGGGATTTTCAGATGGTAATTATATTTTATTTTGGGGAAAAAAACTGCAACAGGCAAATGATGTTCGAAGTGAAGTATTTTTTATCTTTTATCTTCCCCCACTGATAGAGACTTCTTCATAACCATTTGTCCCATGACCAACGGGACATAATATTATGTTTGATTCTTTTATTCAGATAACCAATATGAGCACATTTTTTTTTTTACAATTTATTTCTCCTTTACTGCTTTTTATTAAGCACTAAATTCCATTGCTCATTTTACTCCCTCCAGTTGTTCCCTGTCCGCCACTTGACTTTCAGTTCAATAAACGCAAATATGCCCTGAATAATGGTGAGAGGTCAAAAGGAGAAACAAAATCTCTCACATATATTCTACTAACTAAAAAGAAACTATGTCTTTTTCTTTTTCCTTTACTGCATCATTGACTGTGTGGTGATATAGCACATATACAAATGCACAGTTTATTCTGCACGTTTCAATTCAAAACCTTTATTAAAGCCTCACAGGTCATTGATTTGCAATGATATCGAGGTACAATATAAAAATATACGGTACAACATAAACATATATTCATTTGCATTTCTTTAATAGCATCTATCTTCTATTGTAGAGGTAAAGAGAATTTTATGTTTTAATATTTGCATTGCGTTCATCAGTGATAAAACCCAATGCTGTTATTTATTGTTGTGTGTTATATTGCCTCCCCTTTGTGGACTAATAAAGGTAATCTGAATCAAATACAACCAAATTTAAATCTTCACCTAATTAGAGAACTATTAATCTGCAGTGAATTAAAACATCTGATTTTTACTGTCGTCTCCTGTAGTGGAGCAGCGGTGCAACAGCGCCACCAAGTGGTGAAACGTGATATTAAGAAATACAAGACGTCTCGAACACTTCTCTTGTCTCGCTGTAAAAAAAACGACAGCCTCCAGCGCAGAAACTGATATTTGGTATTTTAGGATCAGTTCCGATCGATCCGATAGATTATCGATCAAACAGCCGCTGCCATTCACGAGCTGTGATTGTGAATGGGGGCGGGTTTTCTCCTCCATCTCGCATCCCATCATCATCATCATCCTCATCAGCATCATCAACAGCATCAGCATCATCAGCACCGCCGCCGCCAGCGTCGTCATCGGCAGCGCGGGTCACGTGGTGCGGGCGGTGGGCGTGTCCAATCGCGTGTGGTTTCATTCATAACTACGGTCCTCAGTTTGAAGCCCGGATTAAAGTATGCAGACGGGGCACGGAGCCTGTGGACCGATTCACGCGGAGCCTCCAGCCGGGTGAGTGGGTCCGACCGGCGGCTTCAGGCTGAGCGGCCGCGGCCACGTGCGTGACACATGGATCATCGCGGCATTTTGATTTAGGGAGAGATGCTCTGACCTATGTGTGTGTGTGTCACTAGATTTGATTTATTATTTCTGCCCCTCCACCCCCCGCGTCCCCCCCCCCCCCCGCAGGTTGAGCGCACACGACGCAGAGATGTGGGACAGCCCTGACCGGCGCGTGTTCGGAGGAGAGAGGAAGATGCCGCTGATGATGATGATGATGATGCTGGTGCTGATGCTGAGGAGGCTGCTGCTGCTCAACCGCTGCTGCTGCTGAGCCGCCACGACCCCCGTACACACCGTAAGACAGACCGCTGCACATCTGGAGCGCATCAGCATCCAGTCACACGTCAGGATGATAGATGCAGTCAGTCCCCTCCCTCCCTCATCCCTCCATCCCTCCACCCCTCCATCCTCCCTCCCGATATGCGCCGCTGACGGTGTTTACGAGGCTTTAAACACCATCAGCGTGATTACAGCCCACTGATGGAATGAACCAGAAAGTGTCCGCCTGATGTATAGCCCGCGGTTAAAGCGCGAGGAGAGGATGATGACAGGATGTAACATGTCATTAGACCTGGAAACTAACACACACACACACGCTCACGCACGCGCGCACACACACACAGACGCACAATGTGAATTTTCTTTTTTCTCCGCCAGTGTTTTTATTATCTGACAGTATTTACTGGAAATGATGGAGAAGCACGAAGTCCTATTGAAGTATATTAAAGAACAAATGTAAAGAGAACGTCAAACCACCTATAATAACAACAACATATAAAATAATAAAATCATGTTGTCTACAACTTAAACTGTGTTCAAACTCAGACTAGTTACTAAAAAATATAATAAATAAATGCTATAATAATTATAACAGTAATGATAATGTGAAAATAAAAAAAAATCAAGATCTGAATACATATTTATTTTTCCTTAAGTAAATTCAAGAGATGGCTATTGATCACACACACACACACACACACACACACACACACAAACCAAGAGCGTTTTTTCTCCCTGTTGATCAGCATCCTCAAATAAAAACAGATTGTAAGAAGATTTCCATGAAAAATGAAAAAACATCAAGACATCTGATGCTTCTGAAATGTCTTTTATGTTTTATTTCGCTGAGCAAAGAGGAAGATTTGAGAAAGATTCTGTTTTGCAAAGAAAAAAAATTGGCAAAATCTTTGAATAAAATTCAGCATTAATCTTTATCCTTTATGATCATGAGGCCGAGCAGTGGATGTATGCAGCATGTGTGTGTGTGTGTGTGTGTGAGTGTGTGTTCCCCATCACGGTTACCTTGAGCCGTTTGTATGTGCGAGATATTACATAAAATATGAGTCTCGTGTGATGCGGCAGTGCTGCCAGCATGTGTGAGAGATGCAGGCATGGACTGATGTAACACAAGCTGTGCCTGGTGTAAATAATTACGTGCTGTCAGCTCTTATGTCTTTTTTCCTGTCTCTTAATGCACTTCTTGCTCTGTCTCCGTCCTCACGTGGGCACACACACACAGAAAAAAAGGTCATTTAAAGAGATTGGACCACAGGAGAGACGCAAGTGGGAGTTTATTGTAGAGGATTTTTGGTTATTGTGCCATTAATGGTGGATCTCCAGGGGAAGTCGGTGCATATTCAGACACACTTGTGCTCCATCCAGAGCACTCGATCTACACAACAACTGGATCTACATTGTTCCAGGATGTGAAAGGGCTGCTGATTTCTGCACAGAGTACGCAGCCTGTGATTGCTTCCCCGTGGCTCAGCAGGAAGCCTTCCAAAGTCTGAATAAAAATAACCATAGTGATGTCATTAGGTCGGGATTGGAGACTTTAAATGATTAACAGAAAGCCTGCATCTGAAACTGGAGCGTCGGGTTTGATAGATGTGGGTGTTTATCGGGCAGGGAGGGGCTAACGGGAGACACCACTGAGTTTCACTACAGGAGCCTGGGCCAGATTAAGCACCGGAAGTCAGGATCTCAGCTGCTTAAAAAAGTGTCTTATAGTCATTTCTTTTTTGCAACTGCATTACCTTATTTCAAACTTCAAACTCCACCAGCATGACCTCAGCATGAATGTTTTTCACAATATATTATTCGGATGATAATATTTTATTACAGAGTAAGGAACCTCTGTCAGTGATTGAGAATTGATGTGTGGTGCAGCAGAAAAGATGAAAGACAGCTATAGGAATATCATGTGCTTTATGAATGGATTTGGAAATTGGCCTTAAAAATTTAATTTGGCAGGTATGCATTTATAAATAAATGTGTGTGACTGTAGTATATTAATGCCGTTGATAAAAATGTTGATTTTATTGACCATAATGATGCAATGTAGAGATCAAAATGTCATGATCAACAGAATCAAAATGTTAAAAAAATGCCTAAAATCTTCTCATCATTATTAATGGCTGCATGGATCTTTTCCACCAGTTGTGAGAGGGTCACATCTATAGAATGATTTTTCCTAGGATGCACTTCCAGTCGGCAAAATATGATAAGGTGGATTTTTTTCAAACCTGCAACCTAATGTTAGTTTAGAGAATGACAGGTGACAGAATGACAGAGTTAAAGGTTTACAGGTGATTAAACATACAATACATGCAATCAGACACACATATATCAATCACATATATCAGGCTCAGAAATTGTCTTATTAAACAGGTTTTTTTTAATCCTCTGCAGGGTTCACCCACGCTGACCTGGACCATGAGCAATGATTTGCCTTTTCTGACAAGTCTGACTGAGAACTCTACTGTGAGTACACGGCTGCCCCCCCCCCCACCCACCTCCCATTCACACCTCCACATGTTATATCTCAGGTGGTGGACGGCCTGATTCATTTCCACAGCAGATTATTTGTGCTGTTGGCTTTGTGCTCCATGTAGGAGGGGTGGGGGTAGGGGGGGGCAGATATCTGAGCCAGCAGTGGTGATTATCGGAGGGTTAAAGCTGTCTGTAGCACGGAGAATTGACTGTTGTTTGCCTTTGGAGTGTGTGTTAGAAACATGGCCCGGAGACTGGCAAGAGGCTCCGCTGCTGCGGCTGATTGATTGTGTTGCTCTTCGTGTTTGGCTGAGCTTGTAAAAACAGCAGATTTCATTAAGCCACAGACAAACTCTGAGTGTGTGTGTGTGTGTGTGTGTGTGGTAACTGTGGTTGTATCGAGGTGTGCATATACAGCTTTAAACATTACATGCCTCGCCCCAAAGGCTCTGGCTGAATGTAGGCCACTCCGGCATCTAATGAATGTAAAAATATACCACATGTATGTGCTCAGTTTAGCGTGTTCTGGCCTCAAGCTGGTTTCAGGTTGAATGGAAAGAAGAAGAAAAGAAATGCATTTTTTGCACGCAAATTCATCCCTGTCTAGAGATTGTTTCTGTTCAGCAGCTGTGACGTTAGACTGAGCTCTGAACCTTTACTTGTCCACTGCATGTCTGTACATTCATCAGCAGCTGTGTCTTTTTTATTGGCCGTGATGACCTTGCTGCTTCAGCCTCTGTTAAGGTCATCATCGTCTAAAAGGTCGGTCCGTGCTCTGGGAGGATCTTCCAATCTTCCTGTGCACGACCTCCTCACATTTTCATACATTATGTAACAGTAACACGCTGCGATAGAAGCACTATTCCACTCGTGGAGGTGAAAAGCACCCAATTATTTCCACTTTTCACCAGGAAAGTCTGGTGTGGGGATCGCTTGTGTGCGTCTGCATCATCCTCCTTCTCCTCCTCCTCCGGTATCCATTTTTAGCCTGCGGAGGCCTCATTTCCCCCTCATTGAGAAGAGCTGGGAAATTGAATTAAGGGTCTCGCTGACGTTTCGATTAGCATCCCCAGGCTCACTCAGCCAGCGCTGAGAGTATTAATCAGAGGGAGTAGAGAGGAGTGTGTGTGTGTGTGTGTGTGTTCATGAGCAGGAAGGATGTACTGTATGAGTGTGTGTGTTGATAAGAATCGCCATGAGGAGGCAGAGACTTAGGGCAGCCTTTCAGTGTCAATATCTCCCCTTATTAAATATCACAGAGCCTTAGCCGACGGGCATCACGCCACGGAGAGACTCCACAGTGCGTCAAAGCTCAAAGGGAGAAGAATCAATTACTGTCCCAGCAGGACGGACGCCGCCACCGAGCTCGCATGACAACAGAGATAATAAGCTTCTGTCCTATTGTGCCATTAAAGGAATAAGTTACGATGCCACGTGAATACGAGCAATGGGAATTAAATTGATGTTGTGCAGCCCAAACAATGACGGAGTACAGCGAGCAGCAGGCGAGTCTCTGCTGATACTCAGTGACACAGCTGATATTTTTCTGATATTGTTCTATTTTATCTTTGCAGTTTATATTTGTTCTCATATTTCGGTAAATCTCTGTAAGTGACGCCTCTTTATTCAAAGGGAAGTAGACTCGGATTAGGTTGATTGATGTGTGTGTGTGTGTGTTTGTGTTGTGCGGTAAAAGGAGTATTTTCTTTCTATTGAACGTCCCTGTGGGGTATTCAATGAATAATGAACACAAAAAAGCACGAAGACAATGTATAATAAACAAAAGCAAATGAAACTCACTGCATAAAGTTAAATAAACCCGAGGCTTCTGAACAACAATTAGCAAATATTGTTTAAAATCACACATGAAACATATTCTTACCTGTATGTTTTTGCTGTACAGCTATGCTTAAAGAGGCAGTAGATAAATTCATAATAAATGTATAAGGTGATAAATAATATCCCAACTATCTATTAATGGAACTTGAAGGTTATTGGATGTAAATCAAATATTTATATTAAAGATTTTAGATTAAATGTATGATTTTAAAGGTAAAGGGTACTCATTATGATTGTTACTTTACACTTTATATTTTAATTATATCTGATATGAACTTCTTTAGATGCATCATATTTTATGAGGTGATAAAGAAAGATAATCTTCTTGATTTTACAGGTTCGGACTATGAATATTGTCCCCAATCACTTTAAAGTTAAGGGATCTTTTAACAGTCAGTATGAACAGGAGGAATAATTACAGAAAAAGAAAAAAAGCTCTATGAGCTTATCCTCTAAGATATAAATCAGTATAATGGAGAAGAATGTAGTGTGTATACAGCAATACCTAAAGGAGATTCTCATGTAAAGTTCCTTGTCATCGGGGTCATGTTCATCTTGTAAAGGGGTAAAATAGTCCTTATATTTCCTATAGAGAAACCATCCCTGAACAGACGTGGTGGAAGCTCTGCCAGGAAAATTAAACTCTTCACAGCTGGAGGCAGAATTTGTTCCAACCAGCAGTAACACACCTGATTCTACTAATTATTAATTAGTAGAATCAGGTGTTACTGCCTGGTTGCACCCACGCGGCCCTCCAGGACCTGAGGTGACCTTGATACAGTGTTTTCTGCTCCGCACCAGGATGTCCCGGTGTCGGCGGGCCAGGTGGAGAACTATGTGCTGCTGTTGGTGCTGCTGAGCGTCTTCGCCGGGGGGACGCTGGTCCTGCTCTCCCTGCTGCTGCTCTTCTGTCACCTCTGCTGCATGGGCGGACGCCGCTACTCCAGGTACGACCCCCGAACAACACCCCAGAAGTAGAGAAACCTGCGCGGTTTGCCGTGTGGCAAAGCGTTTCCTGTTTCTGTGACCAAGCACAAAGTTTAAAAGCTGATTTCCACCTTTCAGAGCGAGCGATGACCCCGAGAAGACAAACACCACTTACGCCGAAGACTCTCAGCCCACCCAAGGTCAGAGCCGTGTGTTCCTTCAGGTCCATATTAAACATTCTGGCCCCGCCGTTGCCGCCGCCGCCGCCGCCGTCATTTCTCATCCTTCTGTTCGTCCTTGTTCCCTTCCGTCGCTCAGAGATCACCATTCGTCTGGACGAATCAGACGCCATCTCGGCTTCCAGCTGTCACGATGGAGAGTCGGAGCGTTTCGTCTCCACGGGATCGACCGGCCGGAGAGTTTCCTTCAACGAATCCGCGCTTTACGAACAGGAGAAGACGACGCAGGACAAAGGGCGCAGGTACGGTTGAACCGAGCTAGGGCGAATGCTTCCATCAGTATTTCCAGTACTGAGGGTCGTCCTCCTCTCGTCATTAGGTACACACTCACTGAGGGAGACTTCCACCACCTGAAAAAGGCCCGGCTGACCCACCTCCACCTGCCCCCGGCCCCATGTGACCTGAAGATCCTCACCATCATGGAGTGTGACTCCACAGAGAGCAGCACCGTCAACATCAGCGAAACCCGCCCCCCCAAACTGCCCCTCGCCATCTACCAGGTGACTCGGCTCGGGATGGGATTTATTTCGCGCCCGATTCCCCTCGTTTATTTTTCCACCTGACCTGCGTTGTTTTTATTTTTTCCTCTCCGCAGCCCACGGAGAGACGGGTCTCTAACTGGATGGGACAGAGCCTCAGCGGGGGTCTGCCGGGAGACCCCCACCACTCCATCATCCTGGACCATGGGCCGAGACAGACGTCCTCAGCCATGAAAACACAGCACACACGCTCCCAGACTGTAGGTTTCACCTGTTTTTACTGGACTTTGCATCTCTAAAAATGGTTGAATATATTGAATATCTTATTATTATTGAATATATATATATATATATATATACATATATATATATATATACATATATATATATATATATATATATATATACATATATATATATATATACATATATTGACCCCCTTGGCTGTATGGGTTAGCTAACGTTAAGTGGCCAAGTCACATGTCTTGACTTAATCCCCATCAAAAACCTATGGATGACGGAACAGAAACCCTCTAACCTCAAGATCGGGGAAATATTTGCAAAGGGGGAATGGTCCAGAATTCCTATCGATACTTGCAAGAAGCTTGTGAGCAACTATGAAAAATTATTTGGAAGCTGTAATAAAAAAAAAAAAAGGGGTATGCAACTGATAATTGAGATGAACAATTTTGCACAGTGTGATTTCTTTGTTTTCACTCTGTTAAAGATGTTTATTTAGACATTCTATCGAAACACAAATTAATTGTGGCTTCAGACTTTCTTTTGTGTCCTATTTAAGCAAAAACTGAGGTGAAATACTAATTTGTAAGTGTAAAAAAATCAAGAAATCCCTTGTATTTGACAGGGGTATGAATAATTTTGGGCTTGAGTGTGTGCATATATATATATATATATATATATATATATATATATATATATATATATATATATTTTATTTTCAGGTCACAAATTCAATTTGTCCAGTGCTGGTTTAATACCTGAAATACTTCAGCATTTCAGTATGAGACCCTCAGGACTGCCTGTGAGGAAAGTTTGTGCTTGAAATGATATGTGTGTGTTAAAAGATCTGAGAACTAGTAATTGCTTTTTACAGTCACATTTAAAGCTCGGTGAGCCTGCACGGACACACCTTTGCATGGACAGATTGATCTGTTTTTTCCCCCCACGCACATAAAGCGAGCTGTGAGACGCAGCCTCCAGACGCTCAGACCCACTGATGCTCTCTGACATCAGTCATCACCGCCACTGAGTGACCATGTGAGAAACCGCTGTCCCCCGGGGGCTTTGCCTCTGCCCGTCACGATTCGTCTCGGCTTCCTGCGCCTCGGCCGCTCCCTAACGTCTCATCATCTCCCCCTTCATCCTTCCCCCGTCAGATGGAGGCCATCGGGGACAGGCCGGACGCCGAGAGCAAACAGGGGACGAGTGGAGACTCGACTCAGGCCCCGGGTCAGACCTTGGTTCTACATTTCTTCTCCACGCTGCGGCGCCACGCCAGTCTGGAAGGGGCCGGGCCTTACTTCAGGAGGTGGAAGTTCGACAGCAGCCACCGGGCTGCCAGCCTGGACGCCAAAGGTCTGTGCATCTGTGTTACGATTAGGATTGAATGTTAAGCAACTGCAACTGAAACGGTTTTTACCGATCGCCAGGATCCCCCAAGAGGAGGCCCGTCCAGAGGCAGAGAGCGGCGAGCGAAACCACCGATCACACAGAGGACGACTCTTCTCTGCGGGACGACCTCGAGTCTTTCCCACAGACGCCCATCCAGAGCAGCGGCCTCCAGTCCCTGTCTGCAGAGTCTCTGTCTAATCCCGCCGCCGCGTCCACGTCCTCGGTCTTCCTCAGCAGGTACCCCCCCCTTCCCTTAATCCTAGAACATGCACTGTGAAGTTCACTGTTGATTAACCCATAAGAACCCAGAAAAAAGGAACATTATGTGGCCCACATAGAGTTTTATAATGTATTTCATCCTATATGTAACATTGGGCATTAGTGGTAAACATATTCCATATCAGGATGATTAGTAAATGTCACTTTGGGACTTAATGAATTAAGATCAGAAATAAAACCTCATAAGGAAGCGTCTGGGGGAACCAAAGTTCTTGTTACACCGGTGTCACTGTGGGTTCTTATGGGTTTAACAAGCTGCTCTACGTTGTGTTCAGGCAACAACTGGAGGCCATGGTGGAGGTGGGAGCCGGGAGAGAGGAACCTTGTTCGCCAACAGGCGATCTTCACGTCCAAAGACGGGAGGAAGCCGTGCAAGATGGATCCAGAGAAACGGAGAAGGAAAAGTTAGGTGCGATCAAAAGGACAAAAGCCAAGGACGTCAGACTTGAATCTCTGGAGGACGACGACTTGTTCGAGCCGCAACAGGAAACCGCCATCGAGGAAAAGTTTGAAGATACATTAAGAAAAACTCCAGACACGAAGACAGAGGGCGTGACAGCGGGTGTGAAGAAAACGGCCGAGACGGAGACGGAGGAAGGAGACGAGGTGGTGCTAGGAGCCGAGGCCAGACGGAGGGCGGACTCGGGTTCTTCTCATTTCTTCATGATCCGACAGGAGAGCTTGGAGGCGCCTCACTCCCTCTACAGAGACATTTGGAGCTTGCGAGCCTCCCTGGAACAGTACGCCTCCTCAGACCAGAGCAGCACGGACCGCGAGTCCACCCGCAGCGATGCTGACAGCGTGTCGTCGGTCGGCGGCGCGGGAACCCGCTTCGGCCTGGACAGCTGCTTGTCCCAAGACCTGGACGACGAGCCCGAGGGCGAAGGGGACGGCGAGGCGTTGGACGGAGGCGTCAGAGGCGCGTCGGGCGGAGACGGCGAGATGGGAGGCGGAGTCGGGGGAGAGGGCGAGTCCGGGAACCGGAAACTCCTCCAGATGGACAGCGGCTACGCCTCCATTGAGGCGCCGGCCAGGGCGCCCGAGGAGATGCGGCTCTTCGGGACCCCCGGGGCCCCGCGGGGAAAGACGGCGTCCGAGAGGAGGCTGTTCTTCACCAGCTCGGGAAGGAAAGGGTCCGTCTGCGAGAGCTACGAGGCCCGGCTCTTCCAGGAGGAGCTGGAGGACGAGATGGCGGACGGCGTGGAGAAACAAGACAAACTAAAGGAGAGGCCTCAAACCGGCGGCCAGTCGCTCATCCTCCAGGAACCGTATCAACTCATGAAATCGCTGCACCCCCAGAAACCTACAGAGTCACAACCGCAGCCGATGTCGCCGCTGACGAAACCGAGCTCTCAGCCCTCCAGTCCCCACCGGCCTCGCCTCCGACGCCGCGACTACAGCATCGACGAGAAGACGGACGCCCTCTTCAACGAGTTCCTCCGCCACGACCCGCGGTTCGACCAGCAGGACTCGCCGCTGCGCTCCAGGCACCGGTCCAGGGTTCACCTCCGGAAGCAGTGGCAGAGGCACAAGCAATACAGCGACCCGGGGTCGAGCACGGGGGGGAGGTACTCCCCGTCTCTGGAGAGGCAGCGGTTCACGCCGCTGAGGAGAGGCGACAGCGCCGGTTACCCGCTGGACACCAGGTACCACAGCACGCTCTCACGCATCGCGAGCGCCGCCGACGAGGAGGCCAGCGAAGTGGCGGCCGGCGAGGACGAGAGCGTGGAGAGCAAAGACGGATCTGCCGAGGGAGCAGCCTCGGAAAACACGGCTGACGCGACCTCCGGAGGCGCCGACGCCGCCTCGGGTCGCACAGAGTCGGCTTCTACCGACAAGGACACGAAAAGCACAAGCGTGGAGACGAGCCACATGGATCCACGGGTGGACAACAGGAACAACAACAGCAGTCAGGCCTTCCCGTCGGAGGTTTCCCTGCAGGACAAGCTGGCGGTGTCCGTGGAGGAGCGGCTGTACGGCGGCCTGCGGGGCGCGGAGCAGCCCGGCCAGGGAGGAAGCGAGCGGGCGATCACCGTGTCTCACGCGGCCTCCACTGGCTCCAGTCCAACATAGCTCCTTAACGATGCTGTTCCATCAACTTTATTTCACTCGCATCGTCTACACACCCCAGATTAAACGGTCTGTAGCACTGTAACAATTGTGTGCTAGGCACGTGGTCAGTGTTCAGATTAATAGTCTGGCGTGTCGTCTCACAGATGAATCGTAAAGGACAGACGAACCTCATCCATGATCGGTCTCTTCCAGCAGTTCCATCCAGACCTTAATTTCCACTGTCGTGTCACGTGATGCTCCTTTTTAAATCTTCTAGAAATGAACTTGATTTATTCATAGCCTCGAAAAAAAAAAATGTAGATCCATATTTTGGCTCCATCTTTAGAAGTTTGGTTTATATTTTCAGACATAGTTGAATTTTCAGCATGCTATTGTATGTGCAAACATGTATGTGAATACTGTACAGTTTTAACTTTAAAACAAAAAGCACTTTGATGGGAAGAAATATATTGGCGTGTGTCACCCATTTCTCTTATTCAAACCTAGTGTTTGTGTTACCATTAAGGTTAATTGCTGTGTTTGAACCACCATGTAAAAAGAAGAAATTCTTCTTCAGTGATTGCAGCCCCCCTTCATTACATATCAGCAGATTGGGCTCATCATAAAAGCACCATCTAGCATTTTTTATAAACATATTTCATCTATTTTTATAGGAGTTTTGTAGGTCACTCGTCCCTTGTTATGCATATTAATTGAGGAAGTGGAATATGGGAGCTTCACAGGGTTGGAGCGGAAAGTTGAAAACTGATACCAAAACTGCACCGGGTTGGAATGCAATGAGCGGGTAATTAATATTTAAAGGATAAGACTTATCAACAAAAAGATAATCAATCTATTTAGAATGACCTTTGGAACCAAAGTCTAAAATAGCTCAATGGGCTCCACATTAAATTCCAAAGACACTAATATGCCCATGTAAATACTCACAAATGTGTAGACAACTGCAGCTGAAAATAGTTCTGCAGTTCAGAAATCCATAATGTAATCCAGGTTGCGTAAGGTTTGCTAAAACCTAGTTGCAGGAAATTAGCCTTAAAAAAAAGTATGAACTTATAGTTATCTCTTGAGTAGAAAGTCAAAACTGCAGAGTCTAACTTTAGGTTATTTTGATCATTTTATGAGTTTTGTTGACATATAAAAGCTTAGAATATATTACTATTTTGATCATATACTTTACTTTTGTGTCTAGAAAATAATTTTTCCCTAGAGCTAAAAGGTGAAATCCAAACATTTCATTTTTTTTTCCCAAGACCTTCAACTACATCTCAACTTCCTCAGTTTGACTGAAGTGCTCAATGAGAAAAGTTCTGAAAAGGTCTTAAGTAGCCGTGAGGTTAAAATGTCAAACCTCTGTTCATCCAACTCCAAAATGCCTGTTTTATCAAACCCATCAGTCCAGAGATATTTGTCATTAACAGAGAAAAATCACTTGAGAAGCTTCAAACTAGAGGACTGTGATTAAAGTGATTTATCCATTATAACAGTTGTTTTGTCATCGTCTCTATCAGTTCATTTCAGAGTGAACAGCCTTCATTCCATTATATATCTTGCAGTATGAATGGCTGTAAATTGTAATTCCTCATTCTGCATTCATGTCAAGTTGCAGCTCTCCTACATGAGTGTTGCT
The DNA here is from genome assembly GCA_036785175.1 of Eupleurogrammus muticus. Taxonomy (NCBI): domain Eukaryota; kingdom Metazoa; phylum Chordata; class Actinopteri; order Scombriformes; family Trichiuridae; genus Eupleurogrammus; species Eupleurogrammus muticus. The sequence goes on from JAYKQN010000014.1 coordinate 1,482,302, forward strand.
GCATGTTAGGTCACCTGGGAAACTGCTGCCGTCTGTACGATGAGCCGACGAACGGCAGAACAGCTTGTCCTTTTTCGTGCAGACCTGGTTTTGAAAGCGTGTGTGTGCGTGCGTGTGCATCTTATGAAACTCATGTCTTTGTCCACAATCATGGTGAACCATCAGCTTTATAGTGAAGATGAGTCATGCAGAAAACTCAAAATGTCTTTCAGCCTTGACAAAGATTAGACCTTAAGGGACCAACTGAGGCACATTTGTTTTGTTTTTTTTAAATAAAAAAAGTGGAAAAAATATATTAATGACTCTCTCCATTGACCGTTTTATACTTCTGTAATATAAATCATGTACAGTGACTTATGCCTGTAAAATATTGGCACAGAAGATCTTTACCAGGAGAACAGACACGTCAGAGACGGTACGTCCTCACACCGATCACGCTGTCGTCGCCGCTGCTCCTTGTATGGCTCGTACAGCAGAGAACCTCTCCTGCGACCTTGCTGACGTAGGAAGCTCCGCACTCTCCCTCCCTCCAGAGTTGTGACTCACCTGCTCCCTGATCTATTCCCGGTGAGTGGCTGATGATGGTCCTGGCAGCGTAAGGGGGGGGGGCAGGGCTCCCGCTGATGCGATCGGCGCAACAAAGAGCATCGCTGAAAAAACAGGTGGCCGGGTAACGGTGACAGCACACCACCTGCCGCCGAGCGGTACCGGCTCTTTATATTTTAGATCTGCCCACAAACCGGTAGACAGAGAAAGACACGCACTGTGGCGGCGGAAGAGCGAAGGTATCAAGGTATCAGGAGTATAAGCTTTTTTTTTTCTTCCTCTTTTTAAATAAAAAGGACACTGAATAATGGAAATAACTAACCAAAGCAAGGACGTAAACTACTGAGCTGTATTACATAGTAAAAATATGCTCAACTCAAAAGTTAAACAGGAAAGGATCCAACAAAACAGCCTGTTTGGGACATATTTTATATAAATAATAATTAAAAAATATTCATTGGAAAAAAGAAAAAGAGGAAAAACCTAAATGGAAATCAAAAATCCGCAACAGCTCAGCCGTGGATTTCAAGGCTTCAGTCTTGTCCGTCTGTCCACAAACCAAACACTTTCCCTTTCTTCCAGCTCTGTACAGCATGCAGTTTTATGTTGGTGGTAGTAGAGTACTATTATAATTACTCGCATCGTAGATTTAAATATAGAATTATTCATAACTTTTGTTCTTTTTTTTTTCCTCTTTAATTTTTTTTGTTTTTTTTTGTACACACATCACAATGTGTCTTAAAAACTGCCATTAGGGTTCTGTAAAAACAAAGGTAGTCAAAGAAACAAAAAAAAGGTGGAGAGGTGGTAACAGGGGTGATGGTGTTTGTAACGTCCGGTGCAACACTTGACCCTCCTGAGAGGATGATGGGAAGGATGGAGGGATGGGGGATGGAGGGGGGACTAGATGACAGAACTGGATGACAGGAGCTGAAGGAGTCAAAATATGTGAGGGAAGAAAACATCTTCACAGCCAGTGCCTCAGTCTCAGAGCAAAAAAAAATAATCATGCTGTCCTCCCCGTCACGCATACGCCGTCTTTAAAAGACTCTGCAGGCCGGTGGTCCAGGGAGGTATGAAGGGGGGGCATTGACTTCAGCAGGTTTCTCTCACAACTGCGAGGAATCCAGACACAGGAGGACGGGGACAGATCAACCTGAGAGGGACAGAAACGAGAGGACATAGTGAGGCTTGCAGAGATAAAACTCCACGTTATCACAGAACTCCAACAAGACAACTCGTTGGTGCTGTCAGCGCGGAGTTCTGCGGAGTGAGAAAGAGAGAGACAAACATCACACAGCCCACTTTATCTCATCCAGGGTGAGTCATCGCCTGAACAAATTAATACACAGCCTCTCCTCTGCACTGCACCCATGACAAACAGCCTGATGTGGTAAGTGGTTTGTATGTGCAAGAGATTGAAAGAGCAAACTGTGGGTGGCAACCGGAAAGAGAGGACAACCCGTTAATTTGACGTGTGACGTGCTAAGTCCACCCCGCTTCTTCCCAGACCGGACCAGTCCAGATCTTTGTTTTTTTATTTTTTTCCTGACTGTATAGGAAACCGCCTGTGCGTTTGCCTGGGGAGTGGTGGTGAGTCAGACCAATGCTCGCTGAATATTAACACATATCCGCTCCCTCCCCTCGCTCCCTCAGCCTCCGCCTGCCTGATACTCATCTCTACATCTCTGTCTGCTCTACAGCATCTCATTCCTCCTATCTTTTATCTGGATCTGCAGCACCTGTTTATCTTATTCTTTTTACTTGTATGAAAGGGGTCCCTTCAGGCGGGACAGCTTCTGAAGCACCACTGAAAAGCCGAACAGTAAGCACTCACCAGGTGGGCTGAGCGACGATGGAGAAGTGTGAAGGGGGGGGTCATTGCTGTTTGCAGGTGGAGAGCTTGCGGATCTTGCTGGCTGTGGAGACTCCTTTGCGTGAGGGGTTGGATGAGGAGGAGGATCGGCGTTCTGCTTTGGCCTTGCTGGTCAGGGACCCCCCCTCTGTTCCATTCACACAAACTGGCTTGGCTACAGCTGGACTGTGGTCTGCATTCCCCTGATCCTGATCTTCTTCAGCCACTTGTCCTAAAAAATAAAATCAAAATACAAAACACACATCAGGTCTGTGACAATCCACAGTGTAATCGACAAAGAGTGAGGTAATGTCAAGTGTTTTTTTCTTGAAGAGGGGACCTTCAAAAAACTGTGTGTCAGCAGCAAACACAATAGAAATAGTAACGTACAACAGGAAATATTCAAGTGTGCGTTTGAGAAACTTTTAAATGAGTTCCCAAAGAGCAAAAAAAAAAAAATTAAAATCAGGAGACACTACAAGATGTATTGGCTCAAACTGATTTCCAATTTATGGCACACACCATGATTTAACTCAAATAAGCATGTATGAGCGACGGAGCTCTGCGTGTGTGGGAGTGAACCCTGGAAAAAAAAAACATTTATACTCCCACACCAAAACCATTTCAAATGCTCTATTTTTAGATATCTTCATTCACTTTCTGTGGCTCCCTCTGGTTCTATGTGGGGCACCACTTCTAGATATCCGACACAGACTACTGCATTTATTATTGCGCACTGTTGCCTAGCAACTGATACAGGATTTAAATCCTGGGGTTTAGGAAGGAAGGAGTAGTTGAGGAACAAAAAGATGTTATCATCATAATCATCTATTCCCCCATAAAGACAGTCAACATTGTTAAAGTTTGTACACATGTCAGTAAACAGGGATTTGTTTTGCATCAAGTTCCACAAAGGACATAAATAGGAGCCCGTTTCCCAATTAGAGCTTAGTAGGCTGGATAAACAACAGACATTATTACTACACTGCAAGTTCAACTCAAACAGTGGTAGAAAAACAGTGACAATGAGGACGACAACTGACGACTTTATAAGTTGTTCTCAGAGGGGGAGTTCGCCATGATTATGAAGACGTCATAGGAGAGCCTGAAGGTATCCACGGCAACAGTGGATGCTCATCTGACACTTGCTGGTGAACCTGTTGGCTCCGTGGAGAACATTAGGTGCAGTTTTGTCAGCGTTTACAGCTACCAAAACCACACTGAAGAGGAGAAGGACAAGAAGTTTAATGTTACAAGCCCTGTAGCAGTTTCCGTAGTGCGCAACGTTGTGTGATGTACCATGACGACAGAATTTTTTGACAGGAAATGTCAAATAGTATACCAGAAAAAATATACAATATACCAGAAAATACATTTTTAATAATTGATTATTTAATCCAAACTAGTTAATAGCATTTTTAAAAATCTTTCTAAAGAGAGTTAAACTATCTGGTACAAAGTTTTTGGGGGTAAACCACATGACATTTTTAGCATTGTCGTGTTTATTCTGAATTTATGACAATGCAAAATTCCAAAAAAAGGAAATGCAACTATTGAGTTAAATGCTGCTAACTGGCAGCTTCTGCATCTACTTAAAATTCCGTAGGCAGAATAGATATATCACTACTGGTTGGCTTGGGCAAGAGAAAACAAATTAACCTCCCCTCCCTTTTTCATATACTTTTTTTTTTTTTAAAAGTCTCTACATGTTATATGCTTTTTATTTTTTATGCTGTTTTTTACTGGTTTATTAATACATTTAAAGGGCTTTTGAATTTATGTTTAAATCTGATTGAATAATAGTGGATTTCAAGCAGTAAAACAACATTAAGCATTACCTGAGGAAAAAATGAACAATATGTGAAATGAGGAAGGAGAAACCAATCAAGCTCAATATGGATACAAAACGTTGACCTCATAACATCAAGTCCTATTTCACCCAAATTGAGGTATCTGCCTAACTCTACTCTCCTAAAAAGAAACTAATTCACTATGCATTATTGCCTGAAAACCCAAAAGTATGATTTTAGCTTATATGCTATGAGGCTTATAAAATTCAGCAATTTCTGTTGCTGCATTGTCGAAGTGGAAAATGTATGGCTTCTATGGCTTTTAGTTGCAGTGTACAGCTTAAAGTAGATTAGTGACACATTTGTGACACAAAGTAAAGCTGCAGTTGTAGTTTGGGAACTTTAAACCCCAGAGAAATAATGTTTTCTCTGTAGTACTTTGCGGAAAAGCGGTACAATGTCAAACCAAAGTGGCTTACAATGACAGACAACTACAGACACAAATCTCCTTCTCTGCAAATGATCGCTCATATTTCAGCTCAGCTCGAACGCGTGCCGTCTGAGCTGGCACCGACCTGGCACTGTGAAGTCCTGAGTGTATATGATCTCGTCCTCTCCGTCGTAGAGCTCGTCGTCGTCCTCCTCGGTGTAGCCGTGCAGGTCCTCCAGGTACGGCACCACGGTCATACTCCGCCACGGGTCCCTGCTCTCTGCGCTGGCAGGGATGGGCACAGGGGGCTCGGATGGAGGGTGTTTCTTACGAACCCAGCTGGCAGGGACAGGCCGAGGAGAAAAAGAAAGAAAAAGAAAAAGGGTTTATAAATGGCAAATATCCTCTTTATAATGATAAGAAATAAAGAGGATGTTTATATGAAAATCTGGGGGCCCTATTTGGATGTAATAGAGTAACCCGTTTTTATTTATTATTTCCCTCTTTTCTTTAATAATCTGACATTCAGTGAGGAACAAATGCATAAATAACTCAATAACTCACTTTTTATATTTAGGGTAAAACTTTGCTAGTTATATCTGTTCACTTGTGGAGGTTTTATGGCAAATATCTGGGTTCTAACAGGTTTTTTCCAAGTAAACTCAAGTCTATATACATTTTTTAAATTGTTAATTTATAATTGTATCATATGAACACTAGGCCCATATAAAATATCGTTTCACAAAAATCTCATCTGCATTAGTTTAGGGCACTGATGTACAAAGAGTAAAATAGAGTCATTCATGTTTATTTTTAGGGGGAAATGTTCATACTGAAACTTGTAACTTGCAGACGCTCCTTTACACAAACCACAGCGAATAAAGGCAGTTTTTTTAATGTGAAAATGCTAACACGTAAAATGCCAATGAAAACTGGCAATAACATTATAGTACATCAGAGTATGATGTTGCTATATTCTATACCAGGAAAGGGCAATCCTGGTTCTGTAGGGCTAGTGTGGCTGCAGGTTTTTGTTTCAACCAAGCAGTAATAGACCTGGTTCTACTAATGAAGGTCCAGAGTAGTAGTAATTAGTAGAATCAGTTACTGCCTGCCCGTCCCTGTTCTACACTCTATATTTACCTGGAAGCTACCTTAGTGTCTAATTAATAGCACAGATAAAGCTAAACATTCAGAAAATATTGAATAATAACTCAACTTTACCACAGTTTCCATCCTGAGGTAAATTATCTTGGCTCTCACTCACACACAGCAATGACCTTGACAATGAAACCAGGATTCTTTTGAGCTTAATAAACCAGTGAAGGTATTTAAAAGTTAAATCGTTGGCAGACAGGAAGCCAGTGGAAGGATTTTAGAGCTAGAATGATATATATTTTAAGTCTTAATGAGAACTCTGAATTATCTGCATCTGTCTGTAGCAGGAAGATCACACAATTAAACATACAAAAAGAAACAGACATCCAATGGAATTGATTATTTATATAGAAGATTTACATATTTACTCACTTGTGTTGTCTTATGTTCTGTATGGAAAACCTCTTCGCAGGGTCATACTCAAGCATTCCTGTAAACAAAAGGTAGTTCAAATTAATCTCAACACCACAAATATTTCTGCACCCGCACCTCTTCGTGTGTAGTGTTTAACATAAACCGGTCGGACACCTCAGCAGTGAGAGGAGAGCGTATGCCAAACGGACGATAAACTCGTTCAGGGAACATTAATTTATGCAAGTAATAATCTCATTCACCGCTGTGTGTCAGGACATCCTGTGAAGCTTAAGGAGTCAACGAGGTACAGTAAGGAAACATCAATGTGAGTAACACAACAGCTGTACCAATGTAATGGAGAGTTGGGTCCTTAATTATCATAATGTGGGCCGAATATGTGGGAACCACAGAAATGTCCGGATGATAAGTCAGCAGTGATGCAGTGCATATCCAGACCTAATAACGTAATTGTCTCCCAGCAGGCTAGAAGGGCAGCGTGCAGAGGGCTGATAGTAGTGCTGTGCCTGCTGAAGGACACCTTTTGTGGTACTGGGCTTATTTTAGACCATGTAATTATGGACTGACTATCTCAGGTACTGCGTCATCACACACACAGACGTCCCACACTCGCACAAAATGGGGGGATGGAAGCCTGATGAGTTATAGGAGCAATCAATGTGGAGGTTTCTTCCTCTTCCTATTCAGGGATAACATTTACAGAGCCACAGAGTAATTGTTTAAAATATCTTAACACGCCACCTTAAGTCATTTCAAATGTAGTTAAGGTGTCAATGAATAATAGGCTCATTATAGTAAAAAGCAGGAATCTGAACGCCATTCAGCCGACTGACTTCACACTTTGTGTGTGTATTTCTGGCTAAGTGAAGTGCTGAATTTGGTTTCATTTGGCCAGATTATGGCCTTAACAAAAAAAAAAAAAAAAAAAAAAAAACATTTTTGCCTATGACTTTTGAACCATAAATCTCTCAAAAAAATTGATTCTGCTCATCCAGACAAAATATTCTAATATAGGCCATACCATATCCATCTATATATATTTATTGGCACATTTACCATATTTATTAATTTCAAAAGCATTTTTTGGCAGGTCTAGAAAGTTTGAGTAATCCTCACCATATTTGTGGTTTGGCACATCTTCAGATCCCTTGTCTTTTTTTAAATAATGATATTTCATGCAGTTTAGCTGTAACTGGACCTCAAAGTTAACACAAATGTTGTGATTATTTTCCAGGAGACAAACAGAGCTCACAAATGCTGGAGACCCGACCGCTCGACTGACACAACAGAAGGCTGAGCCCCGCCCATCATGAAACGCAGACAGCAGAGAACTACTCTTATTATATTACTGTACATGCAATAAAATAAATGCAATTTAATCAAAACATGGTGCTTTTACACATAATCACAACAATATAAATACTGATATTAGAGTAATAGCAATATTAAAAAAAAAGCTCTGGTATTGGTTTTTCGGTTTACAAATACAGCTATCAGAAAGGAAGAGATGAAGCTATTGAGAACAGTTTGTCCATTCTCGTTCACGTTTGGTGGGTGTATTGCTGAGAAATCCAAGGAAGTGCAGCGTCGTGTGTGAAGTCAACCGGATATTTTGAGAGTTTGACAAGAATGCTGCAAGCAGCACTTTCAGGGGCCAAGCAATCAGCTCGGTCCAAACCTGCATGCGTTTTGAACAACCCCCCCCCCGACATTGCAAGCAGCAACACTGTCATTCAAGGAATAGGCATTTTTCACAGCAGCCATTTTACATGGAGGGATATGTAAAAACAGGCGTTATGCTAATTCTGGTCAAACAGAATCAAGCGGCTGTTGCTATTGTCTATTTTGGCTCAATGAAAAGGCTCTGATACATTAAATGGGACTGAACCTTACAGTAATTAATTTTATGAATTAAACCTGCAAGTACTTGCCCTTTTATGTCAGTTTTGATACTGTGAAAAATGACATTTAGTTTTTAAACAGGAAAAAAAAAAATCTGGATAACAGGCTGCAATACTATTAAACCATCCAGTATTAATGTGTTGATACAAATATTTAATCTTTACAACATTTTGGGGGGATTTTTGAAGGGGTTGTTTTTTCAGGGCCATTCAGCTAGATAAACCTTTTCCTATAAAAGACATGACTTTTTGTTTTTATGAGGTGCAGAAGAATTGCAGCATTTCACTCCGGAGATGCGATGCCGACTATGAAGCATTTATTATTATTCTGCTGCCGTCTCCAGATCAATGGCAACTATGTCAACAACTGGAAGGCTTTCGACAGGAAACCTTGCAAGCCTAGAAAGTTACAGACACTCACAATATCATGGCACCACCTACTGGACCCACAGAGGAAAGATCACAGCGCCAAGCAGGGTCTTTGTGATTTATAGCCAGTCACTTCCCTTTTTCCCCCTCCCTTTCCAATATTCATTGCCATAATGCTACACAAATAATCACATCTTAATCAAGAGAAGCTGACACAAGTACGAATATGTTTCCTACCGCTGTCATAACAAATGCACGACATTGCCTGAGGATGCTTATCTTTTAGACAATCAAATGATAAATCGCATGCTGAAGTACCACTGCGGATATAAATATTTGGTGTGGGACTACACCAACATCCTGATGCTAAAATAGAATTTTCTAACCTCGCAGCAGGTCCGACAGAAGAGGTCCACACTCCTCAGGAATAGTGTAGTCTCCTTTTCCAATGTTCTCAAATAGCTTATAGATGTTGTCCCCTTCGAACGGATACAGGCTTGTTGTAAGGTTGTATCTGAAAGGGAGGAAGCATAGGCCAACAAATACTGTAAGTGAATCAAAAATGGTGATATTTCTGACTTATTTCAAAGTAGGACTGTCTCCATACTGCTATAACACTTCAGGCTGTCTGTCACGATTTTGACATACTTGTCAATCCTTGTACCTTGTAGGCAGTGTGTCTCATACCACTTATCACAGAATTTACATCTTGTCGTACAAACCACTCACAGTGTTACTCCAGCAGACCAAATGTCCACTTTAAACCCTGAAAAGGTGTCCAGTCCATTGGCAATCTCTGGAGGCTGAAAGGCCGGAGAGCCCTGACTGGTGCGACATGTGTCGTCCTCTGCAAAAGGGTGAAGGGCCTGAAAAATTAAAAGTGACAATTATGGAGGACAGAATATAAAGTCACAGTTAAAAAGATAAAAAATCTCTGGATGGTTAAAAACATGATGCATCAGGTGACACTTACCTCTGCTACTCCCAGGTCGGAGATTTTAAGCGCCCCGTCTGTGGTCAGCAGCAGATTCCCTGGTTTAATGTCTTTGTGAACTATTCCCTGGCTGTGCAAATATTCAAGGCCATCTAAGAGTTGGCAAAAGTACCTGACAAAAAACAGAGGAGTGATAAATCAAATTAAATGGACAAGCGAAATTGTGCCAAAGTGCAAAATGTGGAAAAACACTAATAATAATAAATAACATTTATATAAGACTTTATAGACCCAGAGTGTTTCACAGTGAAGGTGGAAACTGTGTTCAACCATCACCAGTATTTTACATTAGAATGCTCAACATATCACACAGCAAGGAGCAAGGAAATCATTAAGGCAATTAAACTGGGGGGCCAGATGGGGAGACAGGTTTGGATTTTTGCCAGGACATTCAGGGAGCTCCCTACTCTTTGCGTTAAGTGCTGCGGGATCTTTAATGACCACAGTGAGTCAGGATCTCACATTAGCAACTCCTCCAGAAGGACGATGTCTCCTACAGCAGCGTCGGGCGTCACTACACTGAGGCGTTGGGATATTTACTAGGAACAGAGGGAAGCCTGCCCCCTACTGGCCCACTAACACTTCCAGCAGCAGCAGCTTAGCTTTCCCCGGAGATCTCTCATCGAAACACTAACCAAGCCCACGGCTGCTTAGATTCAATCATGCAGCAGAAAAAGGGCACATGTTGGTGTGGCTGCTGACAAACATCGTTAAACTATCAGCATATCAAACTCATCACTGCGGATAAAAGACCATTCATCACTTTGTACTTCAGCTTCAGAGGTTGTTTCAGGGAGTGACCAGACATTCATGCAATCTACGACCAGTTATTTCAACAGTGGCGGCCCTGCAGTCCTGGATCTAAACTTAGGCCTGAAGCTATCGTTGCAGAGAGGCTCAGACTAAATATAGCAGAAGGACTGACAGAAAGAGAGGGGGAGGAAGAAGAGAGACTTACCCGTGAGCTTGAAATACTGGAAACCTTTTCTCAGGGACGCTGTCCAGCATTTCTTGCATCCCACAAACGCAATACTCCATCACCATATACGTAAGTCGGGAGTCAAGGGGATTTGCCAAAACCAAACAACTAGATCCTTTAATGAAGCGAGCCATTTAAGAAGCACAGCACCCTTTGCGAGGAAGAGGCCAAGAAATAACTAAACAGCAACAAAGCCATATAAGAGTACAAACTGCTTGGTCATATTTTCATCAGTAATAAAAGTTATATCAGACAAATTATGCACAATCAAAAGGTGTATAAGGATATATTTTCTGCTTCTCTTCATTGTAGAGCACGTCCACCAACTGAATCACATTCTTGTGTTGGAGTCTTCTTAGCAGCTGAATCTCCCTATAAATAAACAAACAAAACAGATTAATTAAGCAATTACACAAAATCTTAACAGCTTGTTTATGATGTACCTATATTTAACATATTTATATCATTAGCACAGTTCCTGTTAAAAAAAGGTGCCTGTTGTGAATGAATGGACCCCAATATTGATGCTTAAGGTTTATTCAAGAACCAGACATACACAGAAAGAGACTCCAACTTTATTATGATATCCTCATCTGACAATATTTCTAACAAGCTAGTGAGCCGAGGGTTAGTGGGTGGGCGCGGGACTTTGTGGTTTCAATTAATTTTATGTCAGCCTTGGTGTCCATTTATATAATAGACAATCAATATTGTAAATTATACAAACAATGATTAACCTACTGTATATATTGATTAAAACAAGTGGGGAAATTAACAAGACTTATGAAAGACAAGCTAATTAAAAAATAGCCTATATTATGAAATTAGGAATTATCAACTACAGAGGTAATGAGTCAAAAATATTGTGATGTTTAATGTTTTTTCAGAGTAGCTGAGATTTAATCAACATATACCTACCACAAACGGACCGGTGGACGAGTGCAGCAGCCAGTCATGTACACTCAATCTCATTACAAAGATGGATAACTTGGCAGTTCACTTTGCTACCTGAGGAGACGAGGTTTAAATCACCACTACGACAAACCTCCCCGGGGACAAGACCCGACATTCATCAGAGCGCTGCGAGCGGGGACTGTAATGAATTTGGATCTGGACAGGAGGAGCACAAATTGCAAACCACAGACTTCTAGGATTCCCGATAATTAGAGATGGCAATGATTACACTTTGTGTAATAAAAGCGTCCTTATATGCATTACATGGAAGTATTACTATTTTACTTACTGCTCTATTGTCAAATGTCAGAAATTGCTACAACCTAAAAACCATTGTGATGGCCCTTTGAGTTCTATTATAAACAGTCAAGAAAAATTGTTAGTTCTTCACTTAAGAAAAATTTAAATCCCTGTTGTTAATCCCTCTTACTATATTTGTAGTTGTAGCATAGAAGCCTCATGTTGTAGATGGGTCTTGATTCTTTCTTGAATAGATTTTTCACCTCTCCCACTAATACATGTATCACACAATAGGTCACAGTAATGAACTGAATTGACCTGTGCCAGAGATTTAAAAAAAAAGTCTCATGTTACCTGCTGTATTAAGGCATCATTTGTCTCTTTTTTTTTCTAGTTTGACTGAATCCCATAAACACAACTCTGGTGCTTCTCTGTCCCATATCCGTTTGCAGTTTACGAGCTGTGTCAGCCCTCTGCTTTATACACAACTCTTACTCCTGACAAATGCACATTCTGGGCCAGTCTGCAACCTGCTTGCACAGGCAGTTACTGCAGCATCACTACATTGCTAAAATTATCACACACACACACACACACACACACACACAAAATGAGCTATGATTAAAATTAGAGTACAGCATAATAAATAACGAGAATTTCTAGTTATGCATCATCTTTGCTTTCCAGCTGAAAATTAAATGTCTGAAATGTAGCAAACCGATACTGGATTTGCGTCACCGGTTGTTTCCATAAAACAAATCATGAGACGCAGCCAGTGCTGCCACCTAAGGCAAGCGACTACTGCAGTCCATCTGCAGTCTTAGTTCTGATGTGGACCGGTGGACCTTGTGTGTTCAAGGCCGGCAGGCTGCGGAGCTGAAAAGGATTTCAGCACTCAGCGATACGGCAACAACTCTGGCACACAGCAGCAACATGAACGACCAATCAAAAACTGCATCTACACACTGATCTGGAGACTGTGACTAGTTTAAAATGTGTGTGTTTTTGTGTGTCCCCATGTGCTCTCCTGTCAATCGAAACTAGGGCAGCATTCCTGGGGTGTTGACATAGAAACAGGAGTGGCATTGCTCAATCAATGCCACTGTGAGCACGCCCATCGCCACGGCAACTCTGTAAAAGCAGGACGTTTTTTGGCAGACAGGAATGCTAAACAGAGCCTGAATGGGGAGACCGGGCTGCAATGATGGCATCAACACACACCAACAGACGGGCCTCATAGGATCACGCTTCCTCAAGCTACAAAACGTAGGTTTCTGCATCCGACTTCAACTGAGAGACGTGGAAACAGAAAGATCACAGACGAACCAACTTCACACATCAGGAAAAACTGCTGATGCCTTATTAGCAGAGTGACAACTATGTAGTCAGGCAGCAATTAGGGCGTGGTCTATGTGGACAGGTCTGTATCAGCTTTAAACATCTGGACACAGCGGTTTCCTCTTTCTGCCAAACAAATATGACTCAGCTCTGTGAAGTCACATGGGGGTGCGTGACGGAAAAACTATTTGTTGTTCATATTTCAAATCAAATGGTGGTTTTAGTTTATATCAAATAATTTCTATGTAGGGTCACTGTTTTTGTTGGAAAATACCTAGTAAACTGAATTTCTCGATATTATGCCAGTTACCTTCACTTTTGGCCGTGGGGTGATTTTTTTTTTTAACCCCGGTTACGTCAGAGATGCTACAGGCCTCTTGGTAATCTTCTGACTGTCCTTTCTAGAATATTAATGGAGGGCAATCTTGCAATAAAAGTAGAACCTGTCTCAACCATTAGCGAAGGCTGAACACCTTATGTAAGATGCCATTGGTCTTCTCTCTCACCCTTCATTTCCTGTCATCTCTCTAGTGTACACCGTTCCAAGGGCATTAAATAGCTTTTTATTACTTTGAACAGAACTGTTAGCTGCTCATTTTATCATCTTTGTCATTCTCTCACACCCTCTCTATGCAGATTTTCCAGTGATTCGTCTCAGTATAAACGGATAAGCTACGTTACTCTTTTAATGAGTTAAATGAGGGGGACACTGATGATGAACTGCAGTGTCCTCGACTGCAATCAAGTTCCAAACTGAAAACTGAATTTTGGCCAACAGCTGTCAATAATAATTGTTGATTTTTGGTCTAATCTACATTACTGCTACACTTACTGATTATTTTTGTAGCTTCTTTTCTCTCCTTTTTTTTAAGTCCATCTCTTTATTATTTCTTTCCCCTCACATTTAAAAATTTAATTTATCAGTAAGTGCAAAAAAAAAGTGCTATGTCAAGTGTGGAATGATAACTTTATACTGTGGAATTCAACACTATGTCAGGGCAGTTTCAAGAGAGTCAAGTTATATGAATACAAGTTAATAATATTCCAACAGAATGATTCTTCCTGAGCTGTCAACACAGGCTTTTCATCATTCTTCTGCTGCCACAAAAACTGAAAATTGTCTCTTTTTCCATATGTGAAGTCATTTGACAGCTCTTTTAAAAGCTTCCTCTATAATTAGCACAGGCCCGCAGCGAAAGGCTGAAGTAATACTTAATAAACTACTGTGTGATTAAAATCTGATACTCATCAGGAAAAGGGGGATGAAAGAATACAAGTTTGAATACATAGACATGGCAGTCAAATCACATAGGCTGTAGGACAAATGGGGCAGATGAAGGGTCAGAAAGCTATGATCCGACACTAAAAATCCATCCAATTTCTTTAAAACTGAATATAAAAATCTAGTACTGTATTGTACATCTTTTGAGGTTGGGCTTGTAATCAAGCATTACATTTCAATATGTCCAAAAGTGTTAAGCGATTTAAAATGCATCAACCTTTAAAAAAGCCATCAAAAGGTGATTTAGTTTTCGAGATGCAGATGGAGCATATCTGTGCAGTAATGAATACATGTATGTATGTGTGTGTGTATAAATTATAAACCATGTTATTGAGAGAAACATGGTTAGGCAACATGCTCTGCTCTTTGCACACAGATAGCTATGTTAAAACAGTCTCTTATTTTTTTTTTTACCTCCATTAAAGCAGCTGGATTTCCTGTATACAAGTCAAAATAAGGTTATTTGAAGATGACAATTGGTGATATACGGACGTTCACCATATGAAGCAAAAGCCTAACTTTCCATTCCTGCAGTTGTGCTCATTGTTATGAAGACTGCTGCATGTCTAATTGAAGACACAGCTCTGCACATTAGTCTGCAAGTAAAAAAAAAATGAGACATTGCGCTTTGCCAACATGAAGTTATACATTTGACTGGTCGGGTATCAAAGACTGAAATATGGTTGCAATGCGCATTAAGTTTTCCAGTTTTCCTTACTCATTCTACACAATACTTTCAGATTTAAATTCATAATGTTCATTTATATAAAAAAAAATATTTCAATTTTACAAATAAAAGTAAAACTCAACTGCTACTATTATTTGACATTTGAAATGAAATCTAATTATCAGACTGCTTTTCAAACACTTAAAAACTACATTAGATGTCAAAAGTTCAGGTCTGAGGAAATTTTAATATTGTAAATACAACCATATCTTGTCTCTCCCCTCGCTGCAAGGACCTTGCTTCTTTGCATGCATAAATCACAGCGTACTTTAAAGCATCATTGGTGATCTATCAGAATATCAGAATAAAGGAAACCGATAAAAAGGGTCAAACAAAAAGGGCTAATCAACCCAAATACTCACTTTTTCACATTGGCTTCTCCATTTGGAATCCTCCTCAGCTTCTTCTTCTTCAGTATCTTTACAGCCCTACGGCAAAGTGTCTCTGAGTCCAGCATTTCTTTCACTTTGCCATAAGATCCCTCTCCTAGCAGATCCCCCATCAAGTACTTTCCTATCAGCTTTGCCCTCTTCCTCCGTGGCTGGTAGATCACCTCTGTAGAGTCAATGCGGTGGATGAACGTATCCATCTCCATCAGTTCATTTTCATTTAGATAGTCAAGATGATGTATCTCCCCGGTACTCATGACTAACAGTTCGGAACAGCTTAAGCCTCCTGTGCAAAAATATTTGCAAACAGCTATGACTGCTGTTGGAGCGCAATCCACTGCTAACCTTCCAGCTCTAAGCGGAGTTTTTTTTTTTTTAATTCCACAAGATGGAATATAGATTAATTACCAAAATACTGAACATGGAAAAGGGAGTAATCAGGCCTGAGAGTTGAGGGAGAAGGTGTGGATAAATCCCAATTTGTAAACATAAAGGCTCTTTTTAATCAAGAGGTGAGGAACCTGTTAGGTCCAGTGCTGAATTAGTGCTTTATACTGTGCATTTTGTTCTGCATCTGTGACAAGTGCAGCTGAATGAAAAAAAAAAAGCTTATCCTCAAATTCTCCTCCCCTTAACTCTAGGACACCACTATTGGAATTTAACACTGTATAGCCCTAGGTAATGGCAACCAGTCCTGGTTCAAGGCCATGCAGCACAACATTTCTGTCAAAGGTCCATGCTGCATGGCAGAGTCTGCCCCGGGACACATAAACGTGTATAGTTGGACCAGATCCAAGCACAGATCTACAGCCAGGCGCATGCAGCAGTATCAGCCCAATCTGTGGTGTTAGCCTGGCTGGTGGAGGTCGACCAAGCCATCCAATGTTTCCACCTGTCCTCAGGTGTCCTCCATGCCACCACGGCTCCTACCGCCGCGTGCCTGAAAACAAGGGATCATTTAAAACCATTAAAAAAAAAAAATCTTACACTCACATCTATATTAAAAGACCTTTTTTTACATACAATTTCACCCAATAGTATTTTTTACTTATTACGCATGCAACTCTATTCCAGAACATCATTGTCTCCTTGTGCCGGTTCACACATGAAATGCTAATGCCAGTGATACATAGGTCTCCAACCCCGGGTCCTGGAGAGCCACTGTGGGTGCAAGCAGTAACAAGCCTGATTCTAATGAAGGTCCTTAGTGGTTGATTAGTAGAACAGGTGTGTGACTGCTAGGTTGGAACAAAAAGTATAGCCAAGCATCGACAACAGGAGCCCTGCAAACATGTGAAATGTCACATGGATGCAACTCTTTAAGTGGCAAATCCAGTAATGTACTAGCTTAAGTTCATAGAAACACAACCTGTAATATAGCAAGGTTTTAATGTGGGAAATTAACAGATGTTTAAGCAAAACGACTCTGACTTGTATTCACACACTAACCTATTCCTTCCTGGAAAATTGGAACATTTCTGGAAAGAGGTGCATGTGTGAATAGAGCTTTAGTTAGTCCTCTTTAGTAAACATCCTGCCAGACAACACACATCAGGCATGAAGATAATCTATACACACACACAAGTCCACATTAAACATCCTACTTGAATTAAAACAGAGCAGCATATGAGGTACTTAACACTGAATTTGCTGTGTTGCAATAAACCTGATTAATTACCAGTGAGGTAGCTAGCAGAAGCTTACAGAAGCTAGCACGTCTGCTTGAATGAACTACGTTAGCAGCGTGAACTCACTTTTGTGGCTCCTGGATCTGCACACAGTCAGCAAGAATTACAGCATTTAATTCAGACGTCTGGTCCCCAAAAAGACATGCGAGCTACAGTTAATCAAACGCAAACTGGGACTAACGTTAACGAGGATTAATTAAGGGGCTGGGTGAGAGATAATCGAAACGTCGTCACACAACTGTCCCGTCGGCTAACGGTGACATGCAGCTCCGGCGTCAGCTAGCTTAAACAACCGTTGACTTGACATTACTAGTGTTCAGCTGACTTCACCGCCTTTTTTTTTTCCAGATAACAGAGCACACGTTTTGTAATTGTGCAGCATCGAGCCCAGCCAGCAGCACAACAAACACCAGCACGTCCACACGAGCAGAGGAGAGATCCAGATACATCCAGCTAGCGCGGGCTAACGGCGGTTAGCTAGCAGGCTAACTCACTCACTCACTCTCGTCGACTCTCACCTAAATCCGCATGAACCGGAGTTTCCGACGCGGCTTCTACTCGCTTTTCGTGCGGTTTTCTCCCGTCCCCGGTGCAGAAAACGTTTCCCCGGGAGTCGAGCTGGACGTCGGCTGGGGGGGAGGGTTCCTGACTCTTCTTCGCGTTACTCTCGCCACTCAGGTTGTCGCCATCTTGTTTACCTCCCCCCAGTTAACGTTAATGCGTCAAATCAAAGTTTTTCCTTCCTCGCGGACGACGCGGAGTGACAGCCGGTACAGACCGGTAGAGATGTGATTAACGCGCGGACCGGGAGTTCAGACAGCGGCCGGTCCACGTCGAGAAAGTAGCCGGTGCCGTTAATATGTCCGTTTATTTGTCACCTTTACTCGCACACATCATAACTTGATGGTAATAATCTCTCCTCCCCGCTTCACCGGAGCATCCAACCACCGCTCAACCCGCTTATCAGGGCACTTACAGGCGAATAACTGGCTGGTGATTAATCCTTATTAGAATAAATAACTAAATTCAGCTTCTTAAAAATGAACAGCTTTTTCCCCCATTTTTTTTGTAAATAAATAAGAAAACAAGTTTTTGATGACAGCACCTTCAATATTTGCAAGGACAAACTGTAAAACGGGCATTCATTTAGAAAGATTTCATATATAAAGGTAATCTTGTCCAGACCAACAGTCCATAAAATATAAAATATAACTCAAATCATTAAATGAACAGTTGTGAACTAATGTAATGGTTGTCAGCTAATCAATTAATTAAGCTATATACAGCTCAAATTATATATATATATATATATATATATATATATATATATATATATATATATACATATATATATATATATATATATATATATATATATATATATATATATATACATATATATATATATATATAATCTTCATAATTATTGCAACTATTAATTCATATAAAACATAATAGTTGCAATAGATTATATATATATAGATATATATACACACATCTATATCTTCATAATCTTAGCAACTATTAATTTCAAATTTTTCTTTAATGGACATAAAAAGTTCTGTTTCATTTTTGTATTTATTTTTTATATAAAATATAAATAATTACAGTAAAACCTTATTGAACATTTTAGCCTTGATGGCGTTACTTTTACTTATGGCTTTTTAATTAGTAAAATTGTAAGATTAACCTTTTCAATGGGACCGGGGGTGATGACTTGTTATCAAAAGCACTGAAGAACAGTAGCCTATTTATTTCGGGATTGTGTGAAGAAACAGAAACAGGGTCCCTGTTCAGAGGTTAATCCATGATTGAAATAATATTTGCCTGCACCTCCACATCCCAATCCCTGTACCACATAACCCATGGCTGGTTAACCTTGTCGCGGGGCTTAAGTTGCAACTGATTGATACTGCGGCCAGCACCAGGGCGACTCTTGCTTAGCTGGGATTTCCAAGTTATATTTATCCTGTTTAAACCCCCCTTGGGAAATGGCAAACTGAAGGTCCGGTTTCACTGATCTGGCATCCTCCTCACCACTGGATGCTTGAGAATGACCCGAGTCCATTAGCCTACTGCGACCAGATACATATAGAAATGCTCCCTGATTAGATGAATACCTGCATGTCTCCTATAAACTCAGTGACTTAATCTTATTTGTCACTAAATAGATAAATAAACTATAGTATTTTTCTATGCCAAATTTGTTTGTAGACACATCTGCGACAACTACACTTTTCAGTAAGAGGCCGTTTTTATTGTGAACACTGAAGCATAAAAGGAAAGGAAGCAAAAACTGATCAAAGCAAAGAGCCGTGAATGAAATAATTCAATGTAAACATTATACAGAAGATCATTTACTTTACAGAACAAAGTCAAGTTTTGAAAAGGAAACAAACTGAAAAGTAATTTCATTAGGGACGTCAGGCGTTGTAGATCTTCATAGATTTAAAGTTGTTACAGTATTAAAGTGAAATGTAATAAAACGGACAATTGATTACATAAAAAAACAGTTTTGATATTTAAACCTGAATTATACTTCAAAGATAAGGGTAACTTATTCCTCTTTCTACCTCATTATCCTCCTGCACACATGCATTTCAAATTTCAAGATTTCTACTGCGCAACCGTGTCCATTTTCACAAGTGAGCAGAGCTGTAACAATCAGCTTTTAAGTTATGATAAACAACAAGTAAAAACAATAGACTCCTCTCCATCAGTAATATGGCCTCCGTGGATTATTCTGTGGGGGAAAAAAAAACAGAAACACTTGATTAAATTCCAATAATATTGCAAAGCACACTTGCCCCGCGTGTGGATTAATGGCATAGTACATAATATTGAAGTGTAAAAATGTGTATAAGCAATTATATTAGCACCAGAAGTGCTAGTCTCTATGCATGCATTCATAATCTACAGAATATTAAAGGTACAGACAACCAGAACAAACAGGGGTTTACCAGTGGATTGGGCCTGAAGCGGTAGGCAAGCATCATCCTCTTTCTGAAAGCGTCATATTCATCATCACTTTTTGTGAGCTCGGCTGGACGGTCGACTCCAAACCCTGCTCCGTTCATAGCTGTAGTTCCCCTAGAAAAGAGCACCGAGATTCCCCACGTCAGTTTTTTTTGGGGAGAATTAAAATAGAATATAATACTGTTATCGAGAGTATGCCATTAATAAACAAACACCTTGAACAATAAACAGTTTAAGAGCTGTATGATGTAAAATAGGAAGACGTGCTTGGCATCAGGTATGTATCATGATATAGAAAACTATGTAACATGGTCTAAGTTAATGCTTCATTGAAAGGTAAGAATAACAAAGATAAATCCTCACTTGTTGACAGGCGCCGTGATGCCCTGTCCTTCGCTGCCCAGGCCTTCACCTTCCTTCCAGCCCATCTTCATGAGCATTCGGAAACCAAGATTCTCCACCGTCAACTTAAACTCTTTGTATTCCGAGTAGTCCGGGTCCCGGCCCTCCTGCAAATCAAGAGAGCCAAGTTGTGCATCAGCGTCGTCAGCACACACAATAAAAACGTCTTTATTTCTGTTAATTTATTTTGTCTATGAGGAATGTTCCCAAAAGACTGTGCTTATCATGAACAAACAGATATGCATGTCATATTTGCTTGAGTTGTTTTTAGTTTTTTGCTGCATTGTATGCGTTTTGTTGAGTTTTATTTTGTCAGTTTCTATTTTTATTGTTGAGTCTTCTGCACTTTCATATGTATTTGATGTATTTTAAAAGCCCATCTAGGAATAGGCATTATACTAACTGACTTAGGTCATAAATTTCGTGGTAGATGGCACAAGTTCATACTATATATTTGTCTCCTATACAAACAAATATTAAATAAACAAAGAGGCAAGTGGAAAGCTTATTAATTACTAAGATTGTATTCTTCTTAAATGATCTAACTGGGAAAAAATGAAAAAAACAAACAACTCATTTCAAGATGTTTTTTAAACTGGGAAAGAGTTCAAATGTGTGGTTCCTACTAGGTGCCAAATCAGGCTAACCAGAGCTTCAAATAAACAAACTGGCAATTATCGTCTTCCTTTGGGGATCCCCCTCAAGATCAACTAGAAGGAATTATCGGAGAAAAGGGACGTCAGAGTTGCTCTGTGGGCTGTTACCACAATGGCCCTGACCTGGATAAGCAGCTTGAAAATAGAGGCATGGATGGATGATTACAATCCTGTTTACAGACGCTTCCTGCTGACCCTGGACCTACTGAATGCTACAGGGCTTTTAAGCAAACAGCAGATATTTAATGGCTAATAGCATAACAAGATCCCTGCAAAGAGATTTTAATTTTAAATAGTCTGAAATTAATTTTGCCTCATTTGACACATATGTAAGCTTTATCAAGCTTCATGCACATCTGGAATTGAGGTTCATGGATAAATGCAAATCACATAAGCAGCAAAACTAAAGTGAAACGCCAAGACAAACCCTTTCTTGTTAGGCTAGGCTGAACCAGTGAATTCAGAGGAAATCTCACCTTCAGTGCCTTGAAGGTCTCCATAAACTTCTCCAGCTCCTCAGGAGGCAGGAAGTCACCAATAAAGTGTTTCCCTTTACCCATTTCTGTCAGAGATTCAGCCCACTCTGGAAAAGAAAACTTGTTTTTACAGCAATGCTTCAACTGACAACCATCAACATGTTGAAGAAGCACACTGCAAAAACTAAAATCTTAGCAGGTGAAAATATCTTTGTTTGTGGTACAATCAGTACATTATTAGGAATTATTGTATTGATATATTTATTTGTTTTTTCAAAATGTCACTCTTTTTTACTTAAAACAATACTAAATGTATCCAAATTGGTAAAAAAAAATTAAATAAGATCATTTTCTGCCAGTAAAATAAAAAAAAAAAAAACTTCTTAACCTTGGACTATATTTACAAAAAACAAGCTATTTTCACCCGTTAGATTTAATTTTTTGCACTGCAGCACCAGCATAGCCGGTCAGCCTTACCACGCGTCTTCTCCATTTCCATCTGTCGGAGTCGGTGCTCCCAGGTGCCCTGTTGGTCTACTTCTTCATCGCTGTCATATTCATGTTGGTGGTCCCTAATGGCCTTCTCCCACATCACCTGCATCTCTGCCATCGCACGCTTGTGCTTCATGATCATGTCGTACATCTCTTGCATCTACAGGGTGTGTAAGAAAACACCAAATACAGGTCACAGGTGTCCCTCCTTTACATATTTTTGTGGGTGGGGTTAGGTATGGTTAAAATCCAACCAGTCCACTTTTTCCACCTAATGAATACATTCACTCAGTATTATGTACCTCTTGTTGTTCTTTGAGCTGTTTCTTCTGGTCCTCAGATAATTCTGTCACTCCAACGAGACCGAGCGGCTTCCCCTTCTTATAACCGAGACCTCTCAGGTCCTGAGCTGAAACGAACATTGTATCACAAACTTTTAGACTCATAAAAAAAAAAAAAAAATCACCATTTGGAGGTGATTTTTAAAATATTTCATCTTTGGGAATTCAACAAAAATACATCTCGACCCGATGGGCCTACTAGGATGTTTCTCCTCCATGTATACTATAAATCCTTATAATTTTGTTATCCTATTTAATGCTGTAGTCTACAATGTCTTCCCAGTTCAAATGCATTTTATTCTATCCTGTACACACATCTATTGCAAGTCTGTCCATCCTAAAGGAGGAGTCCCTGCTCTGTTCTGCTCTTCCTGAGGTTTTTTTCTTTTATTATATCTTTTCTAAAAAGGGATTCCTTTTAGTTTTTTTCCCTTGTCTGATGTGAGGGCCTAAGGAACAGGAAAGTTAAATTGCTTCTGAACTAACTACAAAGTTCTCAGAGGGATTAAGTGATTTGTGATTGACTGGACATAGCATGTATGCAATTGGAAAATATTACATAACGGTGTCACCTCCAAAAATAAATGTATTCACGTATTGATTGCATGCCCCACAAGTACAAAATATCCTGATGTGTAATCACAGGCTCTAAAACAAAAGACCTAATACCAGAGAGAGATGGTGCGTTCGGGTCTGGAACGGTAATCTCTGGTGGGACAATGACAGGAGCCATGGGCACTTCAACTTTATCATCTTCAGCTCCCCATCTGCTCTTTCGCTTCCGTTTGACAGGCGGGGTTTCTGCCTCCTGGCTGTGGGGCTGAGGCGCTGGGTTTGGTGGTGGAGGGACGCTTTGTAACAGAGGAGCAGCGAGTCTCTGCAGGTCTGGCCTGCACTCTGCTGCTGGAGGCGAAGAGGTTTGGGAGACCGCAGCGCGATACTCCTGTACTTTCTCTTTGTAGAAGTGGTGAGCTGGACTTTGGTAGTCGTATAAAAAACTGAAAGAAGGTCACGAGATGTGTGGTGTGAAATTTAAGTCAAGCCGGCCTTTAAAGAACGCACGTTACACAAAGTGCGGAAAGTAGGAAGGGTATTCATAGGACTGACCTGAATGCAGGGTTGTCCCGGTTGCGCTCCGCAGCGATGGTTTCCACCTCGGGGCCACCCTCCGCCACAAACCTGGCCAGCTTCTCAGCCACTTGCTGGGTTTCCGCGTCCACTGGGGGGGAGACTTTAAGCAGCCTATCAGTACTGGGGCTCAATTCACACTCTACTACTGTATCGTACTCAACTGGCCCTCACACACCACCAGTCTAGAGCCAATAGGGGATAAGAAGAGGAAGGAGGGAGGAGGAGCAAGGGGGACAGGGGTGGTGAATGGGGAACTGAATGGACGTGAGGTTTTAATGTGTAAAAAAAAATAAAAAGAACACATAAAGCCCAGATAGGCTCCATCACATTGACCTACATATTGCAGAAATTATCTGCTTCTATATTGTCATAATGTACATGTACAGATAACAAGAGTAAGAAAACTGTTACTATGGTCTAAAAGGATTATATGTAGATATGTTTTAAATGCAACTGAATACATCTGTCAGTATTACTGTTTCACCAAAGTCTGACACAGTAATAGAGCAGCACATGGGACTGTTATGGAAAGTTGAATCAATCTTGTTGTGGAGTAAAACACAGATAATAACCACATTCCGTGATTTAGCAATTTTAGGATGAAACAGGTGACCTTAACTGGTCGGTTGTTGGTGAACTTTATTACAGTAATGTATCTGTGAGGGGATGGTTTGAGTTTAGCAATGTGGTATAGCTAACATAATTCCTCATAACTTCTGTGGATGTCCTTGTGAACTCACTGATAAAAAGTAAAATCTTACCATTATCTGAGGTGTTTGCCGGTTTGAGCAACTTTCTTAGTTGTGCAACTTTCTTTTTATAGTAGAGATGCTCCATGCTGCCTTTATCATATAAAAACCTAAAAGAAAAGTTGAAAGCAAACAAGTTTAAAGATAATTTATGAGTTAAATCAACAGAGAGGACCAGCAACGCCCTTCATACTTACGAGAAAACAGGATTGTCCTTGTAGTCCTCCCTGGCCTTTCTCTCCAGCTCGGATCCCCCCTCTGCCACAAAAGAGGCCATCTTGTCGATAATGAGCCTGGTGTCTGAATCCTCTGGGGGAGAGACTTTAAGCAGGCTATGAGTACATTTACTCTGTGGGCAACTATGACAAAATGCCAGTCACAAGGCAACTGTGCCATTGTAGCACGCAGAAGATGCACCGAAATGTCCAGGCCATTGAGTTGTCCAGAGATAAAGTGAAAAACACAGGCCTTGATTTACCTTTCATCTCTAAGAATGCAGAGTAATCCGCCTCATCATCCTCATCGTCTTCATCTGGAGAACAAAACACGCTCGGCCTCTGGCTGAGAACTGGACTCTTCTTGGACTGCGAATAGCTCTTGAATTGACTAAGCATGCTGCTGACTCCAAGTCCAGGCCTTTTGCCGACAAGGATGCTCTTTTTTGCGTTTCCTGCTGGTGATGATGTTGATGTTGAGGGACTTTTGGCATCACTGGTAGAACCTGCAGAGAAAATTAATTAGGAAACAAGTAGAGAACCAGTAGTTGTCTAAACCCAAAAAATTATTTCTCCTCTAAAAAAGTGTAAGGACTGATCTTCTATTAGAACAATTGTTGGGTAATTATCACTATAATATCATGTTGTAATGTCTAATTATACACAAAAAGAGATCCTTGAGTCAAATACAACCAAACAAAAAACAGCACACTGACAAAAAAACGAAATAAAAAATGGTTTAATAATAATAAAAAAAAAAACTTACGCAAACACAACCTGTTTTCTTTATTTCTCAAAATAGATGTACATTCTACATTAGCTCTTGTATGTTCCATTGCTCTAGTTGCTGTGCAAAACATCACTGTAATTTTTGACATGGACATCAGATGGCTTCAGACTCCTTTGGTAAAAGCACCACAGATGAAAATACTAACCAGGCCCACTGCTGGGTTTCTCTTTCTGCATCTTCATAAACTGCTGTAAGAAGCTTCCATCATTTACAAACTTGTTGGAGGAGGGTCCTTGGAGAATAGGGGAACTAATAGGATCAGAACAGATGCAAGTAATTAATTGTTTATTCATGTGTAACAATACTGGCTGGCAGTACCTGATGTGATAGAAATCTTGGAGCTTGGAGCAGAAATATCAGGAGACTTTGATGTTTTGAACAAAAGTAATTTATTGACACTTAACAGGTTATGGAGTCCCTGAGATACACAACTGCAGTGCAAGAAGTTAATATATGTTACTCAAAGTTTGAAAACAATGTTGTGAGCCTGATTAGCTCATAAAATCCAGATAAAGGCTTGTTACAGGAGACAGCCTTGACTTGTATCGTAATGTAGACTACCAGAGTCCTTGCTGTAAAATAATTTACTTCAATGCCACAAGGAGAGGTCAGCCTGACCAAACAGGGGACAGCTGGCTGAAAATTAATTCACACTTGATATATTACTGGTATTGAACTATGAAATGGTTTCTATGTGTGTGTGTGTCACACTGTCAAGTACATGTACAGTATATAGTTACCTTGGAGGCAGAGGCTTGTTAGGAATTATTTGCACATTTTTTTTTGCTTGCTCTGCCATTTTGGCCTCAATTTCCTTTTTCTTCTGGGCTATCAGCTTCTCTTGGCGGAGAATATTCATGTTCATCTTATTTTTCTGCGGCTGCATATTCTTGGACTTCCATCCTGCTCGCCCTGCAAATGATTTTCGAAATTCAATGTATTCATGCAGTGACTAACTCTTAGAAAATAGATACATCTGATATACTACAACTATGGAAAGCTACGTTGGTTGCCATTAAACATAGATTTGCATTCACTTGCTAATAGATTCTCTGACTGAGCAACAAAAGAAACAGCTGGTAGATTGTGATCTGAAAAAAATAAGACACTGGAGGAATTAACATATCATATATCCGAAGAACGGTTGACATTCATTGGATATGAAGTAAGTGCAATGCAATTATTCTTATTTACCAACCAACGTTAAGCTAACCAGATAGCTGCTGTGCTAACGTTAACGTATGGTCGCTAATTTTAAGGCTAACCAGGCTATCGCTGTGTTCGCTGGAGCCAGCTGCTGCTTCACATGTTATGTCAGTTTTGTCTCATAGAATTCACATTAAACAGTTACCTGTGTCGCTAGACTCCATGGTCGTAGCAGGAGTATAAAAAGATTGTTCGAAAGCGGACTACAATAATACGTCTCGCCTCTAGCGTTGCTTCTTTGCTGAGTTGCGTTAGCTTGAACAAAATCACTTCCGGACGTAGTTTTTTCCAGAATAAAAGCATTTCAAGCACAAACGCAAGCAAATCAGACGTTATAATAATGTCAACGAATAACTTTAAATTCACAAAATTGGTAACTTAAATGTTTTTTTTTTACTTTTCGGGGTTTATGTTTCATTTACCGTACAATATAGCTTTTATATATTTTCACTTTATATATAAGGTTTCCAGCTGCCTTGGTATTAGTCCAGTATTAAGTACAAAAAATGTACCTAACAGCCTATACCTAAGTGTATAGTGTGATTATAACGTAAAAAAATAATATATTACTAGATGATCGATACGAGATGTTAGTACAGCGTATTTGGAGTCTATAGGTGTGTAAACTCGTGCTTTTATTTTGAAGAAACAGATAGGAACGGAACTCCTCTTCTTAGTAACAGTTGCTAGCTGCCATGGCAACGTTACGTTAGCGCTCATATGTTTCCGTTTCCACCGTTTCTCTCCCGTCGCAGGTTTTGTTGTCCCTCCCCGCTTTCCGTCCGTGCCCCAACTAACTGGTATCCTGCTTAGAAATGGCTGAAGCTCCTCCACGGCCCTGCCGGTTTTTTTGTCACCGGTGTTCAGCAGAGATCAGTCCGCGTTTGCCGGTAAGAAGCGACGGGGCCGATTAACCCCCCTCCCGTGGGGGGGTGAAAAACCGCTTTTTGTGCCCGTGTGGTTTTGTGCGAATGTGTGTGTGTGTGGCGCACAGTCGTTGGTTCGACATTCTGCTGCCGTTTAAGCTACGTTGACTAGCCCCACGGAGGCAACCGCGGTCCCGGTGACAGTTCAGCGGAGGGGATGAAGTTGTCGGGTTCACCCACGTTGCGTTAGTGATGTAACATTAACTATATACATTATTAATCCTCAACGTATAGTAAGTCTCATTAGAAAGCGTTAGTTTCCATTTCAGTGAAGAGGTGACTAGCAGGTTGTTCCATCGGCTGCTATAAAAACTACCTATCTACCATATAGCTTACTGTCAGGTTTATTGTGTGTGTGTGCCGCAAACAGAAGTAAAACTTACACCAAAACTATCACCTCTATCTAAAAATCCAGAGTCAGTAGTCAACGTTGCCATTCTGACAACAGCCTGTTGTTAAGCCATTCATG
The DNA here is from genome assembly GCA_036785175.1 of Eupleurogrammus muticus. Classification (NCBI taxonomy): domain Eukaryota; kingdom Metazoa; phylum Chordata; class Actinopteri; order Scombriformes; family Trichiuridae; genus Eupleurogrammus; species Eupleurogrammus muticus. The sequence continues at coordinate 1,510,143 of JAYKQN010000014.1, forward strand.
GGAAGCTTCTTGAATGTTACAGTAACAGTTACAGACGGCCTGCTGCTTCCCGGTGTCACAACATGCTGTCAAGAGGTCACATTTACAGGTTGGAAATGATCCCAGTGTCTTAATTGTTCTCTGTGACATTTGCAGAAATTCAACCTAATGTCAAGCCAATCTGTGATATTTTTCTCTTGGCTTGTCAGACTCTTTCTTGTGTCTTTATTGGGTTCTCTCCGGTAAAATTAATGCAGCCCTGCAATAAATCCTAAAGGTCATAATATTAAGATGGGTGTTGTACATTCTTCCTGTTTATTTTTTTGAGTTTTTATAGCCCTAACAAAATATATAAGTACTAAATAAAACAATATAGTTTAACATTCCTTTCTCTCAAGCTTCTTGAACTCTAGAAAGAACATGTTGTTCAAACAGGTCTGACTGACTAATAATAATGAGCCTCTCCTCTGATTGGCTGATTGAAATGGTTGCGATTGGGGGTGGGCAGCGATCGTATGGTTGTGATATCACAACTTCACAAGTGCTGATGGAGACTTGTGTCTGTGTGCGTGTGTGTACTTCTGAAAGCTTTAGTGTGGTGCTTTTAACTAGTTATGTTTTCCAGTTAAATAGCTTTAAAACTTAATAAACTGACAACTGTGTTAATAATGCCATATACCTACATTTATATATAATAAATATGTCACATATTTCTGTTTTCACTGTAGGACTACACCTGTCCCCGCTGTGAATCTGGATTCATTGAGGAATTGCCTGAGGAAAGAAGGTATGGGAAAGTATTGTGTGTGTCTCTTGAATTTGATTAATTAAGATTCTTACTTTTATTTACCCCTGTTTTCATGCAGTACTGAAAATGGCTCTACATCTGCGTCCTCCACCAGTGATCAAAACCGCCCGGCCTCTGAGGTCAGTGTAACTCATTAAACTATTTGTTGCAGTAAAATATTTTACTCATTAAAACATGTTTTGATATTGAAAGTTTACCGCTGCCTTTTCATCCCTTTCTTTTTCTAACAGAGCATGGATCACCAGCACTTGTTCACGTTTCCCTCGGGGTACGGTCCCTTTGCCCTCGGGATTTTCGACGAGAACTTTGACCTCCGAACGCGGCTGCCCACAGAGGACAACCGAGAGACCGAAAACCGGAGAGAACGGGAGATGGCATCGCGGCAGCGGTATAGTGCACGGCAGCCACGGGGTCGACATGTTCCTCGACGTCAGGGTACGCGCCACGAAGGAGTGCCCACATTAGAGGGGTGAGACATTTTCAGCTCTGTGTGTGTGCGTTATAAGACAATTCATCCTATTTAGTGCATGTAATTCTTTCTTCAGACATTGCTCATCACAAGTACTTGTTAATGTTTCTATTTACCTGCAAACTAAACTGCAAGTGTCTACTTTTACTGTAATAAATTAGTAATACAGACATTTTGATGCCTGATTCTAGGTAAAAGGACAGAATGTCTATTGTCTATTCAACTGCATGATGTTTTTTTTCTGACACAGAATTATTCAGCAGTTAGTTAATGGAATCATAGCACCTACAGCCATGCCAAATATCGGAATGGGCCCCTGGTAAGTACAAGCAACCGTGATGCAGGATTGTTTTCTCAGTTTATTTGTTTCTTCTTTTATTTTTGATGAATATCTTCTCGTGTTACAGGGGTATGTTGCATTCCAATCCAATGGACTATGCCTGGGGTGCCAATGGTCTTGATGCTATCATAACACAGGTATTAAAAGTGTTATTTGTTACACTATAATGGAAATAAAAAGGCACATCTATTTCTCAGGGCCAGTAACTCCAATGTATTTAGATTGCTGGTGTATGCACAAATGGCAAATAAAAAAATCCTGCAATCTTATAATTATGTCATTCTAGTTATTGAACCAGTTTGAAAACACTGGTCCTCCTCCTGCAGACAGAGAAAGGATAAAGAGTTTACCCACAATCACCATCACACAGGAACATGTGGGTAAGTCTAAGCATGTCACTGTTACCTACCTAAGCAAACCACATTAAAGAATAGTAATGAGACCTAATACATAAGACACTTCAATGTTTAACAGCTGAGAATAATCACTCTCTGAAAGTGGTTATTTTAAAACACATTCTTGTAGATCTAAACTTGCAACCATGTCATTTGTGTTGGTGAAGTTAAGTTTCACAGCACCGCCTAAACATAAATAAATAGAACCAGTTGGTTGACAATCTGAATCCGGCAGTTGACGCATGTCACTGTGAGTCTGCTTCGTTTTCTGTTTATGCAGGTGCTGGTTTAGAGTGTCCTGTGTGCAAAGAAGACTACAGTGTTGCAGAGACTGTTAGACAACTGCCCTGCAATCATTTGTTTCACAACGACTGTATAGTCCCGTGGCTGGAACAGGTACGTATATGTATATGTAATAGATGAACAGGCTGTGCTAAAAAACACGTTTTAGATCATTTGATTTGATTTTGAAAACAGCACACAGCAGCAAACAATTAAATTTCACAGCAGTTTGCATTAAGAGGTAGGAAAAAACCCAACGCTTTGCCTCCATTATCGTGACTTCTCTCTGGTGTTCCTCAGGCGCTGCTGTTGGTTGACAAGTTAATAATGATAATCACGCTTGGTCGCCATTTTGTTTTAGTTTCTTGTTGGAAAGAGGGTTTTTTTTTGTTTTGCCCCTCAACACTCAGAACTGGGTGACACATCTGTCTTGTGAATGTCAAGGGCTAGGCCCTTTTGTCTTTTTGTCTTTTGTCTTTTTGATAAGTGATAATTCAGAGAGTAAGAGGGGAAAATGGTAATTGTTTATTTTACTTATCATTTTTCTTACATGTTATATTTTACATCTTCAGTAGGTCTTGATATTTTAATGCTCTTCTTTATGTTTTCTTATCATGTTTTTTAATGTAATTTGCAAAGTATTTTTAAACTGCATTTCTTTACTAAAGGTGATTGTTTCCTTCATGTTTGAATCCAGTCTAACAACCAGTATTTGAAACACGAGTGAGACAAGATCTTCTTTTCAGAAACAATATTTACTTCCAAAACACAACCTAGACAATACACTGTTTGTTTTGCTTTTTTAGCTTGATTGCTTATTTCTATTTTCCTGTGTCAGAAAACAAGGACCAACATACATACAAAACTATACATTACTAAAGTTTGCATTTTATCATATACTATCATTATGAATTTTCATTAAACAATCCTTAACCTTCATAATATCAATTATTAATACAAATGAATTTACTCTTGATTGGCTTTCAGAGTGCTGTACAAATGAAGTGTGTTATTACCATTATAATTTAGTTTTTACACATATTTATTCTCTTCTCTTTACAGCACGACACGTGTCCCGTGTGCAGGAAGAGTCTCAATGGTCAGAACACAGCCACAGACCCACCGGGTTTATCAGGAATGAACTTCTCTCCCTCCTCCTCGTCCTCTTCCTCCCCCAGCTCGCCGAGCAACGAGAACGCTGCCAGCAACTCGTAGATTTTCTCCGTCGCCACCACCTCGTATCCGAAAACCTCACTGAGACCCAACGGCTCCGAGACCAGGACTGTTTCTATCCAAATGGGGACGATATGAGTGGAGGTGACGTCTGTTTTTTCTTGCAGACTGTCCGTTCAGTCATCATTCCTCCCCCCCGTGCAGACCGGTCGCTGGGTCCAACTCCTGCTGCTATTGTCGCTGAGTGTTTGAGGAGGCGGGACTGCATAGTGTTTAAGGAGAATCCAGAGAGGCTGCCAATACACTGACGATAAAAGAGGGATTATAAGCAGAACTGGAGCACAGTTTGAGCCAGAATGGACTGCGTTTTGACAGAGGCATGTCTCTGCCACAAGGTCGGGACATCATTTATATTTAAAAGACTAAAATTCTCTTTTTTTAAAACATTGCTAGTGGTGGTGCAGACTTCAAGCTGAGTCCATTGATGTATAGATAGGGAATTCATTTTTCAGACAATGAACTGTCTGCGACTGTACAGCTAATGGATCAAACTAAAACTTTGTGGAAAGGAGTGTATGCATCTGATTTTTTTTTTTCATTTATTTGCACCTCTTTTTTTAATTTTGCACACGATTCAGACTGATGTTAAGAATGTGAATTTGGGTAAACTACTGAAAAACAAGCAGACAAAAAAATCCCACATTTTTGCATTGAATGAGTCTTAGGGCTTTTTTTGTGTTTATTAGATTCTTTTTTTAATAGAGTGTGATCCAGTGTATGTGGTGTATCTTGACAAGGTAAAGATCCTCACAGCTCAAATGTTGTGGACACGTTTTTACTGAGTTTCTCAAGTAGAACAAATTGATGACTTATTTATTGGACCCTTGCTCAAATCACATATAGTGACATGTAAAATAGAGAAAAAAACAAGTGAAAAATCAAATTAAAAAAAAATAATGGAAAAAGCATGGGATCATTTTACCTCTGAAAATGGCCAAATGTGTTTCGCATAACAAGTGTTTATTATTTTATTAACTGATTTTCTTTTTGTACAGACACAATAAAGTATTAAAGAAAACTGATTCTCAGGCTTCTGTTAATAATTTTCAGACTCAATGTGATATGGGACAAGAAGTGATCTGAATGGAGCTGCTAATAATAATTCAGCTCTATATTTGTGATGCAAATGTTAGCCTGGCTTTTACTGATTGTGCAGTGAAATGTTTGTTTATTCAACTCCTGAACTCCTAAAATATTTGTGCCTGTTTTTGATTTGTTCCCAAAGACAAAATATACACGCTGGGTTTTGCAACATCTATCCTCATAAGTAGTTGTGGCATTAAAAATTAGATATTGAAAGACATTGAAAATTCATTAATATTCCTGCCAAAGTACCTTTTATAAAAGCAGGTATCCAGTACCACACAAAAGGACATATCAGAACCCCAAAACACAAATATAGAAATGTACAGTAGGACAGGTTTAGCTGTAATAAACAAGCAGGTGTTCCTATTCTAATAAATGGAAATAAATTCAATTTGTATTTCTTATGTTCCCAAACCTAGATGAAGATCGAAGTGATGCCTCCCACTCTATATACTGTATATTTATAAAGCTGTTAGGCTGGTTTTTGTTGGCTTATTTACATGACCTTGACAGAACAGAGGCGGTTGATAAATACTGCATTCATAGTGTAAAATAGATTTATTTTCCTCATTTTTTTTTTATCTTCAGGGCATTCATGTGTGATTTGCTCCGCACGATACTTTTCTCTAAACACAGGCAAACACTTCATGCATTAACCCTATTTGGAGATGTTTTGTGTGACATGTCTCCAGTTTATTCCACTTGCAGATGTACAATATCTGACTCCTGTTAACATAGTATTTTCATTTCAGTGAATCACTTTATCTCTCTTGTCCTCTATCATCTATGGAAAACACAAAACTGTGGAAAACTGTGAAGAAGCCGCTTTCTGGTCTCTTGATTTTTTCCCGTGGCTGCATGTGTGAGCGTCACACCTCTGCATCACCCTACCAGGAAATTAAACTGAAGCTCGGTGCTGCTGCGTAGTTTTAACTAATGAAGCACAGCAAGGACGACAGAGAGAGAAAGAAAAAAGGGAAGGAGGGAGGGAGGGGATGAGAGTGATAAGACGCTTTTGACTTCTTGGCATTGATGTAAGGTAAGACGTTTGTAGAAATAAGACTCAGTGAGCACTTCAACGTGGTTTCATATGTATTCTTATTTTTTTTCCAGTGTTTGGCTTCAGTTATGCTTTGCTTTACTGCTAAATTTAAAGTACCTTGGTTAGGAACGTGTGTGTTTGTGTGTGAAGCTAAAGTTTACTCTTATTACACAAATATCCATATTTTATACATGCAACCAAAATTAGACTTGACTAAAACTAGATCAAAGAAAATAGGCTAGCTACTTTATCTCTCCTCTAGTGACATCATGGCCTATATCCTTAATGTGTAGGGATATGGGCTCATGGCACAAGCATGGACTCAGACTACAGTATATACACTGGTATAACTCATTCTAACAGAGAAGCCGATGCAAAACATTTAAAAAAGAGGATTTATGCGCATACAATGCAATTGAAACCAGAGCACAGAGCAGCCTGTCATTGATGCCGTCCTGCTTCTGCAACCTTCTGTCAGTATTTGCATACATACAGAATACATCATCCGTTGTACTGTTTACAGAGAGAATCTGCACAAACTGCTGACTGAGTTGCCTCCTAATGTTTAAGCATTTCAGTTAGTCAGCTGTTGAAAAGAGGAGGTAAAGATTGTACTCCTCAAAGACATGCACTGAAAAAATATGTTTCTTATTTGGATGCATACCACTTTATCTGTACAGCCCAAATATATGCAAGAAAGGTCCTCAGGGGACAGAATGGGAAAAAAATAGAACAAAAAATGCACCCTGCAGAGAAGGAGGTGCAGTGTGTTCTCTCGGGGACATGAACCCAGCACCCTGGGGTTCGTGCACCTTCGCGGGGACATGTGTGACAATAAGTGCACCATTAGGTAGACAAGTAGTGGCCCTGCACTGCAGACCTGCACCTGCTGCTGACTGCAGCCCCTGACAAGTCTGCCACTCCTGATGCATCACATAACTGTTCTGTAGGTCGCAGCGGCTGCGCTCCCGCCGCGCGGCCGGTAGGGGGCGCTCAACACCAGCCGTGGGCCGCATTCATTCAGCCAGCTTGTCATTGAAAACACCTTCTGAAATCATGACATCATTTGAGTTTTCATTAACACGTGGTAATTAAACTTCTGACGTTATTAGGCATCAATTTACATGTGATTATTTGGCTAGAGCCACTTGAGGCAATTCCGTGGTGAGGTCACAGAGAGGCCTCGCTGGAAGGGGATGGGGAGCAGCTAATGACAATGACTAGTGAAAGTACGAGCGCAGTAGTTTGCAAAGAAGTCACGTCCACCCCTCCCTCTGCCCCCCTCTCCTTTCTCTCTCCCTCTCCCTTATCCTTCTTCTCCCCCCCGTCTCCCCTATGTCGCTGATTGGTTTTCTCCAAAGATAATTGGAGGCTAAATTTGTTATGCTCAATGTCATGGACAGGAATGAGGTTTCACCGGCGTCCGCTGCTGCTGCCGCTGTTGCTGCCACCATGAAAAAGAAGGCGGTGGGCAGCGGTGGATGCGGCCACATCAGCGCGGCCAAAGCCGCCGCGGCCAAATGCACGAGAAGCGCCAGCAGCCAGAACTGCCTGGACGCCGCTTCCCCCGGCGCGCCGAGCGCTAAGCAGCCCGGCGCGGCCAGCAACGTCGTGATGGACGAGGCGGAGGACGGAGAAGAGGAGTCCAAGTTTCAGCATCCGCGGTTGCGCCGAGCCGGGGGGAGCGGCAGCGGCGGAGGCGGAGGAGGAGGCGGCGGCAGTATTAGGATGAAGAACTTTACGCCAGGAGGGGGAGCCGCGTCCTCGGCTTCCAGGCGAAACTCCAACAAGGAGCCCTGCCTTACGCACACAGAGGACGCGCCTGCCGCCCCACGGCCCACTGCTGCCTCCAGAGCCACCGAGACCCAGACACCCTGTCCGGGCGATGCTGCCCAGCGCGGCGAGACCAGCAGAGCATCTGGGGCGGAGGCGTCGGCATCGGCGGTCGCGGTAGAGGTTCTGAACGCGACAGCGGGTGATGGTTGTAACAGCGTCGCTCCAATTTCCAGCATGAAATGCAACAAAAACGGAGAATGCAGGAGGGACTCGGGAACCGGGAGCCTGCGCTCAATCATCTCCAAGCAGGAGAAGCAGACGGGAGGGTCGGGGAGGGCCGAGGACGGCGGCAGCGCCAAGCGAGGAGCCTGTAACTCGACCACCGCCAGCATGGACGGCTCCATCACACCGGGCGGGTCTCTAACCGGGGGGCCCGGAGGAGAGAGCGGAAACCCCGGCGGCACCCCGGTGTCCAGCGGCGTCCCCGAGAAAAAGGACTCCAAGGTGTCCTTCTCCAACGCGCCGAGCCGGAAAGCCTCGTCCTCCCTGCACGGCCCGGCTCAGACCCAGCAGCCCAGGAACTCTGTCACTTTCCAGAAGCCGGAGGACGGACCGCCGATCACGCCAGCCGAGGATGCGGAGCCTCAGGGCAGCCAAGCCAGCTTCATGCAGCGGCAGTTTAGTAGTATGCTACAGCCCGGAGTTAACAAATTCTCCTTACGCATGTATGGGAGCCAAAAGGCGGTGGAACGCGAGCAGGAGCGGGTCAAATCAGCTGGAAACTGGATTATCCACCCGTACAGCGATTTCAGGTAAGAGCTGGGCTGCCATTGAAAGTCATGAGGGGCCCGTGCGGCTCCTCGTTGTCACCAACTTACTTTTATAGTGAGTAAACCACCTCCATGGGACCACCTGCATGCTCATTGTTCAGAGCTACTGGCTTGCTCATTTTTTTCATTTGATCCCTGATTATTGAATCTGTAAGGATTTGTAAGCGATGCATTGCAACGTGCTGCCATTAACCCCCCCCCCCCCCCCCCACCCCCACCCCCACCCCAAACAACCTGTTGTCAGGCAAATCGACTTGAGCAAAGAGTGTCCTTTCAAGGTTGTAAACAAATCCCCATCCCAGCCTGCATGTACAGTAGCATGTCTGGGATGCTCAGAAGGCTCGGCCTGCTAACACAGCTCGACTTTTTCGTGGCAGGAGACGCTCATATTGAACAAAGAGGACAGCGCGCTGACGCTCGCTCGGGCTCATCCGGAAAACAACCATTTGGTTAATATTCGTGGTCGTGCAGCGATGCTCTGCGACAAAATAAGCTGTGCTGACAGGATGTAGGCTATGTGTGTGTGTGTGTGTGTGATTATGTGTGCGCGCGTGCGTGCGTGCGATGCACTCAGTAATGGAATGTCACCTTGAGCCAAGTGTGCGAAAAACACCAAGCACGCTCACTGGAGACATTATCCGCCTGTTCGACTCCTCGCTCCGTTCCTCGCGGCTCAAACCCCTGAAAACCCCTAACGAGCAAGCAGCAGCTATTTAGTCACATTTAGGCAAATCTGCACGGCTTCACCCCCCTTTCTATCTCCATTTTTTTATTCGACATGTATCAGTCGCTGAATCGCATTCAGGTCATAAACCAGTGGTTTCCTCCCTGCTCGCTTTCAGCACCACCGGAGTGGACAGCTCCCCCGGTTGAAGCGCTGCTTCAGACGCGCCTTCACGGCTGCTGCAGCCATTCATGTTTGGCCCATTTGTATCACATAACGCCGAGTCAGTGGAACACCGAAAGCTGAACTTGAGACACTTTGGGGACCTCTTTCTTTGCCACGAGACCACCCCCACTTAACGATTCTTGCGCGAATGGGAGCTCGGTTGAACGCGGCAAAGTTGCTGTAAACACGGGGAAGCGTCGACGCCGTTGCCTGTGAAGTGCAGGAGTCAGAGCTTGTTGCATAAGTCGCAGTGTAATGACTCAGCGCTGCACCTGTCCTGCAGCCTGCAGAGATCCCTGTGACGGGCTCAGACGCCGCTTCACTTTTCACCGTCTGTCACATTCTGCCAGCCTGCTACACCACTACTGCCGGTATGCATGTGTACTGCAAAGTCAATACAAGCTGCACATGCATTACAAAACTGACCCTGGAAACCCCAGATAATTTATACTTCATGGCTTTTCCTAATTTGAACTGAATTTTAAACTGATGACATACAGAAGGAAAATCATCAATAGGCTAAAGTGGGTTTGCATAAAGCTCTGTGACTGTGATTGACAGTATTTTATACACAGCATTACCCAGTGGCAGAAGTACTCAGGCATTCAACTTAAGTACAAGTAGCAATACCATAATGAAAAAATACTCTATTACAAGTAACACTTCAAAATTGTACTTAAGTAAAAGTACAAAAGTATTGGCAGCAAAACATATTCAGTGTCAAAAGAACTTGTTATGACAAACATGCAAAATATATGAATTTCAGCTTGTAACTAAAGCTGTCAAATGTAGTGGAGGAAAAAGTACAACATTTGACTCTGAGAGAAGTCGAAGTGCAAAGTAGCACAACTGTACTACATTAGTTCAGTAGATGTTTGTTACTTTGCTATATATATATATATATATATGGCTGTTGTTCACATTTGATTTTAAATTTTTTCATATGGTATCTATCACAGTTCCATCTCTTTATTTAATGCAAAACAACAAATCATCAACACCATGCCATGCTAGGTAAACTCACATGTGGGCCGATGATTTTTATATATATCTATATATCTATATATATATATATATATATATATATATAAATCATCATATATATATATATATATATATATATATATATATATATATATATATATATATATATATGCTCAGTGAGCACAGCTGGGTATCGCTCTCATTACTCTGTGCATGTTCAAGCAGGCAAAGTGTAGCTCTTGCATTCGTTTACACTTTTCCATCTTGAGTTAGGAAGTCTCTTGTGCCTATCGGCTTTCCACAGCAACTCCCTTTCCTTATCTGACTCTATTTTTGTCCCCCCCCCAACTCCCTCCTGTACTTTCTCTCTCTCTCTCTCTCTCTCTCTCTCACACACACACACACACACACACACGCTTGCTAGGTTCTACTGGGATTTCACAATGCTGCTGTTTATGGTGGGCAACCTGATCATCATCCCCGTGGGCATCACCTTCTTCAAGGAGGAGACCACGACGCCCTGGATCATCTTCAACGTGGTCTCCGACACTTTCTTCCTCATGGACCTGGTGCTCAACTTTCGCACGGGAATCATCATTGAGGACAATTCAGACATCATTTTGGACCCTAAAACCATTAAGAAAAAGTACCTCAAGACTTGGTTCATTGTGGACTTTATCTCCTCCATCCCAGTGGATTACATATTCCTCATAGTGGAGAAAGGGATCGACTCGGAAGTGTACAAGACTGCTCGGGCCCTGAGGATCGTTCGCTTCACCAAGATCCTAAGTCTTCTGAGGCTGTTGAGGCTCTCCAGATTAATACGCTACATTCACCAATGGGAGGAGGTAAGAACATGTATTTTATGAAGCTAATTATATATGAGTAAATATTATATTAAAGAAGCCCTATTGTGAAGAAACACACCCTTTCAGCACTTGTGTTTAAATATTTATGTCACTAGTGCTGCTGCGTACACACAAACTATAAATTCAGTTCATTCTGTTGTGGACTGGCCTCCTCTGCGTGCTACTGAAACCTGGCTGAACACAAACCGTTTAGAAATCACACCTGTTGTGATGTCACGACAGGAGTGAAAGTTAAGCACGGTTCCATGGGATTGTACTAAACTTCTCTTTCTCTGACCGACCCCAGCTCCACGCAGGGGCGTGACATTTCAATCACAACAGAGTCGAGTTTTTATGAGGGAGTGCGTGGGAGGTTCAGAATGCATTGCTGCAACATGGCTAACTAGATGCTAGACCATAAAAGCATACATGTATTTACCAAAAAAAAACAACAGAAAATTAAAATAATAAACCGTAAACCTTTACTCTGATCACACCACAATGTGAAAGGCACAATCTTGTCTGTGATAAAAGGTCAGTGATTTGCCTCCAATACACTGATGCTGGCTTCCAACCAAAGCAACAATCTGCTTCTCTGCTCCGTGGGGGCGGCTCTCCTCCGCCTGGAGGCTCAATATTAATGTTCTCACCTGCCACCGGGTGACAACTGTAGACTGTCAGCAGGATGTTTGAGCTTTAACAAACTTTGCATTCTAATTACTTCTTTTGTCACACAAGGCCCCCCCCCCCTCCCCCTCCGAACACCCTGTCTGACCCGTCAGTCCCACAGGCAGCATCAGGCGGTCTAATAAGCAGCCTATTACCAGAGCAAACACAGTTAATCAATTAAGGCGTTAGAGGAAGAGCAGGTGGGGTAGAAGGGGTGAAGATAATATGCAGCGCTAGGGGGCCGTTGACTGTGATTATATATGCCACTAATTGTTTGTTAAAAGGAATTGGAGAGATTAGGTAAGCAATCAGGAATCTCCTCAGGTGAGTGACTGGCAGTATATGAAAGTTGGTGGTGTTGCCAGGTAAGAGTCTGTTCTTCATATGGAGTCAATGCCATGACCCACACTTATACTTACAGGCCATGCCAGGCTCGGGCATTTGGAGGCTCTGTTTTAATACTACATATGAGGCCCTATACCATAAAAAATTAACCTATATGTTTGCAGCTCTTATGTCTCTGATGCATTGAAATCTGAAAAGATGCAGTGCTTCATGAGGGCATATTTTTGATATTTGCTGCAGTGTGCACATTGACCTAATGATAAAATCTCTTAAAAAGAGAAACAAAGATTAAGATGTGTTTTCATCAAAATGCAAACCTATTTTCCATCTTTATGTAAGACTCAAATAGGTATCAATTACTACCAGGGCCCATATCAATCGAAACAGTTTAGATATATAGTAGGTAAGGCCACCTTTGCTTAGAGGCCACTCAGCTTTATTCACCCTATGAGGGATCTACTTTCTCGAGTCCAACGCCTTTAACTTCTCCTCAGGCTCCGCCTGGCAGGTAGGAGGTCCGGCGATATCATGATCTCCCTCGACTCGTGGTCGTACTGGCAGCCTGGTGTTGGCATTTTGCAGTGGTGAGTGGCGCAGTGGGGCTCGGCCGCTCACTTGACCTTTGGATAATTGGATTTCTGAAGATATGATGTGATACGCGCGCACACACTCGTGGCGGTGCATGATGGGAAGTTGATACTTAGCATGCACGGAGAACGAGAGGCGGAGACGTGGCGAGGAGTGCGACGCTGACACCGCTGACGTCCCACTCCAACACCTGCCTCCTAATCAGCCCGTCGTCGATATCTGATCATCACTTGGTGCTGGTTGGACAGCTCTCAGTGATACGGTGCTGAACTCCTCCTTCAGCCAACAATACGCAGGCAAATTTAGGAAACCACTATCTAGAACGTAACGGCGAACCGTACCTAGATGTTTTTTTACATCTGGTCATTTCTGCATCCGCTATCCCAGAGGTCACCGGGAGGGTCAAGATGGCGATGCTGTAGTACTTCTGAATTGTGCCTTCTACATAGAAGCTACTTCTGTGGCATTCCCCGAATAAAAAAAGAAACGTTTCTTTTTTCAGTTGCTGATTGATAAAAACTGACAGTGAAATCCCCATAAAGGTTAAAGCGACATTTAGAAGGGTCAGCACAGGTGAAGGGAAGAGCTTTTTCCTCAGCTGCACCAGTTAGAGTAAAAATGACCCACTTCCCATCACTTTATTGTAGACTGTATCATTTGTGTTGGCTGTTCTTACTGTGTATATCACTACAGATTTAGACCTTTTGTTGTAGATAGTGCTGTGACGTTTAAAGGTGGTGGAGGATACTGGAAAAATAGTTTGACCATGCAGCATTTAGAAAAAAAAACAATTAAAAAGTCCAAGCCTCTTTCTTTAGAATGCCCTTCCTGAAGCCACGCCTGAAGACTGCATGTCTGTAGTAGATATATTTTCAATTATAATTAATTAAATAAAACATCACAGATGTGTCCAGAGTCTTGGTTGTGCATCACTGCATTTACAAGTTGGACTCTAGGTTGTGTGATACAATACATTTTTTTTATATATCCCTTTAAGGTACATACATCAATAGTGATAAGTGACATATTCTATAGGTTCTTGACTTTCCTCTCAAATCATACCAGATCGCTGTATCTAAATTTCCAATTTTTAAAGTTGTTCCTGCCATACCTTGTCTTAAACTGAAATTGCATGTATATGCCTGTATATGTCGGAGCATTCGATTAATTCCTTGCAATATAAAAATGGGGAGAAACAAAATCCTTCAAGGAGCCATAAAACTGTTGTGTTGCATCAATGAGCGTGTTTGCAGAAGTCGAGTGAGGTGATACATGATTGGCCCAAGTAACGGAGAATGATTGATGAGCGAGACGACACAGACTATCAGTTGTTAAGGATCATGATGGTCCCTGTCCATCACCCTGTGAATTTAGCCGTGCGTATGCGTATGTGTCTGCACACGTGTTGTCGTGTCTGTGTCGTCGGTGCCCGCAGGCTTGCGTGAGTGTTGTGTTTGTGTGTGTGTGTGTCTGTGTGATTGGATGTTGTGTGCGTGTCAAGTGCTCTGATGGATGTCATGTGTCTCCGTGCAGCAAATGTCTGGTGTGCCCCTGCTGGGTTTGATTTCGGACTGACGGGAACCTTTCTACCCCGCTCATTAATCACACTTGGTATGATCCAAATGAGGCAGTGGAGCTGGGTGGGAGGCCGATTCTGTGCGTGAGACGTGAATTCAAAAGGTCTTTGAGTGTTGTGACAGTTACAGAAGCCACGTTTGGTGGAAGTCAAAACACAATCACAGCATAAATGTTATGTATTCTTTGACTTAATACAACCTATGGTTTATTTCCACATGTCCCAGGTGAGTTTTAACCCCCTCTGTGTGCCTGTCTTAATGTCTCGCTGCAGATCTTCCACATGACCTATGACCTGGCCAGCGCGGTGATGCGGATCTTTAACCTGATTGGTATGATGCTGCTGCTGTGTCACTGGGACGGATGTCTACAGTTCCTGGTTCCCATGCTGCAGGATTTCCCCTCAGACTGCTGGGTGTCCCTCAACAAAATGGAGGTACTATATATATATATATATATTTGGCACCTGAAATAGGGTTTGATTTTTAAAGACCAGATAATGTGCTCATGTCTTTGCCAAACCACTTCTGTTATATTGCCCTGGCATCAAGAGAAATCGTTTTAGTTGTAGTGCTGGCAGAGGGTAAGACACCCGTAAACTGTCATAAATGTGTGTGTTTTAAAAATATGCAGGAAAGGTAACCTGCGCTGATAATATCCACTAAAAAAAATTAAGCAAATCAAACCATTATTAATCTAGTGATCTCTCTTGCTATGTCTTATGCTATTCTACTGATTCAGGATAATAAAACGTTTGTTTCCATCAAACCATGATATTGCCTGAGATAAAAAAAAATGACAACTGTAGGATACCAATGAAGAAGTGATGGCAAAAGAAAGCAGAGAGATTTAAGTGCACCTATAGATCCCTCCGTGCTTCCTCTTCAGCCCGGTGGGGTGATGACAGGAGAGATAAAAGGGGAAAACAAAGGCACGGGGTGGGGGGGTATGGCCGGGCAGCCGGCTCTTTGTGGCCTCGTCTCTCTCTGTGAGATAAAAGCTGGTTGTTTATAGCTCTGTCTGTCAGCCTCGCCTTTTACCGAGCGTGGAGCGACCACACTAACCCAGCCACGAGGCACACATCCAAATGGGGTTTTAAACAGATTGGGTCCCGCTCCACAACATTGTCAGGACCTGCCGCTGCTGCTTGTAAACTTCAGACGTTAAGTATTTCCTGGAGGACGGCTCTTGTTTTTTTGTATTTATTTTTATTTTTTTTATTGCTGAACAAGATCAATCTAGGTTAAAACAAGGAGAATAATTCCTGTTTTATGTGTCATATAAGGTCATGCTGCAATTTTTACTCCATTGCTGGCTGATATTGACAAACTTGTATATCACAATATTATTGTTGCGGGGATATTTTATGTCTGATACCTGGTACTTCAATTAATCAGAATTATATAATAGCAGGAAAAAAAAACTAATAATGTGTATGATGATGGTAGAAGTTGTTTCATATTACTGCACTGTAACCCTTAAAACTGGGAAAGAGAACCAAAAACACATGTGGACTGAAGCAGGTGTGTCGACTTTCCCCGAGGTTGACTCCAGACCATATATATCCAACTCAAGGCCCGCGGGCCTAAATCCGGCCCGGCACCTTACTTTATATGGCCCCCTCAAGGGCTTTTTAACAGACTTTATTGGGAGATGTGAAAAGTGGATAAATGCTTAAACTTAACAGAGACACGCTGGTCACGTCTTCTTTGTACGACTTCAAGGTGCGTTCAGGCACACCTCGTTAACTCTGGTAACTCGGAAAACTGTCGACCACCAAGGTCGTTCCAAACAGGAAAGTTTCCATTTTTCCTTATTTCCCCTTGTCAGAAAATACATCTGTTATTACTTTTTAATTCTATCACTGCACCGTGTTTAATAACCCGCATAGCATTTCAAAACCAATCTTTGAAAATCCCATAATTAAATAAAATAGTTAATAGTGGTTATCAGCATATTGTTGTATGTCTCTGTTCTGACATTGGCATTCCTATATTCAATTGAAACACACTTAAATTATTATTTATTGTTATATCTACTCAGACACTATAATGAATGGAGAGGCAGTTATGTAACATCATAACAAGTAAATACATTTACATGATCTTTACAACCATCACTTTGAGGGCAAACATAATGCTGATGTGGCCCGGGGGGGAAATTAAGTTGTGGACTGTTAAACAACTCCGTTGCCTTTAATTACATCATCCGTCTATTTGCTTTTTTTCCTGTGAAACACACACGCACAGCCCTCGGTGCAGCGAACGCAACGCCAAGACATGTCAAGAGATGGGTGTGTTGGGGAGGGGGGGTAAATTGAATCGGCTCTGCCGTCTATAAATTTATGTGACACATGAGGACAACCTTGTGATGTGTACAGTGACGAGCTGGAAGGCCGGGGATGATGGAGTCCGCTGCTGACAGGCCAGAGACTCCTGCGACGCTCGCTCCCTCTGTTTAATCAACGACAGCCGGTCCCCAGAGAGCCGTCGCCATCCAAACTAAAGGGCCGGGCCGGCGTGCTACGGGCCGCCTACAGCCACCTGAGACCGCCCCCCTATTGAGTGGCTGACAGCTCCTAACATTCGCCATTGTGTTGCATCCATCCATCAAACCCAGCGCCCTACAGCATTGGGGGGGGGGGCCTACAGGCGGGACACGTGGAGGGCGTTGAAATAATAATAAAAAAAACACTCTGCGACACTGGTCGACATCCACCAAACAGTAATTGGATCCTGCGTAACTTGTAATACCTCGGGGGGGACGAAGTTTTGTTTTTGCAGCGCGGTGCAACTTCCTTCCGTTGATTTGATTTTTGATTAGTTTGAGGTTAACGCATCCCTGTCAGCCGCAAAGTCAATTTTCATGGTAGAGTGCAGGCGATGCTAATAATAGTGACAGCAGTGCTAACTGGGTGTATAGTATCATCTCTGCTATTACAACTGTACACACATAGAGAAACGTTCCACATCAGCAGCACGGAGGGAGAAGCCGGTAATCACTACATATGGGCGTTAAATAACTTGATTTACTCACCTCACCTGGTTTGACCGGACAGCATCGCAGGTCCACTTCTGCAAATTTGATTCTGCACTACTCTCCGAGGCCTGCGAAAAAGCATATAAACATGAAAAGTGAAAGCTGCCGCGCAGCCTCTGTAAAACTGCCAAAGAAATTAGGCTGGTGTTTGTTTCCCGGGACGAGCGGAGGACAGGATGCGATTATCCGGGTCCCGGAGGAGCCGAGGTGTTTTTGTTATGAAGGATCTTGTTGTGCTGAGTACAAGCACACGTCCTACTAAAGCAAGAGGCTCTGCTCCCCACGTCATGTCGTTAGGAGCTCATCATGAATCAGGACGACATTCTATACCACATTCTGCAAATAACCACATTTTAGAATACATAAAGTATCATAGAGGATAAGCTATATTTGATAAACCTATAAGTGATTCAGCAGTGAAATGAACCTCGATAGGTTTAAAGAATAAACTCTAAAAAACAGAGTAGTGTCTCGACACCTTAAAGTGCCTCCAGTTTATCTTTTATCGCCTTTTTGTCTGGAACGCTGCTCTTACTAATCAATATTTGGCAGCTTTATACATACAGTACTTCACCTGAGCGTTTGGCTGGAATAAATACAGCAATAATTCAAAGACAAACGCGTTGTTTTCTAATTCAGTGATGCTTTCCACAGAGGAAACAGTTGGGACGATGTTATCAGAACACTATCTCCGCGTGGGCTTTGAGGCGACAAATCATTACAAAGGAACCTGCATCGAAACTTAAAGCACTGAGTTCGAAGTGTGTAGAAGCATCGGAAACAAACATTATAAGAGTGGCTGATCTATTTATGTTTCTCCAGATTAGTCAGACAAACTGCCCGGTTTACATGAGTAGTGCTCAGATTATTTATGAACCCTCATATCAAGTGTGGCGCTAAAGCTTGAAGCGTTTAGTTTAGCATAAATACAGGAAACAGACAGCTTGACTCGTTCCAAAGTTACATTGAAGGCCCAATACCATACAAAAAGTAAGATTCTTATTGCTTTATGATTATAAGAAGGTTTAGATCAGTAGTTCTCGAAGGGCAGAGTTCATAATCATTTAGAGCTAATTAAATCAGCCAATCAGAAGAGAGTCCTGCTCTTTCTGTAGCTCCAAAAGTTCAAATACTTCAAATAAAACAATATGCGTTCAGTGGGGTGAGTATCACATGGAGGGATAGTAGCAGCAGAAACAGCCACAGTGAGATGTTAGATGAGGAGCTGCAGGCGACAGGCTCTGCTTTGCATTTCCTGCAAACCAGCAGACCTCAAGGTCAACAACTTCTTCTCAATTGTTATGCCGTCACCACCATGACAAACCTCTACAGTTAAAGCATTGAATTTGGTTGTTTAACACACACACACAAGCAGATGTGTAAAAATGACGAGCTGTGATTTTACAGAGATACCGCAGGTTTACCCTCTCTGTTTCCTCTTTTTATGCTAAGCTTAGCTAATAAACTCCAGTTGCATTTATACATGCAGAACTGCTCAGACATCAGAGTGATGGCGACCGGCTCGTCTGTGCATAAAAAAAGCAAATGAGCATATTTCCCAAGATTTAAATTAGGGTTTAAATTAATTAACTCATCTCCGCCGATCTACACCAGTCCAGACGGCCATCGCATCGGATAAAATACTAAAATAGAACGCTCCTCTTGGTCTCTAAGTGAACTATCCTGGGACAGAAGATGCCTCGTCTTCCCTTAGGCCGGAGTAAACCAACATATTTCACTGTCTGATCATAAAGAGAAGTCACACGCTCAGAGACAGAGAGAGCTGACAGCACAATAAACTCACCTAGGCCATTGTAAACTAAACCGGTGTGTGTGTGTGTTTGTGTGTGTCTGTGTGTGTGAATAGTTCTTTTGGTATTTGTTTGGCATATTAGCCGTCGGACACACAGTAATTGCTCCTTCTGTGCGATATAACGACATGTTTCCCTATTATCAATCCTGCACAGAGCCTCCATCCTTAACCCTGCGTTGCAGCGAGGTGTGAACATATGTGACTGATGCATAGGGCAAAAGTTCATCTTTTGTGTAGGTCTCTGGGTGCATAATAGTTATTTCTCGAGGGGACGTCAGTGACAGTTTGATGGGCCACCACTTTTGGCTTCAAGACTGCAATATCTCTACAATTACCGGGTGGATCGCTATGAAATTTTTGTTACAGGCATTAACTGTGATCAGGGGCGGTGTGGGACACTAAAAGCCACCAGGAATATTCCGACCACGCCGGCCCATTACCAGCCACCAGCCCACTGCCGGCCCGGCCTGCAACCTCCTCCCATATATTATTAACACAAACAACATTCATGTCGACTAACAGCAAATTCATTACTCACTTTAACTGGACTTTATGTCAGCAGCAGCTCTGCTAAAGTCATAAAGAAAACGGAACACTAATGGCCACTGGCGATATAATCAAATCCAAGTTTCACATAACCCTCTACGGCAATAAAAATGGCCTAAATAATAGATGTATTAAAGTATATAGTTTCAAACACAGTTTCATGCATGCACTAGGAATTTTCCATGTTTGCATATCACTGTCAAATTTATTCTGAATCAAATATTCAGAATTGGTAATTATGCATCCTCCAACTTTCTACACCAGTTTATTCCTCACTAGAGTCACGGGGTCTGCTGGAGCCAATCCCAGCCTACTGCTGATGAGAGGCAGGGATACACCCCAGACAGGTGGCCAGGCTGTGGCGGGACACACACACACACACACACACACACACTATCACTAAATACCTACGGGCAGTTTAGAGTCTTCAGTTAACCTCAGCGTGTTTCTGGACTGTGGGAGGAAGCCAGAGAACCCGGAGAGAACCCATGTAGACACAGGGGGAACATGCAAATTCACCCCCAAAAAGCTCACAGCCCAATCATTCAAATTCTTAATTTGGTTGGCATTTAGTACAAATTAGCTCCACGGCCACTACCACCACGACACAAGCTGCATTGGACGCCCTGATGGACATAATATAGATTTCCTGAACCTCCTAATTTCCTCTGACCACAGACTGAATCCTGATGATCCTCCAGCGCCACCAGCATGGAGTGAAACTATCAAATGGACTGTGAGGCAACTTGGTACAAACATGCACTTCAATATTAGGCTTTGCACCGGGCAAACAAATTATTTAAAAAAAAAACAGGCATAAATAGTCTTTTAAGATACAATCAGATCAGATTATACTAATGATTCATTCATTCACCACCTGAATTGACGCATTTGGCCTAATTCATTCATTTATCAAAATAATAATAAAAAAAAATCCAACAATGATGTTAAACTATTGCAAACTGTGCAGGAACGAATGCTTCATGTTTTCTGCCTTAATGTTCAAAAACAATACAAACTCTTTTTTACATTTCTCAACAATATGATGTTTAAGATCTGAAAAGTGACAAAACACGATGAAATGTCTGCTCATGTAAAATGAAAACTACCGTATGTAATACCACGCTCCTGACATGACAAACACTTCTAATAACGCCAACCCTCTATCCAGTTATTTACATCACTGTGAATCTATCACTGTTGTGTTTTTGTGTTTTTACAATGAGCTGAATGCAGCAACATCCCGTCTTCTAACGCGAATGCAGGTTGCTGTTCTGTTTGGCAGGTAAAATTCCCATTTGAGCGTACACAAAGATTCATTTTAAGGGAGGATGAGTTTAGAGCCCAACGCGTAATCACACAACTTCAAACGCACCGTCTGCGGCTAACAAACCAACAAAGCCACGGATGGTTCCCAAACTCTACTCCCTGGAGAGGGCCGTTCAAACTCACGAGAATTCCGTGGTCCCCTCTCTTCTGTGCTATTTCAGAATCAAAGTGCTCGTCGTTCATCTATTATTTAATCTGTTTCACTCCACTGTTTCTCTTTCTGTTTCCTCGTACCTCGGCCCACTTGGTGGAGCTGTATTTATTTTTGGAGGCTCGTGGCGGTGAAATCCTCCCGTTAGTGTTGTGTCTCACTGATGAAATCAGACCACATGTCATGTACCTGTCCTATATTACAATTATCGATGAGTAGAAATGTCTCCCAGGGCCTACAAGGAAATGGCTTTTAGAAATGTGTTCGTTAAAACCTCAAATATCTAAAATTCAGATTTAAAAACAGACATTTTAATCAATCAGTCAATTAATATATTAAAAAAACAGTTGCCAGTGACTTCTCTGTTTGCTAAATTTCTAACCAGCTGCTCACTGCTTTATAAAACAACATATTTGTTTTTAATATTCTGTCATTACATTTAGATTATGTGTATTTTATTTGCGTGAAATAAGCTATTGGGAGGGTTTATAATGTAATAACTAACGCACTAATAGACGCCTAATGCGCTTACATAAGATATGAGAGAGGATTTGTTGATTGCTTTTGCCATCTAAGTGCAGACTGTAATCTCAGTGCTGCCCGGCACAAATCTAGAAAGTGTGTGTGTGTGTGTGTGTGTGTGTGCTCTTTGTGTTTGTGAAACCAGACTTTAATATTTTCAGGGATGTGTTTTTTTTTTTTTACATTTTTATTTTCTATGCACAGAAGCTAAATACTGTTTCATTACACAGGGTAGGAGTTTAAAAATAACCACCAGCAAAAACTGCAGCTTTTGGCTTTAGCTCGAAATAATTGGCATCAGCAGGATGTTCAGGCTGGTGGACACAAGTACTGGATCAGTTGAGTTTGTTCTCATAGGAGTTTTAGCACCACATTATCTCGGAAGAACAGAGAGGGAGTATTTACATGTAGTCAATCAAGTAAACTGCTTATTTTAGACATTTTTAGTGGAGCTGCAATATTTCCCTTTATTTTATAATCATTGGTTTTTGTTTTCAAGCAAATTGCCAGAAAAAAAAATCTGACACAAAAGGCAAATTAAACATCGATTTGTACTTTGCGAAGTTTCAACATTTTTTTGTTTTTTTATTAACAATTAATCGTGATGCAATTTAGCATAATCTGCAGCCCTTTCAAAGTGATCTATAAATACTGATGTGTTTATCAGATCCCTGCATGGATACGCGGCTCTGTAAAAGGCATATTTAATGACCTCTCATTATCATTTCTCTCCGAGGAAATAATTTCCAAACTGTCTCTACTTTACTGATTAGGCCTCGAAGGATTCCCCCTGAAGTCATTTCCTCTTCATCCTTCCCTCTTTCTGACGCAGCCGTGTCCCTCGAGTTCTCATTTGTATAAGTGCTGTTCCATGACCCTGCTGTCCCCGCAGCCTTTCCGCTGGTACCCTACTCTGTGCCGCCAAAACGCGTCCTTTTATATAACCTCGATGCTCTTAACTGTTTCCCTCCCTCTCTGTTCTGTCTCTCTGTCTCTCTCTCTCTCTCTCTCTCCGCAGAACGACACCTGGTCCGAGCTCTACTCCTTCGCCGTGTTCAAGGCGATGAGCCACATGCTGTGCATCGGTTACGGCCGCCAGGCCCCGGAGAGCCTCTCCGATATCTGGCTCACCATGCTGAGCATGATCGTGGGAGCCACTTGCTATGCCGTTTTTATCGGCCACGCGACGGCCCTCATCCAATCCCTGGACAGCTCCAGGCGGCAGTATCAGGAAAAGGTGAGGGGCTTCGTTAAAAACACTCCTGTAACCATATAACCCTGAACACACACTTTTATTCCCCCTAGAGCCACTTTAACTATTGCTGGTAAAGTTGTTCTTCTCATGGCCTGATTGTGAAGTATCTTGGTTTTGTTAGAATTAGTCCCACATTAATTAGAATTATCTTATCCTACTGGCATATATTTAGCTTATTGTTTTAACCCCAAGGTTTTGTTTTTTTTTCCCACTGATTTTAGTCACTTTAAACAAGGCCAAATTGATCCAAATCAGTGAAATATACTGATAATTCTACTCAATATTGGACTAATTATACCGAAAAAAACAGAAATCGTCACCTGTTTCCTCAGGTTTTGCAGTGTTCACACCTTTGGACGCCATGTTTGCTCATTGCTGCGCTCGCATTCTATGCACCTTTCCCTCAAATACAACAAGATATATTTAGCATCTTTGAAACCTCTGGCGTCTCCACTAGTAAAATTTATTTTTTGTGCGTTTGAACACGTTTATAATTTTACTCTGACCAGCGTTAAAGATATGTTGAAAAAATTCTTTCCTCTCACTGTCCCTTCGGTATTCATCAGCTGCAGCTGATTTTGTTTTATTTTATATTTTCTGCTGATCTGCAGCCTCGTACACTTTAAAAAAAAAAGGCGTGTAAGCCTCCTCGGGTGCAAACACTGGCCTGCCGGTGACCTTAATCACAGATCATCAGGTTGCGGCGCTCAGCACATCATTGTCTATTTGAAAGTATTTCCCTTTCGACGGGTATGGGGACGCGTCGGCCTGAAACGGCTTAAAACGGGGATCAGAGGCGGCGCTGCAGCAGAGGCCTGGAGGAGCGGGAGCCTGTTTCCAAGCAGAGTCTCGCCGGCTGGGGAGCAGGGGGAGGGCCGCTGGCTCTCAGCGGCCAATCAGAGGCCGCGGGTGTGTTCGGCCAGGTAGAGCCATGTCCGAGACACAGAGGAAGAGAGAGGGAGGGAGACAGAGAGAGAGAGAGAGAGAGAGAGAGAGAGGGAGAGTTTGTGTGATATGATGTCCCCTTGGGCAGCAGCAGAATTGATGAGGCAGCAGACCTGTGTGTCCTGCCAATGTCATCCTGAAGGTGACGTAAGCAACCATGGCCGCCTCTCTCTCTCTCTTTCTCTCGCTCACTGGCTCTCACTCTACCTGCACACTGCATCATCTCTCATGCATCTTTAACTACCCCCTCTTTACATTATCTCATCCCCTCTTTTCTTATCTCACCTCTATATCTTAAATATCTCACCCTGATTTTCGCATCTCTGCCTCGCTTCCTATTTCCCCTCTTTCATTTGTGTATCTCTCTCTCTCTCTCTCTCTCTCTTTCTCGCTCTCCTTCCTTCTCTCTCCTATCCGGTGCTGATGTCCTTGAGAGGTGCAGTGCTACTGCTAACTGGCTGCTACGAGGGAGGGGGAGGGGAGACCTGCGAGCGGAGGAGAGGGCCTTGTTGTCGACACAACTCCTGCTGCACTGCGAGATATCACAACGCCGTCGTTTCCACAGCGTTTAGGGCGTCTTTGTCAGCTTTTTGTCCGGCTAGCATTATGTGAAACTCCCCGACGGCTTTCTGCGGGGATATGAATTGTGTCCAATAAAAGGTTTAGAAGGCTACTGTGTGCCCTGGATGGTGAGGGAGTCATGTGTCATATCTGTGAAAAATGGATTCCTCCAGCGTGGGGAATCTCCTTAATAAGCAAGCTCTTCTTATTTCCTGTTAACTGGGGGTTGAAAGTTTAAATTTTTCTGTTTTGGATTTGCAATGCAAGCCGTCTGAACACCGTGTATTATGTATTTAAGAGCCGGGATGAGGAGAAGGGGTTCGTATAATCCTCAGTCTGAATTGTATTGCGTTTGCGGATAAGTTTAGAAGTGAAACTGAGTGCAAACATCAGCTTTGACATCACAGATTTGTTCAAAATGTTCCGCATCCTGTGTGTATTCACTCATATTTAAAAACTGCTCCATCCTCGCCCTGTCCCAGAGTATATATAAATATATATATGCTCGCTACAGGGTATTTACTGAGGGTATAAAAGTGCATTTCCCCCACAAGTCCTCTTCCTGATCAGTTGTCAGATTTTCTTTTCTCTGCTGCAAAGTTGGTCTTTTTCAGCTGCTCTGTGAGGATTAGTGTTCCAGCTGAGGATGTGTTTATTAAAAAAAAAAAAAAATACAAATGCACAGACTGTCATCCATGCCAGGGAGGCTGATGCTGCTGCTGCTGGGTGGATTTGCCACGCCTCCAGATAGGACTGAGACTGACATTTTTGGCATTTGGGAGAGTGTTAGCAAAACAACTCTGCCGGCGGTCTGTTACAGCCCCAGCATGGCTCGAGCTAGCTCCGTTTGGAGGATTCCATTTTGGGAACGTTGGGCTTAGAATCCATACAAGGTTAAATTTAGGCAAAATTTTGTGGCACTGGTGCAGAGACCTGAGAGTTATTTATACACAGGAAGGGTGCACGCCGACACGTAGCAGAGGGGCAGACAGAGCTGCAAGCAAAGGAGCAGCCTCGCCTGTTCTATATCTATGAATTCATCCTTATTGATAAGAGATAAGATAAGATAAGACAGGACTTTATTGATCCCACAATAGGGAAAATTGCTTGTTACTGCAGCTAAGCACAGGTGTGAGAGAGTACAGAGTAAAGAAAAAAAAATAAAAGCTATAAAAAATAAAAATTACCCAACACTATATACAAAATTAGTTGAATTGCACCGTTTTATTGCTTTTGAGCTTTGCATGCTAGGGATCATGTCTGTTAAAACAGGACGAATTTAAAATCATGGAAAAGAAAGAGATGATGTGCAGGAACTGTCCTTTTGGGTGTATTCATGAATCCAAGCTTCTGCAACACTTTCTAGTCCCCATTGGTTTAAATTATTTTACATGATTAGACCTCATCTAATGACTGCACCCATGCAATGCTGACAGACAGCAGTTCACAGAGAGTGAAACAACCTACAGACAAACAGCGTTCGGCTCCTCTGTGACTGAAACTCACTGAAAGTGTGGGAGTTTCTCCCGGCAGCCATATTGACATGAAACAGCAGGTAAACACAGGTGTTACCGATGAGACTCATTTAGCTTCTGTTCCATTTTTTCCCCAGCTGAGCCAACATGCACAGTAGCAGCAACCTGCCCCTGTTTGACCTGAATGGAACCTTGATTAAAATTAACTGATTTTTTATGGCTTTTATTGATATGGCTGTAGTTGCTGCAGCATTGTTTGTACAAACCTCTTTTGCATCTGGTTTTAAGTCATTTATTAGTGATTTTAATTTTTTCCAGAAGCCTAAAGTGAAACAGACAAAGCGTTATCTTCCTGGCTGGAAAAAGAGATAATGGGAGCTCAGTCATTCTGTGGGTAACTACGTCTTTAAGTATTTGTCTCTCATGCTTAGTTGTTTGCAGTTAGTGTTTTTTTGCACATGTGCAGCTCATTAGTTAACTACAGGAGCTTCGGTGTGAGCTGTAACTCCAGCAGTGTTGTTTTTTTTCCTGTGGCCTGTTGACACCTGTTATCTGTTGTTCCCTTCACCAAGAGGAAGATATCATCGCTGTAAGTTCACAAGATCTCAGACTCAGACTTCCAACCATGCTGGAACTTTTTTTTTTTCCTAGCTCCTAATTAATGCTCATAAATCAAAGTCTGAATTATCCAATGAAGGATTTTAACCCTCGTGCCCTCCTTGGGCATTTTTGTCCCCCTTCTTTCTCTGATGGGCTCATTGAATTTTAGCAGATAATGTTTGTTTTAGTTGAATTTGTTTTTACACGTGCATGTCTCTTATAGTTTTTGCACCCTTTTGACACCTTTGCGGCAAAAATGTTCACATGATAAACTGTCATAAAATCATCATATAAATATATTTTTTGTTTCTTTTCTTAAAACAACCTTTAACCTGCTCAAAATTGCTCAAACATTAAATCATTTTTACCCGTAAAATGACTTTTTATAAGGAATTTCTTGTTTATAGGGCTAATTTAAGGGAGTATGAGGTTAACCTGAGCAGGAAACTAACTGTATATACTAATTGAATAAGTGAAAGCACCTGTGTGTGTGTGGCTTGGATTATCGTCTGAGCAGAAGTACAGGGTCATTGCTGTTTGCTGCTAAATGTGAATTATTAGACCTTTTTTCACCACAGACATGTTTGACTCGTCAGAGCAGAAGTTGCAGATAAAACCAGCATTAATGCATCAGTGAGTGATTCTACATGAGCTTTCTCCTGCTTTGATAAGCCAAAATATGTGCTGTGAATGTCTGCCGTTCCACAGATTTCTCATACAATAGTACAATGACCCCGTCACAGCAGACATGTTGACTTGTCGTTGCAGAAACATCACAGGTGTTTCCAACCCTCGTTAAGTTGATTATCTCCACGCAGCTTCTCCCACTGTGACATGTCAAGATGTTCTCTTTCAGAAGGGGCTATTGGCACGTGCTTTCTGTCAATATAATATAATGGTCGTATATTTAAAAAGAAAACCTTTTATAGGTTCAAAAAATCCGCCAACATATTAAGTCATGCTCTAATTCCAGTCTATAGATGAAGACGTCTCAGTTAATTAAAGAGAAGCAGCCTTTAATTCATTGAGACAGCTTTATTATGGCTCTAAAACCTGGAACAGAAAGGGGACTAGTCACAGGACGCTCAGATACACCTATTTTAATGATAATCAGCTGTTAATGGGCCCGCGGGGGTGTTTACGTTGAGTCAGCGCTCCTTTCCTTTCAGAGAGGCTAACCTCAGAGAGAGAGACGGGAGCAGACAGCAGTCTGGGCTCTTTGGCGTGATGCTGCACTGGACGGGAAACCGGGTTGTTTTCTACCTCCCTCCTCCTGCTCTTCATCTTAAAGCCGCTGCCACCGTAAACAACAGTGATCTGTCTTCTCCCCGACACTCGGCCTGTCACTGATCGCTCCCAATTATCCAGCACCGGGCTGACCTCGCCGCGATGGCGGCCAAACCCATTCCTGCACAAACGTCTACCACAGAAATAGCATCTCTCTAATTGTTTTAAATGATATTCACTACTGGGCAGAAGGTGTGTCTGATGTGTAAAATCTTATCAGGCGGCTTCTCCTTTGGTCGTCACTCCCTTTGACTGAATTATAGGATTTTCAGCCTTTCCTTAGAAGGCTCTTTCATTTAATAGGACTTTGTTCTACGTGAGACCTCACACTGTGTGGTTCCTCCCTCCGTACACATCTCTGAATTAAAGACAGGCGAGACGAGCTCTGACTTACCGCTATCTGATTTTCTTCTCTTTGGAGAATGTGCTTCATAAAGCAATGAGGCGATTTAGCGGGGAAAGAAGTGAATGAATTATATATCCACATGGCTGTTTGGCATGAAACCTGAATTAGAATTTACGACAGGAAGAGGTGGTGGAATGAATGAGCACGAGAGGAACAAAAAGAGGGGGAACAGGAGAAGCTACAACAAAAGATAAAGATTATATCGACTTGTTGGTTTAAACGTAGTAAAAATTAACACATCAATGACTTAAATCTCAATATTTTTCCCTAATAAAACAATGACCTATGTCTTTTTAAAATATTGAAACCATGTCACGTCTGGTAAAATCACCTTAATCCTGAGTTTAAAGGATCATACTCTTTATGCCTTATGGGACAATGGCTATTTTATTATTTTGCCCGAGTCAAGATAAAAAAAAAAGCTTGACTTAGGCAATTTAATCGATTCCATCTTTTAGGATAGCAGCTTCTATTGTGCAGAAGAAGCTCTAAATATGACTATTAAATACATTTCTACTAGTGAGTGATAAAGACATTCATCTATATTATAAGATTAAATTCAATATAATGTGCTTTGCATATTAATAAAATTAAAAAACAGGCACAAAAGACCTCACATTTGTTTAATTTAACTCTTCTAATTTGCACTATGGAATAAAAATTCCAGTTTAATTCAGGTTTAAAGTTGCCTGAAGTATATATTATTATTATAAGACATTTTGTGTTAAATCATTAACATTAAGGCCTATGTGATTGAAATGTTCAATAAATATAATCTCTGCTTTTCAAGTTTCTTTTGTTTTCCCAAAAAAATTGAAAAAAAAGGACTCGGGCCATTATTTTCAACAACTATATTTCTCTCTGAATATCAAATCACATGAATGAGTTCTAAATAAAAGTTTCACACACCGCCATCAAATTGACAGGATATTGACGTCGTTTTCACTCTCATTTGGGTGTTTGGCAGGCCCCCCTGTGGGTGCTGTGATGCACTGGCCAAATATTGACCCCCCCCCCCCTCTCTCTTGAGGGATTTCAGGTTTGTTGATGATCGATGCGGCGCACCGTGCCACGGCTCTGAAAGTCAACTCCTTAAATGCCACCGCCTCGGCCCGGTCAGACAGGCTTTTGCCGCCATATTCATTCCACAATCCAGCAGCGTGAGCTCTGTGTCGACCCACAGCTGCATCCCAGCAGGGCGGGGGTGGGGGTGGGGGGGTGTAAGGGTCCCCCGCGCTACCAGGCTGCTCCTACACCTACGCTTTGTTCACCATCAGCACCCCCCTCCCATGAAAGCCACACCAGCTGCAGCGTCGGCTCTGACGCGTCGGGTAAAGAGTTGTGACACGGGGTCAGAGCCTCAGGCCACGCTCCATCTGCACATGTCAGGGAGCAGAGTCACTCATGCAGGTGAGACTTTGTGTTGCATAACTCCATCAGCGCCGTGCAGCCCCCGCCTCCCCCCTGGCCAGGAGACTTTCCCTGATGTTTAATAATTCACATGTTGTATGTTTGGGTTATTAATGTTTACAGGGTATGGCAGCAGGAAGCAGTGTGAGTCTCATTCATTCATGTTTTTTTTTTTTTTTTTTTTGCTGGGTGTGCTGACAATACTTTTAATACGTAAGTGCACTGTGATGTCCTGATATGCTAATGACAGTATGTGGTGTGACATTAAGGATGTGCACGCAGGATAAAGCATTTGTAATTATTCATGAAATAGCCATAGGGATTACTTTAGCACCTGTTGTTCCTTCCGTGAGACGCTTGCACTATTTTTATGCAAAATTAAAATCACTAGGTTCATATTTTACCCAGGTTTGGTAAAAATAGCCCTGATACAACGGTGGGTTAATGCCACTCAGAATTGATTTTGATGCCGATTCAGAGTGATTGGTTTACTTACCCACTTACTAGCTAAAGCTTATTATAATCCTCTCTTCTGTTTTTAAACATGTCAGTGTTAGTTATATATGTATTTTGTGTATCCTTTGAATGTCATGTGTGCAAAAGGTCAGCGTTAGGGCCTTTAAATAATCCTTGAGCACCTCCTTGTGGACAATTGAAATAGCCTGTTTCAGTGGGTTCATTTCTGCACCTCCCTGTGTCATTAATTACCAATTAAGGCCTTGGTCAATCAGGGAGGGACACCAATAACTGCTGTGTCCTGTTTCCAGCTTCATGTTCTGTAGCAGCCAGCGTTTTGCAGGAAATACTTCATCTCCCTAATAACCTCAGAATTCCTTTTATTTAGATGCTTTTGTGGACTGAAAGCTCCCGCGTGTCCATAAGACCATTTTTAATATTACTAATGATTTTCGAGAGTGTGTGTCTCATTTATTTTATTTAATGTATGTGTGCATAATCTCAGCTGCGACTAAAAGGCAGTGCTGCACCTTTGCTTTTATAATTAAGAGCTCTGTTTGCCTAAAGATCCCCTCCAGACATAAGACATAAAAAGATACTTAGCTTGGAACAATGAAGTGTGTGATCCGTTTTTCTGCATAAAAATATAACTACCACTAAACCCCCCCCCCCATAAAACGACCTCTTTCATTAAAAATTCCAGAATCTATGAATGTGAAAATTCATCCTACTCTGGTGCTAATCTCCTAACATGAGTAAGTTATTCCTTGCTGTTTCTGGTCAATGTTCGCTCACTGGATGATAAAATACATCTGAGCCCGATCAGACTGAGCATTCATCAGGTGACAAACCAAACTGCAAAATCCTGGACTGTAATTTTAAACCCAACAGGTTGCTACTCTCTTATGAAGATAATCAGGGAAAACCCAATGAGACAGACTCTATATATTATTATTAAAGTTGGAGTTCTTAGCTATGGCATTAAGTTCTTATCTTGCACCTGTTCTGTATTGTCACATTAAAAAACACACTTATAAAGATTACTATATTATTAGTATTTCCAATATAGTTGAGTTTATATTTTCCAATAGAAGTAATATAGAATAATTTGTCAAAAATGCTGAAGATGGTTAAGGTACTAAGTGTGAAATGGGGACAAGATGTCACAGACGTCCACCATCTTGGATGATGAAACACTGCGAGAGAACAATGCTTCCTCACACAGCAGCTCAGAATCTGGGACTACTCGTCCATCCAACTCTGAACTATACGCCGACATGTGTTAAGCATTCGTGGTGAGTCAGTGTCATTCTGTGTCCTATTTGGATGCACCAAAACGAAAAGAAGTCCTTTTTAGCATCAGAATGCCCTCGCAGCAGAAGAACCGAGCCTTACGGCAGCCCGACAGAAAGGATACTGACATCTGAGAGGTTTGCCACGTCAGCCTCTCCTATTGATCGGTTCAGGCTTCACATGCTCAATTAACCCAATAGTGCCAGTACACCTGGGCCCTCTTTGTGGACTGGCCGCTTGAAAACCCAATCTCGGCTAAACATTACAAGGCCTATCTGAGTTCCCCCCTACTCTATTCATCTACTTCAAAGTGTCTGTTCAACAGCGTCATCAGCCCTTCATCTGAACAAATGAACAATGTGGCTAAGATTTGGCGATTGAAGGTCCTGCCTCACGGGAATGAGAATCTCATTGCACACTACAGGGAAGATAAAGATGGAGCAGTTAGGATGCTGGAGGAGAGGACCATCCAAGTGGAAGGGAAAATTCTTCCACTTCTCCAAACACCTGGTAGGGAGAAATGTCTGTCTAAGGCAGACTACAATTTACAGCATAGAGACTTAAAACCTTTGGCTAGAACAGAATGCTGCTACCTGTTGAAAGGCAAGTCTCGAAAAATCCATTATCATTGCCAAAGCTTAAAATAACATTTCCTTCCTGGACCAACATTAGTATATAGTCTAAGAACTTTCATTCTATGATTCTTGATAAGTTTTATCAATCAATCATTACAGTACAGAGTAAGATGTCCATCATTCAGGACTTCACTGTTTATTTCCATCTCCCTAATGTGATAATATCAGAAACCTCCAGGATTTGGTTCTCATTGATCATCAGTTGGACTCTACTGGCAAGGAAATTCTCTGGCAAGAAATTATGATAATATTTAAATCATATCTCTTTCATGGCAAAAACCCATGCTACAAATGCTCTAGGACAAAAAAGGAGACTGGAAATGACCCTTTTATCCCAGATAACCTTCACCAGACATGGTGCATGTTGGAAAACAAGCTACAGTTGCTAACTGGCATTTCACTACCATGGTTCTAGATCCATCTCCTGGCCGATTTTCCTTACAAAGCACACATGTCTTCTTGGATGCTTTTGTGTGAGCCTATGGGGCAGTCCCTTAAGGCATGTCCAAGTGGTGTTTGAGTAGCACTGAAGTTCCAGCAATCAATTCCATCCTTTTTTAAGACCACCGAGCTTAGCACTATGTACCATCTGAGGAACATCTGGCAGGTGACATCAATCAATGAAGAACCCTGTCACAGATTAAGAGGGACAATCCTCTTCACCCCAGATCTGTCTACCTGTGATGAACCAAAGAACTACATAAATTTAGCTTTTGTAGACACAGTACATGGATATGAGTCAATTAATGCCTAATTTCAATTCAGGGCTTTCAAGCTGCCATGGAAGCTACAGTGCAAACATGTATTGGCAATGATTGATTCAATCCGCTGAGGACTATAAGGATGCAGAACTCCAGTGTTTGCACTCGTCAAACTCCTTATTAGAGGCTTTGACAACCAGCTACTATCCAGGCCATGGGCCCAAAGTGTTTGTGGAGCTGAGGAGGAATAGAATCAGTCCACAAACACCAACGCTGCTGATTTGAATGTCACAAATGGCAGGGAAAGCCAACGATCCCCAAAATGGCCGATTTGTCCCCATTCAACACACAGTGAAATGTAATCCCGTCAGTTCCTTCGTCTCCGCAGCCATAACCGAAGGCTCAGCTGGCCGCCTCAATCCTCCCAATGCACCACACGTTGGAGGCTCATGGGAGAGGGCAATCTGATCCAATAAATCAGCCCTGCATAAAGTCCTTGGCCCCACGCTGCCACAGAAGAGACATTTGAGGACTGTGCCCGTAGAGGTGGAATGAATCATTACCTCAACACCACTGGATTATATTTCAATAAAACACAGCTATGACTCCCAGTTCCCGGTTGTCTGACTCATCTCCAACACAGGTAGCCTACTCAAGTACAGACTTCTGTAGCCAATTCTGAAGTGGCTTTATCCGGAACCATCTCCCAGCTCAGCAAGACAAAGCAAGGCTTGAGACTTTGTCATGATCATTGACCACATGTCTTTTGTTCAGAATACGGGACTTATAGATAATCACAAGTGTTTTCTTATGAAAAAAATAAAATATCCATGTAAAATGCTGTCTTAGAATCTCCCCTCAGGAAAATTAAAACTCAGGAGACGCCTAGCCACACCTGGGACTATAAGTTCGGTTTCACAACCACTCTATATTTTAGAAACCTGTTTTCTCCTGGGTGGGAGGTGAAATGTCTTCAAGCAAACAAAGATGTCCAGTTGCTTTCATCTGCTACTCTACATGATTTAGTTGTATAGTAGATTAATCTAGGTGGAATAGTGGTGAATTGTGTAATTAGTATGATAATTAATGTGCAAAAAGCTTTAATACGTTGCATGTGTCTGGTAGTGACTTTTTTCTCTCTTTCTTCTTCTTCTTTAGTTCTTACCTGACTGTCTCTGGTCATTGCAAATTTCAATTCAAGCTATTACAATAATGGATTTTAATTAAATATGAGGTCTTAAGCACGGACCCAACCACCACCTTACCTGCCATAATATGCACATTATTTTGTCCAACAAACATTACCTTTAGTGTGTAACACCAGGTCAAAATAACAGATTGCTCATGGGTGTATGCAATCCATTTAAATTGAGTGAAAAGTTAACCCATCAATTTTTATTGTGTAGGTTAAACTCAATGCATTTAAAGGTAATGGCCATGGCCTATTGTAAAAAAGTAACACCAGCACAAAAGCACAGCACAGATCAGGCCACAGTGATAGCAGGAGTAAGGTCTCTCATCTGTTCCTCTATCTGAGGTTTCTTCCAGTTGGCTTTTTTGGGAGGTTTTCCTTATATGATGTGAGAATCCAAGGATTGGGGATGCTACCATGCTGCTGTACGAACGGTAAAGCCCCCTGTGCTGAATCTGTGGTTTGTGATTTTTGGGCTATACAAATAAAATAAAAATAAAGCCTTTTAGTAAAATTTGTCACGATAATATTCCTAAATGTACAGCCAGGTGGTCAAAAAGAACATTCTCCTGTCTTCACTCTGTTTCATTTGCTGAAGACCAGACTCCACGCCACGGTTGCTGAAATAAGCAAGAAGTCCTCATGGCACAGGAACAAACCTGGCAGGGCGTCGTGAGGAGAGATGCCAAGAAGTCTGCTGATATTTATGGGTCATCACGTCCAGTCAGTTATTTACTGTACTGGATTTGCAATGAAATATGAAAGTTTATGTTGTTACCTTCTGTCGCCTGAAATTAGGGGCTTGTTTATGGCGAGAGCTATAACTCCTATACGGTTCAGCTGATGTGAATGTAATCACCCTCAAACTGACGAGTCAACACAACATAAAATGTGCCACTGTTCACTGCTCTATCAATACTGGACATAAATATTGTAGACTGAACAAACTTCTTACCAATTTAATTAAAGTCATCTGAAATAAAACTTTGGTAATTTGGGTGAATTATGGTGTGACCACCAGGACTAGGACGGTTGTATGCACTTTTAATATTCAGTTAACCTGAAATCTGTGTTTTCAGGTCGTCTGTCTCCGATAATAAACTCACCTTTTGCTCTTGATGGTAGAGAGCAAAGGTCAGAGTGCAAACAGGTGGACACAATATTGTATTGTAGAACCGAACCTCGGCAAACCAAAGCAAATCACCTGACGGCTGCTGACAGCTTTTGCAGCGTTCCACCACCAATCGGTAGTTTGAGGGCTGACAGGATTGAAGGGACGTAGAGGATGACTTCCTCAGCTGCTGAAAGTACACGATGTGTGCGTGCTCGTTGAGCTGTCACACAGCCCTCTCAGAATTGGGTTTTGGGACAGCTTTATGGGTGCAGGGTTTGAGCGACAGCCCTGCGAAGGTCCATCTGAAAGCGTCCGCAGTCTGACAGAGATGCACGGGGAGAAACCTTTGTCTCTCAATCACAGTTTACTGCCTCTTCAGTTTACTGCCACATCCGTCTCTCCTCCGCCTGCAGCCCCTGCCATGTAGGTTTTGGTTTCTCCGTGGTCACTTTGGATGGATTGCGATTAGCATACCCCCACAATAGAAGTTAATTGTTTTCTGTTGCTGCTGTATCAGACCCTCCACTTTCCATCGATCTTCTATTGATTAACTTCTAGGGAGCATTGATCAAAGGGGAAAGTGTGTTCATCTCAGTTGGCAGCTGAAGGGCGTGTGTTGGCACTGTTGTGTGTGTGTGTGTGTGTGTGGTTGTTTGTAGAGATGATGGAAGAAATACAGGTCAAAGGTCAAAATTTTGGACACAGCATCCCATTCATTTGTATGAGAGAGCACGTTCAAACCATTTTGAGTAGTACTGTACTTTTTTGTGAAAGTATGCATCCTAGTGAGGATCTTGTCACATGCGTTTTCCGGCGTGTTGGCACATTGGTCCTCTCACCTCCTCAAGGAAAAGTCAGCAGTGGTTATGTTTGGCTTTGCAGAACACAAAGAATTCAGTTTTTGCACAATGAGAAGGAAGAGGCATTCAGTAATTCGCTAACTTTGATAAGTAGGTCACACACAAGACTTTCACTGTCTCTGTATTGTTGTGCCTGAAGTTGACACAATCAAATATAATAAGCCTATATATATATTAAGCCTATCCTAAAATATAGTGTAACTGGTGTTTCTTTTTGGTCTTGGACTTGAGCTCAACTTAGTCTTGACATGGTCTGTCCTGGTGTTGGTCTTGCTCCTCTCTGGTCTTGGTGGTATCCTGGTTTAGGTGGCCTTGACTCCAAGTCTAATGGACGTATGAGCTAAATCAGGGACATAGGCAACTTCCCATTGCTTTTTTTTCCATTCTATTAATGAATACCAATTGCAGCATATCCCATGAAAGGAACAAAACACACATCTGAGTGTCTAATAATATTTTCTGTCTTCCCTTGTCCACCTGTGGCACTCGCCTCCTGAAAGCAAACAGGCCACAAATACTGTATATGTTTTCAGTTTACAGCTGAGCTCTGTAGTTTTAACAAATATGACTGAAACAGGACAGTGTAGGTTGGATAAACATAAAATCAACTACACTGCCTATATTGAACATAATGAAGTAATATGTCACACAGTCTATTAGTGTGGCTCATTGATATTTTTAAAATAGTTTTTGGACATTAATAGGGGCATATTAGAAGCTAAATTATATAATATTTCTTTACACAGACAAGGACTGATAGATTCAATTCATTGCTGGTTGTGATCTTCTTGTGATTTGCTGAAAAAAAAGAGAATATCAATGGACTTATCCTTTCCATTAATGATATGAAAATACACATTCAAACATTGTTACATAAGAGCAACCCTTTGTTCCCTGTGTGTGTGTGTATATATATATATATATATATATATATATATATATATATATATATATTACATATTACAGCCTGCATTAACAGAATGTTATCTCTGTCTGACCTCCTCTTAGTACAAACAAGTGGAGCAGTATATGTCCTTCCACAAGCTGCCTGCTGACTTCCGACAGAAAATCCATGATTACTATGAGCACAGATATCAGGGCAAGATGTTTGACGAGGAGAGCATTCTGGGAGAACTCAGCGAGCCTCTCAGAGAGGTAAGAAATACCAACCAAAACACGCACACTGTCGCCACATGTATTTCATATTGGTCTCTAATTATCTTGGGATTCTATCACGGGGAAATTGAACTTTTGTTGTCATGATGCTTCGGTTGCATATTTGACACCAAAAACGCCTTTTTTCTGCTTTTAGGAAATCGTCAACTTCAACTGTCGCAAGCTGGTGGCGTCCATGCCGCTGTTCGCCAACGCAGAGCCCAACTTTGTGACCGCCATGCTGACCAAGCTGCGATTCGAGGTGTTCCAGCCACACGACTACATCATAAGGGAGGGCACCATCGGGAAGAAGATGTACTTCATCCAGCACGGCGTCTGCAGCGTCATCACGAAGGGTACCCTCGCAATGAAACTCTCTGACGGCTCCTATTTCGGAGGTAGGACCCGCTTGGTGGCTTTGGCCTGATGCATTATACAGGTTTTCGTTCCTATTTGTTTTAAGCCTCTTTCCCTTCCTCCTGTTTCAGAGATCTGTTTGTTGACGAGGGGTCGGCGAACGGCCAGCGTCCGAGCGGAGACTTACTGTCGACTCTACTCTCTGTCTGTCGACCACTTCAACGAGGTGCTGGAGGAGTATCCCATGATGAGACGAGCCTTCGAGACGGTCGCTATCGACCGTCTAGATCGCATAGGTAAAAAAAAACTACAAAAAAAACTAAAACTATATGGATTCACAGCTGAACTTATTTAGGCAGAAATTAATTCAAATTGATGAGAAAGGTGGTTCACAGTAAAATGTATAAAATAACATATTAAAAACCTATATACACAGGTCTCTCATATTGTAATTATTATTTTTCGAATGCTGTTCTTTAAATTAAAATTAAATAAATAAAGCACTTATTTTCAGTTTAGATTAAACCCTGTATAAAAACAAAAAAAAAATAATTGTGCATGCTCAGGAAATGTTTCCATCATAATAATGTTAGTAATTAATAGGCGGTAAAACAAGCTGTGCTGTTCCTGCAGAATGACACGGGACACTGTAACAGTAGATGAGAGTACAGGGTGACACGTCCATTTTCCTCGGGGCTCGTTCGGCTAGAGGATGTACCTGGTGTGAAGGACACCACATGCTATATCTAACTCATATTGTTCTCCATGTCTAAAATCTCCCGTTTCCACGTTTTGTTCTCCGTTCGTCCTCCCCTGTGCACATTGTTCTTATTCCCATGGCGTCAAATCTTGCTGTTTTGGCACGCCCATCGACGTCACTGTTCAACGCGCCGGGTACCCATTAGCATCATCTTTGAACATGCAGGATAGTCCCATGGGCGTCTAATTCCCAGAATGTCCAAAGCGGACACAATGACAACGATGACGCAAGGCGGGATGAGGTGACAAATGTCACATCTGGATGCAGCAGAGCTTATCTGTGAAAACATTAGAGGATGCACAAGCAGTGTTGAGGATGCCTGTTTTCTTTTTAATCAAACATTTTTACCATCAGATCAATTGTGATTTTGTGATTTTTAAAATGCACTGAGACACATTAGGTTGGGATTTAGAAATATTGACTTCTGATTTCCATTGGATTGAAGCATAAACTACACGTGTCTCATGATGACATGGATGGGTTAGTAGTTGAGAGCCTGGTGTGTTTCAACCAGACACTAACGGGTCAGTGTTAGACGCTGAGAGGTGACAAAACGCTGACATTTGATGCTCTGGGATGAGAACGTATTGTCCTGTGCTTCATCCAGCAGGAATGCGTACCTTGTCTTTAATAATCAATCCATATTGTGTTCCTTCTACAGGTAAAAAGAACTCCATCCTGATGCACAAGGTTCAGCACGATCTCAACTCGGGTGTCTTCAACAACCAGGAGAACGAGTTGATCCAGGAGATCGTCAAATACGACCGTGAGATGGTGAAGCTGGTGGACCTGCAGCGGCCGCGGGCCATGTCCATGACACCGTCCATCGGCGGGATCTTCGCTCCTCCTGGTCAGCCGCAGTCTGGCTCCGCCATCGCCACCCTCCAGCAGGCCGTGGCCATGAGCTTCTGCCCTCAGATGGCGAATCCTCTGGTCGGGCCGGGGACTCTGCAGTCTCCCCGTATGGTGCGAAGGTTTCAGGTGATGCAGAACCTGGCCAGCCCGGTCTCCATGTCTCCTCTTCAGTCTCAGCCCCCTCAGACACTCGGAGGGATGTTCGGATCCGCAATCTCCAGCCCGCCTGTCCAAAGCCCGCTCGCAGCTTCGGGACGGACTTTCCAGTACATGGCGAGTGCGGGGCCCTCCGGGTCCCAGCTGTCCCTAGTACAGCACCACGCGCCCAGCCCCACACAGACCCAGCAGAGGCCCGCCTCACACAAGAGCACCCACTCCCTTCACACGGGCAGCTTGAGCCAGGACACCCGCGCCCTGTCTGCCTCCCAGCCTTCACTCCCCCAGGAGGGACCGCCGCAGGCTGCCTCCGCAGCCCCCAGCCCCGCGCCTTCCACCCGCACCTCCAACACGTCCATCGGCCCCTCTCAGCCGCCCCACCCCAACCTGCCCGGGCCCTCGGGGGTGGGCAGGCCAGCGGGGGCGCAGCAGAGAGTGGCCTTTGCCTCCACACCTCCTCCCGGTGGACCTGCCGGAATGGGGGCAGTAGCAGCAGCTGCTGGATCAGGACCTCCAGACTCCGGAGTTCCCAAGAAAGATTCAATTGTCAGCCTTCCAGAGCTAGACTCTGCCAGATCCCGGCTGTCTTCCAACTTGTGACCCTGGTAGAGTTCAGGAAAGAGGCCTTTTTTGTAGGAGAATTCGTTTGTTTTAGGTCAGTACAGCTGATCTGTCAGCCTGCTAAATGACCAATCGGCTACCGCCGGCGCCACCAGTCATTCGACCTGGATGCACTGTGTGTTGGTGTCAGCAGAAGGAAAAGAGCAACTCAATGTCTTGAGACACTTTGTCTAGGAACAGTCTATACAATTAAACTAATATAACTATAAGGTGGAACTGGTCTGGGCTACTGTGCCAGCACCTTTAGTCTTAGTATCACCCCTTACACTCTGCTTCCAAACACCTACTGTATATCGCTGTCTTTACTGTAAAGATATGAAGAAAAGTATGATTAATGTAACATTTGCATACTGTGTAGAATCCATGCAATGCAATCTAGCAGGAGCTGGACTTAAAAATGAAAATCAGGGACTTGAGGTCAAATGACAATGACATTTTAAGCGTTCAAGTGTTTTGAGTGTAATTTTTCCGTATAAGCTGTCGTAGCAAAAGAACACATTGCTCTTCATATTGTTTAAAATAGTAGTGAAGTTAGTGTTTTAGACCGCTGGTCGATCTTACATCGATGTGTAAATATTTGATGAAAACAAAAAAAATACGGAAGGATATTATATTCATTGTATCTACCCAAACCAAAGTTGAGCTTGAACACAAAGTCTGGTTGTGTCTGTATCAACTAAAAAAAAAAAAAATTACAAAAAAACATAGAAGAAAATGCCATTTATTTAACTGCCTTGATTCAACGTTAGAAGCCATATATTTGGTTTGTGTGTATGTATATATGTGGATGTAAGTTTGTGTGCGTGAGTCTGTTGGTACGTTTTTTTTTGGTTTTACTTTCAGAGAATGGACTCGTACGCTCTCCACGTGGCTCAAGCGCGGTTGGTTTGACGTGCCGACGGTGGCACTGACCCGTTTTCACCAAACAT
The DNA here is from genome assembly GCA_036785175.1 of Eupleurogrammus muticus. Classification (NCBI taxonomy): domain Eukaryota; kingdom Metazoa; phylum Chordata; class Actinopteri; order Scombriformes; family Trichiuridae; genus Eupleurogrammus; species Eupleurogrammus muticus. Next base: position 1,550,704 of record JAYKQN010000014.1, read on the forward strand.
CTGGGAGGCGGTCGGCCGTTCGGTCGGCGTACTGATTGTAACCCTAAAGGCGAAGGTGGTTAAACAATCTGAGCTTTATCAAAAGGAAACATTTGTGAACAACCCATACTGTATACTTGCTTGTTTTCGTCTAGGTTTATTGATTAACACATGCAATATAATTCTGCAATACTCTACCCCGCCTATATATAAATATATATGAATATAAATATCTATACATATGCTGTACAGGAAAGTGAACTTATTTCTTTTTTTTTTTCTTTTTTTCTTTTTTAATGTGAAATCTTAAAGAATCCAGCAGCTATTGTGGCTTCACTTGAGGTATTGTAATCCAGTGACCATGTTGTTACCTTAACCAAAAATGTTTGAGGGAATGAGAGGACGTGCAGTGTCATTTTCATGAAAAAAAAAAAAAAAAGCAGAAGAGACAAATTGGTTAAGAGTCGCAGGAAGAATCCACACTTTTGAGTTCAGCAAATCAGATCCTCGAAAAAAAAGTCACTTTAAAGCCCATTTGGAAGTGTTAAAGATGAGTGGAGCAAGAAGGCCTTACCTGTAAAATGTCTTTGCTTCATATGGAAGTCTCTAAACGCCCCGTGTCACCCAAAACTATGAATGTCTCAACATTTTGATCCGTAACGACCCTAGTAGTCAAATTTACCATTGAGTTGAGGCTTTGCTTATATTTATTCTAAATATTCTGATCCTGTCGAACCTGAAAAGCCTTCTCTTGCTGAATGTATGCCATACGAGAAGGAAGAGAGCTAATCAGATACAAACTGCCATGTAAATAAAGGGATGGAGAGTTTAAAAAGAGGCTTTTATGAACCAAGGAGGTTGTGGGCATTGCTGTATGTGTTGCTGAGTGTCTGTGTGATCTTTTTAGGTTTGATGATGCTTCTCTGGGTTTGAACGTTGCTGTAATTTATCCCGTATGCTTACCCCCCACCCAACCACCCCCCAGATCTAACACCAGAGGATACATCATCTTATTAATTCACTGAAGTGGGCGAGAGCGAGACTCCTCCGTCCAGGCACTGAGGACGTCCAGTTAAGCACCTTGTGTTGCACTACAACCTTGCGATCAAAATAAAAAATCAATGCTCCGTTCTCATAAAATGGTTGCGGCGCTGCGCCTGGACCCGTTTATCTGGTTAAACTGTAAGGACAAAAAAAAAAAAAAAGAGAGAGAATCCAATCGGGATAGAAAATAGGCAGCTGATTCAATGTGTTAAACAAACACCACGTCCAACTTTTTCAGCTCTGAGCATCGACCGGGAGCCATACTGTAAAGTCGATGCGATGGACATTTCACTCAGGTTTGCTACCTTTTCAGAGAGATGTATTGATGGCTGCAGCGTGGCTTTCCATCGATTTATGTAGGCCTGTCGATCCTCCCATAATCAACTTGTTGATTTAACCATGCTGAGAGATTCCCCCTTGAATTGTGATTGGCTTAGAAACACGAGGAGGAGGAACTGGAGGAATCATAACCCTTTTTTTGCTATAAGTAAATCTCGCTTGATGCTGCCATTTTTGATCACTTTTCTTAGATCTATTCAAATCTTGAGATAAGGTGTCTGTGATTTATTTATTTTTTATCCAAGGGCTTCATTCATGTCTTGTAAACCCTGGTTTCCTGTTACTGTAGAGCAGCTGCATTCTCACTCTATGTCTGATGCACTAAACCTCCTTCTTTGTCATAGCGGGGTCACGATGCTCTGACCCTATTCATTGGCAACACAGGAACTTTCTATTGCTTTTTTTTTTCCTATGGGAAAGGTACATGTGAAAAGGCCAATACAATTGTGAATGAACCGAGTCCATTTGAGTCAATAGCTGTTGTGTGCTTCAATACTGTTCCAGTGCAATCAATTGGTCCTCTTCCCTATTCCTTTGTGCTAATACCAGAGTTTGCCCTATTAAGCTGCTACCAGGACTGTGCTGATATTATTTGAGTGAGTCCACAGTCGGCGAGAGCAAAGGCGACAGGAGAGTTAAAAGAGCTAAATGTTTCAGGCAATATCAGGCACCGTCTCTGTTTCATTGCATCCATCCAATAAGATACCGTAGTGCGTGATTCACTCCCACTCGAACGGATGGCATCCCAGACACTCTGATCAGTACCAGTGTTTGAACCCTCAGCCGATAGGCCGATACAGCCCGGGCCAAAGCACACACACACCCCGCGTTATCTGGTGTGTGTCGTCGCGCCGTATTTTCCTGATGGCTGGGGGCTCAAAGTGCGATTGTTTTAATGGTTCTTTCTTCTGGACCTTGCTGTGAAGCGGGATTGAAATCCCTCATACATGTTTGACACTGACTGACAATTATTGAGAGTATCTGAGTTTCAAACCTCTCATTCTTGCTGTACCAGATATTAAGGGTACCGAATGCCTTGGTGTTGATATGTTAGCAATTCAGGGTATTATTTTGTTTGTAAAACTGTCTTTGATTTATCACTATGTTTTGTTTGGTTATTGTTTCTACAATGTGCCCCATGCACATGGACTGTATATACCTTGTGCCTAGTATATCTAGTTTCCACATAGTCTATTTTTGTGGTATGTATGTGCCTGTAAAAATGCAAATATGTGTTTTTATTTTCAACTTGCAATATATGTAAAAACATTAGATAAAGACTAGTATTGCTGAATTAAAATGACAATGTCAGTATATATAATTTTCCCTGATTTGGGAAACACAAAATTGCACATTTTTGTTGGTTTGAGCCTTCCAACACCATGCGCGCTGTACTCTGTACTTTCATGTTCTGTACATATGGTATACACACAGACTGCTGTATAAGAAACATTTTCTACAGTGAGAGGGTGAGCTCTGGCAGGCTTCTGGTGGATATCGGCAGTCTAGACGTTAGCTTAGATGACCTGCTTCATGCACAAAGCCAAAAAAAGCTAAGAAATTATTAAAAAAGAAAAAACAAAACTGAGGAGGAGACACCTGCACAATATGAGCAAACTAAACTTGGCTGTGCAAATGCTGGAAAAAAAAAATGTTCTCAAACCAACCATACGTTGTACAGATGCTGGTTTCACACTGATCTGGTGTTTTCCATTTTGAAAAAAAAAAAAAAAAATCTTTTCCGAGGCTGAATCGGGCTCGTGGGGCCACAGCGATCAAGAGCTGGACTCCTGGTTGAGTCACCTTGACGGATAACAGCAGAGTGCATGCATGTATTTTTCTTATCTAAGCAGAGTTCTGTGTACGATTCTTAGTGGGACCTTCAAAATCTAGACATCGTCGTGTACCGACTACTGTACAATGATTTTATTTAGTCTAACAGTTAAACCTTTGTGTCGTAGCTACTGTAGCCTGCTTAGCTTACCTAAGCCTTCTCTCTGCTTCAGGACTCCGTGTATTGTGTGCTTGAGTTTGTGTGTGCGTGTGTGTTCCTGTGCCTTTTCCTTCTATAATGTTGGTCCCACTTGAGAATACGACGACATTTATCACGCGAAAGCCGAGAGAGAGACGCCAGCACAAGCTGGGAAGTGTCACAAGCGGTCACAACTCCATTCGATCGAAGGAAAAAAAAAATATTTAAAAAAACACTCCTAATGCTCCTAGAAATGAGTCTAGCACACCTAGACTTAGTAGCATTCCACAGCCTGCACGAGCAGCTCAGTGTGGGCATCGAGACACACTTTACCAGCAGCATGTAGACAGCAGCACAGATATACGACACGGCATGTGTTCTCTCTCTCTGTCCCTCTCTGTCTCTCTCTCTCTCTCTACTAGCCAGCCTGCTTCCATCTCAGGCTGTGCTCGGCTTCTGCTCCTAACAAAAAAAAAAAAAAAATCAAACGTTGAGAGTATTTCAGAACTCCAGCTTTGTCTAAGTTGATGTCTACTGTTCCGGGGACAAATCAGCTCCTGGTCCGAGCCGCAGCACTTTTCCAAATAGATCTCAAAGGATCATGGGTGATGCTCGGGACGCCGGCGACAATTTCTGTTTTTGCGCCGTCCAGTCCTCTCAGACTGAGATGCACAGCTGGCGGCTAGGGCGGGGGGGGCAGGGGGCAGGGGGGGGGGCTGATTTGAACTTGCATCCGAAAGGCTGTCTTGTCCACCACCTCTGCTGGCCGAGAACACAGAGCCACACCCTGGTCTCTCTCAATAAGCTGGTCTGTCAGTCAGTGGCAATGTTGTTTAAGCGTTCGTAAAAAGACGAATCATTGTTGTGCAATAAAAAGATGAGCGCATTGGCATACTTACCTGCGTGTGGACATTTGTTCATTGACCTGTGTTTGTTGATCGGTGCCACAATGGATGCGGCGGTGTTTTTTTTTTTTTTTTGTCCATGTGAACATTTAACACACCTCATGGAGTTGCAAACACATGTGCACACACACACACACACACACACACACACACACACACACACCTCACCCTTTGTAAATCAACCAGTAACCCCTCCACCCTCGTCACATCAGATGAAACCTCTCTCTCTCTCTCTTTCGCTCCCTCTCTGCAGACAGGGGCTCTGCTGCATCCTTGATGAGATGTCTGAGCTCCGTCTAAAAGCTTTCAGCTTGTGTGCGCGTGTGTGTGTGTGTGTGTGTGTGTGAGCGGCGAGTGTGTTACTTATTACACCTAAAAGCATGTGTGTGAAAACGCAGTCATAGTTTTGTACTTGCCTGATACAGAAAGAGAGTAAATGGACCAGTGGCAGTAGTGTGTGTGTGTGTGTGTGTGTGTGTGTGTGTGTGTGTGTGTGTGTGTGTGTGTGAAAGGGTGGGTGGGTGTGTGCATCGGGGATGAGGGCAGTCCAAGGACACACTCCTCCGTCAGCCAGGGAGCAGCACCCACTCGTTTCCTTCTCAGTCTGTTTCCTTTTTCTTTTACACACACACACACACACACACATTATTCTGGATCCTCAGTGATGACATGCAAGGTGAGGTTTTGGCACAGAGCTCCACACCATTCATGTTGCCTCCTCAGATCCACACAGCACCAGTACAAATGTGGGTGAGACTCTCCGCACTGCGTGTACATAGTTTTACCTTGACGTGACATAATGTCCTCACTCTCTTACACTCTATTGACACACACACACACACACACACACAACACACACTCTCTCTCTCTCTCTCTCTCTCTTTCAATCCATTTCTATCTATCCATTTCACTGTAATTCAATGAGGAAGCAATGTATTGATAGTGGCTGCAGGCAGATACTACACCTAGTTGTGAAGCCATGTGCAGCCTCGGTGTATAGTTTCATCTTGTATATGGCCGAGGATTGTCCTCTACCTGGTTTCCTCTGCAGTGCCGGTCCTCTGCTGTGTCCCTGGCTGTCCTACTTCAATTAATCATATCAGCATCTCCTGCGCTACCTCCTGGCTGTTTACCTCCAGAGGGCAATTTGCTTATTTAGCCACTGACTGGTACCCTCGTCCCTTCCCATCCATCTCCTTCCAGTTTGCTCACGCTGAACCAATCCTCCTCAACTTGCTGGTTTATCCATTTATAGCCGCTACAAACATTCGTGTCCCCCAGGTCTTCCCAGTGTGCCAAATCTGCATTTTTAGCAACAGCGATTCATGGGGATTTTTTTGTTTCCCAGTTTGTTTGTCTGTGTCTGTGTGTGTGTTTGTGCACAGAGGAGATACACACACACACACACACCCTCTTACTCTCCTCACATTTCCCTACTGTTGAAGCTGCTTCAGCCATGTCTCTCTGCACGAGAGAGAGAGAGAGAGAGAGAGCTAGTAAATCAGCCAACAGCCGCAGGCAGCAACATAACAGTTGCTGGACAGCGGGCTGGAGGAAGTGAGGAGTGCATCAAGCTGAAATGTTCAAGAGACAAATATACAGCAGGAGACGAGAAGGGTCGCGTGATATTTACCGTGTCACCTAAATTTACAAGGAAACATTCTATGTTAATCGATTGCTCCTCTTATCTCCGGTTGCGCAATTTATTTCTTGCATTGCTTTAAAAAAGAGATAGTTTCCTGTGACTAATCAATGCCGTCCTCGAGTCACGTGACTCTGACCAAATACTGTGATTCATGCCGCCTCATAATGGCCCAATTACTGCATGCATACAGGAGATGGAGGAACAATCTGCTCCCCTTACAGTTTAAGCTGTTCAGTAATCTAAGAATCTATGAAGATTACACACGACAACCTCTCCTGTGAGGAAGAACTATACTTAAAGCCATTTTGTGCTAATCTGTATGATTCTTAAATTATCATCATGGGACCTCAATCTATTATTATTAGGTATTTTTTATAATTATGGATAGATTCCTCTCAATATTTCAGTGTATATCATGTATATTTCCTGTGCAATATTGCAAAATACAACATAAAGTGTAAATTTGTTGGTCCTTATACGCAGTATACAGTGTTTTCCCACTTAATTAAATACTTAATCTGTAATTTGATTTGATCTAGTACTGTAGATGATGTCTATAGATAACAGGATGAGGAGCAGAAGGAGAAGGAAGAGAGGAAACAGCAGGGATGCAATTTGCTGCGCATACATACAGTACAGCGTTTTATATAAATCATGAACCTGTTTAAACTTTTAGGTAGAGACCAAAAATAGAGCTTAATGGGTGTTTTAGTGTCTTACATTCATCACAGAATCTCCATAATGCTGCCATGTGACTGCAGGATATTTAGATAAGAAACTGATTCGCCATAAAGTACAAATATGAATGAAAATCAGTTGTTTTCATAACTTTTTTTCTGGCCATTAAAAGTTTTTCTCTGCCCAAAAACTTCCCACCCACCCATGCTCAGTCAGCTACTGAAATCAAAGTCAAAGTCAAGTCAATTTTATTGTCAATTTTTTCACATGTACTTGACATACAAAGGAATGGAAATAGCTTTTCTCACTATCCAATGAGTTTAACAACATTAAAGTGCAGGTGCGCAATCCTACAATCCTAAACTACATTTTTAACAATAGTAAAGTGCAGTAGCAGTTGCCTAGTGCTGCTAAACTAGGAACGAACCAACAGGTTTGACAGGACAAGACATTAGTAGCAGAGTATGAAAAGACAAATCCAACAAGACAAAACAAGACAACACTGATTGTCCAGGCTGTGTGCATTATGAGGTAGTTGTTGTAATGTGATGGCTAGTGCAATAACAATATAAGTATAGATATAACAGCAGCAAGTGTGTGCAATTTTTGCATGTGCAAAATCTTAGTTTATTGCATAAAAATCGAGTTGTCGTGAAAGAGAGAGAAAACTGAAAGGCTGGCTGCTGGGCTCTGTGAGCAGCTGGCACGAGCAGCTCTCCATGCATCTGCTCTGCTAAACACTTCCCATTACAGGCGACCCAGAAACATCCGTGAACCCCCGGGTCAAGAGAACGGGAGAGAAAGACCGAGGATGAAGCAGAAGAAGAAGTGAAAAAAAACAAACAACAGGATGCAGAGAGCAAAGCGGTGATAGAGAACAGGGAACATGATTCACAGGGAAATAAAATAAACCCTCCAGACAGATATTACTACCTTTACCTCGCCGAGCATTCTCTAAAACGTTTAATCTCCTCTTTAGGCTCCTCCAGCTGCGGATGTTTTACGGCAGGAGGCCCACGCTCGCTCGTTTCTCTCCGACATCCACCTCCACCAATAATATTTGCTCTGGGCCGCCAGCCGAAGTGATGGGAGCGAGGACAATGCTCCGGCGTCTGAATCATCTCATCCGTTCTGTTCTGTCAAGGTCTGTACTCGGTGACTCGCTGGCTATTCATCAGAGTAGACGCACACACACACACACACACACACACAGACACTGGCAAAGAAATAAAAACAAAAAGTATTAGTCATCCAAGTATGTTCATTGCGACAATTCTAATTTCAAATGATAATTAGGTTTTCTCCTGTTTGTGTTAAACATGTATTTGGGTTTTTATAAAAACACAACTTTGTATGACTTCTTCAAACCAAATGATGTAACTTAAAAAAAAAGATAAAATATATATATTTAATGCAACTAGAATATAAATCTAGTTAAGATAGAGTTAAACTATCTGGTACCAAGTTTTCGAGGTTGCACCACGTCATATTTTTGGCATTATCCCCTTTATATACAAATTTTAAGATTTAAATTGACTTTAATCATCTTGTAATGTTGAAAGATTTAAGCTGTTTTTTATTATTTCTACTCTACATGAATCATTTAATCATTCTTTTTCAGTTTATTTACCTGAGTGGCAACTTAATTTCTAAGCAACTAGCTGCTGTTTATTTAGAAAGTATTAGAAAGCTTTTCAATGATTTATCTGCATTTCATATGTATTTGCAATAGAGAAAAGACCCATGCTGAGAGACACTTTTCCTTTGACATGAGCGGTTGTAAAATCTGAAATGGAAATGCTTCTATAGTTGAATCCAGCTGTTTCGTGCCCCAATTTCTCAGCTGCTCTGACAGAGTAAGCGGAGATTTTGGGGTTGTAGTCCCTTCTATTCTGTGTGTTAAAGTTGCTCAATCCCCAAATATTAGTCTGAAATGAATTAGGAATCTTTGTGAAACACTGTGGATGTAACTTTTCTGTCTGGATGTGAAAATGAGCTAATTTAACCCAGGAAATGACTTTCTAGTTTGTAATATTAATTAATCAAACTCCATAGTTTCTTGCATTTTAATCAGAATAAATGCATAATAATTGCAAAAAGAAAAAAAACCATCACACTGTAAAAGTGGAATTCCTGCTAGGGAATTAATAAAGTTACAAAACTAATGAGAGCAGCGGGGTGGCAGTTCTGCAGCTGTGCACCTCGACGTGAATGCAGCTGAAACACGAGGATTTAATGGAGATATATGAACACAACATTGAACACTTCCTGTCTTAGTTTCTGGTTAGAGCAACACACAGAAAAGCTCAGACCACAGGAAACCAATGACAGGAGGTTAAACTTATTATTATAACCTGTATTTTATTGGCGTGCGATGACACCTGGAGCCAGTGTTTCTTGGCAAAAACATGGAAACAGTGAAATCCTTTTCAGAGAAACGACACAATCTGCAGGTTAAGAAATGAGGTGCCATTGCAGTTAAACAGGTTTCCACACCATTGAACAATAAGCACCCTGACCGCCCACTTTTAAGAGAGTTTCCCCATAAAAAGCAAATCGTCTTTATCGTTTTTGTCCGATAATGAGACTCAAAAGCGGCAGAAAAAACACAACAAGATAAACTATTTGTTGCTGCGACCCTCTAACCGAGCTGTTTAATTCCGGTTGTGGAGCATTAGCCCCGGGGCCAGGCCGTTCTGCCCCGTCATCGCGTTTGGCTACGTGACCATAATCACTGATACACCGCTGTCGGGCTCTTGCATTTTCTAGTGGAGCCCGGCGCTCTGTGCGGAAACATAATCTGCAGTAGTGACTTTAAACGGCCTCAGAAGAGATGGATGACGGTGTGCTGGGGCATCTTAAGCAGGCCGTTGTGTGTGTGTGTGTGTGTGTGTGTGTGTGTGTGGCGAACAGCATTGGTCTAATTGTCAGGAGGATAGAGAAACCCCGCGGCATCCATCACCCCGCGTCCAGCACCCTCATCTCTCAACAGACCTGCTGAGACAAACAAATGTAAAAAGAAAAGAAGAAGAATTGAACAGCATTGTTGTCTGATGATCCTGTACGCCATATCTGTTTGTCCTCACCGTGACACGGCAGATTCATCTTCAGCAGTGTGTGTGTGTTAGTGTGTGTGTGTGTGTGTGTGTTATTTACAGCCAAACTATTCTGGATGTGTGAGCTTCCACAGTCACCTGGAGGCTGGGATTTAGTTTTTTAGTGTTTCCTGTGGATTTCAGCGCACAATTTTACATTTTCATATCTTCGTCTATTAAGAAAAATGTCTTTTTCTCTCTCTTGTTGATGCTGAACTTGTCTGGTAAAATCACCATATCCATAGATAATAAGGCCTATGGATACGCCTGATCCATAGGGTCATACTCTTTATGGGCATTTTACTTAGGCTATTTCAACTTTTGTTGCCTAAGTCAAAGTTTTATTTTATCCAAGTCATGATAAAAAAAAGCTTTTATGACGGTGGCTGCTTCAAGAAGAAGCTCTTAACATGATTGTTGAATCAATTTCTACTGGTGAGTGATAAAAGCTTTAGGCTATACTGTTGGATAGTAATTAAATCTGAATTTCACAAGTTATACTAATAATATTTTAATCTAAAATGCTGTGCATATCAATAAATGTAATAAATATGCAGCCAAATATAAATAAATAAGGAAAATGTCAGCATTCTGAATTCATCAATTTATTGAAAATTTGACACAAAAACTTGGATGTTGGACATAGGTTATGTTTGATTTAAATGGGTGATGATATGCACAAAATGAAACAAGTTCCAAATAAAAGTTTCACACTCTGTCATGAAAGTGATTTGATGCTGTTTTCACTTCTATTTGGATGTTTGTTAAGAAATGACTTGGCCATTATTTTATTATTATAACGATATGTTTATTCACATTGAATTGTGAGGAGAACTTCTACCCACCTGTTTCAGACAGATGCTTAAAGGGCCAGTACAAGATAAACAAGGACTTTTTCAGACTGTAAGTCATTTAAAAACATTCCTATAGAGCCCAAATGATAAATTGAAACCTGAAAGTCCTCCTTAAATCAGTAATACAAAAAAATACACTGCAGTACATTATGAGGAGGTAAAGGCGGAGGAAGCAGCTGCTAAATAACCATGATTGGATGATTCTTGTCACCTGGTGTCTAATAAGCTGAAGAGTGAGCCGGTGATTTTGATGCGTGAAGGAAGCTCCTGATGTCACGTGAAATAATGCATACGTGACCCGCAGTGCGTGCCCTGCCTGAAATTGGAAATGTCACACGTTCCCATGATTTCCACCCACTTCGCTGTTTGAACTTGAACTCGTTTATCAATATTATCGCCTGTCACCTGTCAGGGTTTTTAGCTACTTGTGATTTTATTCCCTTTTAAAAGGCTGCAGCAGCCTGTGGCTTGAGTATTATGTGTTTAATATAATTTTTAATTTTGTGAATTTAATGCTTAGTGATCATCTCAGACTGCATTAGACAATATTCACTTCTTCACACATAACTTGACTAACTTAATTTCAATACCTGCATATTCTTTGCGATTTTTCCCTGTTCAGATTTCCTCAGATAATTTAGCATTTCTCCCTGTGCACTGAATTATAATCATGATGTGTAATTACAAGGGTTTATCTGAATGAATGTGACCTGTAACATCAGAAAGGTGAACAGCCTCATTTGTACCTGAAAATATGATTTAAATTAATTATGCATGATGCCAGGTAGAAAACAAGGCAGGTAGCAGACAAGTGGTCCTCTGTATCGGAGGGAGGTCACAAATGCACTAAAAAGATAAGGTCATCCTTTGCTCAGAATAAGTGGCTAAAAATGGCAGGACAAAGCAGTACTGAAGAAATGATTGACTTCTGCTTCATTGAAAGTGCGCTGTGACTCATGTCATGTGTGCACATGTTAATAATGTTGATTCAGTCAAATCAATTTAATTCCTTAGACTGAGAGGCCCCTATTGGAGGAAAATTGCATAATGCATATTGGACCACTGAAGCACAAGGCCAATTTTTCAGTTTTCCTGCTCAAAATATCAAATATGTGGAATATCTCTACTGGTATAAAAATGTGAGGGTACTACAGAAGAATCAGAATCAGTTTATGTTGCTGTGACCGAGCAAATGTAGTTAGTATATTGAAATAAAAATGCAAAATTTTGTTTTACTGCAGATAAAAATACTTTATTTACAACTTGTGCAATGTAAAGTTCAATCACTAGTACGATGAGAATTCAAAGATTGATTATTTTATCATAAAATCATTACGGAACATGAAGAATATATTCTGCAAGATGCTTTATAGATTATAAAGGACTCAATAAATAAATAATAAATAAATATCTAAATAGTGGTTAGTTGTCCTACTACTGATATTATATTAAATATTTTCTTATTGTATTGATGATGTGAATATTGATGATATATATTGATGCTGTGACAGTAACATGGTGATTTAAAATACTCTATTTAGTGTTGTAACTGAGGTTTTCTCATGTAATATATGTATAAACTCAATGATTGAATTGAACATTTGTCTGAATAATGAGGTGAAACTTAACTGTAATTCACTCTAATTATCAGCCGACGCTTTAAAGTAAAATCTGTCGTTAATTGATCGATAATGAGCTGATGTCTAATAATTAACAGCATCCACCGCTGAGTTCATACTTCACACACATGTGCTCCTGCACTACAAATGTTCTCCAGCGTCCCCGCATGGTCCCCCGCTCTCCTCCTAATCTAATCGGGTTCGCCATAAATGCTCATTTCCTCCCTCCTTCCCCGCTCTGTCTTCTTTCAGGCCACCGCTAATTCGACCACGTCGCGGCTCAGGGGCAGAAACACACACACACACACACACACACACACACACACACACACACACAAGTTCAATAGATGACACAGGGCACATCCGTGCTGCCCTCCACTCCTTGTCTCTCTCGGGGTTAATTCTCCGGCCCACCAACGCCAGCGAGGCGCTGTTATCTCTGACGGCAGAATACCCCGGGCCTCTCCCTTCTCCTCCTCTCCTCAGATATCCCAGTAAGGTCTATTTCTGTCTCTGCGTGTCTCTGCTTTCAGCAAAGTGCCTCTGACGTGTCTCTCTGCACTAAACAGAGGGCTGTCAGTGATGGGCATCCAGCTGAAGATCCCATCGCAAATGGACAGAAAATAACGTCTTTCCTTTTTGTTTTTATTTTTTTTATTTTACCAGATTATCTTTCCCACCTCAATCACTTTTCACACGGTTGTGCGATGAGTTTTCAAATGTCCCGTCGCCCTTTTGTCTAATTGAGAGTCATTAGAATGATGAAATTTTATTTTTATGTATAAAAGCAATTAAGTAATGAGGCATAAATGATTATTGGGAGCGGGGGGGGGGGGGGGAAAGAGGCGGTTATGTAGTGTGAAAAAAGGGCAGAGGGGATAAGGAGTGAAGGGAGCAGAAATGAGAAGAGGGGATTATTTACTAAATTAATCTGTGAAATTGCTGAGTCACTGGTAGTGTAAAGCTGCAGACCTCTTTCTCCTCACCCACAAACCCCACACCAAGACGCACGGCATCCCCCCCCCACCCCTGACGCCTGATAGAATGATAGGTGCAGGGAAGAGGATGAGGCATGTGTTTTTTGTTTTTTTTCCTCCCTGCAGTTATCCCCATCCGTGCTTTCGTCATTCAGATTCACGAAAACAAACCAGTTTGTAGTAAACAGGAAGAAAATCCACTTATCTAAATATAAAGCAACAGATTGCAGGCCACGCAGGAAGATGACGTGCATCTGTGTGTGTTTGACATTAGATCCTAGCGCGTGTTTTTTTTTTCTTCTTCGACGGATAGCGTCCTCACACTGCTGCAGGTTTCAGTTCACCGAGTGGAAGCAGGTTGGGAATTGGACGTGTGCTTCCATCGCCACCGCCTCTGGTCACAGATGGAATTATATAGAGCTCTACCGCATTGCTATTGCACATATCTGCACTGCGTGTTTTTGCAGCATGTGCATGGGGACGCTGTGAAATTTGCGCCACTGGCCATACAGTATCTTCCCATATGTTGCAATGCAACTATAAAAAAAAAAAAAAAAATCTGACTCACATGCTCCACTTACTGGAAATCCTCTAGAGCAGAAATTAGTGTGTACAAATGGGTGATTGGCAAAGCTTGATAATCTATTACACTGCTCAGTGGGCAGAAAACATTTATTTGATTGGTTAGGTTGAATTATATTTATAGTAGTACTTGCCAACAGTGACTATATATTAACAGCAGCGTAGGGCTGAATTCAGTGACTAACAACTGTGACTTTATGTTTATAAAACTCAGCGGTGATGGTGCTATAATATTTTACACTAATTTACTGCAGTTATAAAACCATTACTCAAATACTGTACATAAGCACAGTTGTAACATTGCACTCCAGACACATGTTAGGATATATAAAAATAATCTACTTTGAATCATAATTTATGTTGTTAAAATGACATCTGAACTATAAAAATGCATATATAGTTCACTATAAAAGCTTGATGTCTGCTTTACTGTAAAGTCACTGCTCAGCCTCGCTGGAGGCTTCAGGTTTACACATCACACTTGTGCAATTTTAATATTTAATAATGTGATGTCACAAAACTTGCTTTGAGATACACACTTACACACTCATTGAGCACAGAGGAATTTACCTCATTTTCTGAGATGTAAAACACATTGGTTATTTATTATATTTCCAATTTGTTAATAATCTTCTTACACACACACACACACACACACACACACACACACGGCTGAGTTGAGCTCCTATAGAATGAGTCTATTGACTATGAAGCACCCCCTGCTGTCTGTGCTGCACAGACAGGAAGAACACACACATCGTTAAAGACTGGGGAACAACCATAGGTGAAAAAATAAATACTGAGAGAGAGAGGAGAGGAGAGGAGAGGAGAGATGTATGATGGGATACAGTATGACTCAGGGGTTTATGTAGAGATTAAAGGATTGAAGAACAAGGGAGAGAACGTGTGGGCGGACAGATAGTCCACTCAGAGTCCAGGGGTCTGCTCCAGAGCCGTTTCCCTTCAGAATGAACTGTAATCAACATCAGCTCCTCGCGGGGAAGGCGCAGTAATCAATACACTCGACGCTTTATATCATCCCAGCCGTGGAACACGGAGCTCAAATCGTCTTTAACGTGTGAGGAGTAAGAGGAGAGAATGTTGTGTCCTCTGAGGTGGACGAGGCTGTCCCGTAAGCAGACGGTGTCAGATTGCATCTCCACCGCAGCTACTCACAGTCCAGAGTCCAAGCGTCCTTGAAGAGATGCTAAAGCCTTCCCATTACCACAGTCACTTGGGATAATAGAGGCAAGTAAAAGGACCTTCAAGTGCATGTCTTTGGTGACCCGTATACATATATACTATATATAGTCACCATATAGCTGCCATGCAGTACTCGGAAAGATATATATATATATATATATATATATATATATATATATATATATATATATATATATATATACTCGGGATAATAGAAGGAAATAAAAGGACCTTCAAGTCAATTTTTAATTTTTTTTCATGTTGTTTTTTTTTGTCATTTAAAAGTCTTTTTGTATAACACAAAATGTCTAAATGTTTTATATATATATATATATATATATATATATATATATATGTGTGTTTAGATATGTAGATATGTAATGCATTGTGTATATATATGTATCTATATGTATTGCATTGATGTTGGGGTCAAGCGATCAGAGGTATAAAAACACACACCTGCACCCTCACGCACACATGTGCACACATACACACACACACATGCACATACCCACGCACACAAGCACATTTCCTTTCTGGTTCTCGTGGTAATCAGAACTGTGCATAAATGAAGGCAGATGTACTCCACCTCATTCTCGGGGTCAATTAGCTGTGACAGCAAGAGCTACAGAATCCTGAGACCCAATTAATGAGAGGATTTACTTGTTATCACACTGACTGGATATAATTACATTAAAACATTTAGTGTTATGGTTAAGTGGCGGATGGCAGATGCTACCAGCTCCCAGAAAAGGATAATTGTTATTCATGTAGTTAGTGTTATTTTGGTGGAACTTTATTAATCACACTTTGTAGTATCAATCGATGCAATTAAAGAGCGACACTGGAAACTGGAAAAACCTGCTGCTGCCTTTACACCGTTCACATGTTAACTGTGGACGAGTTGAAGAATAAGCAAGAAAAACACCTCAGGGAGACCCACACTGTCAGCCTGATGATGCAGCACTTCATCATCACATATACCCAAATATTAATTTATACATGTGGAATCCAGACTGCCAGAAACTGTGAATTTGGATGGGATGAAGCGAAGTGTATGAAAATGTTTTATCACACGCAAAACGCTGGCGTGGCCCTCTGCGATTCTCATTCCTCACTGTGTGGAAAATATATTTCCACACTTCCACATAGATGAGATTTCTCCTGGGATAGCTGTGTGCTGTGTAACAGTGTTAAATATGGGGAAGGGGAATTAGCTTTCACCTTAACAATAAGGAAACACACAGGGCTAATCAACTGAATACACACATGTCCAAGGGTTATGTTTTAAATAGTTTACCTTGCTCAACATGGAAACTCTTTACAAACCAAATCTAAATACCTAACGTAGATAGATACTCTATCCTCGTGTTCAAGCTTAAGTTGACTCATAATATTATGCTAAACATGTTCATAATTGCCACTTTATCCACAGAGAGGAAAGGTGAGCTGTTATCCAGACAGCCTGCTAATTAAAGCTGCTGAAAACAGTCATCAGCAGCACACTTCTTTTTTAGCTGCAACACCATTTCACACGCATGCACGCACGCACACACACACACACACACACACACACACACACACACACACACACACACACACACACACACACACACAATCAAGTTTAATTTAGCTGTAGACACGCAGGATACAGCCATTATATGCCATCCCCATGAAGCTATCATAGCTCAGGTTGCATAGATGTTGCTAATAATAGAGATATCTAATCAATGGACAAACACATGTGCGCGCGCGCGCACACACACACACACACGCACACACACACACACACACACATACACACACACACTGACCTTGGGTTGACTTCTCGACTCTGCCATGCAATCTCCATGCAATACCTGTCAAAAACCATCAGCAGCACTTTTCAGTGTGTCGCAGATCATTGACGTGTGAGTGTGTGGACGATCTGCGAGTGTGTCCTCCATCAACCCATGCAAATGGAAGCGAGCTGGTTGGAAGGAGAGGAGGAGACCTCTATTTTTAGAGGTGGTTTTTCTCGTGGTGTCCCAAGGGGGAGCGGGGGCCCCTGTGGGCTCTCCTCCTCCGATGGCTGCGCCGGAGCAGCCCTCGAGCAGAAGATGCCAGTCAGACAGACGAGTGAAGACTGAGAAGCAGCAACGAGCAACCAAAAGGATAAATCAAAAAAAAAAATCTATTTTGGTATGTGCTGAGTTGCAGGTTCACTCCATACTTCCCTTTGCCGTGACACCCACTGATTTACTGACAGTCTGCCGTGTGACATTTAGGGACTAGATGTGACAAAAAGCCAGCCAATTTCTTCAACATCAAGGCCGTATCTGTTGCTGTGACAACAGCAAGGACAAGAAGAGGCAACCTTGGACGCCGGACAGCTTTGTGTCGATACAACACCGGCATTCGCACGGAGGGTGTCAGCTTTACAGCGCAACAACACTGACTCACACCTCACAGCATTTCCATCTGTCCAAACTGTTTCACTCATTTCATAATTAATCTTTTCTTAATTAGATCCAGAGAGTTCGGGCTGTAAGGACTTAGACCACCAAGAGCTCAGGATGGCAAAAAACTCATCTCTGTGGGTAAAATGAGCTAATTAATAGATCTAGTTGAGATAACACTTACAGAAACTCAACGGAGCACTTTGGGCCATGAGAGGTTGATGTGTTAAGATGCTTATTTGGCTATTTTAAAACTAGTTCATTCAACTGTTCACTGAGATCATTAACATTCAATCCCATAACAGCCCTTTCATTCCTTTGGGCTGGATGCTATAAAAAGATCTACAATTGTGTTCTAATTGATTGCATCTTTTTATATTACTGGGTAATAAACCCTTTACTCCTGATCTAACAATATTGACAACAGCCTTTGAAATACCCACAATGTGTTAGTTTGCAATTGTAATACGTCCTCCCAAATTCCCAGGAAATGAATGAATGACCTTAATGTCCTTAACAATAGCCGTAGCCCTGATCCTGATCAGAGAAATTAACAGGAAACATTAAAATACACTAATTATATTCTTATTTCCATATTCATACCTTATCGTTCTTTACATTGACTACAAGCAAATTCATACTATTGTTGAGTTTTATTACAGAATGTCTATAATGTTTAGTAAATGTGTATTAATGAAGAACAGAGTCATCATTAAGGATATGTGCATAATCACTGCTCCTTGTGACGTGAGTGACACTGACATGAGGTGAAGGTTTATACACCTTTTTTTATTCTTCTCAGCTCAAGTGAGTCATACACATACGGGTGGTTTATCACATGATAAAACCAAACACTTTCACCCTGAAAAAGCTGTCACACAAGCAAGTACTGCATCATTTACTCTCAACAGCGGGCAATCCATTATCTCAATTCTTTCAATAGAGACAGTGGCAGAGATTTTGTGTTTAGTATGACATCTTGTGGTAAATATTAGCATTTCAGCTTCAAGAGAAAAAAACACTTCTTCTGCACTCTTGGCTTGACAGAAACCAGTCAAACTATTAATGATATGCTATATTTTATATTAAAATGATTAGGATGTTTAACTATGCATTTCACAAATATTTTGAATACTTTTACTTGATTATAAATACTATACTATACTACATAATCAACTTCATATTATATTCAGCAGAACTATGGCAAAACTTTTGGCTATCCTCCTTAATTTATATTTTAGCATTTCACCAATTCTGACCATATATATAACCTGCTGGAATCGGGTCAGTTATCTGTTTTAAGATATAATAAATATTTTGAAGTAACCCGAAATGTTGGTGTTAGAGGAACCTAATTTATACTCAAATTGTAATAAAAAGTTATAATAATAATAATAATAATAATAATAGTAATAATAATAAAATACTTTAACCTAGCTAGGCTATATTAATTACTTTTAGTTTTAAAATTAAATTGCTTCCTCCTATATATACAGGCATTGTAATAATGCAATGCAAATGTGCAGTAGAATTTTTTTTAAGTGTAATTAATTTAAATGAATAGTGGAAAACATAGTTTTAAGAGCTTTCTAGAACTTTAAAAACAACGACAAGGGAAAAAACAAACATTTTAATATAAAAATATATCGATAAAACACTGGATTAGGTAAAGTTGTCACTTTGCTCCAGACTTGCTAAATTGACTTCGAGTCCCAGGGTGCTTTGCGAGCTGTGACGTCCTTCTGGAAGTTGTAGTCCACTTCAGGGTCGCTTCCGCGTATCCAGCTTACGTTAGGTGGTGGAATCTGCTCCGCAAAGACAAACACATGTGAAATTATTGATCAGGTAGGACGAACAGTTTATTCCGCCGCTTCCCGCCTTCATAACTTATCGAACACATTAAACATTTACAGCGATTTCTTGTGGTCAATCTTCATTTCGGCTGTTAATCTATCGGCGAAACCGGAGGGGAGGCGGTGCAAAACCAGCGCTTACATGGCGATGCATTTCCTTTTGTTCAGTTAGCTTATGTGTAGAAATGCAGGAGCCGAATTCTCAGAAATGTGTCTCATTTAAGGTCAGCGGGAGGGGGGGAAGGACTGGACGCGTTCCTCCATGTTCGCTCCTTGGCCGCCTGTTTTCTCACTTAACCGTAGCGACACATTTCCTGACGACCCTCGACACGTCGACATTTATTCCAGCTAGCGCCTGTGAAGTTACACAGTAATTAGCCAAATAGTTAGCTGTATGCATATTTAACGTATAGTCGGGGCTAGCATTGAGCTATGTGAAGTTAGCAGTAGCACGGGGCTTGTCGCAGTTATATTGTTTACATCCGGTAATGCGGGTCTTTTGGCTCATTTGCATGATGGTTGATTGAGCTCAGGGGAAAAAAAACCTGCTGGTATGAATCATAGTACTCTTCAAATATTACCACTAACTTAGTGTGTCTCTTTTTCCCCACAGGGTTGTGTGAATTTATGGAAACATGTCGAAGAAACGAGGCAGGTAGGCTCACCTGGTCATATGTACATTCTATTACACTGAACGCAAAGGTGGATGCAGTACCTGAACGCCACACAGGATTCAAAGTACACCTCTAATCAGAACATTACTTTGGCCACCCTTTTTAAATATTACTTGAGTAAAAGCCAGATATCTATTTAAGTATCAAAAGTATTTTTTCATGCAAAAAGTATGTGTAAATACTATATTTATTTTATTTTCAAAGTTCATCCCTGGAGCGTAAAAAGTATGTGTAAATACTATATTTATTTTATTTTCAAAGTTCATCCCTGGAGCGTAAAAAGTATGTGTAAATACTATATTTATTTTATTTTCAAAGTTCATCCCTGGAGCGTAAAAAGTATGTGTAAATACTATATTTATTTTATTTTCAAAGTTCATCCCTGGAGCGTTCAGGTTTCCACCTCACAATGTAAACTGAATATTGAACAAGAATTTGCCTCCAAACTATTTTGATATCACAAGTCACGCTTGCATCATGTCTGTTTCCACCAAATTCAAATTTTATTTTCCAGTCAAATGCATAGGGAAAATTTAGTGGAAAAAAATGACATAAATTATTGTATGTTGATGCATATATTGTAATATGCCACTGTGCCATATTAATATAAATATTTGCCTGTAATAAAGACTGGAGTATTTTTAATAGTGAGATGAGTAAATGGATATTTGTTTCTCTATATCTGGAAAAAAACACACCATAAAGACACTTGTACACGTTCACAGGAAGCGTAGCAACGAAGAGCTGAGTGAGAGCTCAGCGTCGACCCTGAGCCCGGATCCCGAAAACCTGCTGGGCCGCAGGATCCAGCACACCTGGAGGGAGAAGGGGAACGTGACCAAGTGGAAAGGCACGGTCCTGGAGCGCCTGACCGTCAACAGTTGCCTCTACATGGTCAAATACGACGGCTTCGACTGCGTCTACGGCATCGAGCTGTTCAAAGACAACCGGGTGTCCAACCTCCAAGTGTTGTCAGAGAAAGTTGGTGAGTGTAATGACTTCCTTTCCTAATCGTAGATTTATTTTGGCTTTGCATGAAACATCACAAGATTTGCCTGTAAAAAAAATTTGAATACATTTTGATTGAATAAATAGTTGTAGAAAGCAGCAACAAATGTGCAAATATGTGATGGGTTATTACTTGACACCATAACAATAGCAGAATGAACATTTGAGCCTTGAGAAATGACTAAGCAGCTACTATTTATCTTTAGTCAATATTTTTTTTAGCAGGATGTTTTTGGAAAAATGTTGAATGTGAAGAAAATTCACCCACTTTTCTAATAAATTATACAGCAGTTCCCCGAGATAATAACACAAGTAGATATAAACAATCGCTGACACACCACATCCGACTAGTTTCTTTTTTCCTTTTCTATTTAGAGTAGTAATGTTATTTAAGTAACCTGAAATGGAAATCATAGATCAAAATGTATATATTGTATAACAACAACAAAAGCCTCTTGGAACCTATTGTGTTTGCTGTCTGGATATTACACTGCTGTGGATTTTAAAGATATGTGTGTATTGGTCATCAGTTTTCATCAGTAACAGCAAAGAAAAACAGAAATTGTGATGGTACGATCAGTGATTTTCTTTTTCTGCCAGCTCCCATCTGGTTAGATAGTAAATCTACAAAATGCCCCCATCCTCGTCTTAATAATATTACGGAAGCTAAGATATTGTGTTGAGAGGAACCCTGACCCACATCATGGGAAGTGAAGAACACCTTGTGAGTCCAAGTGCTTTGCTCGTAAACACATATTCACCATACAACCACTATATATAACCCCTCCCTGCTCAGAGATGGACGCTGCTCACTAAAACGTCTGTAGGCAGGACTCACTGCCGGGACTTTTCCACACATTCATTCTTTTTTTTTTTTCCTCATATACTTCACCAAAGACACAAAATTACCTTCACTACCGTTGTTTGTTCCTATTTTATTGCTGTGTGGGTTGAAGTGTGAGACTCTTCCCCCTTTATTTTGGAAGCTGAGTGTTATCTTGCGAAGGATCTGTTTAGTTGTTAGACTCTGAATGCTGACTCACACCCACACACACACACACACACACACACACACACACTCACCATATTAGCTCCAGAAAAGGACGCCTGGATGCTGAGGGCTGCTCCTGGCCCCCGTTAGACTACCATTTGGGATGTATGTTAAGGAAACATTTGGGTGTACATATCAAAGTGTCCTATCCTTCCCACAGTGAATAATAAGATCAAGGTGCCCCCCGGGGCGGAGGAGCTGGTTGGCCGAGCTGTGGAACATCTGTTTGAGAAGGAGGATGGCGAGAAAAACGAGTGGCGAGGCATGGTGCTGTCCCGAGCCCCCATCATGACCCACTGGTATTACATCACCTATGAAAAGGACCCGGTGCTGTACATGTACCAGTTGTGGGACGATTATAAGGACGGAGATCTCCGAGTGCTGCCTGAATCAGGTACAGCTTTACTGATGGCGAAAGCATCAACGTTTCACATTGCAGATACTCCTGAAAAGGTGGGAGGAAGAGAACAGGACAAATTTACATAGTCAACATTAAAACACTCAAATGTCTGTGCCTTGTTCTTTTTTTAATGAACATTTTGTGCAGAGTTTCTACTTTATTCTGAAGTAAAAATCCATATTACACTCATTTCTTATCACAAAGACACGTATATTGTCTTGGAGGAGGCTATGCTTAACGCTTACATAAACTGGGCCAGGCATGTTGTAGATGATTTACTAACTCAAGTTTCTTTTTGTCAACAACTTTCATGTGCAGAGCCAAATCAATAATGAATCAATCTTGCATTTAAGGAGTGTGTATAGCTAAAGTCTGACACTGTGATGAGCAACGAAAAAATAAAGTGCTGTAATCGAACTAGTCTAACTTTAGTTATACAGTAATTAGACTGGTTTAATAAAAGAATGAGTAAATTACCAAATTTTTTTTACAATTTACAAATTTTTGCTGAGCAAGATTTTTGTCAGGAAGGAATTTAATCTTCTGTTTCAAATAATCTCCTGATCTGTTAGGTGATTGAAATAAATACAATAATTTACAGTATATTTTATTACTTTGTGCATTAAATGTCCTTTATCAAGAATCTATTAAAACATGTCAATGAATATACCTGCTGCATGATAATTTAGCAGTGTTCTGTTAAAGGAACCACATTCCTGCACATGCTCAGTGGCGTCTGCTGTACAAGGAACTAACTCTCCTGAGAGCAACAATCCCATCGCTATTACTTCCTTTTAGAGCCGTTTCTTTTACACCAAAGGTTTTCTTACACGGTTTGTCTCTGCATGTTATTAAATAACCTGCTCACGTAAGACCGGTTTTAATTAGTCTCTCTTTACCTTTCAAACCATCTTTAATGTAGAGAACAAACACCTGTTGCCGGCAGACAGGAAGCCGGGCGAGGAGCCCGAGAGCCTTGTGGGCAAACAGGTGGAGTACGTCACAGACAACGGCCTGAAGAGGACGGGCCTGGTCATCTACCAGGTCCCGGCCAAGCCCACCGTATACTACATCAAATATGACGACGACGTCCACGTCCACGTCTACGACCTGGTGAAGACCACCTAGTACTGACTGTCCGGTCTCATCTTCAGCTGACGGCTCTTCTTCATCCTACCCAGTCGTTACCTGTTAGTGTTACGCGTTTTCTTCTCCTCCAGTGGAGGAGGCGATGTGCCGAAGATTAAAAAACCTGTCTTGTTTTTTGTTTTTTTTCTCTCTTTTATCTTGGCAAGATTATTATTTTTTTCATTCTGTCATTACAAGACCTCTAGGTTTTCGAATCTCGATTTTAAGTTGACCATATTAGGTCCTCTTCAGTGTAAATAAAGCAGGTCTGAGACCAGCTGTTGAGCCCAGCAGATGGAGCAAATGGAGCTAGAAGTTTGTTTTGGTTAATTCACACTTGTAGAGTAACTTTCAAACTTCAAATTCATACTTTTTGTAAGCAACACATCAAACTAAAAGAATCTGCTTTCTTACCTATACCTCTGTTTTACTCGTACTTCATTTAAATTTTATACGCCTGTCCTATTTATTTCATCTGGAATATCTGGCTGTGCCGCTGGTGACATCTTGACAACCTGTCTGCTGTGTTTTTTGTGTGTCACTGGGTACGTCTCAGTTTGTTGAATCTAAAAGTTATTTTTCATTTGGCCAGTGCGCTGATTTGACCATCTCAGCTATCTCAGATTTCAGTTGAAGTGTATAGGCGTCGATCTTACTCTACCAAATTCATGCATTCATGGGTATAAACCACAGATTATTCTAGAAAGTCATGTATCATATTTCTGTTTCTGCAACTGCAAGTTTTCTACGTTATTCTAATAATGTATCAGAAAATGACAATGTTTATGTCAAGTCGTTTAAACGGTGTTTGTGCTACACTATTTATGTAGTTCAAATGGGCTGCCGACATTGTTTAGTATTTTGAACGGAAGTCTTTATTATTTGCCAAAAACCGAACGATGTGATATGATATATACAGGCCTCAAAATAATGTTCATTGTGACCCTAAATATGTTTTGTTCTGTAAATATAATCTGAAACATTTTTATGAACGTTAAACAAAGACGCTTGAAAATAACTTTCATGTCTATTTCTTGTTGACGGCCGTTTGCATTGCGGTGGATATACACTATATATGTTGATTCTCATGTGAATTAAACTCTTTTTATCAGATTTAGGTACAAGAGAAACTCCTGATAAAATGATTTATTTAAGCTCTCATATAACCAAAGACATCCTTACAAGAATATAAATTATTTGCGTACTGAAAAGTTCTTTATAGGTTATGGAAGATTGAACATGTTTACCTAGAATTGAGTTTTCTTTCTCAATGTGATATCCATCGCTTTAAAGATGCAATTCAAGGAACTGACCTTATGTTGCCCCTTTGATTAATTACTGTTATGCGGCAGTGACAGAATTCAATGTGAAATGCTCTCCATACATTCATGAGTTGAGAAATCCCTCACCTTGATCTCCCTACTCGGTGATTTTTTTATAAACATGAATAGACTCAGAGGTTCTATACAGATTTTGACCAAAAAATGTTCCAATTCAGTGCATTTTATTTTTTTCCAAATACCCCACCTTCACCTTACAGCATAACTTTAAGAAATACGTAGTTAAATGTGAGTTTAAGGTGCAGGCTAAGAGCATGATTTGTAGTTTGAGCCAATCACATTTACAACTTATACACGTATGGTGTGAAAACCTGAAGCCTGACAACAGTATTTGAATATTATTCTTTATTTTTTTAATGGTATCATGGTGGGAAAAAACACATCCATCTTAAAAACATATTTTATAAATCTTAAGAGATCATCACCAAGGTCATTAGAATTCTTCCTGATGGAAAGTTTATCACATTTCAGAGCAAACCATTTAAAAGTTATTTAGACATTTCAACACGAAGCAGAGATCTCAACAGCATAGTGTTATTACAAGAAAAGAACTAAATGCATAAGGATTCATCCTTAGTTAGTAGGAATCTATTAAATACCAATCTGATTGGTCGTTTCTAGAGCCTAAAGAGAGCAACTAACGGGCTCATTTTAGTCAGATTCCTGTATTTAAAGGCCAATTAACTCAGAGAAACACAAGCAAGTAATTAATGTAGATAGTTGGACAAACTAATATAAATGCTATTATAAGATCACATAATTAATCATTTTTAATGGTTATTTGCTGCTACGCTTTATTTAATGGTGACAAGCTGGTCTTTTGAATTCCTACAATAATTCAACACCCACAAAATGACATTAGAGGTGACCCCCCAGCTCAGATATTTGTAATTATTTAACGCCGAACGCAATCTGCCATGATGTGCAGCGTATATCTGATACCCTTATAGCAGGGTTATCTGTCTCTTTACATCAAATGTCAGCTGCCGCTTTGATGACACAACTTGTTTTTCTCCGCGATTCCTGCTCCTCCTGACCACACACTTCCCCCACACGCTGACGGCCTCTCCCTCCCCCAGAGCGGCTCCGAGGTGCCAGGGCGCTGGCGGTGGCGGGTGCTAGCACAGACGTCGGTGGGGGGGGTCTGTTGGCATGGCCTGCCATCGCGCCAGGCTGCGTGCCCGGATAGTAATAACAACGAGGAGGGAGCACATGCGTGGCGCTCTTGGTCGCCACTCTTGAGAAATTGTCTGGTGCAATTTATCACCTGTTGTGCACTTCCTTTTACGCATCGAGCACTACTTTCCCTCATTTTCTTTTCTCATGGAAACCATCTGCGTGGCTTTGGTGTTTCAATTCTGACAGAACTGGATAAATAAAAGGCCATATGTGGCTGGTTAGGTCTCTAACCGTCGGTCTCTAAGTGCTCGGGGCCTCCAGTAGTTATTGTACACTTAGAAGAAGACATGTCCAACACGCATTTTGATGTTTATTACGCCTCTTTCACACAGGAGAGAAGGGATTTCACATTGGCTTCATGTGTCTTATATACATATGTGGGAGTGTGGTTACAACCAACAGTAAATTAGATGCGTCTTGTCTTCTTTACCAAACAGGAAGAGCTGTTCAAAGCAAAACAGCTTCTCTTTTGCATAACACTATACCCTGATACGTGTGGATATAAAATTCACTTATTAGAAAATGATTAGCTCTTTTTTTTTCCCCCCACGAGTAATTATTACAGGACCTTATTACAGGACCTTCCCAGAAAACCTTGAAACTTTGTCTGCATTCTTATTGGCCAATAAAGAAATGCACTTGAATCTTTTGTGTTGCTTAGCAACGCAAATCAGTCGCTGGTTTTATATATGAAAAACCAGCATGCCGCCAATCTGGAGACTTACAGGGTGCAGTGTGAATGAGACCAGCCACGAGTCGCATTTTTAATTAAATCATTCGAAGCTTTGTTTTTTTTTTTTTTTCTCCTGAAAGAACAGGTTTGTAAGGATTGTTTGTGATCATGATTAACGCGGTAGGAGACGGTGACATGATTGCTTTCTGCTCTGTATTTACAGTCAGTGGAGATAAAGGCGATTCAGGTGGTTCGTTCAGATGTAACTTGTGTGTCGGCCTCTTTAGAAAAATATTGACAGCTTTGGAGCTTAGAGATAGGGATGATAAATGTCACAATCTCTACTTTTCATAGTGTTAAATCAAGTGTGATTTTTTTTTTTCTAATGAGATGTGCTTGGCTTTTCTGATCCTAGCATCTGTTCGCCAAGCAAAACAGATCAGGTCACTCATGCAGGTATCCTGGTAACAACATATATATGCATATCTATTTCTATGTGGCAATACATCTACAGATATATAGAAATGGGATATGAATATACATATATTTCTAGATATTTATATATGAAGATAGATAGATAGATAGATAGATAGATAGATAGATAGATAGATAGATAGATAGATAGATAGAGCCCTTTCAAATAATTTTCTTCCATTTCTTTCTTAGTATCATCTGCAGCTGATAGAATTTCATCTTTGTGGATTAATTGTGATTGATTCTTTTTTATTGAGTGTGTCTATTATATCCCTTTTCTTCTCTGTCAGTTAAATCTCCTTGTCCGTATAAATACAGTGTCAGCTGTTGTACTGGGAGACAAGCATGATCTATCACAGATGGCAAAGAAGTTTTTTTTTTTTTTGTGTGTGTGGGCGCGCCTCTCAGACTTCATAGTGACAGTAGGTACCTTATATTTGCTCAGGTCTGTTGACTGATATTAATCAGAACTCTGAGCGGCCTGGCCCTGCATCCAGCTCATGAGCAGACCAAGAACTAGCAGCGAGGGGTGGCAGAAGGCGACATAATCTAACACACGGCGCGCATGAGACATGTTCCCTAATTATTTCTGATCCTAATGGGCCCCTACCGCTGTCACCATGTTCACACTGAGTGGTTTCTGTGGCACCATGCAGCATAACAACATGTTCGTCACTGGCGTGCAAACATATTTTTTTTAACAATAAAGCATGACTGCCTGCGCTGTTGATTTTAGGATTTGTCGTTTTTGTGTGCATTAGACTCTGCCTTCTGTAAATCACAGCAGTAAATTTTTTGTTTCTGCAGGACATAGCTGAGATCAGAAGGACACCTTCTGTCTCTTTTTTTTTCTCGTTCACCTGGTCACTGAAAACCCAAACACCCAAAGGTTGCCTCTGCTGCCCATTGCATCAACTGAGGCGGCCACTTGAATCCACAGAGGGATTTCGACCCCCTCACTGATGTATGACATGTATTTAGACCTCTAATTACTATAAATGTTGCACTAGTGTTAAGTAAGACTTTCTGGCAGCAGGCCATCTCATCTGAGAGGAGTAAATGTTGGACGGCAGGATGTGCTTTGCAGGAGAGAACAGGATGCTATGTATGTCAGCTGCAAACATCGATGCCGACGTGAGAAAATGCAGAGAAACACTTCAGAGCTTCACACTGTAGTTTTATTTCGCCTTCATAACAGTTCAGCAATACGCTCCAGTGCCGATTAATAGTATTCCCCCAAGGTTTGAGAGCAGTTTTCATTGCGTGTGTGTGTTTCTGTTCCACTGTTTGATTGCAATTTTGCTTGTGATCGACGTTGTGTGAACATTAAGTGCATATCAGTGTCTTTTTGGTGCATTTTTAAAGGACAAGTTTAAAAAAAAAAAAAAAACCCTGAGAATACAAACAGATTCTGAAGTGAGGTGCAGCGCAGGGTGAAGCCGATGGCGACTGTAGAGCACTGCTTGTACTGAGAGGCAGACTGGGACTTGTTGTTCTTTGATCAGCATCACAACAAAATCACTAGTCTTCCACTCAGCACTACCAACACTTCCCCTCCTTTCTGCTGGTTGCTTCACGTCCGCGGCTCGCCAACTGCAATGAGAGAAGAAGAAAACAGCCTTGTAACAATCGAGCCGCCACACGTTGGATTTGCAGCGTCACTTATACAGCCTTCAGAGTTAAAAAAAAAAAAATAGAGCTTCTCGGGGTATGTGACACAGGTGCTGCCATAAGCTTGAGGTGCGGCGCCGGGTTGTGAACTTTACACGTCGGAGATGGAAACGCTACATGCATTTCCCATCTTTGTGTTTTTTTTTTTTTTTCCCCAACCCGTTTCTCTCTCTGAAGCCTGTTGACATTCCATCCTTCCTTTGTTGTTGTAATGCCAACCTTTCAGCTCCTCTCAAAAGCGGGAGACAGGAGGAGGAGGGGAGGAACAGAGAGAGATAGAGAGAGAAGGGATCACAGCACAGCACTTAGAGAAAATGCTGTTCACCATATTGCAAATAATAAAAAATCTGAATCTCTAAGATAGTGCATAATTTGTAGTGCCTCTTTTTTAGGTAAAGCAAATGGATCTGTGGCCAGTGATTAGTGTTCCAAGTCAAGTCACATTTGGACTGAGAGAGAGACAGAGAGAGAAAAGAGACAGACAGATTGT
This sequence comes from Eupleurogrammus muticus, assembly GCA_036785175.1. Taxonomy (NCBI): domain Eukaryota; kingdom Metazoa; phylum Chordata; class Actinopteri; order Scombriformes; family Trichiuridae; genus Eupleurogrammus; species Eupleurogrammus muticus. The sequence continues at coordinate 1,579,975 of JAYKQN010000014.1, forward strand.
CCTGCATCTCCAGTATGTTTCTGAGCTGGTAGCTATGCAACAAGACTGGGAGTCAGTGGAAGAGGGGGATGGGGAGATGGGGACAGTTTAGTTGGAGGAAGGAAGGAAGCGAGGAAGGAGAGAAGAGGAGGAGGGGGGGGTGTCATTGAGTGCAAACTAGAGAAAATCGGAGTGCCGAGCAGAACCAGCACTCTATTAAGACCAAGAGGAGCAGAATGGATGATCAATACCGTTCAATAAACTCAGTTTAATATAACATTGATTAAAAAAACTGTCCTGCCACTCAGAGATCCTCCATTTAGTTTCCAAACAGGACATTTGAACAGTGAAGATTTAGCTGGCGTTAATATTCAGGAGACAACATGACAAAGAAATAAATAAAAAAATAACATTTTATTCTGCTTAGATATCGGTGTAAAGGGAAAAAACGAGTCGCCCCTCGACGTGGGAGCTGTCCAGTGTCTCGGTGCTGAATGACGCCCTACTTTTTCCTCCACGTCCATCTCCTCAGCATCTCGCCTCGATTCAGGCCCGGGAAGGAAAAAAAAAAGGGAGAGAGAGGAAGGAAGAAAAAAAAAACATGCCACCTGTTGCTGCAGCGAAGTTTGCTCTCAGGAGGTTTTAAAAGCCGAGTCCGCTCATATCTCACATGTATGACGCTCCTCGTCTCAACTTAAGGTCATTTATCTTCTTCTTCTTCTACTTCTTCTTCTTCTTCTTTTAAAATCACAGCAAACGTGACGACACGATAAACACCCCCCACCCCCCAGGCTGGGCAGGAAGGGGGCTGTCATCTAATTTCCCTTTAGACGCAGCAGCTATGTGTTGTTTTTCCCCATAAATAGCTCGAATTTGCTTCATCACGTTTGCCGATTCCGAAGTGCGGATAAATAAATAATAAAGATATTTTTTCTTTAAATGGCAGCTTTTTGAATAAAAACAGCCTGACATTGCATTTGCCTTCATAAACCCCGAGCAGGACCAACACGGACGGACTCACCGCGCGTCGACGGGAACAACAGGTGATGCCGACATAACGTGCAGGATGCGGGAAGCGTCTCTCTCGCTTTTTTTTTCCTCCTCCTATTGAAACCAGCCACAATCGGAGCCTGTGCGCCCTCCCATCACGGCTCCACCTAATGGTTATCAAGATGTTACTGGGTAGGCTGGGGGAAGATGGATCAGTGCGTTTAAATACGTCCGCCGAGAGGAGCCGAGGGGGGGGGCGGGGCGACGCGCGTGACGCCTGCAGCAGGAGGCCAATTGACGTGGACTTTTTTTCAGACCTGTTAAGGGTGCGGCCCAAACAAAACAGCCAAATTACATTATATGAAGGTTAAGGGTGAATATGAATAAAACATATGGAGAGATGGTGGAAAACACCTATATTTTTTTCCTCTTTAAAACCTCAGGCAGAATGAGGAATAAACAGGGCTCGGAGCCAGAATTATTATAATGCCGAGGTCAACATTCTATATGTGACATACAATGTACAATATAATTACAAAACAGGCATGGGGTATCATAATTAGTTAACTATGGCCTAATCTATTAATGCTTATGTCACATGAATAATCAGATTAGTTACAATATTTCATTTACTACATATATTCATTCAAGCATCCAGATCATATACTTATATAGATGGGTAATTTTTACTAATACTTAATACTGTCCCGAGGTCAACAATATATATATATGTTGAATAAAAAAGGTCATATTATACTATGTTGCATAAAAAAGGTCATATTATACTATGTCGCTCAAAAAAGGTCATACTATACTATGTCGCTCAAAAAAGGTCATACTATAGTATGTTGCTCAAAAAAGGTCATACTATAGTATGTCGCTCAAAAAAGGTCATACTATACTATGTCGCATAAAAAAGGTCATACTATACTATGTCGCTCAAAAAAGGTCATACTATACTATGTCGCTCAAAAAAGGTCATACTATAGTATGTCGCTCAAAAAAGGTCATATTATACTATATCGCCTAAAAAAGGTCATACTATACTATATCGCCTAAAAAAGGTCATACTATACTATGTCGCTCAAAAAAGGTCATATTATACTATGTCGCTCAAAAAAGGTCATATTATACTATATCGCCTAAAAAAGGTCATACTATACTATATCGCCTAAAAAAGGTCATACTATAGTATGTCGCTCAAAAAAGGTCATACTATACTATGTCGCTCAAAAAAGGTCATACTATACTATATCGCCTAAAAAAGGTCATATTATACTATGTCACTCAAAAAAGGTCATACTATACTATATCGCCTAAAAAAGGTCATACTATACTATGTCGCATAAAAAAGGTCATATTATAGTATGTCGCTCAAAAAAGGTCATACTATACTATGTCGCTCAAAAAAGGTCATACTATACTATATCGCCTAAAAAAGGTCATACTATACTATGTCGTTCAAAAAATTCAAACAATGAGTGATTGATAATGCAGCCTTTTAGGTTGCATTCTCGATTCATTCAAATGAGTCCTAACAATAGACCTGCAAACACAGTAATGTCACAACAGTGTTTACTATTGCTTTTAATGACCCCCCCAGAATCTCCAATATAGTACTGTGGTTACTGTGGTTATAGTACTAAGTTCATTCTCTCATGATGGTATAAATATGTTATGACACCATATTAATATATGATTAACCACACACACACACACACACATACACACACACACACACAAAGGGTATTCATGGGTTGTCAGGTCTACTTCTACCACGTCCGTAGAGGCACATCCTGTTCATCTGATAGAGGACACACCTTGTCTATATTGAAGTCATACATCCCAGGAGCCTAAGAGGCTTCACCTGAGGGAACACCTTTGCCTGACTGTGCCCAGGAGCTAATTGACTTAAACCTGAACAATGAGATTAGACACCTAATTAATTTGTAATGGAAACAACAAGACAATGAAATGTTACAGTAAGTGAAAGTTGAACAGGCACATGGCTGCATCCGAAACTTCTTTTTTTCTGTAGTAATTATACACACGCATACTGTATCATCACCCTGCTAGAATAATAGTCTCCTCATGATGCTGCTACATCTGGTAAAATCACCTTAATCCTTAGTTGAAAGGATCATACTTTTTATACCCTATAGGGCAATGGCCTAAGTGAAAAGGGCCATTTTATTTTTCACTTGAAGCCAATCTTTTTTTATTATTCTTAAGGATAAAATTCCTTGATGGGCAATTTAAAAGCTTTCATGATGGAGGTTGCTTTAAGAATCTATGGTGCAGAAGAATTTCTTAACATGATTCATGAATCAGTTTCTACAGGTGAATGAGGTCTATCATCTCATAGGCTAGAATATTTTATAGTAATTTAGTCTAATTTTCACAATTTATAAGTTAACTACAAAGGCAGCTATCTATTCCCAATTTCATGTTTTTTTGCATTTTCACAAAAAATTGATTTAGCCCATTATTTTAATAGAGTGACGATACTGAATAACCTCAGGTGCTTTACAGTCTCTACAACCATACAACATCCTCTGACCTTTGACCTTAGACCGTCCATTCCAATAAGGATCCAATCCAAAAAACACACATGATAATTAATAGATAAATGATTCCTTGTAAACCCTTTTGTTTATTTAGAAGAAATAGGAATGAATGATTTATTAGACAGTGGTCCAATCATACTATTGCTAATTGTTTTATTTTCAGTTTTAGGTTGGTAAGTTAAAATCTGTGATTCTACTTACAGAAAATGTTTTTCCTAATTTGGGTCAATTTTTTTTTTTTATAACTACACTAATAATTTCTTTTAAAAAAGGATTAATTGAAATAAAATCAAGAGAAATAAAAAATTATCTGCCAGTGGAATAAGATAATTCTACTCCACATTGGACTAATTGTACCAAATACAAGCTATTTTCACCTCTTAAGATGTCAGTATGTTTAAATAATTATTGTTTGCAGTTCTGTTCTGGAGTAAAGTCTTTAGTGTCACACCGGCAGCTTTTTAAGTACAATAATCAACGCTTAACGGTGCAGCAGCGATGACTCACATTTCTTTTCTTTTTGTCATAATTTCATGACTTTCTTCACTCGCCGGGGCCAGAATGTAACCTGCCAAATACATTAGCTGTCAAAAAAAGAAATCGTAATGCGTCACAGCAACATTTGTTGTTCATGTGACATTTTGACAAAACCTGCGACACCGACAGAACAAACAGGAGAAACTTTACATACTTTTCTCATCTTTTTCTTTTCTTTTTTTTAATCCTGCGAGCTGTTTAAATCACAGCATCTTCCGTGACACCTGCTATTTGACAGCTTGTCACAGTTTACAGGCTGTGGAGAAAACACCCATCCCCCATTTTATGAATGCAAGGCGCTGCCGGGGGTGGGTGACTCCTGCTTATCGGTAAATAAGGAACACGAGTGACCCTCAATGTGCTCTGTTCCCCATGACAAAATGACCAAAAAAAGAAACCTGGGTGGCTGCAGCCATTAGTTATCACAAAAGCCTTATTCTTTTGATATCTGTGTGGGCCAGTATCAATGCGACTCAAGAGTTGGGCCCAGGGGGGGCATCCTCCTCACTGTGTTGTGAGGCTTTCGTTGTATAACGAACATCGCACTCTGTGCCTCTTGATGGAAACATCAGGAGGTAGGATTATGCATATTAGTGAGCCCCCTCTGTTCTCTCCTCTGCTTTCAGGGCTTAATGTTAACATCTGCACGCCGAGAGCCGCGGACGAGCCGGGAAGACTGTTTTCAATGTCTTCTATTCAAATGAATTATCTGACTACTATAATGGGCTACACATGTTATTTAGATGACATTATAATGGAGTCTGAAGGGGAGAAAAGGCTCGGGCTCTCTGGTGTTGATAAGCTGAGTCACGTAGGACGACGTGATCTTCAACACACAGGGAAACAAAGGCTTCACCGGAAAAGAAGAGACCTTGAGCTTTTGAAGAAAGTAAATTAGCAGTGGTATTTTTCTTAAAATCATTTTCTCGGCATCAAAGCCCATCTTATATTTAGAAAGAGTCCAAAAGGATGATGTTCATTCTGTGCCGTTTTTCTGATTCCTATCAGTAAATCGCAGCATAAACTATCAAGACCCTTATTTTTTATTATCTTCATTTATTCCAAAGCCTTCAGCTGTTGTTTGTACTGATAACAATCCATTTGCTGTTTAAATGTGTAAGAGTGAGTTTGGATGGACCGCGGGGCACAAAGCAGAGGTGTAGGCGCTTTAGGAGGCGGCGAGCGTTCATTATTTTTCATGCTCCGGGTCAAAACTACGCCTGCGTGGGATGGACTGGTAATGTGATGAAAATGCTCAAACTTCCAGGGAATAAGGTGAGGCCTCGTGATGTTTGTTTTTTTTTTTTTTTTTTGGCCTTAAACTCTCTCGCTCTGCAGCAAACGCGACGTGTAAACCAGGGACGGTTTATCGAGGTTTACCCTTCCTCTGAGCCGGAGATAAAGACAGTGGACGTTACTAACAGGATATTTTCTTGTGAGTGCTTTAACTGGATTTTCACCTTTAAGGTAACCAGGTTAAGGCTGATTGTATGGGCGTGGTAGCAGCAGTGAATCATTGAATTTGAAGCTTTTTAAAGGACGGCTCCCTCTGGTGGTCACACAGAGTCACACATGCTAGAAGATGCTCAGACTTAAAGGAGAAAGCTGAATGAATGACTAACACAACATGCAGATGAACACATAAAGAACACAAGGAATGTGCTGAAGTTAAGTCTTCACAGAACGGGAGAGGTTACGCGCTGGTGTCTCGTGGTTATTCTATTTGCTCAGGAAACGATTGTGAAGCTCGTTCCTCGTGTCGGTCTGAAACACAACTTTTCACATGAGAAAGTTAAGATTTTTCTGCTCCTCATGTCGGAGCCTCAAGATTCGAGCTGTAAGATTAATTCACTATTTTGATAATTGAAGGGAATTTTAGAAAAATGTTTTAAATGTGAATATTTGAAACTTTTAACACTGAAACTGAATATCTTTGAGTTATGAACCATTAAGACTCAAATGTGAAATATATTTAACTAATCTAATAATTAAATTGTTTATATGAACATAGAACGTTAATTGTTATTAATTTAATAATCATGTATTTAAATAGACATGATTCTTTCAGAGGTTGAACAAGGAACCTTTGTTTGTTGGTTATCATTTGTATTAGTGCATCTAAGAATTCTAATTGGCTTTAAAGGTTTTATTATTTTCTTTTAAGAAATCCGCCTTCAGTCATTGGTCTGATAAGTTTAAGATACATAAATGTTAGAATTTTTCCTTACACTTAAATATTAATACTGGCCATTTTGTATGATTTTTGTTAATCTACTTACAGGAAAATGCAACAGACAAAATATTATGTACAAGATATGATCATTTAATTGTTGATTATCTCAGTACAGAAATATTATTTTTTTTAAACATTCTTTCTATATTTCAAGTTGGCAGCATCATCTTGATTTTCAAGTGGCATTAAACTGCTCCACAGCTTCTCTGGGTTAACATTAGTGAACAAACATGCCATCGCTGTACAGGAACCTTTCTACACAACACAAATAAATAGTGTTCATTTAAATGTGGCACACGAGTTGGCACAACATTCAAACTGAGATCTAACGAAAGAAAAATTGTTTGTGTGCATGTGTGTGTTTTGGGAAGGTTTCTTACAAAGATCCGATGCCTCAGAAGACAGAACGAATCGTAAGTAGCAGACAAAGTGCCCTTGGCTTAAATATCGTAGCAGATACGGAGCAGATCCGTCCGATTGAATCCCAAATGACTTTACTGTGCTTCACTTGCTGTTCTTGACCATAGTGATGATCCGACATGTTTCTGTTTTAATTTTCCCTTTTGCCTGATTTTCACATTAAGAATTTTAGTTAGGAGAAAAGAATAACGTGGAGGGGCTACACAGCATAAACTGTGTGAATTCTATGAGTTATTTATTTTAAGCTGTGCCGTATGCTGTTGGTTGATTTTTCTTGAAAGACTACGAAACAATCATCATCAATAATGCTTTGTATCATTAGGTTAAAATGAATTTAACATCTAAAAAAAAAGAAAAAAAGGAGATCCATAGATGGTCTGGTCCTTTTTAACCATTAACAATTCTCAGATCGGCATAGGATTACAGTATGTACAGTGGGCATGTCACATTATTGCCGCAGTATTTTTTCTGCAAATCTTCACTCTCACACACTCCACAGATTGGACCAAAAACTGCAATTACACATTAAAAAAAAAAAAAAAAACCTACCTGCCGTTGAACCAAACACACAAGTACTAACATATGTTAAAATACGTGGAAGAAAATAAGAGAGAGAAAATAAAATAAATAATCACTCAAAAGACAAACTCAATATTTGGCAGGTTTGCACACAATCAGTCTGTAAACAAAACATAATCACAAAAGGGGAGAGAAACCCTCCCCTCAAAGTTCTCCTCCTCTTCATCCTCATCCTCCTCCTCCGAGATCACTGGTCTGATGGCGGCAGCGGCTCCTCCCTGTGGAGGAAGTCGTCTCTGCTGCCCCTGACACGGCCGTGCACGTCTCCTGCTCCTCTCACCTCCAGCTACAACTTGGCTAATCAACTAAGGGCAATTGAGGGGGGGGGGGGTCCTCTGTCGCCTACTGAGGCGAATACGTAAAGAAGGGGCCCATGACTCGACACATGCAAAGAGAAATTCCCCTTCCAGTCTTTATTCCCCTGTAGTAACAGAGGTGTGCCGACTACCGGATCCTGGTGAACAGGTTCAACACGGACACAGACTCCTGCAGGAGGGACGAGGACAGAACAGAGTCAATGGAGGATGCAGGTTGAAGCTTTCAAACTGGTACATTCGGTTTTATCCGTCTTGTATTAGTATAAGAAAGACTAGTAAACACAATTATTTCTAGGAAATTTTGATTTCTTTAATGGAATAATTACCTCAGCTAGGTTATGTTTGACCCTGTGTTTGTCTCTTTGTGAGCAAAATACCTTAAAAAAATAAATTTTGGCCAGATTTTCATCTAAATTGTAAGCAAATGTTGGTAATGGCATCATCATTAGAGATGAATACATTTTCAGAATGAGCCATGAGAAATTCTGGTTTCTGGTTCACAGATATTGGTCATTTGTGGCCCTGTTGTTTGGGGCCACCTGGTGGTAGCATCTTTTACCAACCCTCACATTTGTTTCTGGGCTGGGTGTATGGAATAAGTAAAGGACAAATATGGTGGGTGGGAATCACAATATGCTGGCAGAAGTCTAGTTTTTAGATTAAAGTCCACATTAAACCACATTTTTGAAGGGTATATAGCAACCTTATCATGATGTCTTTCAGGTATACAAATATAACAGTATATGTAAGTTCTGTTTATGTATGTTAAAAATCGGAACAGATTTGATATATAAATTCAAAGAATTTATTTAAAAAAAAAAATAAAGGCAAATACAGTTAAATAAATGAACATCGTCATGAAGGATATGATCTAAAAGAATTAAAAATACATTAATTTTATAAGGACTTTAATAGATAGTGACAAAGATGGGAATAAATACCTTAGTGGATCTCATCTTGCTGAAGACGTTCCAAAAGCGAAGTGTTTCATCTCCTGCCCCCGTCACAATGGCCTCTCCATCAGGGGACATGGCCTGCACATAACACATTATTACTATACACTGCACTGCATCGATTCATGTAGAGAGAAAAAATTAAAATCTTATTGATGTAGATATTCAATTATTTATATTAGCCAAAAAATATATATATTTTTAAATTAGCTTAAGTTTTTACATTCACTTTTTTTTTTTTATTTCCATTCATATGTAGCATCTACTTTTCTCTAATTCAGTTTTCGAATCAGACCAATGTTCTTCAGACAGAAATACACATGCGGTTTATACTGACCAGGTAGAGCACTCTGTAGGAATGTCCTGTGAGTTTGGCTACTTGAGTGAGGGAGGGATACTTCCACACCAGGATCTGGTTCTGGGAATACCCGTGTGTGCTGACCTGCAGAATAAGTAGAGTGGCGTCAACACTTATTTACCTGGTGTGTTTTGGGGCAAGAAATCCATACATGACTCATTCTGTTACTACAGTGCAAATAGGACTTTAAAATGAAGAAAATGACTGCTATTTCTACTATTTCACAAAATCCAGTTGCTAGAGTATTACCGCAGTACCTCCTCCGGCATTTTAACCTCCTACTCCAGAGTCTGAACCCAAAGCTTCAGGTGACTCACCAGTTCGTTGGTGTGCTTGGACCAGGCCAGGTTGCAGACCTGCGAGCCAGTGTCGGTGCACTGCAGCGGCTGGCCCGTCAGCGTGTTCCAGAAGCGGATGCAGCGGTCGGCGGTGCCCCCCCCAGACGCCAGCAGGCCGTGCTGGTGGGGAGACCAGGCGATGGCCTTCACTGCTGCCAAGTGCTCCGTGTACTGCTGCACCGGGAGGACGCTCGAATGGTTCCATACAAGCAGCTGCAGACAAGATGAGGAGGCAGAACCACACATGATGGTGGGTAAGTTTTTGCTTATTTATTGCAGTCTGCTTGAAAATAAAAGTAGTTTAGAAAATATTTTAGGGGTGGGACAGTTCACAAAATCCACAGTTTTGGATTTGGTGTACGTTGATGGTTGTGAAAATCAATCATGTCTTCAGCTTGAAACTGAATTTTGTTCTGACGTTAAAAGTAAATGAGATTCTGGCCGCAAGAGAGGAGTCATTGATAGTTCCAACATGTGTTTCATTTATATGTCAAACAAAGTTGTCTTTATTAAAGAAGCACAGACGAAGCTCTATCAGCACTAGACCTGGGTCCCTATGTCAGTAATTATGGCTCTTCATACACTGTGGGAATTACCATGTAGCTGAAGTATTTGCAGAAGGGGATGGGTTATATCATATTTATATCATGACTCCAGTGGCTTTAATCATAAAGCTGCACACTGTTGCACTTTAGTCAACAACTTTATTCCCTCCATCATCGTAGGTCACTCCATGCAGCCTCGCTGCACGCCTGTAAAGTGCTGCTGGTGCATCTTCTCACAGCCACCGACTATCTGCTGCCTGTCCTTCCCTATAATATTTGCCTGCTTACCTTGTTATCGTTTCCACCTGACGCTAGCAGCTGGTGGTCCGTGCTCCATTTAAGACCACAGACTTCCTGCCTGTGCCCTTGCAGGCGGCGTTCCGACTGGAGAGGCGGGGCTCTGATGTCCCGCTGCAGGATCACCCTGTCGCGGCTCCCAGACGACAGCTGGTCCGCATTCCACGCCAACGCACCTGGCAGCAGAGAAGAAAAAAAAAAAGGCGGATCGGAAGGAGGCCGATGCACCGAACCGTGAACGTCGGAGGTCGTTGAACTGTGTGAAAAAAACGAGATGAAGGTGGGAACGCCGTCTCTTAACTCACCCACTCTGGCTGTGTGTCCTTCTAGTACAGAGAGCTTCTTCCCTGCTGCTGCATCCCAAATCTGTACATATCCTTTATGAGTCCCCACCGCCACCAGGTTACCCTAGCAACAAAGCAGCCCAATGACTCAGGAGAGAATTCATGAAAAATAAATATGATAATGAAAAAAATAATATCCTGCAGCCGGAACCTGCAACTCTCTAAAAGAAAGAAATGAGCGGAAGCCTCGAAAGATTGAAACAAAGTGTGTTTACACAACTTCTTTTTACACCTCTATCGAACATCAAGTGACAGACTGGTTCCATGGTGGATCTCCAGCTGTGCTTCCACTGCAGGGTTTCCTGGTAAAGGGGGGGGGCTGTGACTGGGCCTTCTCCGTGGCCTTGTCTCTATTGTGGATTAGGACCCCTTGGAGTTTTGATTGCTACATAATCGTTATGTGACGTCACCCGGGCGGGTTGCAAAAATGATAAAGAACAACGATGAAGAAGGAGCCTGTGCCTGCGCTTATGCACATGATGGGTGATGGTATGAACATAGGCTAAAGCTTCACTTCTGCTGGATTTGTTTTGGTGCCTTCCTGAATGGCATCAGAGGCTGCGCAAGATTTAGACAATGAGTGAAGAGCTTTTCAGGGCCGAACAGAGTACTGGAGTAGGAACAATGCAATGGAGATGTGCACCAGTAGAAACATGCTTTCTGTTAGCGAATTGCTTAATAAATAAAATGTAAATAGATTTGGGTGTTTTATTGCAACTTGACAACATTATAAAAAAAAAAGAAAAAGAAAAGACAAACTCACTCTCTCCGACCAGCCCACTGACGTTACAGAATCTCCTTCTACAGAAAGGTCACATAGACGGGTCACCTAAACAGAGAGAAAGCAACAGACACAGATTAACACAGACATCTAATTATTAACATGCACTGATATGTTTGATGATCAGCCAGTGGAACCACTGCACTCCATCAACAGATCACACACACCTGGCTGGTGCAGGCACTCCACAGGTACACGCAGGTACCCAGCCCAACACTGAGCACATTCAGAGAGGACCAGTCCACTAGGTTGAGGTAGAAGTCATCCTGGAGCTCTGGAGCATCCAGAACTTTGAACGGGATTTTGGAAATTTTACGTGTCGGTTTCCTTGGCGACCGTAGCAGTTTCTGGCTGCAATGCAGATGACCATATAGTAAGGAACAGGATACTAATTCTCCGTGACTAAAGACTTAATGCTGGAGGGAAAAATATATTACCTGTTGCTACTGACAGGTGACAGAGAATAAGGAGAGACTGTGTTTCCATCCTCCTCAGGCAGAGCCCTTTTGGTACTTACAGAATACTGCAAAAGACAAGCATACGATTACTGATGCAGAAAAAAATATATATATAAAAATTCTTTCCTTAACAGTTGAAAAGAAAAAAACATTTTACACTAAAAAGGCTCCTCTTGGCTGGAGTCGATGGCTGCAGGCGGCGGTCTTCAGACTGGGGGTCCTGGACCTTCTCGATGCCGGCTCCGAGCAGCTCGTTCTTCAGCAGAGCTGAGTAAGCCAGGCCGTCGGCTGAAGGCAGAGGAAAAGACAGAGGGGAAATCAAACCAGTCCACCAAAATGATTAAGTTCAAACACGGCGTTCCCTCTGTAAATTCATAGCCCTCTCACATCTCTAAAGCTCAGGGAGAATTTCTCACTGAGCTTTGTTTAGAGCTTATCTCCACTTTCCATGAGGCTGCCCAGGCTTAGTAAACACAAGAAGATCAAATTATCGTGTTTGACTGGAACAGGCAGAGATACCTGAGGAAACGAGCCAGAAAGAGAGAGAGAAAAAAAAAAAAAGGATTTATGCCGAACGTGCGGCTACAGAAGAGAAGGACTGCTGTCTCCTTTTGGACTGAGCATCACAGAACATCTCAAAATGCACAGACGTCACGATCATTTCCCTATGATGAGGTTCAATATTACATGTGATTTTGAAATATATGAATATATCTGAAGACATTGATCTTCAAATCAGAGTAGGTATGAAATTTAGGAGAAAAATATGCCCCTAAGACAGGGAAATGTTTTCTAAAACAGGATTCAACTATTAACTGCATTACAATAAAACAGTATATTAACACAAATGGATGTATTCATGTAGAGTTGCAACTACGTATGGACTTTTTTACTTGTTAATCGTTGATTACATACTGCCATCACTTGCAAAAGGCTGAGTTCAAATGTCAGCTATTAAGGAACCCTGTACCGCTGTTTGACAACATTCTGGATATTTGTTCCAGTGTACTTGTCGCAATAATCAAATATTTGTATAAAATCATGATACACATGATGGCTGAATTACCTTTATTGCTGTCTGTTGTGCCATCTTTGGTTTTCCGATTTTGATTGTGCGACTTTTCAATTTCCTATTTCAGAAAACAAAACAAATATTAATCAGCCTCAATCAAATGTTAAAGCACTTACCATGGAGACAAACAAACCATATTAGGCTTAGTTTTGTTTGTTCATAAGCCATAAATCAACACCAATCTGGCGAACACTCTCCTCTTGGCAGGAGAGCCCGTTCTTTCCCACCAGGTGTGTCGCAGCAGACTCACATTGATGCGGTGGAAGTTGACACTCCAGTTGGCTCCGGCCCGGGAGGGAATGAAGCGATCACCATGCTTGCTAGGGGAGGACAGGGGGGAGCTGGTGGGTGTCAGAGCTCGCACTGCTCCTAAAGATTTCTGCACAAGAGGAGACAAGAGACAATTTCTGACCAGGTGCCAAATGTTGGACAGCGACTTAACAAAACAGGAGGACATTTAGGTGGCAGATGGTGCATTTGTTTGAGGTGTTTACAACAGGAGGCAACATTCACAAAAAACATTTGGATAGTGTGGTCTTTTTACTCAACACTAGTAATACCATCAAGTAAAAAAGTCTGAGCAGGCTTTATACCATTTATTCTTCTAACAAAACATGTTCTCTCTGTCCATCTTAATAAGCCAGATCAGGATAATTATGTCATGAAACTAGTAATCCTTGTCAAGATTTGGATCCACATTTATGTTCAGTTTCATTTGCAGGCTATTAGTTCAAGGTGTAGATGCAGCTTTTGTATCTGACAGCAACATAACATTACAAACAAAGCAATGTGGTGTGTGTGTGTGTATTATTTACTCACTATTGGGCTTGCATTCTCATTCTGAATGTTTATCTGCCTGAGCAGCCTGCACTCATAGTCCTGATCCATGATGCCTGAAAAGAACGAGACTGATCAATACAATTATATCACAGTTTGTTTTAATGCACTCATCACATGACCAGTAATTTAAATTACTGAGAGATTCTCAATAGCGAACAATTTACTTCTGATCAGTCTGCCCAGAGAACAGACGTCTACAAGCAATATGGAAAAATGATGTCTAATAGCTACTGTCGTCCTTCATTATACAGCTCAACCTTTTAAAACTATAATGTGAATTTATTAATAATTTTGTAAATTAAATGAATGATACACTTAAACTACAAAAAGCAGACAGAGAAGATGTGTTTTCTTTTTGCACTGAAGCTCGTTATTGTTAAGGAGAAAACACAAGTATCACACTAAAATGAAACCTTTTACTAATGCAGAATAATCGCACATACAATTGGTATAGGGAAACAGCAACCACATTTGACAATGAAGATGAAGCAGAGACAAACGGAACCTTCAGCTGACATCCCTCGAGATCAGTGGTGGTAAAGTTTAATTTCCCTCAGGGGGTTAAGAAAGTGCTTTGGAGAAATCTGACATCAGTAGTAAGTGGTAAATAAAGACAACGAAGCAGTCTCTTGTCATTTAACGGCATACAAAACAATCGATACGGAAAATTCGATCGATATAAATCCCACTTTAAGCAGCCATCAACGGAGATGTATGCTATAGACAGTGACATTTACAATGTACGCACAGCTGCGGGTATCTACATTATCTTTGAGGAAACCAGCAACTTGCTATCATAAATCCCCTCTAACAGCAGATATTTGCCCTTGTTTCCATGGAACTAAAAACACCCCCGCGACAGTTTCCACGGATTTGAAATCATAACATTAAAATGTTGTCAAAAATGAAAATAACAATAATGATCTAATGTTACAAGCAGTCAGAGCCATGCTAATGCTAACGCTGACCTAACGTAAAGCTACGATAGCTGTCCGGCTAACGCGTTAGCAACATTGTTTGTTCACAATCTACACCTGAATCAACACGTACCGTGCCCCGAGAAACGCTTGCCGCTGCGCGCCGATGAATTCTCGTCCCTTCGCGGAGTCAATTCCACTTGAAATACTTTTGTTTTATGCAGTTTCACCCTCAAAAACGGAGCAAACAAATTACAAATGTTTTCTTTTGCCGAGCGTTCAATTTGTGTTCGCTAAGCATCACGGGAAGGACGTGACGTCGTTATTTTTGAATCACACATTTGGCGTTGCTAAGGAAACGTGTCACAGTCGGTTACCACCGGAGACGGTATAAATACCACAGACACACAGCGGCGAGAAAACTATTCAGATCCGTTTGGACATCGAGGTGTTTCGTATAAATAAAGCAGGTAAACAAAAAATGTGTTGGAGAATGTTAGCTCTTAGTGTTACAGTCGTAATATATCAAAAAGAAATGTGGAAGAATTAGCTTACAAAAAAAACAATCAATATAAGAATGTCAAAATACCCATTACCCATCAAAAATCCTCAAAAAATATTTTATCTCTAATTTCACTATAATATATATCTTTCATTTTTTACTATGTGCACTATTTGCTTGTAATTATTTGTTTTTGAGTGTCAGTATTAAAATATTCCATTGCTTCCCTGTCAATGTAAGTCTCTACACACACACACACTATATATATATATATATATATATATATATATATATATAGACATTTATCTTCTTCTTTGTTACAGATAACATTCTGCACCCAGGTATATTTCAAATGGATTTATTAGTAAAAAAAAATAAAAGATAAGAAACCTATAGAAACGAAAAGGCACTGAAACAAATATAATCTAACATGGTGTAAAAACAGGCTGAACAAAAGTTTGAAAACACACATTCAATGACAAATCTACCCTGTGGTTAGATTCTGGACAACTGATATAAATATTTGACCAATCGGATACAGCAATGCCTTTTAGTGAAATGTGGTCAACTGTTTATTTGTGACTCATGATAAGCTCCAACTCTGGTGGCGCTACGCTGATTGATAGTATGCAATTATACTGACTGACAGATGCAAGTATGATATATTTAAAAGAAAAACATATCGAGCCTGGTATCCCAGCATGGTCCATCAGCTAACCTAAAGGAATCAGATTCAAAGTGCCAGAGAAAAGGTACAGTAGATTCAAGTATATTATTGAAATTCTAATAAAACAACAACCAGTAATGTACTATGTGCAAAAGTATAGTAGTTAAAAAAAACTAAATAGACTAAATGGGCTAAATGATAAATATATATTCTGATAGCTAAAAATCTTTTTTTTTTCACAATTAAAATGTGTGGCTCAACTCAGCAGATCAAAGGATCTATGAAGTTCAAATGAGGACATTAAACTCTCCCATACGGGTTTGCATCAAATGCCAGTATGTGCTGGATTGATTCTTATTTAAGTAAATCTAGCTTTCAGTGCCAGCAGCCATGAGACAGGGCACCATCCCAGCTCTCCTGAGCAAATGCTTCCAGAATCACATGTCTAAAAATACAGCATGTCTAATAGAAAACATATAAAAGACATTTCATACAGGCAGTAAACTAGTAAAGCAGATTCTGAGACATCCCATGAACCTTAAAGGCGAGTTCAGTCCTCTAAAGCTCCATGGCAACAGCAATGATTGACAATAACCCAACAGAAATAACAAGTTCAAACAAGTGGAGTTAAGGTTGGAATGGTAGAATGAACTAAAATAAAATTAAAGAACATGTGGACTCAGGACGCTGGTCTACAGGGAGGAAGAATCTCTCGACTGAAGCTGCAGGCCATTGCTGACCTGGAAGCGAGCCTCGTCTGATATACCGTACTGCTCCAGCGGGTCCTGTGGAGAACGCAGACAATAAAGATGGTAAGAAAACAAAAGTCAGGGTGTGCAGAGCTAATTCCTCAGTTATTGAAGCAGAATTACGCTTTATATTAAATAGTTAATTCACCACATCACACAGAAAGACACAGACAAACACAAAAACATCCAGTCATATATAATGTTTGGAATTTATATTAAAGAGCTTTTGAGAGCTCCACCTTGGAGACTTCTACGTACAGCAGAAGCAAAGTAGATTTCACTGGTGGCTAAAAATCACATTTGGTGAAACTCAATAGCTTTATCCCATCCCAGATTTGCAAAGAACAGTTTAATGAGAACTATTTTAGATCGATGTAGGATCACTGGACGCACATAGAGGTTAGTGGGTCATCCCGAGTCACGGAGAAACCATTCCTCATATGACACTGTTGGACAGAAGCAGCATCTGTGCAGCGTTAAAGCACCGACATGCTGCTGTGAAGCGTCTCACCTTGCCAGTAAGCCTGTGGATCTCGGTTCTGTAGAATATGAGGTTCTTCCTCATGAACTCGTAACTGCAAGAGGTAAAACAACATTTTGTCACCTTATTAAATGAATAGCCCGAGTCGCCCCCCCCCCAAGTTTCTTGGAAAACACAAAAAACTATATCATGTGCAAAGAATATTAAATGTATTAATCATTAATCTATAGGGAATAAAGAGTATGATCCTTTCAACTCAGGCTTAAGGGAATTTTACCAGATATGGCAGCATCATCAAAAAATGATATAGAGCAAAACATAACTTAAGCCATTACCTTAATATAGTGATGTTATTGATTATGCATGTGGGGGCAATGAGGGCTACAACTAAACTTCCATCAGTGAACGTTTTCATGACTATTTGATAGTATGTTGGGTTCAATGTGAAACTTCTTTCAGTTGATGTCCTGGCTTTATTATTGTCTTAACGTAATTCCAAAGTTCAGTAAGAAAGCATTGACGCTCTCCTGTATTAGGATAATTACGGTAACCTCAGAAAACATTAACACCGGACTGGGTCAAGTAGTGACGGACCTGTTTAAAAACTGCTTGATTGGTGTCACATTGTTGGCCCATGTGACATTGTTTTTCTAGATACAGCAGCATCATTCATATGTGGCGGTTTCACCCATGTGAGTTCACTAATGAAGAGAGTTGGAGCAGCGTTCGAATGCCATCATGCTACAGATTAAAAACTGTGTTATAACTGACTGCAGACTGTGTGATTATAAAGTAGACTTATAACACAAAGGTGTTACGATGGAGTGATACTGACATTTATGTTTATATTAGTTAAATATTGTGTATGGAAAGTTAATACACAATATTTATGAATACTTAAATATTTACAGAAAAAAAGCAAAAGTGGTCCAACCTGGCCTTGATAATGCGGTCTATCCACTCCCCACACTGCTCTTCAGATTCACACTCAAACAGATACTTCTTCTCTGCATCATCCAGAAATGCTACACACGCACACAAACAGGAATTCATAATGCAAATGCACAAACAGTAACAGGAATATTACGGCTTGTGATGCTGTCTGATGACATATTAACACTGCATGCATGATCCACTGGATGAATAACTCGTAGAGTGCAGCTCACCGATAGAGAAGGTCTGACTGTCCTCCTTCTCCACCCGACACTGCTCCAACAGCAAAGCTCCAATTGGCTGAAAAAGATAATAAGAGACAACTTACTTTTGACTTAATATCTGGTGTTTCAAGTCTTAAAACAACGGCCTGCTCCAATTTAACACAAAGGGAAGTTTTCCTCCCTGTAATCATGACTCCTGTTAGTGAGTTATATCTAGTAGATTTCTGCCACATTTATAGTCTTTTTAGCATTAAATTAATCTTGTGTTCCTTTGACAGTTTATCTGTGATGGAAGTACAGTAACATAAAGAGCGACTTTTTCACAAAAAAAGTAATACTAAGACATCTGCTTAATTGGACTATTTTGAACAGATTAAGCTTCAGATTAGATTGAGATTAAATTTTAAATGCATCTTTCATGAGGAGGATATTGGACCCCATCACTAATGTTGTAAATCCATTATGAAGGGATGTTATGATGGTCGGTATCACCATGATGAATGAATAAGGAAAGAAGCCGATAAAATTTTCAATAAAAGTTTTTTTTCCTTCTCTAGTTTTTATTAAAAATAGATCAATAGGAATTATCTAAAATTACTGATATGGACTGATATAAATATCGCCCAGTCCTAATTTAAGACCCGCTTGAAAAACTCTGAACTCATCCTTTATCAGAGACCTTTCCAAATATAAATACAAATATAAAGAAAGAAAACAGGTGCCAGGATCTTCATTGATTTGCTACATCTCAGGTTTCAAAACGTTGTGAAACCTAGATATTGGAAATGATTTATGTTCAATATAGAAAAACACAAAAAGAAGACTTAGAAAAGTAATGAAAAAAGAGCTGCCTTTGACATTTGTTTAATTTAACTCCAGGTAATTATAAGTTTTGAGTTTGCACTATGAAATGAAAGGATGGTTTAAAATTGGGTAAAGTCACACTAGAAAGTTCAAAAGTTGGCCTGAGTCACTTTATTCTTTGATGTTAAGCGACACATATGTCCACAGTCATCTACTGTCAAGGCCTTTTTGATTGTATATTAGGATCCTAGGTTAATATGTAATAATGCCATTATAAGCCCTTAAAAGATGCATTATCTTTATCTTCATCATTATCTGCTTTTCATATTTTTTGTGATTCTCCAAAAATTGAAAAAAAACAGGCCATTATTTTTTACAGGCTGACGTCATACAGGTGTTGAAATGCTATTCACCTCTTCCTCGTCAGTCCGGAAGTAGAAGAGGAAGTTAACGACGAGTTTCACCAGCCTCTTCTTCACAGCTGTGTGGTGAGAAACAGAAACTGATCAGACTTCACGCACACACCGCATCGCTGCCTGTCAGCAAAACAGGGGCACGCGCTTTCACGCCTCTGTGACGTTTAGCGCGAGCGACATGAAACGGAAGTGAGGGATCAGCGGCGTTTACCGTCCCCCTTCTTGGGTCCTCGCATCCCCAGCTCCGCTGCCATCTCGGCGGGCTGGCGGCTCAGGGACACCAGCTCCTTCTCGTTGAAACGCATCACGATCCCTGACGCAAGAAAACACACGCGCGCACGCACACACAGGTTGAAAGACGAGTTCAACCGCGGACACTCGCTACATGTCCCCCCGCCCTGAAAAGGGGCCAACAGGGAAAGTAAAGAGGCAAATAAGCGGCGGCGGAGTGGTGGGGTGCTCAGGTAGACGTCGCTGCCTCGATCCAGGTCATTTTCTAGGTCTCGTTCTCCTTCGCTATACACCGGACAACACTCGTATCAGCTGGCTGCAGCAGCGGCGGCGGCGACACTCCTCGCTGGAGGTAGTACGGTGGCCGCTCAGGGTCAAACGAGGCGAAGGCTACTTTCACACGCCCTGCTGCGGAAAAGCATGCAGTGTGCACGCTGAGTTATGTGCTTATGTAATTTGAAGGTTGTATACTAAATAAGGTAATCTATAAAGAGAGCCTTTGTTTCCGTTTAAAATAGACATTTATTATTGTTTATTTATAAATACAAAAAAGTATTTATGAACAGTATGATATCTAGTAGGAGCCAGGGGTAAATGCTATTTAAACTAGTAATTGGTACTGGCAATGTTTTAATAGCCCTTAATTGTTGTATGTATAATATTTTAGTAATAGAAATTTTATACCAGAAATGAAATCAAAAGTTTAGGTAGACATGATTTTACAAGCCTAATTTTATACAGTGATGGACTAATGTGAAAAAAAAATGATAATTAAAAATGTTGAGTGTCTGGAAATAAAAAGCTTATTTCTTTGTTTTTTGTTTTACAAAAAAGAGACTGGTGATTAATAAACTCCACCTTTTTGGAATTTAAAAATAATAAATCTTATGTTTATAAAAAATATTATAAACATGTTATTTAAAATATTCAAGGATGCTGTGTGTAACTTAAGTCAATTTGAAAGAAATAGACATTTTTCGTTGTGATAATGATTCTTCCTGTTCATAATTATTATTATCATATATTACTATATATTAATGATTATTATTATTATATTAATCAATCAGTCATCCTGATTTAGATGTTTATAGAGATATTAACGGGCAAAAGAAAAGGATTTATTCTCATGGGGTGAGAGATGAGACGGTCACACGTACTTGGCGAATAAATCTTATCCTGGTTCTGATTCTTGACCGATTCAGCTCGCTCCTCCAGGTCACGTGGGGGCAGTAAAGCACCTGAAGCGAGAGGCGAAATCTTGCGCATGCGCAGAACAACCTGTGTCGGCGTGAGGCTTACGTTGTGTCGGTGAGTGTTTGTGGAAAAAGAAAACTGTAAATAATATGACTTTATGTGCAGTTGTTGTCTCGGGTACCTCACCAATTAATTATCATATATACGGAGCTGGCTCTGTATTAATTATGATTTATTCGTTTGAATATTGGGCGAAAGTCATTCATTGCGCTCACTTCATAGCATTAGCTTAGCGTTAGCATTGGCTAATGGATTCACGGTGTGCTAACACTAACGTAGACATAATGTAGTACTATACTGTAGTGTAGCTAGTACTTGTGTATTCTTTACCGTCGTTAATTACATGGAGTAGTAAATGTTGCTTATTAGCTGTGTGTTAGCTTTAGACTCGTGTTTAAATACACATGAAACGAAATAGACCAACTACACTGTGGCAATTCTGTCTTTGCATTTAAAGAATTGTCTGTTATTTAAGCAGAAACATATTACGATGTTATACAGTATATGTTGATGGGTCAGTGACATCGTGTTTGCCAAGATAAACTTTTAGATATACTTAAAACCTTTTAAAATGTAGTTTTAAAAGCATTCATCAGGTATCTCATAATGCACATTTTATGTTGATAATGGTTTCATGTCATCTGAAAGTCTAAAAAAAACACATGCATATATACATGGAATGTGATTTTTTTTTTTTAATGTTTTTTCCGTTCCAACACAAAATGTCAATTGGTGCACCAAAAAAATAAATTTTTAAATATTTAATCCACCTCTAATATACAAATGGTTGATAGCATGTTTTATTTATATTTTTAACGAGAGTTAAACTATCTGGTACAAAGTTTTTAGGGTAACGCCACATAAAATTTTTGACATTATGCCTGTTTATATTTTTATATTTTTGCCAACAGTATGTTTTTTTTCCCCCCCAGGAGGGATCTACCTTGGGAAACTGTCCAGCATTGTCTGGACTCTCAGGTGTATCTTAGTCTCTTGAGTCCATCGCTTTGCAAAGATGGATTTCCAACATCGAGCTGGCGGGAAGACGGGGAGTGGTGGGGTGGCGTCTGCCTCCGAGAGCAACCGCGACAGACGAGAACGGTTACGGCAGCTCGCCCTGGAGACCATCGACATCAACAAAGACCCCTACTTTATGAAGAATCATTTAGGCTCATATGAGTGCAAACTCTGTCTGACACTTCATAACAATGAGGTGAGGACACTCATAATGAAGTAATGAGATTTTGTTGTCTAGCAAGCTTGTGGTGTCCCGTTTTTTGAATAACTTGTTTGTGGGGAAAAATTACAAAGTGCTGCCATCTCCTTTTCAGGGCAGCTACTTGGCTCACACCCAGGGAAAGAAACATCAGACCAACTTGTAAGTCCACTGCTCTGAGAATTTGTCTCATACATTATATGCACAGTTTATATTTTATTAGACACATATACCTGACTTGTGTTGGATCAGCAGCTATTTTCTGGCTGCAATAAATATCGGTTATTTATTTGGATAATAAATCTTTTGATAGATACCAGCCTGCTGTATCCAGGTTGTTCAGAACTTTATGTATTGTTTGTTTTCAGAGCACGGAGAGCAGCCAAAGAGGCAAAAGAAGCTCCTGCTCAGCCAGCTCCAGCCAAAGTAAAGGTTGAGGTCAAGAAGTTTGTCAAAATCGGTCGACCAGGATACAAAGGTGGACTACCTGCACACAAATTATATATTGATTTCACTGCCAACTGTACAATTTAATATATGTTCTATTTTCTCTTCTCGATTAATAGTGACCAAGCAGAGGGACCCCGAGACTGGGCAACAGTCTTTACTTTTCCAGGTTGGTAGGAATCCATAAATCTTCTCCTTTTTAAATGATTTTTTTGTATTTATTTTTGCTGAAAAAATAAAGAAAGGACACCTTAGTTGTAAAATGCCACTTCTTAAAACTCACTTGTAATCATCTGCCTTTTTTTTTTAATTTTTTTTATAACAATTATTCTATTTTCTAATTATGTGACTCTCTAGCTTTTATTCTGTATTCCTGAATTGTGTAAATGTAATCTAATTATAGGTATGTGACTAGGATTATAAGAATTGGCATCAGTATACACTATACGGATAAACTACAGCCTGTTCATAAATATGTTTTTGGCTTCATCTGTAATAAAAATGAATCACACCTGTATTGTCATCCCCCCTGTACATCAGATTGACTACCCAGAGATCGCTGAAGGTATCGGACCCAGGCACCGCTTCATGTCTGCGTATGAGCAGCGCATCGAGCCTCCCGATCGTCGCTGGCAGTACCTGCTGCTGGCTGCAGAGCCGTATGAGACTATTGCCTTCAAGGTGAAGGGGGATGATGCTCTTCTTTTGTGCTTTAATCTCTTTTTTTTTATTTGTTGATTAAAATGAATACATTTGCTCTTTTAGGTCCCCAGTAGAGAAATTGATAAAGCAGAGAACCGCTTCTGGACCCACTGGAACAGAGAAACCAAACAGGTACTGATGAGTTGATTGACGTTCTTATTTTCTTTTTAAATATAAAAGCTGACCATGGATTTGAGAAGAACATAAATATGTGGTTTAACCTGCTTTTTGTATTGTTTTTCCCTCCTCCCCAAGTTCTTCCTGCAGTTCCACTTCAAAATGGAGAAAGCTCTTCCTCAGTCCAGCGGACCGCCGCCTCCTGCAGGAGTGAAGCGGCCCCCTCCTCTCATGAGTGCCGCTCGCCTACCTAACGAGAACATGCCCCCTCCCCCGCCAGGAGGGATGTCCATCCCGCCCCTCCCCCCTGGGGCACCAGGGACCCCCCAGATGCCGCCTCAGATGCCTATGCCACCGATGCCAATGAGGCCGCCGCCTCCTGAAGGCCTCATGACTAATAATTGATTATTGATCCCCTGCAAGCAGATTTTGATTGCTTTCTTTCATGGTGTCAGATCACAGTGCCCTGTCCAACCCCCTTTTAACCTATTATTTAGTAGATTTGTACACTTTTTATTTTTTATTTTTTTGGTTTATGTAAATGTGGAGGGCAGCCTGTATCACGACTGTATAAATATGACCAAGCCGTTTTGTATAATGTTAAGATTCAGGATACAGAGCTATGCTTGAAGAGTAGCTCATCTTTTAAGATTGTGGTTTTGTAATTAAATGCTGTGGAGGAAAAAAAATTGCGCCCCACTCTGTGCTCTAAAGGCATCACACACATGAAGATTTATTGATGGATCCAGTGAAGATGTGAGGAGGCCACTGAAATATTTAAGCTCAAATTTGCTCATCAGAATAAAAGCTTGAACATTGAAAGGAGAGTTTGAAGCAGCTGTCAGATCAGAGAATCCTTTACTTTGATAGCGATGCTGTTTCCTGTCTCTGAGAATTAGACACTGTTACCTCAATTCCATGAGTGACTGATTAAAGAAGTCTTATCTTTTCTCAGTAAAATAGAAAATTTAAAAGTAATCATGTTCAATGAAAATGCAAATGAATGTGAAGAAAGTAACAAAAATCTTTATCACACTTATTGAGTTTGGCATTTGTAGAGTAGTTTTAATTATTAGCAGTAGGGCCACTGAGGAAATATGTTTTTGAATGCAGTACTGATGACTTTTAATGTTATGGAATCAGTTTAGTTAAAAACTGACTGGAACCCAACCACAGAAAAATCAACTCATCCTTTTTGAGTCCATGTCTTCTCTTTCTTTTCTTCCATCTTTTTAGTTTTGGGCACCAGTGCCTTGTTTTTTTCAGCCTCATCTTCCTCGTGTGCCGCTTCTTCTTCTCCGGGTTTGCTCCGTTTGTCTCTCTCTTTCTTGTCTCTGGCTCCTTCGTTCACGCCTCTCTTGGCCCTCGTGCCCTTTGGTTTTCCCCCCCTACGCTTCATGAGATTTTTGTCCGGCAGCGGCTTGTTTCTGAGGCCCCGCGGCCCCCGTGCCGGCGACGCCTTCTTCGGCTTCCCCCGTCTGACCTCCCCCTCCTCGTCATCGTCTTCGTCCTCGTCATCGTCTTCGTCGTCGAGGTCTGGCAGCCACCAAAACATCACCTCCCACAGACTCGTCTCAGGCTACACGGGGGAAGGAAACAAAGATGTTGAGACGAAATATACTGATTGATATTCAGTTGGTTTTTGTGAGGATCGTATAGGACAGGGGTCAACCCTGGTCCTGGAGGGCCGGTGTGGGTGCAGGGTGGGTGTGGTTTTTGTTCCAACACACCTGGTTTTATTAATCAACCATAAAGCCCTTCCTGATGAGCTTCATTAGTAGAATCAGGTGTGTTGCTGCCTGCTTTTAACAAAAGCCTGCACAAAGACTGGCCCTTGAGGCCCAGGGTTGGTGACCCCTGGTTACAGAAAAGAAGTCAGATAAGTGACAGGTCTCCACCTCCGCTGCTTGTCTTCTGTGGCGTAACATCCCCGAGCGCCTGATTGTGAGTTCAACTTCTTCCTCCTCTGCTGCCCCGTGACCACGCAGAGTTTCTGTGTTTTTAAAAAAAAAATTTAAGAAAAAAAACACTCCGTCACTGCAAGCATGTCATTTAGTACCAAATTCGTTCCTTTTGCTTGTTAGTTTCTCACCGTTAATTCTCTGAATGCCCGAGGTGAGCACCAGGATGGTGATGGCCACAAACAAACAGCGGTTTAGAGTGACATTCTCCCACGGCGTTTCAATCTGGGTCAGATTCTGGATGGATAAGGTTTTGTGCAGTGATGCTGAAAGAAGGGAAGAAAAGGAGAGAATGTGTTCGTTGTGAACAGTAATTAAGCCGTCGGGGGATAGAAGGTAATAACTCACGCGCGCTGGCGGCCCTGGACGAGCTGAGGTCCTGGACTGGAGTCCTGGCTTCTGCTCTCGGTTGCTGTGGGAGTGGAGGCGCTTCCTGCAGCGGAGCAACACATGGCTCACAATTACTTCACTTAGCAATATGAAGAAGTGTGAAAAGCATTCGGTCCTTTGCCAACTCACCTCTCTGGGTTTCCTGGTAGTGGACATTTCTGGAACGGAGAGGTGGAAATGAAGCATAAAATCAGAACATAGCTTCGTTTTTTTTTGTGCATTGATGAATTCATACTGAATATTTGGCTAATTTTACTAAACCCTTAAAAGCATGAAATACTGCAAATATCATCAAAATCAATAACACCTTTTACAGATAACCAAGACTATGTCAACAAAAGGATATTGGACAAATTAAAATTAATCATGTATAGTGAAAAAAGTAAGATCACCAATATTCTATAAACAACTCATCCTAAAGGAAACCTAAATTGATTGACCATAAATTTAAAGGAAATCTATCCTGTAGTAGTTGACATTTTTATTCATAATAAAAATAATTTACAACTTCTGGGGACAATAAAGGTTTCTACACAATTTTGTGGCAACAGATCAATTAGGTGTTGAGATATTTTAGAATTATATTTTTTTGACCTCAATCAATCTTTATTCATCACATGTGATCTCAGTGAAATATCTTCCTGTCAGTTCCTTTAATTGTGCAATAAAAAACCTAATTAGTAATAATTGGAAAGAACCAGCAATAATAAATGCGTATATTGATATGATCGGAGAATGGAGGTGTTGTGACCTGCTTTCACCCTCTGTGGGAAATCTTTACAAAATTGTTAAGTTGTTGAGTTATTTCAGTCTGGACAGAGCCAGAAGGCAGACTTTTCCATTTTCATTTCTTGGGCTTATTTCTACCCATTGAATAGTGAAATGATCCTCGCACCAACCGTTCACTCAGCTGCATTATCACTGTTCTGCCCTTGAGCGCTGATCATGTTTCAGTGGCTGTGGCTGGCCTGTGCTGCTGCTTCCATGTATTTATAGAGTTTTACAATAAGCTATATGTAAAATAGATTAAGGCTTGTGTGTGTGTGTGTGTCTACCTGGTCTGTGGATCTGTCGAACAGGCTTCTGTGGAGCAGGATCTGCTCTTGGTGGCCCTAACTCCTCTTCAAATGTCTCATAGCTTTCCTCCATCCCTTTCCTGAGAAGTGTGTATGGAGGGTGGGGGTTTTGTTAAGAAATGAGACACATCCATCCATCCATCCATACATGCATGTATAAACAAGGCGGCGCGTGCATGTCTGTAGTCTGTAGTAGAGCTCAGCCTGGATTGTTGGTATTTTTAGAAATGCGTTTCTTGCCAGCTGTTATCTTCCAAACAACTAAACGGCTCGGCTCAATAGATCCGTATCGTTTTAAGTGTACATGCTGTATCAGCATTCGTCACTTCTGTGCTACCCGTTTCTCCACAATCTAATCAGCATTCTTCCTGTTCGATCGTATATAAAAAAAAAAGGTACAAGGAGAAAGTCAGTGTCTCCAGTTCAAGAAGCCGTTTCATGACCTTCACATTTTGAGCGCCACGCGGCCCTTATGTCTTACATGACATTTCAAAATGCACATTGAGCTGATGTCCTATAAATAGCTGAAGAGCTGGCAGATGGATACACACTGAATATAAATACACAAAAACAAAAGAGTTGATGTTACTATTGTACCTCTAGCTGCTCTGATGGGATGAAACTTGACTTTCGACCCCCGATTGAAAGGCGCCTACCTGATTCGACATTTGGCGTCCCCTGGGCAGCGTCCGGGGAACCTTTTGTCACGGAGCCGTTGTTCCTCTGCTGAGATGGCAGCAGAGTCACAATCCGAAAGTGTCTGACAGCCATGCACAGGTGGCGGAGAAGGAAAAAACAAAAAGCATTGAGTGTCAGGCAGAGGCGTTGACATTAACATGTGCCGCACAGCTGTCAAAGTGAGGGGGGAGCACAGGTTATACCAAGATTTAGTTAACTTGGTGCTGAGCTCATTTTAACTTTTTTTTTTTATTTTTTTTTTTTTATCACCTTTTATATACAAGTCTTCAGTTTTTGCAGATTCAAGCAATGAGGGAATCTCTGCAAGGAAATATTACCGCGTTGTGGTAGTTGTGTGTTCTGAAGATAAATGGAAAAGCAAATATAGCTGTGAGAGGCAAAGGCTTTATTCTAAGGTGAAGCATTTCCCCCCAAAAATCCGTCTGGACATCACACAGCTAGTGTTCCATGAGCCACCAGCAGAGAGCACCACTGTACTGGGCACACATGCAGTCTGTGGTCCTTCATGCACATTAGCAGGACACGTTTCCCTTTCAGGGATAGATCAAGCACTTTACACACATGTATGGACTATAAATTCTTTCCTAATGGACTGTAGTGAATGAAGAGACCTTAGTGTATCTCTACAGAATTCCTTGTCTATTGAATTAGGTGTGCGTGTGTGTGTGTGTGTGTGTGTGTGTGTGTGTGTGCACGTGTGCATTATACGGAGGCTGCTAACGAGAATCTGTGTGAACAGATGTAATGTTGATTGGATTATATCAGGGTGAGCTGGGTTGCAGATCAGGGTTAGATGAGGTGTTGGTAAATGTACTTGTGGTGGTTCTGATGACTCATACCTTTTTTACCATGGGACTTTTTTCCAATTCCAGCTGAAGCAGACATCGCTACGGACCATCAGGAATCACTTTAAAGCTCTCTGGCCTTTGCTGTGGGTCGACTGGGTCTCAAATGCTGCCAAGAGCAACACCATATAACCTATAACAGTAAAAATGATGTTTTCTACAGTTCTGCTGTGTACATCAGGGTAAAAACAATAACCAGTGGAAGGTGTTTTATTTAAGGCTGACAGCATGAGTTTTTGAAACCGCAAATGTGACCCTCATATCATTAGTAGATCATAAAAGTCAATGGAATTTGTATATTGTATTCAAGTTTTTTGCAAATACATTTTGTAGATGATGAGATTTCACTGTATGAGGGAAGGATTTGAGCTTCTGGTGCAGCTAGAGGGAGAGATCCAGTAGGGTTCATCCTCTGGGAATACAGAAAATGCTTTAAATGGGGGGGGGGGGTGGAAGGATATTTAAAATTTTCTCTTATCGCCGGGCTTAGATGAAAGCATTTTATGAGCCCATTTGATATTTATAGTGACTTTTCACATGATAAACCAATAAAAGGGACCTGGAAAGCAGCCTCAGGCTCCACCGTGATGAAGGAAAGACAGAAAACGTTTGGTGCGTTTGTTGTGTGACATTTTAATTGTTGATGACCATAAGTGACTGTACAGAAACTGCGTGTCAATTCATCCAATTATTTCATTTTGCACCAAACTCTTGCATCGACTCACGTCCCTATATGTTATGCCTATGATCTCAGGACACTGGAGGGGCATCATGTGTTCATTTAGGATTCTTCTCTTCATAATGAGCTCGTCTGCAGACTTAATTGACCAAATGCACGTTCTCACCCCGCTGATCTGTCAGAGTTTATTAGTCCCAAAGATCCAGCCTCACAACTAGTTAGTGCATCGTCTGTGTGCACAGTTCTCTCAATTAGTGCTGATTGAAAAGTGCATTTCATTTGGATAAATTAGTCCTCGGATATCAAACTGAGCCTGTGTCAATACCTAATCTAAGCAGCCTTCTATCTTATTCTCAGCACATGTTTTAAAAAAAGTAGAGCTCTGCCAGGTTCAGGTCAAACTCTTTAAGAATGTTTCAAGGACAGCCCAAGCCCCCCCTGTGGACACGGCGTGCCGGATAAAAGTAGGAAAACACTGCCCGAGGACGTTTATGTTCCCGATTCAGGCTCAGGAGAGACTGCGGGTTGGGTGAAGCTTTCTGTCCCCTTTTGTCCTTACATAATGGGGGCTGCGCTCAGAGGACAGACTGGCTGTCCGGCGCCCAGTGGGAACTGCTCCGTGCCCCCGCTCTCGGAGCAGTATGGTGGAGCGTGAAACAACATTATCCGCGTTGTCTTGAACGCGCAGGCTCCAACGACGTATGGGGACTCGAATTAATATTGGATTTAAGCCTCGTATTCTTAGTTTTTTTGCAGCCACTCTGACAGAAGAGCTGCTGTTTCTGCAGAAAAATAACAGGGATGATGAAGATGATGCTTCCAGAGCTGAAGACTTATGACTTTGGGCAGGTTGAGAATTGGTGATTCAGGACTCTCCAAAGACCTGACCTGACTAGAGACTTGAATGCAAACACATGAAAGATTCAGGTTCTAACCTGGTGAATTCCTGTCAGGTCTTACGCTGGACTTGAATTTGCACACGGTCTGCATATATTATATATAGGCCTTCTAGTTTTAAAGGATATATCAGAAAAGGCCACGATGCAAGGAGGACAAGGACATTATTGTAAGGACAGAGTCATTAAGCAAATAATATCCACTCAGGGAATTCTGATCCATATAGTACAATCTCCTTCAAGATCCTGATGGCTCATTTTAAGGCAACATTTCTGAATATGTGCTGTGTGGAATCATTCATATAACACTTAGAGCTTTCTTCTAATGAAAAGGCATTTGGAATCTCACTTTCCATGATATTGCACCTTTAAGTTATTATTAAAACAGCTTTAAAAGAAAACCTGTTTAAAAGCCTCGAAATAAGCTGCCGATATTTCATGATTCACACTTTATTGCTGCCAGAGATGAGCAGTGAGGAAGGATTTGCAGCAGGATGGAAGTGGACACTGATCATAGATGGATGGTTATAGATGAAGCTGCTGGACGGCCTGGCATTTACAGAGAGCTTGTGTTTTTTTTTTTTTTAATGGGGGAACAAAAGTGTTTCATGCAGCTCTTCCTGGTGTGCTGGGCCTCCTTGGATCAACCCTCCGTGGAGCAGCGTCAGCACTCCTCACTAAAATTATTCACATGCAGTTGACACACATAGTAGTATGTTGAATGTATAAATGAGGGATATGCAATAGGGTTTATCAACACTGCAGTGTCTCTACATAATATATGCTGGAATTTTTAATTTATTTTTTGAACATAAATAAAATGTTAATTGTCTCTGTGTGTGCACACGTGTGTGTGCATGCGAGAATGTGTGTTGGGAGGTTAATCTATATGCTGTTTAAACATACTGACAGATGCTTCTCGTGTGTTCTCAAGTTGCTGACTCAGCAGTACAACTCCCCTCAGAGACTTTATAGGGCACATCCAGAATAAAGAGAACCGGCACCGACTATAAAATAGGCTTAAAATAGTTTTTACTATCATTTATTTATTCTGGCATTTTTATTGCTTAATTAACTGTCTCCAGATGACACGGTTTTTAAAATAGCTTTTTTATAAAACATTATTGTTATGCATAAAGCAATCTGCTGTCTAAGAGCACCGCAGCAGGACTGAAGTAGAAACCCTGGTTTAACCCACACCTACCTGCTGATCAGCCCGTTTGTTCAGCATCCCTCCTCTTTCGGACATGCTGACGGTGTAAAACCTGTGTCCGGAACTCGCTCGGTTTCAGTCAGATTTCTCACTGTTGCTTCTCGTTTTTAGATGTTGAGCCAAAGCTGCTGTGTTTTTCTGCTGTGCTCCGTCTCTTCAGGAGAGCTCTCTGAGCCCTTGATCTCAGCGAGACCACAACACCAGCATGGTTCCTGCTCGGGCTCCACCAGGGAGGTTCTACTCTCATCCAAACCGAGCCCTCAGGCGGACGAGTGTGTCGTTGTTAAAACATGATAATCTGTCCCCACCGTTTGCCCATCGCAATTAAGGAAGCCATGGTACGATCTGAGAGAGAAAGAGAGACGCTGACCCAGAGGATGCTGGGACATGCGGGTGGATGAAGGTGGCTCCGGTGCAGGGAATGTGGGGGGAAGAGGGGGTTTGATTTAAGAAGAAGATTAGGTGAAGAGATTTTCATCATGTGCAGGCTATGCATTTCCTCGCATTGATCTTCACCTCTTCCACCAAATATCTTGAAGCCTTGTTTCATCATTACGAGGCGAGATGAGAGAATCGAGTAGAGGGAAGACAGGAGTAACTGGTTGGAGATATCGGGGTTCTTAAAAGGCAATGGCAATACTATCCATGGTGTTTGATCCTGAATACTCACAGAATGTATTATCTCTCCATGTTCTGACTTTGGTAGTGATATGATTTGTTATATAAACTATTTTCTTTGCTTTATTTTTTTATTCGCACCAAAGTGGCTTTTCTTTTTTTTTATAACTGGTTTAAATCATTTCTTTAGTTTTTCCTCCCCAGAGCAGCTTGTTTGACTGATGGTCTCATTTTTTTTTTCTTCCCCCAGAAAAATCCGTCATTCAAACCCCAGCGTTGCATGGCCTTAGTTTCCTCCCTCTCTATCGCTTCCCCTCAGCCTCTCATTGTGTCTCTGCCGTTTTATCGACGCAGTCATTTGCCCTGAGATTACGCCGGTCTCCTGGGTGCCGTGTGTATTAATTACCATCTATTCATCTGAGGTTGTCCAGGCTTTCAACGGGCTCTGGAGGCGTGCTTCCAGGCCAGCGCTTCGCGGCTTCTGTCGCAGCCCTGATTCTCCGACGGTGGGGTGTGTGATTTATCACTTCTGTCCAGTAATGACCATGTCGTTAACATCTGGAAGATGCATAGAACACGGGGGGAGCCTGTACATGCAAAATGCACAAATTTGCGGTTTAATCCCCCCCCTCCACAAACACGAACGCACACACACACACACACACACATTTGTTTATGCATATTAGTTGTATTAATGCAAGCATATAATCAATAAGTCATTATGTGCTCTAGACTAATCATCAATTTATGAATCTGCCAATCAATTTCCAATAAAGCGTTTATCACCTTATGCAAAAGAGTCAAGGTGAAGGGGGAGGAAAAAAAATGTTTTTTTTGTTTTGCAAAACAAAAAAGTTCTGCCAAAACAATTAAACACACCTTGCAGCACATAAAAGAACTACAGAGTTCTAGCAGTGTTTTCTGGCGGTAATTCTGCCACCATTGTCTCTTCTCCATTCAATCCAGAAAGTGCTCCAGTGCTGTAGCATTAGGGCTATAATCTTCTAAGGCTTTATGGAAAACATTTTCCTACCCACATGGGGGAAATTTGACAAAATACGGTGCTCTGCCCTGCGAGTAGCGGTCTTGTTACTCTACATAAATATTTTACTGAAGAAGGGGTTCATTCACTGTTACAGTAAACTAAATAATTTAATTATAAAGGGAAAAGAATGTTTTAAAATATAGAAAGATGAGCAAAATCTTTATTAAAACTACTTTTATGACTGAATCCAATGAAAAACAAAGTTTGCATCATCCTTTGCATGTGTGAGATAAATTCCTCCTTTTCTTCTTTTTTCCTGAGTTTTTTTCCTCTTTTTCTCCTTTAACCCATAAAAACCCACAGTGCGATGGTGTAACCAGAACTTTGGTTCCCCCAGACTCTTCTTTTT
Organism: Eupleurogrammus muticus; assembly: GCA_036785175.1. Classification (NCBI taxonomy): domain Eukaryota; kingdom Metazoa; phylum Chordata; class Actinopteri; order Scombriformes; family Trichiuridae; genus Eupleurogrammus; species Eupleurogrammus muticus. The sequence goes on from JAYKQN010000014.1 coordinate 1,613,014, forward strand.
AAGGATTTCTGTCTAAACTTAACTCAATAAGTCCAACGTGACCTATACTAATCATCTTAATATGGAATATGTTTAACTATTTATGCCCAATGTTACATATAGGACGAAACAGATCATTGGGAATAAGGCAAGGCAAGGCAAGGCAAGTTTATTTGTAGAGCACAATTCGTACACAGGGCAATTCAAAGTGCTTTACAGTTACACAAAATCACATTAGGAGAGCAAAACATACATAAAATCACAAAAGGAAAATCATAAAACATAGAATTCATCATTAATTTAAAAAAGAGTGAAGAGTGTAGATAAGATACTTTCAGTTTTCATATGCACAGTTAAACAGAACTGTTTTCAGCCTGCTCCTAAAGATTGTCAGCGTTGAGGCCTGTCTCACATTCTCTGGAAGACTGTTCCAGATTTTAGTTGTAGGTGAACAACAAGTTAACAAGTTAACACGGATGCTAACAAGTTAGCACGGATGTGAGCACGGATGCTAACAAGTTAGCACGGATGCTAACAAGTTAGCACGAATGTTAGCACGGATGCTAACAAGTTAGCACGGATGCTAACAAGTTATGCTAACAGGTTAGCACGGATGCTAACAAGTTAGCACGGATGTTAGCACGGATGCTAACAAGTTAGCACGGATTCTAACAAGTTAGCACAGATGTTAGCACGGATGCTAACAAGTTAGCACGGATGCTAACAAGTTAGCACGAATGTTAGCACGGATGCTAACAAGTTAGCACGGATGCTATCGGACGTTAGCACGGATGTTAGCACGGATGCTAACAAGTTAGCACGGATTCTAACAAGTTATGCTAACAGGTTAGCACGGATGCTAACAAGTTAGCACGGATGTTAGCACGGATGCTAACAAGTTAGCACGGATGCTAACAAGTTAGCACGGATGCTAACAAGTTAGCACGGATGCTAACAAGTTAGCACAGATGTTAGCACGGATGCTAACAAGTTAGCACGGATGCTAACAAGTTAGCACGGATTACACAAAATCACAAAAGGAGAGCAAAACATACATAAAATCACAAAAGGAAAATAATAAAACATAGAATTCATCATTAATTTAAAAAAGAGTGAAGAGTGTAGATAAGATACTTTCAGTTTTCATATGCATGGTTAAACAGAACTGTTTTCAGCCTGGTCTTAAACATTGTCAGTGTTGAGGCCTGTCTCACATTGTCTGGAAGACTGGTTCAGATTTTAGCTGCAGAAAACTGGAATGTAGCTTCACCATGTTTAGTCCTGACTCTGGGCACCTGCAGGAGACCAGTCCCTGAGGTTCTCAGGGTCCTAGATGGCTCGTATGGCTCTAACATGTCATAGATGTATTTTGGTGCTAGACCATGAAGAGACATGTACACAAGTAAAGCTGTTTTAAAGTCTATTCTCTGAGTGACAGGAAGCCAGTGCAGAGACATGACCACTGGACTAATATGGTCATATTTTCTGGTTCTAGTCAGGACTCGAACTGCAGCGTTCTGAATGTTCTGTAGTTGTTTAACAGCTCGTTTAGAGAGACCAGTGAGCAGGCCATTGCAGTAGTCTAACCTGCTGGAGACAAATGCATGGATCAGTCTCTCCAAGTCTGGTTTAGACACTATATTTTTGATTTTGGCAATGTTTTTTAGATGGTATAAATATAAAAAGTATTATTCTGAGAAAAAAAGCTTTAGAAACATGTTCTATTGCAGACTTGGTCTATGGTATAACTCACATAATTTTCCTTTAAGGATAAATGGGTCTGGGATCTTATGGGTCAAATGTTAAGAATAGTGGTTGTTGTGTTGCTTTTAAACTGTAAAACCCACTGAGGAGAATCTGTGGTTTGTGATTTTGGGGCTGAACAAATGAATAGATCGTGCTGGTAAATACTTTCCCATTCACACGTTTAGCAGACACACAGCACCGTGAGCGTTCATTCAGAGTCATGTTTCAGACCACGATGCGGGTCCAGAATAACTTCTCCTCTCAGCTCTGCTGCATTAATCATCTACACGCTGTTGATGTACACACACGTGTTGTAATGTCGTACCGACCTTCTGCTCTGGCGTCATACTGTAAAACGATGAATCAGAGAAACTCCTTAGCTTGGCTGCTACTGTTTGTGATTGTGTTTTATTCCACAACAATTCCCCCTTGTATCACGAAACTAGTTTTCTTCCAAATATGCTGATATTTATATGTATAAGTAGTAGTCTATGATACTTTAGACGCTATAGAACCAGTTATAGTTCTTCTGGGAACCGTTGACTTCACTGGTTCCCAGAAGAATCATAGATTCTAAAGCTGCACCACAGAGACACAGAACAATAAAAACTGTTATTTATATATTAAACTATATTCAAATAAACCTTTAATTCTTTATTAAAGTAAAGGAGCACTAGAATAAACCTCCTCCTTGCTCCTACTGTAATCATGTTTCTTTTGTCCACATTGTAAAACCAAACTCACAAATGAATGAATGTAACCCGACAGGTAGAGAAGGTGCACGCGTGTAGTCTTTTTCTTTCTCTGAAAAGTACGTCTGCAAGATGCACGCCAGGTTTTTTTTTTCGTACAAGACGGGAGGTTTTAGAGATGCAAATCAGCTGCGTTTTAATTTTTTTTTCTCAGGATGATTATCACCCACTCCGGCTTCATTTGTCTCCGCCATGCGTCGAGTTTCTCACAACCTCGCCGTGTGGTTTCGAAACTAACTCTCTTTTACTTTCCTTTTCTTTCCTGGAATATTCTACCCCTCCGTGCCCTTCAAAGCCTCCCTCTCTCTGGCGTGTTTGTGTGCGTGTGCGTAGCCTTTCAGCCGGCCCCTGCTTGTCAACTGATTGTGGATAATTACAGCTATTTGACGGCGGCTTTCACAGCCGGTCCTTTCTGCAGGCACTTACAGAGGGAGAACATGCCAGGCTGAGGGCCTGAGCCGCCGACACAATGGCGGCGTGAATACGAATCCTATAGAAGCAGGGCTATTCATGCTGTCCTATACCATTCATATATGGATCCTCTGAAAAACACAATACAGCAGAACCTCGAACAAATCAGAGTTTGGAAGAAAAATGCGAGAACAAACTCCACGAGATGAGCAATTGTATTAACGTCCTAAACCTTAAAGTGAGGGGTGTTGCTAAAGGATCGACTGTGCTTGGCAAACAAAGGCCACAAGGATTGTAAGAAGTTGAGAAAATGAACTAATTTTCATAATGAGCAACAGTTAACAGGGATAGTGTCGGCGAGGATGCCATTTGTGTTTTTTTTATGCAGTTTATGGTGTAAAATAATGAGAAAATGCTTAAAAAAAAGGTCGAGAACAGAGAGCAGGCTGTGTTTAAACAGCACGTGTGTGTGTTTTCCTGACAGGGGTGAAAAACTAAAATGGAGAAATATCAATGATGCAGTAATAAATGAAACTGATCTGTCACTTTTTCTGCCTGAAATAACACGGCGTGTTGTCTGAAGCCTTTGTGATGTAAATAAAGATCTTGAATTTTATTATTATTATGAGGATTAAGATTACGGATGAATTGGTGGCAGTCTTACTGGGAATTGAGTTCCTCCTCAGCTCAGACTTCTCTGGCCTTTCCTCTCACACATTAGCAGCCTAATCCCTGTTTGAAGCAGTGTAATTGTTCTGGAGCTGTCGTACATTAGCCGCATGCCTCTCAGCCCGCTGCTATATCCAGAACAGCAGGACTGAGTCAGTCTTCATGATGACAGCTCCCCTCGTCCTACTCTCGCTCTTTTCTCTTCTCTCCTTCTTCTTGTGTTCCTCTGCTCGTCGTCTCCCTCCCTTACATAAGCGGCGTTTTTGTGCGGTGACAGCGGAGACTTGAGGGCTCATCGCAGGAACCCCGCCTGTCTGTCCGTCCGTCCGTCCGTCTCCTTGTTTCGTGGGGAGCCGTGACGGCTGCACACTCCACCGCGGGGCGAAAGTGGATTATGGCGAAGGGAGAGAGGGGAGATCAAAGCGGGAAGGGATAACGCACAGATGTGCACTCTCGCTTTCCGTGTTTCTGCACGTCTCTCCTGACACACACGAGATGCATCATGGGCCCAGAAGTAGCGAGCGACTCTTTGTGTTCTTTGATTAGAGCCGGTGAATGATTTATCAGACATGATAGAAGTAGATGGAGCTGAAGAGGGGTAAGAAGATGTCATTGTCAGGAGAAACTAAAACACCCTACACACTACAAACCTGTGCATAGACAGTGTTGTTGGGATGGAGAATTTACAATAGAACAACTTGAGATGCTTTGAGAATTCAGTTGTTTACGCTTTCCCTGGGTTTTACCTGAAGTTGTGATTGTCCTAATGAGATCGGATTTGTGGTTTTAAGGGCCGATAATCACCTCCGTATAAATATCCATCTCCTCTCTCGAGCTCTTGGAGGGCTGCGTTGCAAAAATCTGAATTCTTAACAGGCGAAAATATCTTTATTTGTTTCTTGTTTCCCTGATTTAAATCAATTTGGTCTTGTTTTAAGAAATTAGATTAAGAACAAAATAAAAAAAGATTTGCTTGATGGAAATCCAGTGACACAAAAACAACTAGAAATAAGATAAATGACCTGCCAAGTGGAATAAGATAATTCTGCTCAATGTCGGACTAATTGTATGAAAAACAAGATATTTTCACCTGTGTTGATTTCAGTTTTGTGTCCATCTCGTTAAGATTAACGAGCCTCTCCTCTGATTGGCTGATTTAAACGAGCATAAAAAGATAGTTGGTGGTGGCTCTTCTCTGTGAATAAAAGTTTTGAAACATGGCAAAGCATTTATATAAAAGACCTTATAAATAAAAAATAAATTCACTTGCAAGATTCACGCCAAGAACAAGACACATTTAGGTGATTTATTCAAATAAATGTATGGGACCTTTTTAAGGTTTATCCCTCCTTGGAGTCTCAAATATTGTTTTTTCCAAACTTCTTACTAATAGTCCAAGCAGAACCGCTGCTGTTCTCAGCCGGGGGGCATGTCGGAGGCTTGTTTGACTGACGTCGGCTGGAACACTCACACTACAACTTCACCTCACAACACACACACACACACACACAGCCAACAAACAAATTGCTTGAGCAGCTAATTAGCCGCCCGGCCTCCTAACTGATGTTAGCAATGCACTTTTCCCCAGTGAGTGTTTCTTTGTTGGCATTTTAACAAGCTCAAGTGTGTGTGTGTGTGTGTGTGTGTGTGTGTGTGTGTGTGTGTGTGTGTGTGTGTGTGTTTTAAAGTTAGATAAGAAGCAAACTAACATGGCTTGTTGTTTAGCAGGATGCTCTGTGCAAAAGATGGAACGTAACATAATTATGGCTTAATGCAATATTTTATTTGGCTCCAGCTATGTACGCAGATGTTGGAGTGGTACGTAGACAAGTAATGCAAAACCAACAGGCACAATTAGTAAATCAAAGAAATAAAAATATATACCAGAAAATGTCTCCTTGTGGTTTCAGATTGTGATTAACAGTGTGCCGTAGATTATCTAATAACAGTTTATATTAAGTGCAGGGTCGCCTTTTAACACCATGAATTGCTGGTTCCAAATAAACTCAGACAAATTTATTAGAAAGAAGATGCAACCACTGATGCTGCACCTTTTTCTTCACAAGCGCCTCCCATCACTGTTGTGCTTAAATAATGTTAAAAAAACTCTCAGGTAATATTGATTAATTGTACATTGCCATGACTCCGAGTGCAGCAAAAACATGAAAGTATGACATGAAAATTTAACTTTCTGTCGTAAAGAATTGCAGGAAAACTTGGGAGAAGCTTTTTAAAAATGTAGGTAGTCATACTGGTTCAATTAAAGAATTTTGGTAAATTAACATCTTTTTTCCTGTTTTGCGCAACAAGATCCCAAATTTCCGCCTGATACATTACACTATATGCTGTTGTAGACAAAAAAGGAGATAAAATGCAGTTAGATAGGCGTTTGACTTTTCCATGCATACATTGAACCACTGTTCTTTTTAATGCAGCTCTAGTTTTACCATACAGCCATGACAGTAGTATCTTGTGATAATCTTTTCATTTTGCCTAAACCAAGGATGATAATATTTCCTACAATGTTGAAATAGCCCTATAAGAGCCAGGTCCTTTAATAGTGGGTGTGGTTTGATCCAATTTAATTGACAGTGACATGAAAAAACAAAAAAAACAAACACTTTACACATTGGGAATTGGAGGCAAATATTGCTTAAATCTACAGTAATTGGTGCAAAGAAGTTTGTGACATAACATTTTCTTTTTTTTTGCCCGCTTCAAACCAGCGACAAGTGTAGGATTTCTCTTTCCCTTAGGCTACGCTAAAATATTCATCATCATGAAAAGCTATAAACTGTAAGCAGTGAGTAGCTAACGTATTAGTGCCTCAACCAGTCTGTCAAAGATATTATGTAGTTGAAGTTCCTGTTATAAGAGCCTTATAATAAAAAATAGATGCCTTTTTGTTCCTTCACACTTCTATTGTCCACTGGACTTGGTGTGTTTTTAAGGGCAGTGGAACGGGGCAACCAGAGTAAATGTGAATTTCCTGCAGGGTAACAAAACTTGACCTTGAATGCACGCGCACACACACACACACACACACACACACACACTGACGAATGGGGAAAAGGCTTGTTTTTTTGTTTATCTCACCACTGCAGGCACTCAGATAAACCGCTCTGATTTCACATGCAGCCTCACATATGTGATTGTCATGCCCACTGTGTGCTTCCTGGCACCTGATGACAGATTTCCTTTTGCCTGTCGGTTGCGTGTAATGTGCGTATTTGTATGCAGTGATGACAATTCTCTGTCTAAAACATCGGACCCAGCAGTAATTTTTAAACATGGAACAGGATGCCTGCAGCCAAATTTTAATTCTCTTTTTTCTTTTTTCTTTTTTTTTTTTGCATGTGTGAATGGTTGCCTAGATAAGACGGATTTGCTGCTGCCTCCTTTGATGCATCCGGCCCAGGTTATTTGCATGATTATTTCCCTGTAATGCCATCACAGATCATCTAGAAATTTAGGTGATTATTCATCTTCTTTTTTTATTTTTGTCCTTTTAGTGCTGCAAGTTGTGCCATTTTTTTATTTAGGTGTTTTCTGGTATTCGCAGTAATCCAGGGAGCCAGATATACAACCCAGTTTACCACAGACCGGCGGTGAAAAATAACAATCAATACCCGATCGATACCAGGCGAAATGTGCGACAGGCCGCTTGCACTGTAGCAGATGTGCTTGTGTGCTGTTTGTATAATGGAACATCTGCTTGATTGTGTATTTCTGTGTGTTTCTGTGTATGTGGACCTGCAGCTGGTGATAAGAGGGTGATCGATGTACGCCTCTAAATAATAGTCTAAGCCCGTTTCCATTTCAGCCGTGCACAGGAGTCCTGCACCAGGTGCCAAAGTAAAATAAGATTAACATTTATTTTCTCTGTACAGTAATTAATGCCAAACCCAGGCCTCGTTTATCAGGGTTTTTTTTCTCTATTTGCATGAGCTGCCGTGACGATTGACCGAGCACTTGTTAACGTCTTAATATATCACAAAGTAATTGGTGCCAACTGTGAGTCTAAACAGAACCCAGGTTTTATACAAATGCCAGAACTATAATCCTTGATGCAGAAGAAATGCAATAAAAAACCAAGTGTTTCTGCCGTGACTTTCCGGAGACTTAAGGCAATAATCCGCCGCGTATGTGCTCCTGATAACAATGAGGCCTGAATCAGCTGTAGCTGTGGCTGCCTTGGCCTCAGGTGTTAGGTGGTTCACGCCAGGTGAAAGCGGCCCAGCCGGCATCAGCACACATCATCTATCCCCGTTCAATCTCATTCTCCACAGGGAGACAGTGCTCTCATCACTCACCTCGCTCCATCAGCGCTCCGGCGATTGGCTTATTATCAGATGTCCTGCACGGATAAAGGATGGGCTATGCATCACCGCACACACACACTACACTAGACAGAGCTTCTGTAGACGACACAAAGAAATTAAGCATGAAACCTGCCAGTCGTCATAGTTACAGAACTTACATCATTGGCAAATATCTTATTTAAAGTGTCATATTGTAGTAAGTGAGATTTTTTTATTATAAGGAAGGTCTAGATGCTCTTTAAATACTAGCATCATGTTTCAAAACAGGGAAATGCACACAGCTCTGCTTGCCAGTGTTTCCGTGTAGTTGTGATGTCACAACCGCTCTTTGTAGAAGCTCAAGAGAAAGGGGAGATAAAACTATAGTGAGGTGATTTTGGTGCTTAAAAAAAAACAAGCGAACATCTTGCTGGGTAAATCAAAACTTCCAATAAAATCCAGGAAAAAGTGTAAAATATCAGACTTAAAGGGGCCCTCCCCTTCTATTACAGATCCACTCCGGTTTTCAAGTCACGGTCAGTAAAACTCACGGTCACGGTGATCATCTCCTGTTTATCTTCTGAGTTACTACGACTGTCAGGAGCCTGCCGCAGGGCAGCTTTCTGCAGCTGGTCATTCAGAACACAGTTGGCTCAGTGGGGGTTGGTGGGGGGGGCTGTAAAGAGACAGGAGCAAATATCGCTGTTTGGACTGTAAATCATCCTGAGGTATTGCAGTAGAGCCCCAGAATAAAAATATCGATCAGGGAATGTGCTTGATATGTTCCCCTGAAACACCAGAGTGCTATTAATGCACCCCTGATGTTCTTTGGTGCCCTCTGTACGTCGCACATGCCACAGCGTGCACACTTACATGGGTGCAGCAGGCTATTTAAAGTGCATGGAAGCTATAATGTCACATTACATCTCATCAGAGATTTTATAGTGCGGCGAGAAGCGCCGAGCCAGCTGTTGCTATACCTGTCTGTGTATGGTGGTCATAGGATTACCGCTTCTTATATTTGGCCAGAGGCCCTGGCTACCGCAGGATTAGCCTCCTGCTTGTATAAAATCATTACCGAAAGGGTAAACAACAGCGATGACAGCGCCGTGCGTGGTGTGCTGGCCCTGCTTCTGCAGCGAAGCATGGCCCCAGCGTAACAAACTGCAGCATACTGGAATAATCTGTGTGTTTCAGGCCTGATGTCACTTCAGCTACAGGGTGAGGGGGCAAAGAGAGAGAAAGAGAGAGGGGTGGAGGGTGGCCGCATGATGGAGTCAGGGGGTTCAGGGATCGGCGTCATGACTCGTGTTTGTGTCTAAGTCGGGGGGAATAACAAGAGCAAGAGCAACGCGCGTGGGTGTGTTGTTGTTTTTGCCTTCAGCAAGAAGATGTATTTTTTCCATCTGAGGTGAGCAGAGGTAAGCACCGCAAGCCTCCCAGTCTCCCACCTTCCCCGTTTCGTTCTCCTCCTCCCTGCAACATCCTTTCCTCTTTTTCGCGTCAATCAATTCCCCTCCTGAACTTCAGGCTTTTTATATTCTCAATTAGCCCTCCCTCTTTCAGGCCAGTCGTTTCTGTTTGCTGCTCTAGTGCCAAACTTTCACTTCCCTCTTTTCCAGGATCTTCTGTATCCTGTCTGTAAGCTCTGCTTCTTAACCCTGGGAGATAACCTGAGAGCTTTAAAAGAGCGCTAATGCTTTTTCTGAGGACTTGAGCGTGGTGTGAGAGGTTCAGCGTGGTGTCTAAGGTTTGCGTGAATTGTTGAGGGTGTTTTCAGAGGTCCTCCTCTCATCCCTTCATGCAGATCGGACATCATGGATGGAGGAAAGGCAACACAAGGACATGGGAGTGGGGGAGCAGCAGCAGCAGTGTTGCATATTGCAGAATTTAATTATACTCATCTGGTGTTCTTTTGACAGAAAAAGGGTGATACAGGTCAGAAGAGGAGGTGTACGGGGTGAGCAGGTCCTCACGCTGTCTGGAAAGTGTAGGTGGTGATATCTGCATCCAGTGGCGTGTGCAGGTTTTTGAAGGACAGGGCAGAGAAAAAGGCACCTACAGCATATTTTCACCACTAAAGATGGCACTTTCAGAGCTGGTTTTGTCATCTATGAGGTTCTCATGCACACATTTTTCATTAATTAGGGCCTGAGGGGATTAACACACCTTTGCTGCAGTCATTTACTGATCCTGATAATACTGTAGCCATAGCAAAGTAGGACATTTTACTACCGTTTGGGGGAAAAACTGAAAAGTTTGGTAGTAAAACTAAACATTTAAAATGTTGCTTTTGCTCAACTCTTTCCCACATCAACTTTAACACTAAGTTCTACTAACTTGTATTTTACATTCTAATAACATTTAACTGTTATTTGTGCATTGTCACTATAGCAGACAGTCAGGTGACAATGGGATTTATTAAATTAAATAAAGGTTGTTTAAGGATTTAAGTATTAACAACTCTACAAATCATTTTGAAGCATGCAATTGCGTTATATTGTGTTGTGATAACTTACAATAATTTATATTTTCAATTTTTACCCACATAAATTACTATTTTCGGCCAAAAAAAAAATACAAGTTGTCCTTTTCGCATTGTAAACCAAACTGTAACCAGACCATAAAACAGGCAGTAACTTGTAATGATTTTGGAAGGCACAGGCAAACTATGTTATCCAATTACTGGGAGTGTCAGTGATGATTTCAGACCATACGAATCTATCACAGATATATGTGTCATTCCAGAGGAGGAAGAACGTGTTTTATTGTCTTTTGCCAGATAGCTAAGGGGAGGATGTGGGGATACTGGATCACGCTGAAGTGTGGGTATATTTCCTCGTGGAAGTTTTCAGCTGAAGGTTTGATGAGAAACGGTATCTGTACTCGGCCATCCATTCCTGGATGGAGGCTTTAACAAAGAGAGCTCGGGCGGCTGTTTGTGCTTATGAGGTGTGATAAGGGCGTGGAGGAAATAATTGCAATCCCACCGTCATGGAGGTTTGGGCTTGACTCCAGGTTACATTCTCCCCGCTAGGACTTCAGAGCAGGTGGATGCACGGAGATATAGAGACTGAAATTAATTAGAATTCTCCCACTCCTCCCCTCCTCTTTTTATGCATGCCGAACCACTCAGCGCTCACGACCACGGGGCTGAGAGCCACAAAGCTGGGAGAAGGGCAGAGAATGAAAGGTTAGCTTACTGAACCAGAGAGAGAGGGAGGGAGCGGAGCGATGAGGGTGAAAGATTAATAACTGCCTCGTCCTTCACTAACAGCCTACTAGGTTTAGTTATGTTTACAGCGCGTGTGTGTGTGTGTGTGTGTGTGTGTGTGTGTGTGTGTGTGTGTCTGGTGCCTTGTGCAAAAGAATGACTTTATTCTAAATATAATACATCTACATGCTTTCTATTATTTAATTTTGCAATATACAATATGTTATATATTTTCTTACATACACCCTGCATTGCCAGCTCAATATGCTGTCATCAAAGTGTGAGTGTGTGTGTGTGTGTGTGTGTGGTGCCTTGTGCAAAACAATCACTTTTATTCTAAATATAATACATCTACATGTTTTCTATTATTTAATTTTGCAATATACAATTGCCAGCTCCATATGCTGTCATCAAAGTGTGTGTGTGTGTGTGTGTGTGTGTGTGTGTGTGTCATAGATACAGCCTGTGGTTGGTATTTGTTAAACCTGTTTTTATTTTGGAAACACCGACTGCAACCAAGGAGAAAACTATTTATGGTTCCATAATTTCTTCATAATAACCATTGAAAGAACTAATTATAGGAAAACAAAACGCCAGGAGACTTGTTTCACTTGTTTAGTTCGCGCTGAGTTTATATGCATTCAGAGATACTTTTCGGTCACTTGAGCAATAAAATGTAAAAGCAGCATCGTATAGAGACTTGGGACGTGTCCAACATCACTCATTCACTCCCAGTAGAGCAGTGAATAGAACCTCAGCAGTGGGCAGCAAATCTGCCTCCATGTTTTATTTGCCAGCACAAACATTGGAATTTGTTTCTACATATTAAACGTGATGGAAACTGAAAGCTGTAGAATTACTCAACATTTTTGTATGAATAATATCATCAGCATGTTGCATAGGAGGATTTAAAGTCTGAGGACAGATGTCGACAAAATTACGATGGTGGTAAAAGGAGGGGTTTCCCCATTCCTAATATTATAATATCTACCTATTGTTAGTAGTAATAAATACAATAAAAGCTAAGCATTTTGAAAAAGGAGTAGAAAGATGTAAAATACTCTTATAATTAATTCTTACCCCCACTCTCTATTCTATTATATTAATGTATACTAATTATTTCCTATGAAAATCTGTATGATAGTCAAAGATAGCAAACAGATGCCTATTCACAACACAGAGCAAAAGTCCACTTTTCACTCCAACGCGCCTTTTCTGGCTAAATGCTTCACTTTCAACAGCAACTTGCTCTAACTTTGTGCTTCTTGCCGTTAGGTGCTGGGCGAGCCTCCTGCAGGGCTTTATTGAAACGCGTTCGTTCACTAAGAACAGCTGCCTGCTGCGTCTGGAAACGAAACGGATTAGTTCCTTTCTAGGAAGTTTTAGGAAACTGTACCAAAAAGCAATTTATTCACCAAACACTACATGTACTGGTGATCCATAAGAACCCTCAGAAAGAGAAACACAGGAGGTTTCCTCCTCCTACCTCTGATGTGTACAGATGAATATTGCACAAAAGTTGAAATATAATGAATAGTGTGGAGGATGAGGCGACAGGATCCATCTGAGCTTCCAGGTGAATCAGGATCAGCATCAGACCCAACAACCAAAGATCCCTCAGTGGCTGCACTTAGTTCAATATAGCATTTATTTTACTTTTATTGCATTTCATGTATCAATTAACTTTTTCCAATTACACCTCACATTGCCAACACCATGCAGTTTCATCAAAATGTGTAAAATGCTGTGTGTGTGTGTGTGTGTGTGCGTGCGTACTTTCATTAGGTTTTTAATCAGGCCGTCATGCTCTCGCTTACGATTAGGTACAGCAGGCAGGGCGGCTCCAGCCGGCTGCTCCTGAACAACACCACCCCGCTAAAAGCAGATAATGCTTCGACACTCACAGACTCAAAGAAAACCAACAACCCCCCCATCCACCCCCCGCTCGCTCTCTCTAGCTCTTCCTCCTTCAACGCTACACTTCTGTGATCCAAATCAGATCGATGCTCCGCGAAAATGAAATTCCGCCATAACGGCGAGGTGGTGAGGGCCGCCCCAGGTGTGAGACGTGTTTTGTCATGTGAAAAAGGAAAACAAGGGGAACCTAATATGAGGAGCAACAATGTGATTCAGTGTTGTGTCCCCTGGCTCTATTGGAGACGTTATGAGATGCAGGAAAGGGGGAAGCAGTGCAGATGAAAACGTGTATAAACGATTGTGCCTTGTGGGTGTCTTTTTGTGAATGGATAAAAAAATGAAGTTTTAATGCGCGCGAGGAAAAGCGAAGGTTATCTTTATGTGCCGGCAGCATTTCATCCAGAGAAGGTGGTATCATGAAAATATTAGAATGGAGAGAGGATGACTGTGTAACGATCACTGTCTTGGCAGTATGATGATATTCATGAATACAGCTCAGTCCTAGACACACGATACAAAGGACACCTGTGCTCCCACACAGCGCAATCAAATCTATTGTGGAGAAAGGTAGAGAACACGTGCGTAGTAACAGAAAACAAACCATAATTACATAGACTAGTGCAGAGCCTGTTCCAAACAGGTATTTCTTGATAACAAGAGAGAACAGAGGACTCGCACACAGCTTCAATTTACTGATGATTGCAGACAGAGGCATGAACAGACTTTTTGAAGGGCACAGATGAAAAGGGGGGAAAAAAGGCACACACGGCGTGTTTTCAACACTGAAACATGTGTTTTAGCTCCTCGAACGCACTTAGGCATGTATTTTGGCTTCCAAGAGGACACTTTAGCACCTGTTTTGGATCCTAGAGGGGACTTTAGCACACATTTTACCTCCTAGAGGGCTCTTAAGCCTGCGTTTTGCCTACCAATATGGCACTTTAGCTCCCTGAAGGCCATTCTGGTTCTGGATCCGTTCAATCATATAGTTGTGAATGGTATTCATGAAGCGTGTATCTGTAAAAGCACAAAAAAAAATATGTAATCCTCATTCTGACAATAATGTAGGTCGCAGTAGTGTTCCAGAGTGCATTTCCAGTCATAAACTCCACAGGGACAGCGATAAGGAAGAAGCCCTGCAACTGGAACTTGTGTTTTTTGTGTTGCCTTCTTCTCTCTTCATTAATTTCCAGAAACAAAGCCCAGTAAACTGTTTGGCTGTAAAATGACATCATATATAACACAGCCACAATGTTGGAATCGCCAGATCACCGGACAACTTGCTGTACATAACACGCTAGAATTAATTAATTAATTGAACACATCACTGACTTGAGCCTGCAGAAAAGCAACTTGTTGGCAACTCATTATTTGGCTGGTTTCCACATATAATCATGTATTATTTTTGTACAAATCATTAACTGAGTATATTACTATAATATAATAAGAGAAAGAACAAATTCCTTTTGAAAAGTGGAAGCTTAAGTAGATTTTTTCATATTTGTCTAAAATAGTGTATGTTGAACTGTTGCATAGTCTTAAGACTGAGATAGGAAACGCATGCAAAAATAACAATTTATTAAATTTATAATTTATTTTGAAAGTGCAGTTCGTGTTCTACATATCAGTTTTGGAATTGTGTTGATAGGGCAAGTAATGAGTGATAAACTCTTACTTCATACTTTGTTCTGTAGTTTAACAACCTCGGCATGTTATTTATTTATTTTTTTATATATATATAAATAAATAAGTTTAGACCTGTTGGGTAATAGTGCTGGGATTTCCTGAGTGTCTATGAATGCATCTTAGAGTAAGACTGCTATGGTGGTAGTAGTAGTAGTGTGTTAGACTGAGGAATAAATTAGCAGCTGTACCAGCTACCGTCATAACACGTGGTTTTTGAGAGACGTTCCAATACTATTCGTTACGTCGGCTGTACGATCGTTGCAGGAATAAACGGGATAACGGAGCTATGAATTGTAATGAAAGCGCTGGGAAGCAACATGAGAAGGAGCTGTGATATGGAGCTTTACACTGTAATGAAAGGGCTGCTGCAGGATAAAGCTGTGATACATAAGTGTATGTGATGGAAAGTTTTGATGATGATGATAATGATGTTTTGAATATTTCTCCAAAAGATTCCACAAAGACGGATATCCACAAACTGAGGTTAATTTGGCTGCAGACACACAGACGCTGCTTGCTTTTATTTGGCAGTAATAATACACATTGTGGATGTGACTACTGGTCTGTTTTAATGAGATAAAGCGACACTGTGTACCACCTCCTGCCCTTTGTGATCTGGAACAGGTTCCAGAACCCTGTGAGCCTGCATAGGATACATGCTTCTGTGAATTTATGGTAAACTAGACATATTAAATTATTATATTTTGATCATGCTGAAGCTCAATATTCATAAGCATCCAGACCTGCATCCAGACCAATATGTTCATCTTCATATGCTAATCTACTGTGATACAACCTCAGCACGTTACTTTCAATGCAAACCGAATCCAAGCACAGAAAAAAAACGACATACTGTGATGAAATGCTTGGTTAGACTTTCAGAATTTTTTGCCTATAACCCATATGGTTCAAAGTGACTTTGTGATGGGGTATTGCATGCGTAACTCTGACAGATGCCCTCCTATTAAGTCTAAATGGAAACTGTTGCTTCACAGGGAGGACGCCTTCTGCCTTCTATTTCATTCCCGCCACATCTCTGCTAACGATATTATATCAGCCGGTGATCTTGAAAGGATAGGCAACCGGCACACCATGAGAACCTTTTTTTTTGTGGATTGAAAGGTGAGACAGACACTAGATTAACTTTCCTTTGGCTCCACGTGTGCCCTGCTGATGAAATCTCAGCACACCCCAGACCGACATGCGCCGCTCTCCTCTCTGCAGTGGCCTCGGGCAGTTTTTAGATGTAATAGTAAAGTTTTAATTATCTTGTGAAAAGGCCTCGCCGGGTCTGCGGGCCGACTCCATTTTCCAGCCGTTATTTGCTTGTTTTAGTGCGAGGGTCCTCGGGCGCCAGAGGGACTCTTGACCATTAGAGCCGAGCAGCCGAGCTCCGAAGCAAACGGCTCTTAAAGCTCCCGCTGTTTTAGAGGCAAATAACTTCCATTCATTGACTTGTTTATCCTCCTCCTGGGGCGAGGACATGGGATCCCTCAGTCCGGTACAGCTATAATTATCCGTTTCAGTCTCGGGATCCGGGAATGGCGCTGGCTCGCCGTCACATGACTTCAACACTATAGAAGTCTAAAAGACTTCTATATAATAATATAAATAATAATTGAGTTTGAATTTAAAGAAGAAAGTCACTGATTAAAGTGACTTTTTGATGCTGCCATGTCTGTTAAAATCACCCTATAGGATAATGAGAATTTCACTTATTTTTTGCTCAAGATACATATTTCTACTCAAGTCAGGATAAAATACCTTGACTTGGACATATTATCCAGCTTTCATTATGGAGTCGGCATTAAAAGGCTTCTGTGATGCAGATGCTCTGATGATATGATTCACGATTCTTGCATAAGTTTCTACTTGTAAGTGATAAAAGGCTTTAGGCTATGTTTTATATTCACTCAGTCTAAATTTCACAAGTTACACTTTACTAATAATAATAGTCTAATATGATGTGCTGTGCATATTAATAAAATAAATAAATACGTAGCCAAATATAAGGTAAGATAGATAAGATAAGATAAAACTTTATTGATCCCACAACTGGGAAATTTGTGTGTTACTGCAGCGTTACAGATAAAGAAAAAGAAAAATAAAGTTGAAGAAGATAAAAAAAACTATAAAAAAAATAAAAATAAAAAAACACACAACGCAATGTACAAATTCGCAGAATTTGTTGATCCGCATACACAGTATGCATTATCAACATAGAATGGAGAGAAAATGCTAATAAATAGTAAGAAAAAAGTATGCGTAAGCAAGGCATATATACATACATACATGCACATACATACCTACATACATACACATACACACATATTTGCATATATATATATGGACATGCGTATCCACGCACATACCCACATGTACACATACATAGCTAATGCACACTTAAGGTGCAGGGTGAGTGTGAAGAGAAAAAAGAAAAGTGACCAGTGAAAAAGTGACAACAGTGAGGGTTATTTGTATGTGTTGTTATAAAGTCTTATTGCTGTTGGGATGAATGATCTGCAGAAGCGCTCCTTCTTGCAGCGAGGGTGTTTGAGTCTCTGGCTGAAGGAGCTGCTCAGCGCACCCACCACCCCATGCAGAGGGTGATGGGGGTTGTCCATGATGGATGTCAGCTTTGCCAACATCCTCCTCTCTCCAAATATAAATAAATAAGGAAAAACGAAGTTGGAAAGGAAAGTGATGGTAGAGAAATATGCAACCTGAGAAATTTGATTTACCTGACATTTTTTTTACTTAAAGTAATTTATGTTGTGAAAGTACAGTTTAAACCAGTTACACTAGAATGTTGACCTGAGCCGTTTATTCTTTAATATAATGTTGTCCACTGTCAATTCCTGTTTGATTGAAATGATCTCTGCAACACGACTTAGGCCCTTATTTTATTAGGTTGATGATATGGTAAAACTGTAAAAGCATAGCTTCAGTCTGCAGGCATGTGGCTGGTACAGATCAGGTTGGCAGATCTCCATCAGTAGCAGACTCTGCGTGATGGTCTAGAGTCTGGTGGTCTGGCGGCGTGGAGGTCTGCGGGTCGCAGACCAAAGACAGGTGTGGTCACTGGTATTTAGGCCATCCAGGGACCAGTTTAGCCCCGTGTGATTGTGAAACCGATGAAAATGAGCTTTTAATCTGCGCCTAGTGAAGCGGCATTCTCCGCAGCTACCTCCATTATCCGCCCTCATCCCCCCCTAAGCTGAGGATCCAGACAGACCCACGGGGGCTCGCGTCTGAGTTTTTTAGGAGCGACGGAGCCATTCAGGACCGCGACCCAGATGCCCCTGATCCCTACTGTCTGTCGCGCCGCTCGTTTTGGGCCTGAAATGTGCTCATCTCCGTCTAGGGTCTACCCCCCCCTCGTCCTGACACAATAAGAAAAAGCTCTTCTTACTCCTTGTAATGGAAAATAAATGAATAATAACATCAGGTGTGGATGTTCTTTATGATAAGTGAATATTTTTCTACTGTCACAACTGCTCTCGTCTTGTTCTGTGGTCGTGAAGCTAGTGGCTGTTGGATTACAGTTGCCATGGTTTCTTCTGTTTTTGATCATTCTTATATAATGGTATTGGTGGCTGGTTGCTGTGAAACACACACACACACACACACACACACACACACACGCATGCATGCACGCTCACAGTTTGTGTCAGTAAATGTTGCTAACCACCCCCACATCCTTGTCCTTCGTCGAAGAGAGCAGCCTGAGGACAAACAACAGCTCCTCTCACATCATCTTGCTCTCTCCTATATTCATCACACCCTCTCTCTCTCTCTCTCTCTCCTTATCACTCACTCCTTCCCTCCACCTCCCTCCTGCCCTTCTTTCAGCTTTATTGTCACCGTTCTGTCTCCTCTCCTGCCCCAGTTCTCCCTCAATCCACTTTATCTCTCTCCAGTCATTGCTGTATTGATTTTCGCAGGCCTCTCCTGTCATATCTCCATATCTCTTAATTCGCACACTCACTCCATCACTCCTCGACTCGCTAGGATTGTTTCCATTTCTGCACACACACACACACACACACACACACACACACACACACACACACACACACACACACACAATCTCTCCCTCCATCTTTATCACTTTTCTATCTGCAGCTATCTCTGTCGGGCATGGACTCTATCTCTCGTTCCCATCTGGATATGATCATTCTGAATCCTTTTTTTTCCCTATATTTCGATCAATCTCCTTTTCGAGTATCTCCGTCCCCCTGATCTGTGCCTCATTCACTTTCCAAACATCTATTCCGCTCAATTTCACCTCTCTCTCTCTCGCCTCCCTGTCCATGTCCTAGCTTTTGTTGTGACTTTTCTGTTGTGACTTCACACACGTGCTGGCGCCTGCTGTGGCGTTGGTGTGTGTTTGTGTTGCCTGAAGGCGCCGCATAGCTGCAGAGTGTTTGTAGGGGGCGAAAAAAAAACATGGATAATACAGCTTTCTCTCCGATGGGATCAGTGTGAACCCCTCACTGTGTGTCGGTGCTGATGATGATTTAAATCTATTGATATGACGGAGCCGTCGCTGCGGAGGTAAAACAAACACCTCCAGCATGTGAACATGTGAATCAACAGAGGCTGAAACGTGTTCATGCAAAAATACAACACACAGATCAGGTTTTCAGAGGATGCATGCAAAGATGCATACACTACTGTTCAAAAGTTTGGAGTCACTTAGAAATATCGTAATTTTTGAAAGAAAAACATTCATTTTCAATGAAGACAACATTAAACTGATTAGAAATACACTCTATGCATTGCTAATGGGGTAGAATAATGTTCTTGCTGCAAATATCTGGTTTTTATTGCAATATCTACATGGGTGTATAGAAGCATCTACCACTGCAATGCTCTCATGGTACACTGTGTTTGATAATTGCATTAGAAGCTAATGGGTGATAAGAAATCTCTTGTGCAATTATGGTAAAACAGTTTAGCTGGTTAGATGGAGAATTCTTTGATTGCAGTGTTTGTTTTTTGTTTTTTTTGCGATTGACTGGAAATATGGAGAGAACATGACCATTTAGATGCAATGTAATGGTCTTACAGAAAATCCTGATCCCCTGTTAATGTTTTTATATGATTTATTTAATAGATAATAGATTATGTTTATCGAATCATACTATCATGTTTTTAAATTAATTCTAAACTAATCAGAAAGACATCATTGATATCAACAGGATGGTCAAATTTGGCCTATATTAACATGGCTGCCATACAGCACAACCTCAACGTCACAGACTGTTTTCAGCCATATTGACATAAATCATTAGGAAAACACAGATAATACCAATGATGCTTTTTAAGGTTGAAACAGGGTCAGAATGCTGCTGGCTCACTATAAAGATGCTGCTGCACTTAATTTATATCATTTGCAGCATCTTACCTAGAATTTCATGTCAATATGGCTGCTGTGAGAAAGGCCTTTTGTTGATTTGACCCTGAGATTTTGTACAATAAGAAAATATAGAAAACAACCACATGTAATAAAACTGAGAAGAAACATACACTACACAAGTCATAGTCTATAGTGTTACACCGTTGTATTGTTGGTAATATAGAACCTATTTTTTCAGTTTCTTCTTCACAGGCTTGTCTTGTCTGTTTGAGAACCAATTTGTTCTCGACTTAATGCTGTTTTTTCAAATAATAGAGAATGAATTTAATTGGGGAAAAAAGAAGCTGCAAGTCGATTGAGCGATCTACAGTAAACCAGGTGGGGGCTGCTGGAGTCAGCACCTCAACAAGGTGTGTGTGTGTGTGTGTGTGTGTGTGTGTGTGTGTGTGTGTGTGTGTATGTGTGTGTGTGTGTGTGTGTGTGTGTGTGGCTGAAAAATCTCGTCTCTGCACACGACGCTGTCAGATGTCTCATCCTCAGCCTGTTTTATATATCATATTCCAACACAAATCATGAACCCGTTCAAGTGGTGGAGATCTGTAACGTCCACAGCTTTATTTTTGTGGGCTGGACGTCCACCTGAAATACACACCGTGCTGTGTGATAAGCAAATTGTCACATGTCCTGAAGAAATCCTAGCCTGGGTTTTCACCCATCCTTCCTCGCATGCAAATTCACTTCGCTCTGCAATTCAGTCTAACTCCAAGAACCCAATTTTCCCCTTCAGCAAAACGATGATGGAACACAGAAGTGACTGTGTTGATAACTGTGGATCCGACATGGTGGCAGACTGTAATTTATTTCCATGCAGCAGGTATTTTTGAAACCAGATACGTACCCAGTTAAAAAAAAAAATACTGTCTGTATCATTTGAGTGATTAAAAATATCTCCAACCACCTGAAGCCGCAAAATCCACCTCAAACTATGTCATGCACATGCCAAAGCAGCAGGTGGCGATAGCACTCGTCACAGGAGGATAATTTTAGCCAATCACAAGGCTAGAGTGCTCCACCAGTCTCCATGGATACGACTTCCTAATTTACGTTTTTGCAGAAATTATATCTATGAAACAGTGGAGCTAATCAGACAGTTAGAAATTCTATTCTGAAAATTTCTCATTTTAGAAATAGGGTCAAATAGGAGAAGGTATTTCTTCTTGATTATATAGTAGGATGTAGTACAATAATATAATAGTCCTGTAGGTGGCAGCAATGCAACTTTTTGGATGCCGGCTGCCTTAAAACCCAGAAGAAGAAGAAAAAGTAGTTTTCTCATCTACACATCACTGCTGAAAATGGCCTTTTTTTAAAAAAAAGTCTCCCTGAACTCCAGTTACAATACATTGATATATAATATATATATTATTAATATTAATACATTAATATATAACACCTATATAACAGTGGAGCCCAGGACTGTGTGAATGAAATTTATTTCAAACAATTTTATTCATCCCATTTATTTATAGTATAAATATATACTCGTGTTTGTGGACGGTCCCTTAATCAGCATTGATATGAGGTCTGGTGTTGGCCAGATTAAAGAAATACTGCGTTAGAGACACCTCCTGTCACTATAAGCACATAATGAAGGGATGAACTGCACACGCTGTGGCTTCAAAAACCCCACCTGATGATTTTAGGTGGCGGCCGTCATTGTAAAGCTATTTTCACAGTGTCATTTGTATCCCAGCCAGGCCGAAGCTACAGGACATGACACTGGACAGGAGCCAGAAGCGAGCGCCCGGCGGCATCTGTTGGTCAGTCCTTCAGGAACCGGGTTACTGACGTCCGTCCGCACTCACCTGTCCAGTCCTCCTCATCACCTCCGAGTCCGTTTCTCCCTCCACCAACTGCTGTTCACTTCTTCTTCTTCCCAGTCCCTCCATCTGTTCCCACCTTTTCCACCAGCATCACCTGCGGTTTCCCTCCCACTCCCATCCCATTTTGTTTTTTGTCTTTTTTGTCTCTTCTCACATCATCACCCTTTTTTTTTTGTCCTCCGTGTGTCTCTTGCCAATCTTCCCGTCTCTGCTGCTTCCAGCCTCCTATTTCTTTTCTTATCCTTCAATTTCACTGTTGCTTTTCCACCCCTCCCCCACCACATCCTCCTCCTGCTCGCCAACCCGCTCATGTCTGGGTCTGTTTCCACCGATAAGACTCTCACTTACACACACACACACACACACACACACACACACACACACAGAAGAGAGATAACAATATTTAATTGCCAATATAGTTAGCATCACAACTAACTGCTTTTCTGTCTTCCATAATATCGCCACTAATTAATGTGACGCCGGTGATTTTTTTTCTCTGAGCCACATAATGAGGAAAGAGAAAAGAAGAGGATTGAGCGAGCAAATGAAAAATTCTTAGTTTTTTCCTGTTTTTCTTACTTTGTTTAGAATTGCACCAGAAAACAAAGGTATTACCTGACATGATGTGTGTGGTGAATAAGCATCTTGAGTGAAGTGTTTCTGACTGGGCTGCAAACAAAAAAAAAAAAAGAAACTTAAATCTAATTAAAGGTTTGAGGAGAAATATGTTCTATAACGGTTGTTGTTAAAGCAAGTACTTTAAAATACAGAAAATTCTGCAAACTCACAGTATTGCAGTAACACACGTGTCGCTCGCCCTTAATCTTCTCGCTCAAAAATGTATTTAAGCCTTATTTCTCAGCACATAATAAAAAGCAGTGTGTGTCAAGGTTTTACAATTTCCCGCTTTCTAATTTTCTCTGAATGAAAAGCCTTCGTTTAGTCTGATCTCACGCATGAGAGAAAAAGTGAAATAGCAGTTAAATAAAAGAAAATGTAATCAAAACTAATAAAAATATGAATATCCTCCTCATAATTAGATTTAATGTGCCAGTTGGGTGAAGGTATTGGCAGCTCGGTTTATGTTTTGGAGTTTCAGACCGTGACATCCACAGTATAGAGTTACTTGATGGGAAATAGCTGAGGTCATATGAGATGAGAGGTATTTTTGTGAGTGTGACCACGGTCGGAGATGAAATTCCGCTCGGCTCTGGACTGTCTCCCCCGCGAATATGCGGAAAAGGCGGAGAAGTTGCCAAACACAACAGCAGCGGACCAGGCCGTGATTAGTTTCATGACTCTGTCGCTGAGAGAGCGCCTGCAGGAGGAAAAAAAAGACGTTTGCACCTTTAAGTCAAATTTTCTGTTTCATCGTTGAGAACCTGCTCTTATAATGGAATTAATCTGCATATATCGAGATTCTTAAGCCGTAAGGTGACAAGGAAAAGTGAGTGTGAATATGAATCATTCCCATATCTAAAAGAAAACCTGTTAAGTTTGAAGATAATGGAAAAAAATCCCCTTTTTATCACAGACACTTTAGTATTTTTTTGGGCTCTATAATGAGTGCATTTGAATCCTCGATGTGTTATTTGCAACATTCAGGCAGTTTTTCCGTAAACGCCTGTGATTTACGCTGCTCGGTTCCTGTGATGTACCATCCAAGCCATCTGATACGTTTATGCGTGACCCGCGTTCCAACATACAGTCACAACTCAAATGTCATCCTATTCTTTCCTAAATGTCAGTGCAAATGACATTCTCTCCCTCTTTTTGGGGGGGCTTTTCAGAAAGAAGACTTGCCGCTCTGCTACCGTGGGTGACCCACGCAGGGGGAATCGCATCCTTACATATGCGGCCGTAATCTTCCCGCTCGGCGCCCGGCGTGAAGACGCGTTGGAGGATACGTCTCCGCCGAGGAGGAGGAGGAACCAAACAAAATGCCAGATTCCTCGGTGGAGCTCAGCAGATTATTACACGACCTTGACGTAGGAGGTGTAGCGACAGGAAGCTGTGATCTTTGAAGTGAGCTGCATTTATGGGGATTAATACTTCAGCTTTAATATTGTTACAATATGGTGGCACATAAAAGACAATTTAAAGTCATGTTGAGTACCTTTTTGTATATATGTATATATTTAAATATATATGTGTGTGTGTGTGTGTGTGTGTGTGTATAGACAAAAAAACACCATCTGCTCCTTGGTGGTGCAGTCCATAACGTCTGAGGTAGTGAAAGAAAACTGCTCGGATGCAAAACGTGGCAGATGTTGTCCCCTCATTTCCTAATGTGGGAATAAAAGGGGTTTACTCTCACCGCTTGACAGTCACAGTATTAGTTTCTATGTAGGAAATTAACCAGTAGAAGGAGCTGTTATTACCTGTTGTGAGTCATGTGTGACCTAATTGAGACCTGGTCACATGACCAGCAGGTGACGAGGTGATAAAAGCTGTAACCTGCATTACAGAGTCATCTCTTTCAGCCTGTTATCACTCTCCCTGTTATCCAGGTACAGCTAAGTAGTGCAAATATAATGGTAATGTTTAGTGGGTTATGTTTTATCTCTTTGTACAGGTTGTACTTTGTGGCTGCTGGTTTGGATGTTAAGGGTCAATCAGATGTGTTTAGAATAGTATAGCAATTTTTGCTTAATATCATTTAAGTGCAAAGTCTGCTTCTACTAGTTCTAATGAGGTATGTGCAGACCAGAGCAGCCACTGTTTTCTGCTTTTTTGTTTTACTTGTCTTCATTCATTAAAATCTTAAAGCAGGTCACTGTTGTTGCAGAGCACCTGTTATTACTGTATGCTGCTTCTGTGTGCATTGATTTAGATGAAAAAACTCTCCTGTCTCTTGTCTCTATTCACAGCTGAATGATTTTGGGGAAGGTTCTGTTTCTTCCTTCTGTGGTTGAACTGCACTGGTGATCTTGTGGTGTATAACCGACATGTTTTTTAGTGAATACTGTAGATATTAGCTAAAGTGAATGTTTATTTGGGGAGGTTTTAAAGGCCTCTTGGATTTGTCCTCCCTTTCACCTGGTGGGGAGCACCAATGATTTTCTACCCTGCCTTTGTAATAATGTTGTTGAAATCAATTTTACACAAAATCTACTTCTGAAATTGTTCCTGACAAGGGAGGCCACATGGCTGGTTAGAAGTGTATATATGGGTTTCCTCTTGGAGGAATGATAACACCGGTGCCTTTTGTGCCTGCTACCACATTAATATAGTCGTGGAGCCAGGATCTCTGAACCTTCAGCCTGTCTCGACCAGAAGGCGCTGCGAGCAGATGTAGATATGCACCGCTCATCTGATGCAGAATGCTCCCCCTGGCCGATATCAGATCAGAGATACCTCTGTTTGACTTGGTCGTGACAGTGGCACATTCATCTGTAAATAAGCCACTTGTAATTGACAGAAAAATAGATCTGCTGGAGTCCGGTGCAGTATTATCTGTTTCTCAGTGTAAACTGAAGAAATCCATATTTCTGCATTCACACATACTGAGCAAACTGCATGGATCTGATCACATGACTAAAACCTGTTCATTCAACCACTGTCCAAGTCTTGGTTTCATGTTTAGTGGAGGTGTGACTGCCTGTTTTGGGTCCTCAGTAAGTTCATAATATAAATACTGCAGGAGGTATGTTGCCATATTTAGTTTTTGATTGATTGACAAAGCAACGCAACTTGATGCAATGCATGAACATTAGTATTTTATTCTCTAATGAAAAATTGGCCTCATGATGATCACTGATGGGATTCGGTATATAAAGCATATTAACGTGCAAAATAGGATGTACTCTAAACACCAAACAGTTTATTTGTCTGTTATGGTAATGTTCCTACCCCTGGTTAAAGTGATTAGTTTTCTAAAATTCTAGATTCTAAAATGTTGACATGATTATAAAGTGCATTCTTGACAGCAGCCATTATTTTTTTTCCTCTTTTACGTTTTCACAGATTTAGGAGCTATTTTTTTAGCATTGAAATGTGTAAAAAAAAATTTAAATCAACAAGTTAGGAGATACTTTCCACTAATGTGGCATCAATTTTGGCTATAGTATATTTTTGGATGCGTGAATACAGAACATATATGTGATATGTATGTTTATATGCATATTATGTTTTATGTGCTGGGTGGAATGGCACCTGAATTCATTCAGGGTCACAGGCCAGACTTTTCCATTCCTACAATGAGTTGTTTACTGACCGTGTGTGTGTGTGTGTGTGTGTGTGTGTGTGTGTGTGAACCTGACTTCCCCATGATCTGATTCACCCTGACAAGGCAACAGGACGAACAATAAAAATGTCTATTTCCTCTCGCTCCCAGCGTGCCTGTGGCGGAGTGGAGGAGGCGATTAGACACAACAAACCCACACGAAGAATGACATTCCCAAAGAGTCATTTTTGGAATCTAAATCCCCTTTTCTGAATCCATACTAAGTCACTATATCAGGAACGGATATAGTATCTTTGAGATTTAGGATGCTGCAGAAGACAATTTACATGCACCAGGGAAGCTGTTTATTCTCTCCAAAATAACACGTCTTCTTTTTTTAGCTCCTGTTGTCTCCTGTCTGTCACAGAGTAAAGGATCAGGTTTTTTTTTTATTCTGAAAATTTATTCCCAAACAATCTTTGAAACAACTCAGTGGTTTTTAGAGTGTGAAAATACATAGCATTGCTCTGAAGGTATTTCTAGAATCCTCAAAGACCCGTCAACAGTTTTTCACCAACATTTCCCATCTGTATGATTTTTCACGCGTTTCCCAAACTCTATTTTCCAATTCCAGCCATCGCATGCCCGACGTCAACATCTTTTTGTGTATTAAATTGAGAGTAACATTAATATAAAACAGATATCACCAGTCACGATGCCACGAAGAACATCAGGAAATTACCTTTACAGAAAATCTATTTCTTAACTCTGTAATATCTCCGCCAAACATTTCCTTTTTTTAAGTATTCATACACACATTTAGAATTCTTATTTATTTATTTCTTCTTCTCTCCATTTTTTTTTTCCCCGGTCCCTAATCCCTGTTCTCAGACCTCTTCGTTTTTCTCCCTGACAGGACGTTTGCAGAGAGCCCCTAAGCCGTAAACCAGGCGGCAGAGTGGATTGTGAATCCAAACAGCCGGAGCAGCAGATAGGCAGGAGCTGAGGAGAGGGAGGGAAGGAGGGAGGGTTGTGTGAGAGGGAGAGAGAAAGAGAGAGAGAGAGAGAGAGAGAGGGGGGGGGGTGAAATGAAAAGCGTGCCAGGCGGGAGCGAGGCGCTCACACTGGAGGAGGCGGCAGCAGCTCCGGCAGCAGCTCACTCCTTCCCCGTCCTCCCTCTCCTCTCTCGTGATCCCAGCTCCACGCCGGAGGAGATGGAGGCTGCCCTGACCCGCTGAGGAGCCCTGTCTCAAGGAGAGGAGAACCTCACACCCACCGGCCCCCCCCTCCCCCTTTCCCCTCCTCCCTTCCCCCCCTTTCCCTCCCCTTCCCCTCCTTTCCTGCGAGAGCCTGGATCTCTTTTTTATTGTTATTATTTTAAGCAGGGGGGGAATAACCATCCAGGGGTGAAAGGAGGTGTTTACACAGGGAAAAAAAGGTGGGGGGGGGAAGAAGAGGGGGGGTTTGGTACAGCTGCTGATGCCAGGGTCTGAGACCTGGACACACTGAGGGAGACCTGAGGACACGTGTGGAGCGGCAACTTGTGGACCAGGAGGGACGGAGGACACATCCACACACACACAGCTGGACAGATGAGGAGGCACCAGGCACCACAATCCAGCCCTGGGTACGTCCACTACACACACACACACACACACACACACACACACACACATGCAAGCGTGAGTGTTTCATGATCAATGAATTCTGTGTTTTCCACCGATAAAACACAGACTCAGTGGCAACGCAACAGTGTGTGTTTGCAGATCTTCAGCGTTGACGAGTATCCACCCTGACAAGTCTCCCTAGTTGCCCTCAGATATTTGCAGCAAAAGGAGGACAGATTATGTTTGTGTGTGTGTGTGTGTGTGTGTGTGTGTGTGTGTGTGTGTGTGTGTGTGTGTGTGTGTGTGTGTGTGTGTCTTCCTACCGTCTCCGGCTAACGTTATTGTACAACCACTGGAGGCGTTTCATAATGGGTTCTTTAAGCTGTCAGAGTGATGCATGCTGATAAACGTCCATTGGTGGCATGTTGTCATGTTTCAGCCGGCCGGACAAATTAAAAACATGAACATGGCGTTTGTTTCCGTGGCTGTAACATTGATCATTACATCAACTTTTTTTTTTTTTCTTAACGGAGTCGTAAATTGTGCACAATAAAAACAGGTGAAGGGATAAGTTGGCTGCTGCAGGACTTGTTTGTGACTCTGAGACGTGTATAGCCTCCCCCCCTCCCCCCTCGTCCCCCCCGTGCTGCACCGCAGGACGCCATGTGTGGTAACGTGACATGTGTCGCCATGTGTAGTGTCGGGTTGTGGCACGGCGCATATGGCTCAGGACAGCAGGTCTGAGCGTGAGGTGCTGCTCTCTCTCTCTCTCTCTCTCTCCTTCTTTCTCTTTCTATTCCCTCCTTTCTCCACCATCCTCAGTCTTTCTCTGTTTCCAATTACAGGCTGTCACCTCTCCCTGCCCCCCCCCCCCCTCTCTCTGATCCTATCTGCATTCTCCTGCTAAGCAATTACCTTTACCTGACTCTGCCTCTCCGGACAAAATGACCTGCTAGTTTCCTGTCTTCCTTTCCAACAATCAGAGTGAGGAATGGGCAGTTCTTACAGAGAAGAACCTGAGCACAGAGCAAGTAATCGGCTTATTATTCCTGCTTCTTTAATAACTTGCTTTGTAACTTTATCGCTCCTCCGTCTCTTTCTCTATCTAACCTGTAACCATTCCACCTTTACAGCCTCCTTTTAATACAATAGCACAACTCCCAGACACACACTCCCACAGGCGGTATAATCATTTTAGCAGAAGCAGTGTGACAGCTACCTGAAGCACAGCATCAGCGTCCTATCTGCTGCCAAGCCTGCAAAACGGCGTGAAAATAAAAAAAAATAAAATAAAAGCACAAGGATGTTGAGGGTGTGAGACTGGAAATAAGCCATCGTAGGATCAGAGAGTGGGAGCATGAGAGGAGGAACAGCAGAAATGTGGGTGGGAATGCTCGGCCCGAACGTGTTTTGAATGTGAGTGATGGACACAGCAGTAAAGTGATGGATTTCGCCCCCATACCTGCCCCCACCCTCCCCACCCACCCACCCACACACACACACACACACACACACACACACACACACAGAAACACAGATCACAAGCAGAGGGTGTTTGATTTATTGATGTAAAAAATACCCTCCTGTTATAAATCTGGTTCATCACGTTATGTTTTATCTTCATGATAACGTTGAAATCTTATTATCAATCCTCAGGAAATGATCTCATCATCCTGTGAAAATAATGGCCCATTAAAAAAGGATTTGACAGCGGATAACGCATACATAGATTGATTATTAAAGTGGCTTTAGGCAACTTTAAACCTGGCTTCTATGGTGTTAACGCAACACTTACATTATCTGGAGTTGAATGAATTGGTCAGGAGCAGTTCCCTTCCATCACTTTTCCAGGTCATCGTCTTATAAATAACTAATTAATTCATAATACTCAATTAGGAATCAACATGTTGTTTGGACTGAAGATCCTGAAACTTTATTGATATGCACAAGATGTTACAACAAGTTATAATTTAAGCATAACCTGTGAAATTTAGAGTGAATTACTTTAAAAGATTGTAGCCCAAAGCATTCATCACTCACCAGTAGAAACGGATTAAAGAATCCTATTCAGAGCTTCTTCTGCGCCGTAGATTCGTGCTTCTGAAGCAGCTGCCGTCATGAACGCTTGTTAAAATGCTCAAGTCAGGCTTTTTTTATCCTGACTTAAAATGGCCTATGTCAAGTGGCCATTGTCCTATAGGTCGTATAAAGTATGATCCTTTCAGGATTAAGGTGGTTTCACCAGACGTAGCAGCAGGATGAGGAGACGATATCAGAAAATGACTTTGGCCGTTATTTTAATAGGGTGAAGATATTTAAAGCTGTTCCAATCCATAATGTACATCAACAATGGAGCAAATGACTGTCTAATGTTAAAGGTAAAAAGGTGCTGTTGAACATAGCATTTTGCACCTTTTTAAAAGGTCAGATTATTTCCTTTTGAGATTTTTGGAAACTGAAACAGAACTCAAAGAGCGAATGTCGGGTAGACAGCGAAAGAGCGGTTCAATTAAATATAAAAGAAATCACATAAATGCTAATATAAAGTGCCAATATGAAGATAATTCAAATAACAATGTAGTCTCAATTATATAAATGTGTATTATAAATGTAAGTCCCTGTGGTTTGATGGGACAGTTTGTAGAACCTGTGACCTGTCAAAGGTGAAACAGGAAGTTTATAGAGTTATAACACACAGTTTACATATAAACTCTATATGAGTCACTCTTCATTTTCTCTCCTCTGTGATCATCAGGCTGCTTATTTCCCATGTCTGGCTTCTATTAGGCAATGACACTGCATTTCCAGATCCCAGCAATTAAAATGCCGAATGCAGTTCATAATCAGTTCGTAACGTCTGGAGCTATAAAAAAAATAAAACAACCTTTTCTATGTTTTACGACACCGGAGTTTCCCTTTTTGAGGCTTAAAAACTCTCCGTGAGCAAAGAGTTCACCAGACGCAGACGGTCAAGGTGCTGCTGGAGGGAGGAAAGGAGAAATGATGGGCTGCGTGGGGAGAGGATTTGATCGGGAAAGGTAACCGAGGGGAGGTGGAAGCAGTGTTTGATGTGTGTGTGTGTGCACAAGTGTGTGTGTGAGGATGGTGGTTGACCTTGAGAAAATGCACCAAGGATCTTTTAGATGTATGGAAGTTTGCTGCCATTAGACTGCTGAATGGTGAGGATGAACAGGCAAGGGCAAAGGCACACACACAAACACACACACACACACACACACACTCACACACACACACACACACACACACACAATAAAACACCGGTCTTCATTAAACCGTGGAATTACAGTACACAGCTTCCAGGGTCAAAGAGCGTGATCCCGCTCAATAATGAACAAGCCAGCCTCGCGTTCCAGGCCGTGGAATAACCAGCGGGTGAGGAGTAAAACTCAGTCTCCTTCACCGCGTTGAAACGACCTCCTGACTTCCTCCTCCTCCCACTCGCCGTTTCTCTCTCTCTCTCTCTCTTTCCTTCCACTCTTCCCGAGAAATTATTCCCTTTCCCCCTGTTTTCCCTCATTCCGCCCTTTCACGTTCCATTTAACGCTCTTTGATTTACCTTCCCGCTGGCGTGTGACCCTGGTTTCCTTCCATCCGTCCGTCCTCTGCTCTTCTTCTCCGTTCCTTCCAGTTAGCTGCTCAGGTCTGATAGGAACGTTTTTTTAAGGTCACCTGATATCTATTATGATTGAGCATTTAGCGATGCTCCATTATTCAGCCTGACACAACCGTCGCTAAATGATGACTGAATCACAGCTCCACCTGCTGAGGAACCCCGGCCCCTCAGACTCTGCCCGTCCCACTTCTGCTGCTGTTTTGATATTTCAGCACTGAGAGGTTACTCAGTCAGATATTGATTGATTGCAAAGGGTCTCTCAGTTCACAGTTCACGAGGCATCTGTGTCACCAGCGATTTACAGCGGAGCGAGTCGGTTACGTAGTTTGTCTCTGTCTTGTTCGCGAGGCGTCTTCTCCTCCTCCTTCTTCTTCTTCTCGTCTCGCTTTGAGTCGTCTTAACAAGAAATCTCCTTCAACCGCAAAAAGAGCTGTTCGCCCCAAACATCACATAACTGCTGTTAATGAATTACAATGCAAAGTTTAGTTTTTTTACAATGCGCACATTTATGCACTTTATCGACCTTGAAGCTAAGCCCTGATCAGGCTCGACTCCAGATTCTCTGTCCAATCAGTAAATGTAGGTGGACTGGTATTAAAGTGATGGCTCCTACGACTATTTACCCATAAAATAAATTGACAATATGAGATGCATCTTCTTTTTTGGACTCTGTGTGTGTTGTTATTTTATTTATTTATTTTTTTGGTGAATTATTCCAGTCCTCCATAAGCTTAAATCAGCTATAGCCAATATTTTTCTGCAAATATATCAAACTAGAAGGACACTCGGGCAGCGCCAAGGCAACAGAGTTTTCTCAACCGCTCGTCCCCTTATTAACGTTCCATTGACCTGCAGCTGACATTTATTGCCTCTAAGACACTAAAACAATCATTGCACAAATTTCATAAAGGGAATCCACCTCGAAGTCGAACAGGTTCATCCTTGGCACGTTACCGCTAAGTTAAGCAGAAATTCCAACAGTAGTTTTTAGATAAACAGACATACGGCAGGAAAAATCCCCCTCAGGAATGTGATGGCGGGTTTTCTGCTGTGAGAGGCGTCGCTCGCGGTGAAGAAGCTGCAGAGAATCGTCGCCAACCCGCGCTTCCTCTGGGCTTTTAACGAGCTGCACAGCGACTTCCAGCTCATTATTGAGCCGTCCCGCTGCAACTCGAACCCTCGCTGAGGCGGGCTGGTTTTTGGAATGATAATGGTTTATCAGATTAGGATAATTACCAACAGTTGAAAGAAATAGAAGCCGTCCGTTGATGGCTCTGACTCGGTCCTGGTTGATGCTGCACACAAAAATCTGTGACTTTTCTGTGTTAATTATCCCAATGAGACTACTAAAAGCTGAAAAATATTACACTACCTGTTGGAAAAAACAGCTCCCTATACTTGAGGTTTGATTGACCTTTGCCTTAATGTGAATCGGTGCAGGCTGCATGAAAATCATCAGCAGAGAAGGTGAGTGTGTGTTAATGAGCTCCTCCTCTAATCAGCTGTTGCCATGAGTCCACAAACTGTGTGCATGTATGTTTGCACGAGCGCGTGCGTGCATGTGTGTGTGTGTGTGTGTGTGTGTGTGTGTGTGTGTGTGTGTGTGTGTGTGTGTGTGTGTGTGTGTGTGTGTGTGTGTGTGTGTGTGTGTGTGTGTGTGTCCAACCTCTCATTACCGGCTCTGCTTGAATTGAGGTCTTGCGTTGCTCAGACTTCATTAAATGTTGATGTGGGTCATCAAGTTTGTAGCTCTGCTCACCTGTGCTTCCTGTCCCTCTGCAGATGTTAATGCAGGTCAATGAGATCATCCTTGGCGTGTGTTTGTGTGTGTGTGTGTGTGTGTGTGTGTGCGTGCGTGCATGCGTGTTTGTGTAAGTGGGGGTGCACCCTTTGCCCATATCTCGCATTGTTAATTGAATGTTAATGAAGGTTAAACAGTATCACCTTACTGTTTTAATAATGTAGCTCAATTAATGAACACACGCACGGCGCACGGCGCTCCACTTTCTTTACTCAACTTTTCCCATCCCTCTCCATTTCTTCTTGTGTGTGTCTGTGTGTGTGTGTGTGTGTGTGTGTGTGTGTGTGTGTGTGTGTGTGTGTGTGTGTGTGAGACAGAAAACTGATTTCAGTCATTCTGATGCCGCTGTGTTTCAAATTGATGTGATATGCTACTATATTTTGAAATTTGAAGATACAGCAGTCTTAAAATTAACATCCTGTAGACTGTGTGTGTGTGTGTGTGTGCGTGTAAGTTGCCATCTAATGCCATCTGTAGTGCACCCTTGGGGCAGGGGGACGTTATTCATTAACTCCAACCACATGACTCCCAGGCAAGCGCGGCGTCGCGGCGTGAGCGTGTGTGTGGAGCGTGCTCTCACACACATAAAATCAATCAGTCCTCGCTTTTCTCCTCTTCTCTCTCTCTGCGTCTCCCGTGCGTTTCACTCTTTCATCCGCGATTCTCAGTAGATGAACGACTTTCTGATCCGTAAGGACTTAATGAATGCTATATTGCAATTGATTTCCCCTCAGTTTGTCCGGGCACAATACAAACCGCGTTTCCCCGCGCTCAGCTGATGGCCGTGATGGAGTGCTGTGCCCCGGCGCTCTAAATTGGATTTTGATGATTCAAGTATCATTTCTTGAACAGTGCTCACTGCTCCCTGCAGAAATTAAAATGTGACGCCCTCTGTGAAAGTCTGGGAGTAAAAGGTTGAGAGGAAAAAAAAAAAAAAAAGTTTGGTGTTTTAGCTGAAACGTCTCAAATAATCCGATGAGAAATGTGATCTTTATTCCGCTCTGACAGCACTCTAAAATATCATGCAGGCGTTTTGTGGACTCAACTCATATATCGACACTTAGCCTAACTTATATAGATATATCAGTTTTATAATTTCAATTAAATTCAACCTAAAATATCTAGTTTTTATTTCTACACCCTCTCAGGAGATCGCATTTATGAGCTTTTCGACTCAGTCTTCATGATTTAAAATGTTGAGTTGAATAAAATGAAAAAAATTTCCCAGCATGCATTGGTTCGAGCTTAAAACGAAAAACTCTTTTGTAGTTTGATGAAAACGCAGGCTACATGATGCAAACTTCCCGTTCATGTTACAACAAACCATGATAAAGATCGTCATTAATTCCAGTCTCTACATGGTGCACTACCATGAAAGTAAAATCTCTGAGAGCAGCTTTATATGTGATTTTTAATGTCACATCAAAAACTAAGAAAGATCAAATTAAGAAAATATAAATAACGATAAGTACAGAGTCGTAATTGGATTAATGATCCCAAACACTGTGAGACCAGTTGAAGGAATCAACAAAAATTCTTTTACTAAACGACTATACAACAAGTAATATTTAGTCAAGATAACTTTTGGCAGCATTAGAAGAACCTTCTGTATTTTCCTGTAAGATTTTTAAGGTGGCTCTTTCACTCCCAGACAAGAAGTGATTTCCTTCAACTGGGACTCAAACACAGTTCTGCTGCTTATGAGGCTAATGCTCTACCCCCTACACCACCAACATTTAACTTTTAACATTAATAGCAATGATAATTTTTATAGAGATACCTGAGCCTATAGATAATAACAACAGCTATGTGACCAGTAGAAAGATGTGTTTCATGTGTGATAACTTTTGGCAGCATTGAGTGAACCTTTTGTGTTTTTCTGTAAGATTTTTAAGGCTCTTTCACTCCTGTTTTTAACTATTTTTATTATTATTTCACAGTGAGTGTGCAATTTCTTTCTGGTTTTGAAGTTTCTTCACATTAAATATCCTCCACAGTGCAGTGGGAGTAATATGTTTGGCTGAATGTAGACAGATTCTCTGTAATGTCCTTCAGCGCTGACCCCTTATCCTCCACACACACACACACACACACACACACACACACACACACACACACACATACATTTCGCTCTGAGGAAACACAGATTCAGACATTATTTCTGCCTCACTGCTACACAAACAGGCTTGCAGGAGCCTGGGGGAATGTTCACCAATGGTGTGTGCACAACGCACATATAGACGCACACACACACACACACACACACACTGACGCCGGCACACATGTGCGTCACCCTGCAGGACTGGAGGCATGTGGAAGTCACTCGGGGATGTCAGCACATATGTGTCGCTTTGTCCTTTATATGTGTCACGTACGATGAAAAGCCGCGCGTTGAGTCAGGCAGTGAGTGTCTACTATCTGTTCCCGTAGCGCCAAAGGTTAGCCACCTCTTCACAAATGAAATCACTCTTTGCCCGGTTTCTCCTGTTTATACAACAAAAAAAAAACGTCTTGAATCATGTGCTCCGTTGCGCGTTGACCTCCGCTTCTTCACCACTTCTTAAAATCGCTGGGAGAGCTGCTCCGCTCTAAGCGAGGCAGTCGGGTTAGTTTTCTTTGTTTGTTTTATTTCAGCGTTTGAAATGAAACCTTTACATGACGACGAGGGGCCTCGCCCGCCGAGAACTTCCTGTCCCGACAAAAAAAAAAAGGTAAAGTGGGGACGTCCAGGAGGAGCCTCAGCTGGAGAGGGAGCGGGGGCGATCGAACGGGAGCCGTTCGTTCGCTCCGAATTTCCGTGGCGTTTCGGCGGCTCGTTATAGTGAACCGTCGTTTTAGACGAGTCGCCCGCAGCGAGTCGCAAAGCTATTCATAACCTTGAACGCTCGGCTCCTTTCTGCCGATCGAGGCCTAATCTGCCGTCTCAGCCGAGCCTGCGTGTGCGAAGCTTCTTTTTAATCTCTGAGCCATTCACGTTCTTCCCCCTTCGAGTCTCTTCATTCCTCGATCTTCTTTCCCTCTCCTTTGCTTCTTGCTGTTTGACACTTTCTGGCTGTCACGTCGTACCTGAGCCCCCCCCTCCTCCTCCTCCTCCTCCTCCCTCGGTCCCATTTCCCCTTCCTTTTTAAACACGGAGTCATGAATTTATTATGCGAATCAAAATAGAGCAATGACTCTTTGTCCCCTTCCCTGCATGATGTTGGCCTGGAATGAATTATTCAGCCACTGTGGTTGAAATTAGGATCAGGGAGGGAAAAAAAAGGGGGAATTTATTTTGGAGCCGTAACAACTCTGGCTATTTTTGCGTGGCGGGCTGTCACAGCGTCTTTTCCTGCAGCGCTCGCTCTTTCTTCTCCGTCTCTTCTTGTTCTCTCTCATCCCTTCCACTACTTCGCTCTCTATCGCACGGAAGTGGAGAAGATTCTTCCCGGTTCTGTCTCCACGCCGCCGACCACTTCCTCCGTCCCCTGCTGTCGTTTCTCGTCTCTTTTCGACGTGTTTGTTAACTTCCGACGTCGATCCCTGAGGTCGTTCCTCTGTAAGCAGTGATTGCTTTGACGGCGTAGCAACGCAACACAAGTTTATTTCCCCAGTTTTTTCCCCCGCTCAAAGACAGCCATTGATCTTATTAGGGAGCGCTTGGCGTCTGGCTCCGTTTGACGCGTTCGCCGTTTGATGTTTCAGACGTGGAGCGACAGTTATTGAATAACCCCGGAACGAGTCTTTTATGACGCTTTGCGAGGAGGAAGTCACAGAGGAGAGGCTGAAACGGGACGGGTTCTGACACAAATGTCTGTTTTTAGTGTGAAACTACCTTCAGGACCATGGGAATAAATTCATCCAAAGAGGCAAATCAGATCAGCCTGTGTTTCAGAGATAAACACGTTTATAGAACACATTACATTACTTTGCGTAAGACACTGACATGCATTGAGATAAGGAGAGCTATAAAAATCCAGTTATTGTGGGTAAAAAAAAAAAGAGTTAGATTTATTTTGAAAGTGCAGATACGTCTATGGTATTTATTATTTTTTACAAAATACTTTTGTGGTATAGATGCTTTAATTATAGAATAGCCAGACAGTCGAGTGACTGGGACTCGAACTCAGTCTTCATGATTTGAAATGTTGAGTTGAATAAAATGAAACTCACCATATTAGCAGCGCATTTCCCAGCATGCAGCAGCATGGTTCGAGCTTAAAAGAAATAAACTCTTTTGTAGTTTGATGAAAACGCAGGCTACATGATGCAAACTTCCTGTTCATGTTACAACGAACCATGATAAAGATCGTCATTAATTTCAGTCTCTACGTGGTGCGCGACCATGAAAGTAAAATCCTTTACATGTGATTTTCATCACTAGAACTGCAGGATTTTTTAATGTCAAATCAAAAACTAAGAAAAATCAAATTAAGAAAATATAAATAACGATAAATACAGAGTCATAACAACTATGTGACCAGTAGAAGGAATCAACAAAATTATTTTACTAAACAACTATACAACAAGTAATATTTAGTCAAGATAACTTTTGGCAGCATTTTTGTTTTTTTGTAGGATTTTTACAGGAAAACACCCAGACAGGAAGTGATGCGAGTGACTTCCTTCAACTGGGACTCAAACACAGTTCTGCTGCTTATGAGGCTAATGCTCTACCCCCTACACCACCAACAATTAACTTTTTAACTTTTAACTGCAAACTACATCCAAAAGTTGAGGTTCATCCTACAAACATTCAAAGAGATACGTGAGCCTTTAGATAGATAATAACATGTGATAATTGTACATTATTAGAGTCAAGGAATTGAAAAAATAAACCGGTATTAACGCTAAAAATATAATTTCTCTATCCATACTACTATTTTGGCAGTAAATTACACCGCCATAATAACAATATGTAATTAAACAGGAAATTCAGTTATATTTACAGTTGCATTGGGACACAATTGCAAGTTTTATTACTTAGACAAATGTCTCCAATCAACAGTATTAGTATGGTTATCTCCATGTGAAAAGTTATTGGCTTTAGTTTAATGTACTCATCTCTTTGGAGAAATTTATTCCTATGGTTTTTTAATTTAATCCTTTTTAACTCTTACTTCTCTACTACACCATCACATCAGGCCTGATTGATGCTAAGCAACAACCTACAGGTTCATCCAGAAACCTCCACATACGGCGGCGGCCTGCACATAAGGTCGATCATGCGCTCGGATTCACACACACACAGACGCGGATGCACACTCGGATGATTATTCCGAGGCCTCCCGGGGCATCATCGAAACTTTTCAGCCGTGACCTCGCTAAGAGGGGGGAGAGGCAGCGACAGTCTTTGAGTTTTACCGGATGCTCCCCCGGGGAGAGGACGCCCGTTATTGCTGTGTCTTCAGCGGCGGAGTCGCACCGTTTAGGAGCTGAAGCTCCCCGACCGAGCTCGTATTCTCCCAGGGAAGCTCATCTGCCATCAATCACTCTAAAGCTACTTTTTAGGAGGAAAAAATCATTTGCAGAATCAATAGCGAATGGCTTCTCATATCCAGCTGCAGCAGCAGGTGATTCCTGTAGGGCGGAGAGTAAATCACACTGGGACATCATCATCCCTATTATATTCTGTGTTTTCTTTCATGTTATCAAGTCCTTTTTTATCATCATTATTTTCAGTTCAATCAACACAGTGAAGTACAATTGTCCAACCAGGCCGTAACATCCACATAACCGAATCAAACCAAACTAAGCTAAACTCAAAAAAGAGAAAATAAAGAAAACTCCAATGGAATAGTTGATGAAGAGCAATTAAACGGTGGCCTGAGGAGGTCTCAAAAGACTGGTATATGAAGCCGTATGCCACCGAGCTTTCCCTTTTTATATACTGAGAATAGTCTTCCAGTTAATCGGTTGAAATTGGTCTTTATTTTCATGAAAGGTCAGAGAGAAACCTACTAAATGTGTGATGTGTTTGGTCTGTGGTAAAAGCTCCTGTGATTTGATTGACTATAAATATCTGGAAACCAGTCTCGTGGCATAAGTCTGAAAAATATGAATTTTCTTTTTCACTTCTGCACAGACTGTAGCTTCACAAAATAATGAATATTAAACTAACTAACTATTAGTGCGGATTAGGCTTCGTTCAGACTGCTTTTTTCACCCTAATGCAACCTGTATCTGATCTAATGACAATAAAGAGACAATTTTTTTAAAAGACATGTGGAAATGTCCTAAAATCCATTTAAATGTGATCTATTGGCATTTAGCTTCAGTCTGAATGAAGTCTAGACATCATCAGCAAGTGACAAAGGTGTACATGGGCTTATTTAATAAGAAATGTGCAAAAGAAAAATCAGATTTCACAAAAAAAGTCCAAATTAAGCATTAAGCCCTGCAATCAGAACACAGCCTTAGATGCAGATAGTGTGATATAACTAAAATATTACACTAATATGAACTGTCATTACTATTTATATGATCTATTATCTATAAGTAATACACTATGCAGTAACGTACTATACCTAATGTAGTAATTATCACCTTTAATTAAGTCGCCTTGATTATTATCAGAGCAAATACGTAAGTTGAGTTCCTCTTGTTTGTGCTGTGGTGATGAAGCACCACTCTGGTGAATGAGGGCTGCTTAATACCACTGACCACAGGAAGCAGAGTAACATCATCACCTCCAAAAGATTAAAAAAAGACTAATCTCTCAGTGATGGATTGGTCAGTCGCTGCAGGTTTTTTAAGCCCCTGCTCTGTGAAGCAGAGGACAGAACTTCCTGGTCTCTTGTCTCAGATTTGCCCGTCCTTTCATCAGCCGACTCCCAAACGGCATTAACGTCAACCCCGATTATAAACGGGCGCACGCCTGGTTCGTTTGTCAAGTTGCCGTGGCGCATTTTGTCAAAACAATTTGGTTCATACGGAGGTGATTTTTTTTTTTTCCGCCGCTAATTAATGTTTCGACAAGCGTGAGCCGGACCCGCTGAATCCTTCCCTGTGTCCTGGATCCTGACTTTGACATTCCGTCTGTGCAGTTGCACCCTCGGTCTTTGCTATGACATGATGGTATTAATCTGCCAGGCGCCTGATGTCACCGTCCAAAAGAAGTCGCCTGGCGATAATAGTGCAATGGTAATGTAATTACTGGATATTCCAGCTCAACAAAACGAGCTCAGTCATAGACTCAGAGCATTGATTTTAAAGGTAAAATCTTTACATTAGAGAGTAAAACCTTCCAGTTCTTATTGACCTTGGAGCTGTTTTCTTGTTTTCAAGGTCCAGAAGCAACAAGAAGTAAGAGAACTAGAAATCTGAACACCTAGTGCCAGGGCAGGGTGATGTGATTCGATCAAAAAGCTGCTGAGCGTCTGCTAATGGAACTTGTGGTGAGTTTGTTTTGACAGTTTTTTGCCTCTTGTCCTTCTTTGGTGTCTGGCTCTGACAGGATCGCGTTAGATAAAACCAGACTCAAACAGGGATCATGTTTACAACCAGACAGCTCGGGTGATAATTTGTTGCTTCGTCATTGTTTCCTCTTCCCAAAACTTTCCCGCCCTGTTGGAGGCGTTCAGGAATCAATTTTGCAAAATCTCAGCATTTCACTTTAACCGAGGATGCGAGAGGAAAAGAATCCTGTGAAACTGGAATTTTTCCTTTAATGTCAATGCGTGCACGCACGTGCATGTGTGTGTGTGTGCATGTGTGTGCATGTGTGTGCATGTGTGTGCATGTGTGTGCATGTGTGTGCATGCGTGTCCTTGCCCGTGCAGACGTGGCCTGGTTGACAGCAGCTGTCACAGCGCTGCTCCACATGCTCCTGATAACATCAGCGGCCTGCCGTCAATCAGCCATCAACCTTGGATTCACCCAAACTCGGCTCTTTGTTTTTCTGGCTCATCCTGTCTTTTCATCTCCTAGTTTTCACATCCTGTGTGGGGTTTTTTTTCTATTATTTCACCTTCTTCCCACTCCTTCAACATCCGTTTTTTGTCCAAACGCCTTCATGACCTTTACACAAACTCCGGTGACCCCCGCTCGTTCCCTCCTCCTCCTCATGCCGTGATCTGTTGCTCCTCGCCACCTCGCTCCGTCGTGTTTACAGAGCCTTCACGGCCACAGGAGGGGGTCGTCGTAGGATATCCTCCTCCGAGATCTGTGGTGAGAAGAGGATACGGGGAGTGTGATTGTCACCTAATATTTTGTGAAGCACACACACACACACACGCATGCTCTGCTGGTGTTGTAAAACCACAAGCTCGATGGTATTATGAGTGTTCAGGGATTGTCACGTTTGTTTCATCAGTACAAAGGATTCGTCTCTCCCCTCCACATCCCAGGCTTTATTTTACTCCACATCTCCATCCCTGTCACCCTCCATTTCACTCCCCTCCCCACATCATACACTTTTTCTTTTTTTTTCCTGCCTTCACCTCTATTTGTCTGTCTCCCCCTCTCTCCCTTTCCG
Source organism: Eupleurogrammus muticus (assembly GCA_036785175.1). NCBI lineage: Eukaryota > Metazoa > Chordata > Actinopteri > Scombriformes > Trichiuridae > Eupleurogrammus > Eupleurogrammus muticus. Next base: position 1,654,596 of record JAYKQN010000014.1, read on the forward strand.
CCCCTTCATCCCCACATCTGAAACGGTAGGCGACAGCTCCCATTGGTTCTGCCGGCGGAATCACAGGAGCTGAGCAGCCAATGAGCTGCCAGGCTAACAGGGTCACTATTATCCATGAAGCAGCGCAATTACACTGCTGTCTACATCCCTGCCGCGTATGCATATGCAACGCTTTTCCCCTTCCTTGAACCTATATTGCACATACCCAGCGTACAGGAATATCCTCTTTGGATGCAACAGCGCGACTGAGAACAAAAGGTCATTTTTATCCTCCGGGGGCTAATTTGATGTCAACTTCTTACATTTTCCACATTTTGCATTCATGCATTTTTAGGTGAGCTGCTTTTTAAAAAAAAAAAAATAGACTGCTGTGCAGTCTGGGGTAGACGTTTGCAATCATTTTATGCATTCAGGTCAAAGCTACGTTCATATTCATCGTAATTTCTCCCTATGTGAATCTGGCACCAGGCCGCTCTTCAAAGACCCCCCCCCCCCCTTTTCCTTCTTTCTCCCTCCAACTCATTGCTTTCTGTTTACTCGCCACAAAGCCAGTAATATTTGCACCACCGCTTTGCAAATCACACAAGTCCCCCCCCCCCCCCCCTCTCCCCTCCCTCTCGCGGACGGACGTGGCCTTTTTCATGACCATCTCCCTCTGTAAATGCCACTGAGCCCGTTTTAAGTTGTGACACCATGCGCCGTGAACGCCGGCTTTAAAGCACAAAAGCTGGGCTCAGTCGGGGTCTCGGGCTTTTGCTGTGCTGTAGGCTCCGTGAAACGCACAGCGTTCTCGTGCTATTGAGAAACACCGGGATTCCTGAGCATCTCTTGTGGCATCTGACTGAGCATCAGGGCTAATTTGCATCATTAGATTCTCTCAGCTGTGGAATAGCTCTGACCTTCCTCCATGATTAGCGACAGCGTGAGGCGGAGCGCCCCTTCCCCCGCTCTGCTCTTTTCCTCCCGTTTCATCCATCACACTCACTTCTTCCCTCCGTGTCCATCAGCCCTTCCCCTGATACTCAAATCCATCCATTGCTCCCATTGTGGCCGTATTATGCAGCCCTGCACTTATCTATTTCAATCTCTCCCCCACCTCGATTTCTTTTCACCACACTCCTTTCTGCGCCGCTCTTGGCGTATTGAAGAGGCGTCGCCCGTCTTGGTTTTTAAATTTCACGTTTGGCTTTCGACTGTCTAACGAGCTGCACAATTGAATTCATTTATTCTCTTCCAATACCGGAGGGATATGAAAACCCGGTCCTCACACACCTCATTTACACACACACACACACACACACACACACACACGCTGTACAGGGTGAAGAAGGGGCTGTTGCCTTTCAGGTGAGGCGTCTCCAGGGAAATGTTTTCCCTCGCAGAAATCGCGCCGCTATCATCACAATCTGCGGCCGCTCAGTTTCGACGCGGAGCAGCAGACGTGATCCAACTTCCCAATGACCCCCCCCCCCCCCAAACCCCAACCCCCCTGGGATCAACCCACCATTTTGTTACCTGGAAACTCATTAGCCTTTTCAGGAAGGAAATGACACCAGAAATGCACTCCCATCACATCCCGTCTGCAGCCCAGTAATCAGAGCCGTGATGACAGCCGCCCGTTTTCGCGCGGAGGAACCGACAACGAACGACCTCATCAGTCAGTCGCCGTGACCCGCGGAATACGACGCTGACATGAGGAAAATGAGCTATATTCCGTTCGTTTTCACAAACACGAGGAGACGCTGTCTTACACAGCTCGCCCGGGTGAGGATGAAGCTTTTTTTTTTGTGGGGGGGGGCGCATGTGTGAGATAATTAATGAGTCATTTCAATCCACACCGGTAAATAAGGCCACAGATCCCTAAAGGGCAGCACTAATTCCAGGCTGTTCAGTCATACTTTGTCACTCACAGTGACGGGTGTCTGCATGTGTGAAAGCTGTTTTCTCCACAGAGACGGGTCAAGTTTGATTAAATGGAATTCTTTGATTTTTATCTCCCCGTCATTAACACTTCTTCCTCCGCTAATAGCGCAGGTTAATTACACCCCAGGATGAACGATTTGATGCTTTCACGCAACAGATTTTTAAAAATGCCGTGTAAACAACGGGCTTACGTGCACTTGCGAGAACAATTTGCACAGCTTTGCGTAGCTCCAGCCGTGCACGTACCAGACTTAATGGCTTGTAAGTCTTCTGTCTGCCTACCAGCTGGCGGGAGGCCAAACCTCTGATCTACAGAAACAGGCTCTCTGTCGCACCCAAAAAAAAAAAAAAAACGGAGGGCGTATAGCACCCTATCGCACAGCCCGACACGTCAGAGCATCACAGCCATTACACGTGGTACTGAACTGAGAAGAAAAAAGGTGATTTTTGCATTTCAGCATGAAGAAAAAACGACTCCAGAAGCTCCAAGCTGCTCGCTAATGAGGCAGATTCACATGCTGGATAACAGGACCTCACTTTTAGTGAGTTTACCGTCACTGCTGAATGCATATGAATAAGGTTAAATGCGTGGGGGATGAAAGTATCCGTTATGTACTTGTACATATTTATGTCACCTTGCAATGGAAATAGTGTGATAATGATATGGTTTTCACTCTTGGTCTGTTTAAACAGCATAACACAGGAGAAGAAAGCACTTAGGGCATGTTTAATATGTTCTACAAATGGCACATTATGCCGCCTTGAAATAGCTTTTTTTTCTTGCACTTTATTATCCGCGTTTTTGCCTCCTAATAGGACACATGCACATGTTGCATGCTTCCAGCAGAGCACTGCCGTATGTCTTTTGGCTAGAGGGCACTCAAGTGCACGTTTTTGCCTCCCAGGACGGCACTTTAGCAAACAATTTCAACAATTGTGCCGCGAGGGGAACAACCTGATGTCAGAGTAGCCAGTGACATCAGTGAATATATAATTTTAGAGTCGAAACAGACCTAAGTTCAGTGATAGCGTGGGTGTTTTTTTTTTGGGGGGACGTAAACCAATCTGCTCCCGTTTTAGCCGCGGCATGCATGCCGCTGACGTCTGCCTGACCCAGCCGAAATGAACACCGCGCTTCAGATTTACGATAACGCCGTGACCCCCGACCCTCGCGGATCACGTGACTTTAATGGCGGAGGGGGAAACTGTGACGTCACATGTGGGGAAATAGTGAGATGAGATTGAGAAGAGCGAGAGAGAGAGACTCCACTGAAAACCTAAAGACATCACTCCTGAGCAGAGACCATATGGTTGCAGGCAAGGTTACCTATCTAATAAGCCGGATTCCTGGGCTGCCCTCTGTTTGTTTACTACACTATATATCTGCCTGCCCGTGTGTGTGTGTGTGTGTGTGTGTGTGTGTGTTTGTTTGTGCGCTCTCATTATGTGCAGCCATGTGCTCAGGTTTGAGCCAAAAGAAAAACAGGTCAAAACACTGCAGGGTGTGAAAATCATCAGAATAGATACGGCTAATTAAATGTGCCGGGCCTTTGAGTAGCACGAAGGGAACCGTGTTCGCTAAACGTGAGCACGGGCTGAAAAACACTCACACTGCTGATGAATGGAGCCCTAATCCCTTCAGACCCGGCGTCCGCCGTAATGGACGATATGCATCATTAAAAGGTCGTTAAAAAAAAAAAGAAAAGACCGGGACACAAAAAACAAAAAGAATAGCCTGTGCGGCTGATATTGATTTTCCTTCATATTTACACATGACTTTAAAATTCAGGATCATTAAACTGTAGGAGACCGGAAGAATGAGAGCAGCAGGAGATTAGCTCCACATAGCTGGCCCGCTCTCCAGTTTCCTTCAGGGGCACATTTTCCTTTTTTTTTTTTTTCTGGCAGTGCTCAGAGCTTCGCTGTTCGTCCCACAGGGTCCCAGCACCATGAACAGGAGGCTGATGTCAGGATGTTATATAGGATCTTCACTCAAATTAAACGAAACTGGTTGATTGTGGCGTGTGAAGTGAATTCAGTGGTTCTATAACACCGATGCTGTGCAGGAAGGAAACAAGGATCCAATATAGTAACTGTAGGTTTTAGGGGGATGAGAAGGGAATGAATAGCTAATTCATTTACACATTAGGGGATTTCTATTTTCTTCATGCACGAATCCTCATTTGTGTATGATATGCATACTAATGGGCCACTGGATAAATAACAATATATGGGTCTAAATTAGCATTTATTAATCTCATCGATTCATGTCATTGTGGAAGCGCACGTGTGAGGCTTGTTTTAAAGTCTATATTTGTTTTCTTGAGATGTGGCCAGGGGAGGGGGGGGGGTTGCTTTAATTGTAAAGGAAAAACAGAAAAAACACATCTTAAAGGACCTTTTATATGTCTTAACATGCACCAAAATGCCCTCCTGGGTGAAGAAAACACACACAGCACCAAGGATTGCTATGAAACATTTATACTGCTATTATTATTACTTTTACGTTGGATCCTTTTTTTTTTTTTTTGGCTGCATATATTTTGAAGCAAAACAGCATCTCGCAGAACTATTTTGGATTGTCTGCTGCAGAACATAAAACTTTTGGGCTGAGGACCCCCAGAGCTAAGGAATTATTTCCTTTTTGCATCCATGTCTGTGTGTTCTTCATCCACAAGTTAAATCTATAAGATTCTGATCACTGACCCTCATTACAAACTATGTTGTACATGTACATGCAATAGCTGTGTATGTGTACATGTGTGTATGTGCATGGATATGTATGTATATATTCTTTGCTTATGCATACCTTTTTTTTGCTATTTATTAGTATTTTTTTTCCATTCTAAATATGTCCATAATGCATACTGTGTATGCTGCTCAACAAATTCCACAAATTGTATATAGTGTATAGTGTTTATCATAGTGTATTTTTTATAGCTTTTATTTTCTTTTTCTTCAAATTTCCCCATTGTGGGATCAATAAAGTCCTATCCTATCTTATCTCTGTTAATTTACCTTAAACATCATACAATTTATATATAATATGCATAAAATAAACTGTAGGTGTCCCTTTTTTCCCTTTTCACCCCACCCTTTATAAAATGTGTGCACGCCACTGTTAAAATATCTTTGCATATTTGACAGTTCCTCACTCCTTGTTTAACTCTTAATACTGACTTTTTCTGCAGCCTCTCTCTTTACACTTCCTCCTGATGATTTCCTATTCTTCTAATAATGATTATGATAATAAAACTTATTGTTGACTGAACTTCTGACCCATAACATATGAGAGGAATACCTGAATTCAAGGGTCTCTACAGTAAAAGTAAAATTCTCAGAGAGAAGAAACAGTGACAAAGTTAGAGGAAAACAAAATCATAGATGTTTGTGATAATTTTGAAGAGAAAAAATTGGGTTTGTGGAGATTGGATGGTGGCTGCAATGTTTTTGTTCTTTCTCTTCAGCTGTCACCCAGAAGGAGAAAGAGGAAACAAAGGCAGAAGGGGAATAGAGATGAAAATAGAGATCCCAGTTAAATATCTCTGAGGCTCACCTCAGTTACAGTTACTGAGAATTAAAAAGGATCGTTACTTGTTAGTTTTGCATTGTGTGAATATAGTTGACATCTGCGCACACACACACACACACACTCACACACTCATCTGACCTCACCGTGTCTGCAGCGATCCGTGTTGGTCGGTGGAGAAATTCAATTCATCACCAAGTCGAGGTAAAACACAGGCCTCGTCTGTGTAGTTGTGACGTCGTACATCGTAAATGATCACTGTTGTCGAACCGCTGCTGCATCTCACGTCTACTGGTTTGATTCGTTTTGTGGAGGATGCCTGGTAAATGGTAAACTAGAGGCAGGAATTTAGAGAAACTGGAATAAAATAAACCTTTACAGAGTGGACTGATCTGAGGAGGAATGCAGGTTAGCTTTTCCCTCGTCGGTATTTAGTGTATTATATAATTGAATTACTTTGAAAGAAGTATCTAGTAATGGTACATACATATTTTAGTGCTTTGTTCAACACAGCTAATTATAAAAAAAAAAAATAGGTATGACGAGATAGAATGGACCACAAGATAGAATTTAACAAATATTCAGACAAAAGAACAGAATTTTTTCTTTGCTGGTCGTGTTTGCGTTGACCACAGAGAAAATAATTAGAGCAGAACATATATATATTTAAATATATATTTATATATATATTCTGCTCTAATTATTTTCATTTCCGAGGACTGACACATGCCTCTCTCTCTCTCGCACACAAACACACACACACACACACACACACACGCAGACACACACTCCATTGATGTTTGTCATGGATTTGATGATCTGGACTGCACCGCGCTGTTGCTCATTATAACAGAGAGGAAAATAACAAAGCCGCTATCGAGTGGGAGCAAAAATCGAGCAAAGAACGATGTAGCACAATACATCAAAAGAACTGAAGCGAAAAAAAAAATATAGCATCTGTCTCACTTGTGAACATTTTTTACTTGATGCATGACACACACTCGATGCAACACCTACCAGCCAGAAGAGCTGGATCTTGAAATCCACTTAGAAACAGGACACTGACTCCACTGCACGGAGTTATATTTGAAGTCAGGAAAAAGTGACGTCCTGTCTCATCATTGATCCTCTGAAGAAAAGAAAGATCAGAAAAAGGAAAGTACAACTATGTTAGAAAGTAACTGGTCCTTTGGTTAAAAAAAAAACGTCAGAGGTACAAGACTGCGATTGTGTGCATATAAAGTTCAGGTTTAAATAAGCTAAACGGTCTGTTAGTGGAATAAGATAATTCTCTCTATGTTGGTCTGATTGAACGTTGTACAGTGAAATTAAACGTGTCTCTTTGTGAATGGGCGGCTGCACACGTCGTCCTGTGAGTGCTACAAAGCACCGCGCCGCTGCGGCCTGTTTTTCCATTTGCCGACAAATCCCAACATGCGTTCAGCGGGAAACGGTTAAATCGCAGATCTTTTTTTTTTTTTAATCCCGCCGTGTGCTCTGTTAGCAGCGGGGAGACGCTACGGGTAAAGATGCTGAGAAAACCGACTTCACAATCAACCGAGACAGACGAGCTGCCAGCGTCGTGGGAGTCCCACACACACACACACACACACACCCACACACACACACACACACACACACACACACACACACACACACACACACACACACACAGACACACACAGATGAAACAACCTTTTGGGCTCATCTCCCTTCTAATCTTAGAATTTTCTACCTCATGCAGCATTTTTTGGGGGGTTGTGGGGCTTTCTCCTGCTTAATTAACATCAGCACACTGATGATTTAAATTGTTTTGTCTTCTGGGGTTTTACCATTGCTTGAGCTTGTTTGCATTGCCCCTCTGTGGCTGTCAGGCATAGTTCTTGATGCACTTCTGCATCCTCTGCTGATTTTAGTATTTCTCTATGGACGTGACTCTGACATGAGTTCGGGAACCGACGCTGGAGCTTTGGCGTTCTCTGGCTCCTGACACTTTCTGCTAACTAATCCAGCGTCGGCGCCGTGTCGCTTTGCTCCGCAGGAACGACGCGGACGTGTACCAGCTCGGAGAAATCAGAGAGATGTGTGAAGTATTTCGGGGATCACCCAGTTAAAGGAGGAAAAAAAGTACAGATGCACGAGATGCTGCATGGATCAGAAAGCGCCTCTCGTGAAACATCATCCCCAGTGCCGGGTATGGGGATGTGGAAGTGTGTGTTTGGTTAGATCTGCGTGTGTGTGTGTGTGTGTGTGTGTGTGTGTGTGTGTGTGTGTGTGTGTGTGTGTGTGTGTGTGTGTGTGTGTGTGTGTGTTGCAGACTCATGTTTTCGGCAGCCTAGAGAATTGAAGCTGCCAGTGTGGATATGTTGCTGTGCAGCCTCCGCTCTGCAACAGGTTTACTGCGTGTATCCGTGCGTGGTTCAGAGCTATTTACTGCAGAGAACTGGTCATGGACGAGGCCCTGAAATGATTGTCTTCCTATTTCTCAAGGATACAGGGATATTGATGTCACGGTGTCAACAAGGCTGTTAGCGTTTCTTCAAAAGCATTGTGCTAGTAAACAAGTCCCCACTGGCTCCAACAGTTTTCACTTCTTTGTGCCAATCCGGAAAAATGTGCACCAAAAGTCATGATATTCACTTCAAGATGTTTTACTGAAAAAACGCACACATCTGTGCTGGAGGACCTCAAATTCTTACTTAAATACTGTTTTAAAATGGATTTATTAGTTGAAATTTGTAGTTACCCTGTAATTCACATTTGACCCAGTTGGCAACAAACCTGGCAACCCAGCTGCTGGATTTTCATCTTCTGCTCATTCTTCATATTCAACCTTTTAATGTCGGCACTCATCAAGATATTCTGGTGCGAACTGAAGGGATTTACCACCAGACATGATGCTGTCATTTCACTTTAAGGCAAGGAACACAACCTCCTAGGAGGGTCAGGGCCTATTTAAATGCAGCAATTCTGGTGAGATATGAGAGCAATACATCAATAATCGCTATTAATGTATACAGTCAGCCTTCAGATTGAGCTGCCTGCTAATTCATTACACATTTATATTTGTTCTAATTGTATCTTAAAGGGTTTTTTTAATTTATTTTAATACTCTTAACATGTGAGTAGACAAATATGCTTCAGTCAAGTGTCTGTTTATGATTACTGCAAATATTAGAAATAGTCTAAACCAGACAACGTTTCTGTCACAGTGACCTGTTAAATTTAACCTTTACTGGGTGATATGTAGACTTGTAAAGGCAGTGATGCACGAGGACTCCCGACAGATCTGTGATGTTTTATTTAACTTAAAATTCCCTAATCGTAATTAGAGAATGTGTCTTCTATATCCTACTTTGCTGCACCCAAATGACATCTCTGCTAGTGCCAGACTGCATCTCCTAAAAGCTTCACATGGGACTTAAATGTCCACGACTCGTGTCATTAAGTTCATGTTGCAGTAATGCATATTGCACCGCTGTGCCAGTCAAGTCAAAGGTTTGTATTTTGGGCTGTAATCAGCCAAAGGTCAAACCAGGCAGCATGTCAGCCTGGATCAGCTCACACTCGCTGCCTCGGTGACTCAGAGTTCTCAGAGGAAGATGATGCAGCTGCTGTAGGAGAGCGCGGCAACGGGCACCGCGATGAGCAACGTCTCTCTCTCCAAACTCCAAACGACTGCAGCGTCCTTCACATGGAACGCTGCAGCCCGCTGAACCCACACCAGCTTGCAAAAGAGTGCTGTTGTTTTTTTCTTGAAAACTGTGGTTCATAGTCCTGCAGCCGTCAGCGGAGACGAGTGACGCAAACTTTGCGAATCTGCAATCAGTGCACATGTCCTTTTCCATCATATTTTAATGAATATTTTATCTTTCTGTTCCCACTCCGGGGGCGTTGCACGCCTCGCCATTGTGCGGATCTTCCTGTGTGAGTCTCTAGCCGCGATCCGACTAATGATGTTGTGACGACGGTTTTCCTTCTGTTTTCCTTAAAGTTTAGGCGTTGCTTTTCTTTTGGTGTTTTTTTTTATTTTCACATCGTGGGAGGGTTGCGAATCCTTTTGAGACTTTGACTTTGATGAGGAGCGACGCGGGACGACTTGATTTGACTTTTCCGACAAAACTTTTATTTTGGCCTAGTGGATATTTCCTGTGAAATTAATTAGGCCACAGTGGGTATTTTTTTCAGATTCCAAAAAATCATAAATCTCTACTTTTGAGCAAATTTTGACCAAAGTCGACAGTCAGGAGGGAACCTGGCTGCTCATATTCCCTGTCTCCCCCCCTCAGAGCTGCTAAGCTATGCACGCACTTGACTTAAAAATGGCTTAAAACGGAGTGACTAAGCACAGATTTAATATCGGACTCGTAGCTACTTAGCTCGGGAAAGTACAAGCTGTCAGCTTTCCCTTTTTTTTTAAAAGTGAATAAAAAAACGTGTCAAGTTTGCACTTCGATTTGTTTGCAACAATAAAATGTAAAAGCTTTCTCTAATAACCTGCTGACTGCTTGACTGCTCCGGCATCACCGATGCTCAATTGTGTCTCTGGCGTTTTTCTGTGTGTGTGTGTGTGTGTGTGTGTGTGTGTGTGTGTGTGTGTGTGTGTGTGTGTGTGAGAGACACTGAAAGCCAGACGAAGCTTAGGGAGGCAGGACGGAGTTGAGCAGATCCACGCTCTGCTGGTCAAATATAACGTGTTTATAAAGGCTACCAGTGAACATAGGTGACCTATTTACACAGACCCACTACCACACAAACACATATATACACACCAGGCAGTGACCACTCGTATCTTTCCTTGGCAACATGTGGCGTTTTTAATCAAACTCAACCAATCGGACGAAGCTACTTTTGTCTTTTGGTCATCGGTTGTGCCTCCACATGTTGGAGCGTGTGTGATGGGGCTAACATCTGTTCATTAGCTCAGCTATCTTAGCTATTTTTAGCCTCTGGGCTGATTTTGCTCCCATTATTCTCCTTTCCCCCCCCTCCTCCTTGGACAGATGGTGAGACGCGGAATCCGCCTTTCCTCGCTGTCTGAGACGTTCTGATGCTGCTGCCTGTAACATCTGGCTGATGCTAATTTATGGCTTGTTAGCTTCCGATTCAGCCGTCCAGGTGCTGCAACAAACTGCAGGGGCTGACCCCGTGCTCTGCAATTTTGAAAAACGGAGAACGGCAGCAGTCGGATCCACAGAGGGGAACCCGGCACCCCGTTGGACCCACTTTGTGATAAAACCACCTGCTGCAAAGCAGAAAAGCGTTGGCAGGGGGAGTGAGAGCGGAGGGTTTGTGTTTATCCGCCCGCTCACTGGATGATGTGCAGACTCCTCTGGGTCCATGTGTTTGATGAAGTGTGCTCGTCTGTGTGTGTGTGTGTGTGTGTGTGTGTGTGTGTGTGTGTGTGTGTGTGTGTGTGTGTGTGTGTGTGTGTTTTGAGGATCCCTGCCAGTCCTTGAGTCAAGCAGCGAGGACCTTGTCTGCCTCGACGATGTCAGCTCACTGATTCATGTTGAGACTCTGCCACTGAACCGTAGGATGACTCTCATGGGAGGAGGAGGGAGGAGGGGGGGGGTTAGAGACAGATTGCATCCATCACGCTGCCTAAGCGCCAGGCAGATGTGCGCTGACACCCAGAGACTCTCGTATCTGCTCAGAATATAAAATTATGACAACATTTGTTGGAGAAGAGGGTGCAAGCGAGAGGAAAAACGGTGTCGCCGCCACACACACAAAAAAGACTCTAATTTAGTGTGATTACGTCATAGGAGCAGCTCGTTATTCCGGAACATCTGTATCCGCATGTTTGTTTGTTTTTGCCGTTCTTCCGGGCCTCTATTCCACGTCTCTCCTGGGCTCTATCCCACGGAGACGGCAGAAATGTTGTTGTGGTCACGATGAGTCGCTGCTGGTTGACAGCAACAGAACTGGGTCAGCTGGTGCAGCGGAGAAAACAAGCAACAACAAAAATGAAAAATGTGCTAGATTTCAACCAGATACTTCAGAAACCAGGGAGTTGTAAACCGTGTTTTCCGGGCCTGTCGGCTCGGTCGTCGGTGTAATGTGAGTCAGCGCGAGTTGTGCGTGTCGGCAAAGATCTCGTGTCCGCCACCGTTTTAAATTTAGCTTAAATCCCTTTCTCATCCTGATTGATCCCTCTGATGCCGACGCTCTGAAAGCGCCGGATGTGATTAGTTTGTTGAAGAGGCCGTTTTCTAAATCCAACTTGCTAGAAAGAAACTGAGGCGCAGCCGGCGGCAAAGAGAGACGGATGACTTTTGCTCTTTTTTTTTTCTCTGTGACCCGCTCTCTGAACATTGCCCAGTAAGCATAAACCAGCTCATATATATTATTAATCCGTTCGGCTCTGCCTCCCTCCGCTGGCAGTATCCAGGCGCTTTTTAACGTATGGTACATGCCACACGGCGGTGGGGATACACTCTCTCTCATTTCCACTTCATCTGAGAAAACAAACAACCGAGCGAGAAGTCACGACTTTAAGCATCTCAGGATTCTGGCAGCCTTTTTTTTGAGAAATTAAACTGTCCTCAGGCTCTCTCATTTAGCTGCAAATACTAAACATCTTATGTTTGGTACAATTAGTTCAATATTGGATAGAATTATCTTATTCCACTGGCAGATAATGTTAGTTGAATTGACACAAATCAGGAAAAAATAAAACTTGAAATAGGCTAAATTATCTGCCCTTTGGAATAGCAATTGGCAGTGCATGTAACTCGCATATGAGCGTATTCCTGCCAAGTAGCTGTGTGGACACTGTGCTGTGTTCCGTCTAACGCCAGGTGCTCTTTGACTGTCTGAGCTGAAACCAGCGTGTGGGAGAGATGACAGTTTGCCCGAAGGAACGTTAAAGCCGAGTGATTCATCCCGTCTCCGTGCAAAGAGGGACTGCAATGATTTTTTAATTCATAGCCAGCGAAAGGCCGCGTCCCACGCATACATGCATCATCACATACCTGCTCAATCACTTATTGTGATTAAAGCATGATTCAAACACTTATTTGCCTCACATGCAGTCGTCAGAGCCTCAGTGCGATGTCTGTGTTTATGCGCGGTGATAATAAATTCATTGTGTTTGTCAAAACGGAGCAGACGGTCTCTGTGCTGCAACATGCATGAATTCAGCTGGATAAAGACGTTCTCTTGCATGGCTCCCTGTGTCCCACTTATGCATAGATGCATCGTCTACACTACATTTTACTTATTTTATTGTTTTTTACTTAATTTTGTGCAAATTTCCCTGCATGCACTGCAAAACCTGAATTCTTAACAAGCAGAAATTATCTTGTTTTTGGTATAATCAGCCCGGAGTAGAAATATCTCATTCCATTAAGCTAATTTCAATTTTTTTCTGATTTGAGTCAATTTGGTCTTGTTCTTAGATAACACGAATAACATTTTCTTTCTTTTTAAATAGCCTCAAATCAAGAAACAAACTTGAAATAAGCTAAATTATCATAATATAATGTCAATGCAATGAAATACTTGAGATTTCATCCTTTTTTTGGTCATTTTTGGTTCAAATCTGTATTATTTTTGCACCATTCCCGTCCAAACCCTGTTGCTGAACCTCCACCAACCGGCCTGTGTGACTTGAATACACAGCTCTCCGAGGAAATCTGCAAAAGCCAAACTGGCTGGTTATATCCTGGTTCAGACCCAAAATGCATCCGATGCCATCAGGCCCCCCCTACGTTAGGCCATATGTTCCACATTCTCCTACATATGTAAAACGAGGCCTGATCCGGGGCCTGTTATCGCAGCGTTCGGGTTTGTCCCCGCATCGATCAGATCTAACGGCGTTTTTCAACTTTCCCAGCCTGCCAGGCTTATTCCGCTAAGCTGGAAATCCCCCACCAGGAGTGGGATTTGCGAGGTGATGTCAGCTCTCAGAAAGTTGGATGCTCCAAAAGACCTGGCGTTCCTTTTTAGAAAATTATGAGAATTAATTTAACCCAAACACTTTAGATCAGTAGCTCTCCACCCTCCTATTTCCTTTCTTTATTTCTTTATTTTTTGTACTATTATTGTTGCCTTTTCTGGAAAAAAAAGGATGAGATATAAAATGAGCATTGTATCATGGTGACTCTTAAATCTCCAGCTTTCACTTAAACTGCAGGAGGCATAAATAATTTATCGCAGGGTGGATATAATTTTTATGAGCCTGGATGATATGAAGATTGTCAGGCCGGGACTCAAAAAGAGGACTCAGATGCGGAGTGGAACAGCAGGTTTTATTAATAAATAGGCAACCTCTTCCACCGGGAGCAAAAGAGGGCTATGACTAAATACAAAGAAAATATCTATGGCTATAAATCACTATACTATAAGGGACTAGACTATGACTATGACTAGGGGGAGAAATATCTATGGCTATAAATCACTATACTATAAAGGACTATGACTATGACTATGACTAGGGGGAAACTAAACTATCTGCGAAAACGCTGAAAATCTACAATTAGCTATCTAGACTAAGGCTATGAAAACTATAACAAAAAATCGCTCCGAAGAGGACAGCACAACAGGCAAGGTAACAAGAACTATGACTAACGAAAACTATAACAAAAATTCGCTCCGAAGAGGACAGCACGACAGGCATGAAACTACAACAAAAAATCACTCCGAAGAGGACAGCACGACAGGCAAGGCAACAAGGACTATGACAAGAGGACTTCAATGGCTTGGGTGAACGCACGGGACGAAACACTTCGGCACAAGACAAGGGGAGACACAGACAATATATACACAAGGTAATTGGAACCAGGTGGAAACAATCAGGGCAGGGCAGACAATCAGACCGGTGACACATGAGGAAGGGCAAGTGACCTGAAACGAGAGGAGAGTCAGACTTTCAAAATAAAACAGGAAGTGACAAGACCAGACAAACCTCACCGCGGTGTGACAGTACCCCCCCCTCTAGGGCCGACTCCTGACGGCCCAGGCTGGTCAGGGTGGTCCCTGTGGAAGTCTGTGATGAGCGTAGGGTCTAGGATATAACGCGCCGGGACCCACTGCCTCTCCTCCGGACCATATCCTACCCAGTCCACCAGATATTGTTTTCCTTGGCCCCGTTTGCGAACTGCCAGTAACCGCTTGACCTTGTAGACCGGACCGCCGTCTATCACTTCTGGGGGCGGTGGAGGGGTGGCGGTTGGGACCCTCGGGCTCTCCTTGGCGGGAAGCGACACTCTCTGGCCTGGCCGGTAAGTTGGGGCGGGTCGCCTCTTGCGGTCTGCAGTTTTCTTGACCCGGTCCCCTTGGCGAATTAGAACCTCCCTGGCAGCTGCCCAGATGCGGTGGCACATGAGGAAGGGCAAGTGACCTGAAACGAGAGGAGAGTCAGACTTTCAAAATAAAACAGGAAGTGACAAGACCAGACAAACCTCACCGCGGTGTGACAAAGATGTCCCCATCTTTCTTTTTCCTTTTCACACCTATTCTCTCTTTCTCCGTCAAGATTACCACGTCTCTATTTACTGGGGCAAGGCTTTTTCCTCTGATTTTATTTCATTATAAATAATTTCCTTCTCTCTTCCCACTGTTTTCCAAATTGCTTCATTTGAACAAGCAGCGTGTTATTTGGTGCTTTTTCCTTTTCCAGTAGCAGCGACAATGGGCTGCAGCCTCACAGTCCACATGTTGATGGATCTGTAGACAGTACCAGAACCTTTTCTTGACCCACTTTGACACAATCCATGATGGGATTGAGAAGAAAATCACAAAGCTGGCGTTCTGTAATGGTGCTCAGGCCTCTGTTAGGTGTGGTGGGTACTACCTGCCATTTGTTTTGGTTTAGGTTTGGGCTTTTATTTTGGCATTTATTATTATTATTATTATTACTAGGCACATTAGGCCTAGTAGGAGGTGTTTTTTACACATTTTGCAGGTACTTTTTTTTTTCTTAAAATGAGCTAACAGCCCACCCTCACATCAATCAATTAAATAATCAATCATTTAATAATTTTCTATACCTGCATATTCATAGGGTCACAGTGGTCAGCTGGTGAAGCCCCCCAGCAAACCTATCACACACACACACACACACACACACCATTAACTCACACACTCATACCTATGGACAATTTAGAACCTAAGCATGTTTTTGGTCCATGCAGACTAAGGACTCGAACCTGTGACCACTAGGGCTACCCATTGCCCCACTGTGTCACCCATCCTATAATCAGTCGTATAGGGGGAAAATTCATTTTAGCTTTACGTCCCATCCAATAAAAACACAGATAAGACAATAACATGTCTTCTAATACTTTGTCCCACTTCTTCCCTCTCTCACCCCCACCAGGTTCACGGTGCAGTGACCCCGCCTGCGACGGGTGAGGAGTCAGAGGAGCAGGGCCATGATTGGCTGTCCTGGCCCTGGCGTGCGTGCCTTAGCGCCATGGCCCGGGATGTGGCGGTGGGTCCTGGCCGCGTCTCTCTTCGCCGCCGTGGCCCTGACGCTGCCGGGGAGGAGCCGGGCCTGCCCGCCCCGCTGCGAGTGCTCGGCCCAGCTGCGGTCGGTGTCGTGCCAGCGGCGGCGGCTCACCAACATCCCCGAGGGCATCCCCACGGAGACGCAGCTCCTGGACCTCAGCAGGAACCGGCTGCGCTGGGTGCAGGCGGGTGACCTGGCGCCGTACCCGCGGCTGGAGGAGGTGGACCTCAGCGAGAACCTCATCGCCACGCTGGAGCCCAACGCCTTCGCCACCCTGCAGAGTCTCAAGGTGCTGAAGCTGAGGGGGAACCAGCTGAAGTTGGTGCCCATGGGGGCCTTCGCCAAGCTGGGCAATCTGACCAGTCTGGACCTGAGCGAGAACAAGATGGTGATTTTACTGGACTACACCTTCCAGGATCTGAGGAGCCTGAAACACCTGGAGGTGGGAGACAACGACCTGGTTTATATATCACACAAGGTATGCATACGACTGTCTGATTGACGAATGAGGAAATGCTAAGTGTTATTCAGTAAATGATGGCACTTTTGATGCAAAGTTGACATTGTTGGACACATCTGTTTTAACAACTCGACCTAAACAAGGACCAAATAACCTGTCATGAACATGACATAGCACGGCATGTTCTTAAAAGTTTATTATTCTCTGTTAAAACAGAAACCTGCAGCTGCAAAAAACAAATCCTTCCTATCACACTTTGAAAAACTATGCATGTGCATATACCTAATATAGACATTAAACTGTCATATATGGTTATTTTTTACATTAGCTGTCACAGCGCCATTATAACATTATACATTCAATAGTTTGAAAGTAATGTTTAGGACATGTTTATTATGGTTATTTTGTCTTGGTTTATGACATTTCACTAATTAATATTCTGTGTATATATTTTGAACTAGTTGATATAAGCAATAAACACACATTTCATATCATTTAAAATCTTGGGAGACAGTACATTATATATGGGAAAACATCTTTGTTCTATTAAAACTGGAAGTGTTTTTTTTTAAGTGGGCACTTCTCTCAATATCCTCAGCAATAAAATATCCTAAAATTACAGCAACAAAATCGTGTTGCATGTCTCATGCATATAAATTCTCTTAAGATACTCAGATGATACTAATTAAGAAACTGATGTGTTTCACTTCTGTGTTTTGGTTCCCAGCTGCTTTTCTCTGCCTTTCTTTTCTTTCATCTTTCATTCTACTGACCTCTTTCATCTGTCTGTTTATATGAAGATCAAACTGTAAAATGTCTGAGCCCGGCACTGCCTCAAAAACCCTTTTGCACGTTTCGCTCTGTGTAAATTTATAGAACTGATTTGGATTTTAAAGTTCTCTGTCGTCCCGGACCCCAGGCGTTCTCGGGGCTGCTGGGGCTGGAGGATCTCACGATAGAGCGCTGCAACCTGACGTCCATCTCCGGCCAGACGCTGTCCTACCTCCGCGGCCTGGTCACCCTCCACCTGCGGCACCTCAGCGTCTCCGCCCTGGAGGACCAGAACTTCCGCAAGCTGTCCAACCTGCGGGGCCTGGACATCGACCACTGGCCGTACCTGGAGTACATCTCCCCGCTCAGTTTCCAGGGCCTGGATCTCCACTGGCTCTCCATCACCAACACCAACATCACCTCCGTGCCCTCGGCCTCCTTCAAGAACATGGTGCACCTCACGCACCTGAACCTCTCCTACAATCCCATCACCACGCTCGAGCCCTGGGCCTTCAGGGACCTGCTGAGGCTGAAGGAGCTCATCATGGTAAGCACCGGGTTGATAACGGTGGAGCCCCATGCCCTCGGAGGCCTGCGACAGATCCGGGTCCTCAACTTCTCCTCCAACGAGCTGCAGACGCTGGAAGAGGGCTCCTTCCACTCTGTCAACAGTCTGGAGACCCTCAGAGTGGACGGGAACCCCGTGATGTGCGACTGCCGTCTGTTGTGGATCCTGCAGAGACGCAAGACCCTCAACTTTGACGGCAGGGTGCCGGTGTGTGCGGGGCCGGTGGAGGTGCAGGGGGTCAGCCTGAGCGCCTTCACCGATTCTGCACTCTTCGATCACTTTACGTGCCAGAAACCTAAGATACGCAACCGTAAGCTCCAGCAGGTAATGAAGACGATCACAGGAACACACGCTCATTTTTTAAGCTACTTGCTTCCACAGGCGTAAGAATGTGCTAACATTGCCAGATTGTGCTGATGAGTACGTCTCGCTGTTGTTTTTCCTGACTTTCCCCGTCCGTTCGCCACAGGTGATCGCTCGCGAGGGCCAGCCGGTGAGTTTTCTCTGTCGCGCCGAGGGAGAACCTGCGCCCGCCATCGTCTGGATTTCCCCGCAGCGCAGGAGGATCACCGCCAAGAATTCCGGGCGCATCACCGTTCTCCCCAGCGGCACCCTGGAGATCCGCTACGCCCAGCTCACCGACAGCGGGACGTACATCTGCATCGCCAGCAACGCCGGGGGCAACGACACCTACTTCGCCACGCTGACGGTGCGCGGCCAGCCCCTGGACGCCGCCTCGGCCTTCTTCCTCAACCGCTCGCTGTACGGCGGCGAGTTCTTCAACGACACGAACCTGAACAGCACGCGCGTTTTCCTCAAGTTCACCTTGGACCTGACCACCATCCTGGTCTCCACAGCGATGGGCTGCATCACCTTTCTGGGGGTGGTCCTCTTCTGTTTCCTGCTGTTGTTCGTGTGGAGCCGGGGACGCGGCCAACGCAAGAACAACTTCACAGTGGAGTACTCTTTCCGGAAATCCGAACCCGCCACGGGAAGCTCATCCGGAGGGACCAGGAAGTTCAACATGAAGATGATATGAAACAACGCAGCCAGGGGTCCCTCGGGGGAGGCATGAGCACGTCCAAAAAGAAACGTGTTTCACGCACGCAAACGCACACAGCCACTGACTCGCAAAGAAGTTTCAAAAAGCACAAAATAAGCTCCATGGCTACTTGATTGACCACATCAAAACGAGCCGTGGCTCAATTTGGTTTTATCTGTGAATTAAAACAAAATGACCCTGATCTTTCTGCCTCTAACTGGTTTTATTCAGCATGTGGTTAAGAGCATGTTTGAATGATTCTCTGAGGAAACAGAGCGCTGATAGATTTGAAAGAGCTACTTGTCATTCATGCTTGATATGAATAGAAGAGTTAATTATAGGAGATAAGTTGTAAATTGGCATGATTACAGAGCTGTGGAACATGGGCAGTCCCGTCTCTTCCGTTACATTAACAGGGAATTGAAAAACCATTTTCCTTTTTCATTTAAATTCCTTTAATGTATTTAATGTGAATGTAATGCAGAGACCAGGCTCCCATCCACAACTTGTAGCTATGCTAGTGTAAAGGTCGCCTTGTTAAGGATCATGCATGTAGTTACAGCTGAGAGTTAAGTTGTAAGCTCATACCACTGAATAAAAAATACTGGTTTTGAAGACAGTTTGAATCTGTTTTCTATAACGGCCAGAGGTGATCTGTCGGGTCAAATTCACTATTGACGTCTCCATAGTAACAAAAAGCCTCACGGACTTAGACTATGATGTGAAAATATCCAATAATAATCTAATAATCACTCACGATTTGGCCTTTTCTTCTTTGTGTGTTTTCGTGCTTCGCTGTGTGAGTTTGGGACGAGCACGCTGGCCGAGGGCTGCGGCGGCCGCCCCCGTGGGCCGGAGGGCTTGGTTAGGAAGTCAAGCCCACCGGAACACGGGCCGCCACCGCAACCATAGCAACCGGTACCGCAGGAGAGCGCGGCGGAGGGAGGGCCGGGTCCTCTGGGGGGGGGTTGAGTCATGTGACCTCTTCCTCCTCCTGTCTTGTACGAGTCCCCGTTCGCGGCCTTTCATCGACGTGACGCCGCCGCCCCGCCCCCCCCTCCCTGGCCCCGCCCCCTGCTGCGGTAGCGGCCGCCTGACCTTCCCTTTCGCTGCCCGGGGGGAGCAGCCGGGAGAGTCGGGCATGCTCGGAGGCAGAGAGAGGACACGCCGTGACACGACAGAGGTCAAGGCGACACGAGCACACACACACACACACACACACACACACACTAACACACGCATAGCACCTTTTCTCAGGAAAAGTGAAACAACTAGCCAACAGAGTGGGTATGACCACACGTACGCGCTGACTCTGTTTACGATACAACATTCCAGCAATACCGCGTGTAGAGCCATAAAAAGCCGAAAAATTCATTCTCCGAGGGAGAAGTGATGTAAATTCACGAGTGAAGAAACAAAAGCCATAGTGAGCGTAGGTTGTTTTTTTTTTTTTATACGAGTAGTGTGTGCATGGTTCAGTTATATAATAATAATAGTTATTGCCACTGCCATCTTACAAGCTGTCGTGGTGTCGCTGGGCTTGCATATAGTTGCACTGTATAACACACACACACACACACACACACACACACACAGAAACTGACCACAGGGCGTGACACTGGCTGCTCCTCCTCTGCCTCCGAGACGGTCAGTGTGCGAATGTCTCTGCCCCCCCTAGCCCAGTGCATCCCCCCCTCCTCACCCCGATCCCCCACACACCCCCACTGGGTCCTCCTTTGGGAGGGGTCCCTGGCTGGAGACCGAGGAATTAAAAAATGTAAATGAAGTCGTGTTAACCCTACCCACGCCATGTGCATCGTATAGTGGAGAGTAGTAGCCTACTGTGGTTTTTAAAAACCCCCTGAAAAAAAAGAAAAGAAGAAAAAAAAAACTTTCTTTGAAGTGTTCTGTTGCTTCCTGTTTGTCCTCCCTTTTTTTAATTTCCTCTGAATTGTTCTCCTTTCGGCTGTTTACCGTTTTAAAGTTTCCCCGTCCTCCGTGTGGGAAAAGTTCTGTTCTCAACACCTAAGAAAGTTCCCGTACACTACACGTGTTCTCATCTGGAATAAGTTGTACCAGCTGTTCTTAAATTCAAATTAAAATTAAAGAATGAGGATTTCTTTCACTAAATCAATGCAGGATGTGCCACACAAACCAGAACCCCCATAGAGATCAGGTGGTGCTGAATATTTTAACGCGTTAATTGCCAGGTGTAGCTGTTACCTAGCTGTTACGTGGAGCTGGCACAGAAAAGCTAACATGACCCGTTTAGATGAAAGAGGTGATGAAATATGGCCGACACAGTAACGCTTCAACACTGCAACAGCTGGAATTCTACAACCGCTGGAAGCCGTCGTTTTGACTGGTGGATTCCAAATACAACGTCCGTAGAACGAACCAAACCATAATTCTTCCATTTCGCCCATTAAAACCCGTACTCGAGAAATTCACAATTCAACAATTAAAAAGAAATGAGCCGACGTAAAGCGAAACAAAACAAAATGGCTTTGAATGCAAAGATTGTGAATAACATTTAAAAATCAATAACATTCACTCACACTGTGGCGGCGTATGAAATCACTGCCTCATGCTCCCACTGTTCCCTATATAATAGACACTAGAGAATCAGGATTTAACTAACTAATTGTGGCATATTGACTCCAAAAAAAAGTAGAGGCCACTTATTTTTGGATGCAACAGGTTTCCACAAAAAAAACTTGTTAGTGAATCACTCATAAGGAAACCAATAGTAAACTTATCCAGGCCACTAAAAGTAAAATTCTATAACTTATCCACTTGTTGGTGGACCAGGTTTGCAAGTACTAGCATCTTCAGTGTTTTAGAAGTAAACTAACACTGGTAGAAAGCAAACCTCTATAACGCCATATAATAGTCTAATAAGAATACCTCACACTCCTAAAACTTTATCGTGCAAACTTGTTTTTCTCTGTCCCCTGTGAAGAATGACGAATGCACGGCTTCTGTGTCGAGATGAATAACTGAACAGCACTTAAAGATGTATGAGGCCCGATGAGACCGAACAAATTGGCCTGGTTTTTATAAATCGCCTATAACGGTGTCGGCGACCATTTTAGCTCCAGCGTAGGTGCGGAGAACAGGACACTTCACGGACGTCCCCTCTCCCTGAACCAACCCCGTTGTGTTTCCATTCCCCGGTATTTTTCAGTGGAAACTAGGTTTAGAAGACAGTGAGAATGTCTGTAGTGGTTTTCGATGGTGTTTTATTGTGTAAACATCATCACAAATGTAAGCGTTAGACGAGGTGTATTTCGTTTCTATCTCCTCCTCCTCCTCCTCCTCCTCCTCCCGCCTGTTCCCCGTCTTCTCGACATTTCCCCCCCCTCGTTGTCCCTGTTCACAGTATTAGGCTGGAGTGTGGTTGTGTGGTAGTAGACACGTGTTCTGTGTGGTTGGTGTCGTCGTGTATTTGAGTCTGACGCTCCTCCTCGTGATGCCATCGGAGCACGGAGCAGCGATCGGACCGGCGAAGACAAAAGATGAAAGGGGTGACCCAGGTTCCCTAAAAAAAAACAAAAAAAGACATTGGTTCCCATCTCGCACCTTGCCCATTCCCTACAAAAAAAAACACTTCTGGAACTCCCCCGCTCTGCACAGCGCGCTCTGGGATCTATCTCTGGATATGAAAACATGGACGTGTGTATTTCCTTGGCTGATATCCTGTCACACTTTAACTCACAAACAGGGGGGGTTCTCTGATAACGTGGCCGCGAGCCTACGACCACGTTCTACCTACCGTGGTTGACCTTTTGGAAAAGGAAGCAGCTCATTCACTGGACATTTTCACAACAGGTCGCAGGGGGTTGAGGATAAGTGTGTATCTGTCTTTTTTTGCATCCCAACTAAATGCTCTTTGGGAAAAAGAAATCAGTCCCCTTAAAGCGTAGTAGCCTCGTAGAGGTCCATTATCAAAAGGTTTTTGGAGCATTTGAAGCATTTTGATTGAAATAAGTGACACTTTGCCAAATAATTCTTCAGCAGCTCTCCTAAAAAAAAAAACACGCGCTCGCTGCTTGTACCAAACCCCGTTCGTCTCCTCTGCTGTGGTAGTTGATGAAGTAGGCCGAGCTCGCTCTCTCCGGGCTCGTCCTTGCCCGGGGTCAACGGCGTCGTCTAGACGCCTCGTTTACAGCGGCGGCGGCGGCCTCGCCATCAGGAAACCCAGATTATCTGGTTTGTTTACTACTTCTGGGTGGCAGTTTTCATGGAGACAGGAAGGTTTGAGCTTGAGCACGACAGCAACGCTCTCCTGTCTCCCGGCTGCAGTTTAGCTGCTAACGGATCCGTCTCCCCCTCTCCAGGTCCTACAGCTGCGGTTTTGATTGGATTAGACTCGAGTTGAATTATCAGAGCCGAGAGGAGCGGTAATGGGATGATGAAGAAGCCGAGCTCAGCTGATTGGATGATTACTTGGTTTATTAAGCTCATTTGAATAACAGATCTCTTAGAACAGGGAGAACGAGGCGCCGCACCAACGCCGGGGGCTGACTTTGTCTTTGTTGGCATTTTTACGGCATTTTATCAGTCATGTAGATTTATATTAGATATGTTTTTTTTCTCTAATTGGACAAATAGATATTCATAGTAATGACATTCAGGTATAAATTTAGGCAAAGTGGCCGTGTAGTGGAGCATTGCTGAAGAACTGCTTTTGGCACAGTGCACATACAATTCTTCATCTTAACCTTGACCAGATAATAACAAGCGTCGCCTTTCTAGGGCGATACTGCCCCCTGGTGGCTGATGTGAGCAACAGCAGCACTGTGCTGATGCTTATACAGGATTGGACCTATGGGGAAAATTACAGCTGGTTTTCTTACAGCTATAGTTTGACCTCTGAGGAAAAGCAACAGGCTCAGACCCTGACTGTAGATTAGACCAAACTTCCTGCAAACACACACACACACACACACACACACACCTGTCACACCAACGACAGCTTCATTCCCTTCCTGTATACGACAGAGCTGATCAACAAGCGGTCGGCTCCTCTCTAGAGGAATAAAAACTATTATTTTATTTTGACTTCTTGTGATCATAGCAGGTTTGATCTATGCATGCTTTTTGTATTCAGTGATTGGTCTTGCCAAACTCTCGCTTACACCTGTCCAGAGAGCTGTGGGCGCCATCGTCGCCGGGCATCGGACCAGTGGAAGCGAACCGCTGTAAAGTCCAGCTGTAGTCGGTGTTAGTAAATCTCCTGCACCTGCGTTCACCACTATCTTACAGACAACCACTTGTTTACTTGGGATGATTGTACTTTTACACACTCTCTATCCACACACACACACACACACACAGGTCTGCTCAGATGTGTAAGCTGTAGATAAAGTGATTGATATTCCAAGCAGAATGGTGGGACTGATCAATTCTGTATGGGGATAGGATTATTAATGGCATACTTTCATTGATCTATGGTGAACCCTGTCACTCCCAGAATCCCTCTGGGGTGGGAGAAGGTGCACAGAGCTCTCAGACCTGGTCGGCACTCATTCCTAGGTTTCCACATCACCTTCTGATGATGAAGATTTTCTTCTTTCTCCTCTTTTAACAAACGAGATGGTGCCAGACTTCAGCTTTTTGTCCCAGGTCGATGCAGCTCTCTCGCCTCTCCTGCCCTGTCACTGATAAACTGTAGCTCTGCATTTGTTGGAGCCCTCTAATAATATTATTATATTGGAAAAAAATAGAAATTAATCCCCACTGTTTGTCTGGGGTCTGCTCTTCTCTTTCTGTCTCTTTATCTCTTTCTCTCTCTTCCTGCTTCTCTCTCTCTCTCTTTCTATCAAGCTGGCACCGACCTCGTGGAACGTTTCAGAACATATTTCATCGATCACTTAGTTTTTGCACTAATGCATATTTGTTTCTCTCTGACACGGTCGTTACCGACTCCTGAAACCTAGGAATGGGTGCGGAGCGCTCCGACTAAATGCAGAGCTAACGTTAAAAAAAAAAAAAAAAAAAAAAAAAAAGCTTTTCAGCTTGTCAGATCATGTGGTGCGAAATGATCAAACATTAAAGCACATTACCGACTCATAAAAGAGACTGTTATACACATAATGACCAAATCTGACTCGTCCTCTCCGGCTGTACCTGAACTCTAACATTTCTACTGTATTTTGCACCGTGATGTGTGGATCCTTGGATGTGAAGAACAGAAACTGTACATATTAGATCTTATTAGCCATATCACGTCATCACATCTGTAGACCTCTTTGCCATGTCTGACAGAGGAAAATGACTGTTGAATTGTAAATATTGTAGGTATAGCACTAGAGGATTTAACTGCTGCTTCTTTTCTCCAGGGATCACCCACATTTTGCTCAGTCCCCCAACGGCAAGGATAGGACAATGATGTATTTGTCTATACAACGCGTATAAGTTCTTTTTTTATTTCAATGTATGTTTTATATACTGTCTGTCTTGTAAATGAACTCCTTTTCGTCATAAAAGCATGATGTGACTCTGTCGAAGGTGTCCTGTGCTTTCATTGACTGCTCACGTCGCCTGATTATCAGACATGGACGCTAACACGATGGTTAAACTTCATATTTAAAATATAGGAAGATGCACTGACACCATCCAAAGGGTTCTACAACATTCCGGAAGCTGCCTGCAGAGCTTTAGGTCTATTTGTGAGGTCTAAATAACCCATGTCTTATTTATATAATTTGAGCACTCTGGCTCCTCCATAATAAAAAGCTCACAGGCTGCATTTCAAATCATCCAGCGTGTTGAGTTCAGCGCTTTCTGTAGGACAGTCACGTTCTTCCACGGCGAAGTGAGACCATTTCTTTACGGATTTCTAATGAATTGAATGCTCTGCAGGCTAGGAACAACCTTGGGAACGCTGAGCCCCTTTTTTTTTTTCTTATTCATTCTGTGAATTTGGAAGTTTCAATAATATGGGAGACTCACTGTGTTTGAATTTGACTACAGTTAAGTTGTAAAAGTATTAGAAAAAAGTAGATTTTGGTAAAATTGTGGTGTTAGTAGTATGAGGAAAGCTTTGAAACAGGTGTATGGAAATAAAATGATCATTAAAAGTGAAATAATTAACAACTACATTTAAAGTTCAGAAGCATCCTATTAATTCAAATTTGTTTCCCACTTGTTTAAAAAAATCCCAAATCTATGCAGATATTGTTAATTTCAGAAGTTGAACTGCTAGTCACAGGATGTTTCGACATATTTGTGTAATTGGTATATTGCCCCATTCTCTCAGATTTCAGGTGAGTGCAAAGAAACAAGTCAAACCACGTCACATCTTTTCTGCACACATTTTTGACTTGACGGGGTCTTTAACGGTCGAACACGCAGCTAACCTCCATCATCAGCTTGTACAGGTGCTGTTTGAATAGATTTAATAGACAGTGACCTGACAACGGAAGAAAAATAACACCCAGATATTACTGAATCCTGACTGGTGCATGGAAATATGTGACATCACTTCTTCCCAAATAGGCCCCGCCCACTCCAATTAGTAAAGACAGGAATCCAACATTTATCTGCCTCATAGCATAATTGCAAAAGTTATAGTTCAACGTTTTTTGGAAAATGTTTAGAAATCACGTTGGTATTTTTTAGAAATATTTATTGGTAATGGTATAGATATTTTAATATTATTTTCAACCAGATGTGTGAACAAATACGCAAAAAAAGATAGAGATCCATCGTTATTGTCTGAGAAATTAAAAATGCCTTTGCTTAGACACAAATGCAAACTACTATATCTATCATGTCGGCCATTTTAGGTTTAAATACACGGCTCATAATCCATTTGATTGACTGAAATTACATTTAGTGTCTAGGAAACTGCCATTTTGCTTGTATCAAAACTGCCTATAAGTCAAATTTATGACTTTGGCAGATTGTGTTTTTGGATTCTAATAGTTGTGATTGGCCAGCGACGTGGGTGGATGTGAGGCTTCACGAAATGTAAAAATCACCAAAGTCTGTTCTGGCTCTGAGGGATGTCTTTGTGTTGAATCACTCATCATGAGATGGTGATCAGGGCCTGTGAACATGCAGTTTGATTTCCCACCACTAGAGGGCAACAGAGCAGCACAGAAACCACCAAACAGGAAATGAAAGGCCAGTCAGCCAATTGCTTGTTTCTTTATTCGTTTTAGTCAAAACACACAATTTAATCATACTGGTTTACCACTCGGTGTATTATTTGTTCCAGTTATTACTTCATGGGGCGAAGGCAGGACCGAGCGTGACTGACAGACTTACATGAGGTGAAGATCGGAAGAATGGCTCTCTGGGTGACTGTGTGTGTGTGTGTACATGTGTGTATGCATGTGTGTTCTTATATGTGTGTGTTCACGTGTGTGTATGCATGTGTGTTCATACATGCGTGTTCATGTGTGTGTGTGTGTGTGTGTGTGTGTGTGTGTGTGTGCAGGCGTTTGATCAACATCTTCGATTAGATGTCCACTTAACAAGTCAGATCCTCCCACCACCTCCACCTCTCGTAGCCGGGGAAGGGTCCAGCGTGCCTCGGCCCCCACCGTAAAGGTCACTCTCCAGAGGTTAAAGGTGACCGCACACACACACACACACACACACACACACACACACACACACACCTCTGAGAGCCACCCCTTCTCTCTCCCTCCCATCTCCACTGTCCAGTCACTTTCACTGCCCTCCTCCATCACTCTCTGTCTCTCTCCCTCCTTCTTCTTCTTCTCTTTTTTTTGTCTCTGCTCTATTTGAAATTGATTGTCTTCTACCATCACAAAGACACTTGGTTCTGATTGATTGATCGGTAAGGGAAGAGGGAGAGAACATCGACACTGGGGCTTTCCAGAGCTCTGAGGTCTGTCTGCAGGAAAAGCAAATGACGCCATTTTGATGCACTGGAAAAAAAAAAAAATCGTATTTCAGTCGTCTGGCCGTCTGTTTGTTTAGGCTTCAGCCGCCTCCTAAAGCAGACAAACACCCAGGCCGATCGAAGCTAGCGCCAGATTAAATAGGGATGAGCCGAAAATTCAGTAACGTAACGGAGAAACTCACACGTTCGCGCCGCACAAACTCACACTCACACCTGTGTGATGAAACAAAGGGGAAATACAGATACAGACTGTGGAGGCTGTTTCCACACAAAGGGAGGGTGGGGGGGGGGGTTACAACAGACACGGGTCGGGGGGGGGGGGACACAGTGATGAAGCTGATACACACACAAATACACATATTTTATACAAATACACAAACATCACATAAAAGACGCAGAGCTATAAAAGAATGCAAAGATTCCTTAGAAACCAAAACCCCGTTTTTGTTTTTTTTCCCTGTTTCTCCCCCTCTCCTCCACCTGTAGAGGTACAGTTCATCCTGCAGTTTATATACACTTATATAGTATCCATGCATAAAAGAATCGCTCATCCCACCCCTATTGACAGAGGTGCTTTGGTTGGTTCTCTTTTTTTTTTAATATGGGAATCACTTTAACACACATAGGAGACAATTGTCAAACACAAAATAAGCCCCGAAAAAGTGATGCAGAACAGAACGCAGCGTCCTTTATGCGTCATTTTGACCTTGATTTTCTCAATCTTACTTCGCTTTCATAATCCTTCGTCGGTGGTGTCGTCCTCTCCTCTCCTACTTAATCATATCCTATGTCCTTTCCTGCCAATTGATTTGTTCCCTATGTGCGCTCTTCCTTTCAGAGACGTTCTCCGTCGTTCTCTCAGGCGCAAAAAAAAAAAAAGGACGACGTGCAAACACACAAATTAAACAACTCAAAAATGTCGACTTATAGTTCACACACTCCCTAAAAGAAATAAAAAACAGAACAATCATTTTGCCGTGACTTCAATGTCACTTCTCATTGCTAAACTAAATTGTCATTATTGTTTCACTACATAACCTTTACAATAAAGATTTGAGGTATATCAAGATGAATTGTCTACACGTGCCTGCCTGGTGTGATGCCACCCTGGACGGAGGGACCAGTGAAGAGGGTTTGGGCGGGCGGGACCACCGGGGGCCACCAATTCATCGGGAGAATAAATCATTTCTGTACTGATTAGTCATTGGTTGGTTGTTGCACAGGTTCTGTTTGGGTGCCAGCCAATGAGAGAGCAGGATGTCGGAAGGGCATTGTAAACAGTCAGATACACACATACACACCGACACTCGGATTACAAATTACACAAAAATATCTCTGACGGGAGCGTGTGTGCATGTGTGTATCACGGTGAGACGGTGTAATATCTCACAATCATTTAAAATAAATTAAAATAATGTTGGTAAACAATCGATCTCCCCTAATTGCATGAAAAAAGTGCTCTTCGAATTTGAACAAAAGTGTCTTTTTAAACGTCGTGAGGATCCTCCAGTGTAGCTCCCCCTTCACCCAGTGTGTGCCCCCCTTCACTTTAACACTGTGTGCATGTGTGTGCATGTGTGTACGAGTGTGCATGTGTGAGTGTGTGTGCATGTGTGTGTGTGTGTGTGCATGTGTGTGTGGTCAGAGCAGTCCAACCCTTGGTTGAAGGAAAAAGGCACTCAACTCTTCCCACATAGCAAACACAGTGTGTTTGCTATGCGGCATGACTGCTCTGTGTGTTTTGTGTGTGTGTGTGTGTGTGTGTGTGTGTGTGTGTGTGTGTCCCAGGTCCAGCGTGAACACGGCAGGCTTGAAGTATCTTTGGTATTGATGGCTGTGCCACAGTCCGCTCTATTCTGTGAGGTAGCCACAAGAACAACTGGTTCCACCACTAACTCTCTGCTTTGGGTTTGAGCATAACTGCGCAAATGTTCTGCACTAAAAACCTACAAAGTCCCCCCCCCCGGACTCTGAAATGACAACTCCGACGAGGGGGGGTCTGTTATAGTGCACGACATACTGACCATAACCCAAAATAAACGTCCCTTTGATTTTTTTTTCCTTCCAGTCTGGTGATGGGCCTCTGATGCTCCTGCTGCACCCTTGTTCCTCCTGTCTGCGTCTCCTCTCTATGTATGATTATCTCCCGCTAGAAGATGCTACACAACACGTGTCTTTGCCCACGAAATAAATAGATAAATAATTAAATAGAAGATAAGAAAGACACAGAGAATATGAGTCGGTTCTCATGGTAACCAAAAAACACCATCAGCAGAGGAAAGCAGCGACAGTCCAGTTCAAAGGGGTCAAAGTCCAGAGATCGATGAGTAGGTCCATCTATTCCACCACACAGGTATTCACAAAAATGCACAGTTAGTCACTTATGGTATACTTTCCTTGTCTGTGCATAGGATAGGAGGTCTATGACATGTTGATTTCTTTCTTCTCGCTTTGGTTTTTTTAAGTTTACTTTTTGTACATTTTTGTCGACAAGGTGCTTCTTTACATATTGGTTCAGCACAACATAGCACAATAGTCACGATAGAGAAACCATGTGTCTATGGTACTATTATTACCCGCATCAATATTAAGGAGGGAAAAGAGAAAGAAAGACACAACTTGGGGGGTGGAGGGTAGTAGCAAGAGAGTAGATAAATAGAGGATAGATAAGATAGAGAGAAAGAGAAATTAAAGATTATTTACAGTCACTTTCATTGTGTTTCATGTGGATCATGTCGATAAACTCATGTTTTTTTTTGGGTTTTGTTTTTTTTAATCTGAGGTATGAAATAGGCGACAAGCCCATAGTGCTCGTGGTTTTGACGGTTGTTATGACGCAGGCCGGACTCAGCGGGGGGGGGCGCATAGCGACAGAGCGAGCTGCACCTGTTCACTGATTATCATAAAGAGGCAAACATCATTGGCACTCGGGATCCTATATTGTGACATTTGACCTCTGCGTTTGGCCACTAGAACAGAGCAGACCTCCCTCCCTCGCTCTCTACACTCCAGGGACGACGCTCTTAATGTGAGGGGGGGGGGGGGGGGCGCCGTCCCTTTATGATTGTTCTCCTCATGTTAACCTGAAAATAACCTCTCGAGTGGCCGTGTAGCCGTACAACAATTAAGTCTTAAGAAACGAACATTCAACTGTGTATCAAAGGGTCTGTGTTGTGTTTGGTGTTAGCGGGGCTACAATTATGCTAATCTAGAGCATTCGTAGCAGAAATCTACGCTGTTTTGTGGCAGGCCTTCTGGAGATATGAGCCGTGACTACACAGGATGCTCGGAACACGTTAGGATGTGGTGGTAATGAACAGCAGGTGGCACTCTTACTCTGATGTGGAACGGGCCAAATCACTGCAGAGGAATCAAACCCTCTGGTGCACACACACACACACACGCAGCAGCAGCAGCAGCATGTGGACGCTGCGTGCACGCGTAACGCAGTGATGTGGAGCCATGAGGTGGTATGTGGCGAGCAGGTCAGAGCACCCCCCCCCCCGCCCCGCCCCCTGCAGAGAGCGTTTTAACAGACACTTGACACACACACACGCCTCTCAATCAGCCTCACTGTCTGTTACTGAAATGAGTGGGAGGGGACGCGGGTGATCACGACCCGGCACACACAACCGCCGTCTGATTTCTCGAGAGCAACCTGTGGCCTTTCGAGATTTTCCTGCCTTAAAGCTGTTATTTCCCTATCACGGCTCGTCTTTGGTGTGTTTTTACCCAGACAGCAGGCCAATCTGCATGAAATCTGAGGCGAAATCCTCCCTTTTCAACGTCTGAGCCTTAATTTAAACATCAGTTGACTCTATTTAACACAGTGTGGTTTAGTGTGAGGTGATTTTCTTTGGTTTGCAGTGGATTCACTAAGAGCCACCCGTGGTTATTTGAGGGATACTCTCTCTTAAAGCTACAAGATCTTTGGTTTGAAGAGCCACGGTTTGCAATGTAACTGTAGCCCCATAAGAGTAACATTCAGATTGAAAGAAAAAACACACATTGGAGCGTCGAAAAGATCTGATTCGTCTGCACAGGTCGTGGCACCTTGAACAGACGAATCAGATGAGTGGTCTGAAGCAAACGGCTACACACACTGCAGCTCTATATTGGACTTTCCTCCCCCCTTCCGTCCTCCACGCGTCTGTTCAACCATCCGTTTTCCCGCCGGCGTCAGGCTTTAGAGAAAGTGGTCGCAGAGGAGGTGCCGGGGTGGATGGGAGAGGCGTTGTTGTTGTTGTTGTTGTTGTGGTTGTTTCCGTGAGGAGTGTGCACGTGACCGTGTCCATGCACTGCGTGGCCGCCGTGCTCCTCCGTGTCCCAGCGGTCCGTGCAGCGGCGGCGTGAGTTCATGAAGAAGTTGGAGACGGTGGTGAGCTCCAGGCCCAGCTGCTGGGAGATGGTGAGCTGCATCTCCTTGGAGGGGCGGCGGTTCTCTCTGAAGATGGCTACCAGGGTCCGACGCTGCAGGTCGGTGAAGACCAGTCGCTGCTTCTTTGGCACCTGGTTGCGCTCTCGTCCTCCACCCTCCTCCTTGCGTTTACATGCTGCAGAGAGGAAGAGGACAGAGGGGCAGAGGGCGAGAGATGAGTTTGATTCCTATTCAAATAGCCTGTAGTCCTGCAAATTTGCAGCAAATGGGGAATTATACAATTATATTAGACACATTTTAATGACAAAAACGGTAATATCAAAGAAGAATGGTGATGAATGAGAGACAAAGGTTGCAATTTTTTTTAAAAGCAAAGGGTTAAAAATGGAGCAGTTGCAGGTGTTTGTGTGCATGCATGGATGTTTTTTGTATGGTAATATTGTTCAAGGTTCAAAGGCCTTTGTTTGCCATTTGTGCATAGACCAGCAATCTAAACACATTGGAATAAGTGCAAGGCTGTCTGAGTCAGCCAATAAAAGAATAGAAAAATACAATATAATGAATAAAAAACATACTAAAGTACTTAACAGAGCAATTATTAAATAACACACACATACATAAGTAATCAAGTATTTAATAATTAGCACCTGTATGCACAGATGATGATTTTGAGTATGGCACACAGCATCTGTATTATGAATATTGTTTCATCATGGTCCAATTAGTTGAATGTGTATAATAATTGTATTAAATGTTATATGCATATATATTAAGTGAAAATGAGCATAACACGGTAGCATATGCACAACATGGAACATGGGGGCTGTGCAGGCTGCACGCACGGCGCCTGCACAGGCAGGAGGAAAAGCGATGGGTCAGCGAGTCGCACGGCCGAGTGAAAAAGACCAAATTAAAACGTCTCTTTTCATTTGATGACAGGTGATAAAAGTCAAAACTGATCTCGTTTAATACGTTGCTTCCAAAAGCAGTGTACTGGACCAGCCTGGAGGTCCTTTAATGTGCATTAGTAGGTGTTTTTACAAGTTCACAGCCTTGCACTAATTATGATTGCTGCAACTGCTCTCATATTCTACCCTATCCTACATTATTAGCATGTATATTTGTCCTTTTTCTTATATGCAGAAATCTCAAAATGTTTTTTTAATGCTGCCGACAACTGCTGAAGAATATGACAAAAACACACAGGAACAAACATGAAGAGTGTAATTGGTCTTTGGGCTGAATGTGGGAGGACGACGACTTTAACTCTTATTCTCTCTGAATTTCAATGTGGCTTCGTTTTGTTCTCTGTGTATTCTAACGACAAAATGATCTTAAGGAGAAAGCAGGGTGAATGGTTCTGATTGTGGGGGCGGCGTGTGTCATTGACACAGCCTTCGAGCCCCTTTGTTTGGTCTTCATGTGTCACGGCTATTAGAAAATAGCAATATCAACAATTATAGGCCGAGACACACAAGACTATTGTTTCAGGGCCGTGGACGGCACCGTTTGTGGAAAGCTATAGTCTGTTTACTCGTAGTCAGCTCATAGAAATGTTAAAGGTCCCATAATGTAGAAAGGGAGAATTTAATTTCTGTTTGACTATATGAAGGTCTGGTTGTTATATGAATACAGCCATATTTTAAAAAGTTCAATCCATAGAGAAATACATACAACTGTATTTAGAAACCGTGTTTTAAAATTGATCCATCAGGACGACCAGGAGGTTGTGATGTCACAACTATACAATCACCGCCCATTCTAATCAGCCAATCAAAGGAGAAGCTCATTAATATTAATTAGGTAGACACAGAACCAGTTTTTTTCTAGAGAAGCTTGATTTTAAACTATATTGAGATCTTAAAACAACAAAAAAAATCTCATCAGAGACATCAACTCTCCAAATAAAATCCAACAAGTGCATGGTGATGGGACCTTTAATGTTAACATGTCGCCTGAGCATTAAATGGTTAAATCAATGTATGTTATTTCATGTGAAAAGAAGTGCCCCCTGGCAGGTTCCTCCCTGCGCCCTGGCGCGGCGCCGCTGCTGCGCCTGGACGCACCGTCGGTGGCTCGGCTCTGGCTGTGGAGACTGGAGGGAGTCTGTTCTGTTCTGCTGCCCTAAAAAGCTGCAATGATCGATTTTCCGCGGTTTTCTCCCGAACACGTGGTCCAGTAATCAGGGCTCCCTTCCCCACCCGATCGATCCCCATCGATCCGCGAGACCGAGGCGTGCGCGTATGTGTGTGTGTGCGTGCGTACGCGCGTGCGTGCGTGTGTGTGTGTGCGCAGCACAGCTCGGGGGCGCGCTTTGTGACAGACAGATGGAGAAAGAAATTGTTTATCTGTGGAGGAACAAAGGAGATGTGGTGGAAAAAGAATGGCAGTCATCCAGTCTGAGAGGACAAAGGAATTCTATCATACAGTCACAGACAAACATGCCACTGATTATTTCATTTTATTTCTCTTAGCATGAAAGCAACAAAGAAAGACAGACAGAAACAAAGTGAGGACTGATATTTAGCCTTTCCCAGAGGACCATGTTGGTGGGAGGGAGGCAGAGAGAAGGATGAGAGGATGAAGGGGGAGAGAAAGGCTGGCTGCAGCAGTGTGGAGGTGGTGGATGCAAATGATTGATGACTTTACAGCAGGTTTAGACAACAGCAGTAAACAGATTTGACTGGGGTGGTGGGGGGGTGCGGATCAATATGAATGTGCACATGTGTATGCATGCCTGTCTGCGAACGTGCATGCGTTTGCATCGCCATTGTTCATGCGTCGTTACTGCAAGCAAAGCATAATCTGTGGATATTTCTCCTCGGCCGCCCCGTGATGCACCTTCTGTGCCCACGTTGGAGCCTCTCCGCCGCATCGCTTCACCCCTCCACTTCCTCAACTCTTTTCCTCTTGTTGTTTTACTCAATTGTTTTAATTTGCCCTCAGATTGATAGCTCCCATATTGATTGATCCGCACTTCAGAACCATTTCATGGAACGTTTATTCAATTGGTTCAGGCCCCGGCCATGCCAGAATCTCCTCGCGGCTCTCTAAGTGCTGTCTCAAACCAAACTCAATACTCCCTAATGTAATGACCGAATGCTAGTGCTAATATAGTGATAATTTAATATGTAATGCCTGTTTTCGAACAAGTTGTGCTACCGGCCATTTTGCAATGCCAACACCACTCTGGTTCTTCTCCGCCGACTCGGCTCTGCAGCAGCGAGGCCGGAAGGGGGAGCAGCACAGGGAGACGGCTGGTTTAGCACAAGGCCCGGGCCCGGTCAATACATATTTCAGATAATCAATAGGTCCATTTCAAATGAGAATCCTCTCTCACCCCTGGACAGTCCTCTCCACGGCAGTGAATAGGACCGCAGGGAAGGGAAAAGAGGGAGCCTCTCATTAAACGGACCTCTCCTGAGATGAGGACCAAACCGTTCTCTGCTATCTTTAGCTGTCTCATTACCAAATGGGCTTTTCTGAGGAGACAAGAGGTGACACTCAGCAGTCTCAAGTGGCACTTGCTCACGCCGTCTCTTACATACAGTACGTGTCGAACTCCTACATACGCCCCGGTGCCGACGGAGACGACTCGCTCCTCGGTTAATGTCAGTCCAACGATAACAGTAGCACTGGCTGTAAAATTGCATTAGTTCCTCCTTTAAGAGCAGCTCTGCTTCATCACTTAAGCAGCTATTGTTTCTGCCCTGCCTGTTAGTGACTGTGCACATACAGCATATGGGTGAAGATGAGAAGGGAATGGGGTGGGTGGTTATGTGTTTATAATAGAAGAAGAAATCTTCTGCTAAGAGAAAACTGGGGGGCAATTTAGGTATTTGAAAAGATCCCCTGCAGACAAGTTGTGTTCCGAATTATACGTTTTGAATTCTATCGACTTTTTACCGTAACTCTTGTTTTGGATAATTAGGCCTCATTGTAAAGTCCATGTGCACTAAAGACTTAAACTCTCCTCATTGTGCAGGTTGCATACTGGACTCATGCTGGCACATGCACGGGAACACTGCTGTAGTGTCAAACTGCACAATGAAGGTCAAACATCCGGGTTAAATAACAATTTAAAAAACGCACACACTCCTCTGAGTGGAGACGAGCTTCGAATTCCTTCCTTCATCACAGTCAATGACAGTGGATCATTAACAAAAACAACAGATTAGAGCTACAACAGGAGCTTCTGCTGCTCCTGCTGCGCCGTGCGGTGTAAGAGGATATGTGACCCCCTCTCTGATGGCAGCTGGAGGTTTCACGGTGACATGAAAGCCAATAAGTGGATGTGAGTCACACTCAAAAAGACCGTCTATCTATATCCTGTGATGTGGTGATGATATATGACTCTGAGGGACCGACAATGTAAACAACAACAACCAAAAAAGAGAAGTAGTCTGCAGGAAAATGTCAAACAATAAAATCAATTTGGTAATGTATCAATGCAAAAAAACAAAAAAATCTGTGTGAGTGAGTGTGTGTGTGTGTGAGTGAGTGGGGGGTGGGGTGGGGGATGGGGCATGAGGGGAGGGGGGGGGGGCAGACGGTGAACTAACCGCACCGTGCTGCTGTTAGCCGACGCCTGGACGGACGGATGAGATCGGGCTTTGTGTGCGCTGAGACGGGCCCTCTCCCGCCCTGGACGGACTACTGCAGGCGAGAAACAGTTTTGCGTCAATCACTCTCTGTCACACCTCTCAGATGTACGGTTATTGATTGTATTGATCATATTATAGGCCTATTCATTGCAGAGGGGGGGGGGGTGTAAAGTGTAAAACGGCCGAACGCCTCCCTCTCCACCAGCAGCGGCACAAGCGGCGGCGTCTCAAACCAAAAGAAAACCCGCATCCTTTAAAACACCCTCAATTGATTCGCATTGGATTATTTGAAAGCTTTCGTTTATTTGTCAATGTGAAGCCGGCGTTGTCTTGTTGAGACAGTGATCGGCAGCTTTACAGCCGATCACATATTGGCTTACAGTCTATAAACCGTCCGCTTGGCGCGCGGCCCGCGCCTAAATGTTCCCTTTAAATGCCTCTCCGTTTGTTTCCGTTTGTTTATTACAGCGTGATTAAATCACAGGCTTCTGTCGAGGCCTAATATTACATATATGCTTAATACCGGAAGGAGATGACTGGTTAATGCAGGCGAAAGTAAAAAATGACGGAGAACTTTTTACGCGTCTATCGCGCGACAGCAGCAGAGAATAGCACCAATGATCATGGATTTCGTTCACATTTAGATGTCATTACAGGAATTTAACAAACGAAAAAATATATATAAATACATAAATGCTTCGAAAAAGTGTTTTTATTGTTGTGATAGAAAGTCATTTCTGTCTAAATGCTGTTAACGCACGGCCTGTATGAGAAATGACAGCTATAGGAGAGATTTATATTTTAATTTATAAAGTAAAATAATAAGGAAGATATTGGCATTAACCCAAAGTTAATCTGAACATATATATTTAAAAGTAAATTAATAAATAATGTCATTTTTAAAAAATATGGATGTGCGTAAAACTAAATCAATTGCTTCAGTTTGAGAATAAATTGTATTTAAAAGGCGTCTCTCAGTTAGTTTAATAAATAGAAATATGGACAATAGGGCAAACATGTGACTTGAGTAGTATAGAGTCTCTAAAAATGGGCCACACTTTGTCTTTCTCACACACACACACACACACACACTCAGTGCAATAGGGAGTCCCATGTTGGAACAAGTTATGTCTAATGAGACAAATGGACTCTTTAAATGTTTTATTGGTCTACTTCACAGGATCCGTCCCTTCAGCACCAGCAGGCGATTAATGAGGTTTCACCAAACCAAAGTGAGGCTGTGCTCCAAATAAAGAGCTTGAATTTAGAGATACATCAAATCAACAACTTTAGACACTTTATGCTCCAACAGGAAAGTGCGTATAATTCTACTAAATAGCAAAATTACAGTCATCAAATTATAAATTATGTTATTCCCTGAATCCTCTTGGGTTAAACGATGACTTGTTGCAAGTGTTTAGTGGAATTTTAAATCATAAATACCCCCAAAAATAAAAAATGTAATTAAAAAAATTAAATGGTTATGATTTCATATATATATATTTAAAAAAGAAAATCTGTCCATCACATTCACTCGTATGGAGACAGTGTCATCACAATCACTTCTGTCTGTTACAGTACAGGAGGAGATGACCAGAGAGCAGGAATGGAATAAGGGTGGAAGGCAAAAGGAGCTGCTTTGCTGATGCTGGTACAGAGCCAGGAGAGAAAGAAATGGGGGAGGAAGACGAGAGAGAGAGAGAGGGAGGGAGAATGAGAGAGCCGAGAGAGCAGAAGAGAGGAAATCAATACCGATTCAGAGCGAGTCAGATAAGCCTGAACAATGTATAGTGCAGACACACTCTATAACCTAGTCACACACACATGTGCATGTGGAAGCACTCGCGCAGACACACACACACACGCACATACACGCGCGCACGCACGCACGCACCCACACTCGGTGAAATGTGCTTGCATGCCTCTATAAAGACGCATTACAAAGCCCATAAAGCATAGCAACCTTTAAAATCAAATGACATCACAACCTTGGATTGCTGTGAGGATTCGCTGACATGAGCAGAACGCGCTCATTACCGGGACTCGGTGGGCTGCTCTTTGTCTGACGCTGCTCACAGATGTTTTCTGATACAGTATCAGCCAACATCATCCGCCTGAAATATTCCACCCCCCCCACCCTTTTTTGATACAAATTGCTCCTGTCAGAGAGGCCTCATCAATGTGCTCTGATCTGAGTTGTGTTTTTTTGGTGTTCTGCAGGTAAGCCTACACCGTGCGTGTTGGTGTGGGGGTGTGCGCTGTTGACATTCCACGGCATGTTTTGGGGGTGTAAACAGCGTTCTTGGAAACCACTTACACACCCCGGGCCAGCCGCCGTGTGGTCCTCAGCTGTTAACCACACATTTGACGTTGCTTACCTAGAAGATGCTGTTACAAGCTCTAACACACCACTCTCTGCACTCTGCCTTTCTTCCCGCTCCCCTCTGTCTCCCTTATACTTATCAATTATTAAGGTCGGTATTGATCCTTTCACTAGCCTGCCTCTATCTGGCTGTTCACACAAAGCCCAAACCTGCCTGCCCTTGGCTCAATCAATGGCATCTCCTCGCTCCCCCAGCTCTTTTTCCACATGTCAGTTTTGCTTTCCTCGCTTTTGCACTTAAGCCGCTCTGACTGAAGTTTTTTGTACGTCCCAATTTTCTCCATTTGGATTCTTCGGGAAAAAAAAGGGAGAGAGACAACAGCAGACAAAGATATTAATGTTTCATGTGACAAGCAACTTTGACGGGCATTATGAAAGAAGACGGGATCTGGAGGAGGGAAAATGCCTGTGCGTAATGGTGCACCGTCTCCCTGCGTCGCCCGATCACGGTTTGGGGTTCCTACCTGCCTGTTGCCAGGTTAACCAGTGAAAGATGAGTGATATTATTGCCCTACGCTAGCACAGAGAGGGGGAAAAGGAGAGAGAGAGAAAGAAAAATAGAGAGCGAGGCACCAGGGAGTGGGAGAGAAGGGGGTTGGGAAGGGGAAACGGCCTTATTGATCTGCTATGTGCAAAGCCAGGCAAACACTGAAAGGACAGAGCTACACTATTAATGACACTCACAGCCTCAGCTACTAATCCCCATCTATCTATCTATCTATCTATCTATCTATCTATCTATCTATCTATCTATCTATCTATCTACCTATCTATCTATCTATCTATCTATCTATCTATCTATCTATCTATCTATCTATCTATCTATCTATCTATCTATCTATCTATCTATCTATCTATCTATCTATCTATCTATCTATCTATCTATCTATCTATCTATCTATCTATCTATATCTGGGGGTCAAACACTTCATTTCTAGCATTCTGGTGAATTTTTCTGCACCAATTTATGGTGGAAATGTCTCAATTTATGTGAAGGAAAACTCGGAAATTCAAATCCAAAAATAACAGAATAAAATGCATTTTTCAAAATAAAAGTCTCTCTTTCTCTTTCTCTCTCTCTTTATCTGTCTATCTATTTCACATTCTGGTGAGTGTGTGTGCACTAATTTATGGTGGAAATGCTTCGATTTTCAAAAGAAAAACAAACAATTCCAAAAAAGAGAACAGAATAAAATGCAGCTATTTGCATTTTTTTTCAAAATAAAGGTCTTCTGCTTCTTTAATGCTTTTTTTGCACTTCACATGTTGTAAATCTATCTATCTATCTATCTATCTATCTATCTATCTATCTATCTATCTATCTATCTATCTATCTATCTATCTATCTATCTATCTATCTATCTATCTATCTATTATAGTATCTATCTATCTATCTATCTATCTATCTATCTATCTATCTATCTATCTATCTATCTATCTATCTATCTATCTATCTATCTATCTATCTGTCTGTCTGTCTGTCTGTCTGTCTGTCTGTCTGTCTGTCTGTCTGTCTGTCTGTCTGTCTGTCTCTGGGGGGGTCAAACACTTTATTTCACATTTTATCTGCACCAATTTATGGTGGAAATCTCTTAATTTATGTGAAGGAAACTCCTTCAGGTGAAAATCCGAAAATAACAGAATAAAATGCATTTTTCAAAATAAAAGTCTCTCTCTTTCTCTCTCTCTCTCTCTTTATCTGTCTATCTATCTCACATTCTGGTGAGTTTTTGTGCACTAATTTATGGTGGAAATGCTTCCATTTATTAAAGAAAAACAAACAATTCCAAAAAGAGAACAGAATAAAATGCAGCTATTTGCATATTTTTTTTTCAAAATAAAGGTCTTCTGCTTCTTTAATGTTTTTTTTCGCACTTCACATGATGTCTATCTATCTGTCTATCTATATCTGGGGGTCAAACACTTCATTTCTAGCATTCTGGTGAATTTTTCTGCACCAATTTATGGTGGAAATGTCTCAATTTATGTGAAGGAAAACTCGGAAATTCAAATCCAAAAATAACAGAATAAAATGCATTTTTCAAAATAAAAGTCTCTCTTTCTCTTTCTCTCTCTCTTTATCTGTCTATCTATTTCACATTCTGGTGAGTGTGTGTGCACTAATTTATGGTGGAAATGCTTCGATTTTCAAAAGAAAATCTATTATAGTATCTATCTATCTATCTATCTATCTATCTATCTATCTATCTATCTATCTATCTATCTATCTATCTATTATAGTATCTATCTATCTATCTATCTATCTATCTATCTATCTATTATAGTATCTATCTATCTATCTATCTATCTATCTATCTATCTATCTATCTATCTATCTATCTGTCTATCTGTCTGTCTGTCTGTCTGTCTGTCTGTCTGTCTGTCTGTCTGTCTGTCTGTCTGTCTGTCTGTCTCTGGGGGGGTCAAACACTTTATTTCACATTTTTTCTGCACCAATTTATGGTGGAAATCTCTTAATTTATGTGAAGGAAACTCCTTCAGGTGAAAATCCGAAAATAACAGAATAAAATGCATTTTTCAAAATAAAAGTCTCTCTCTTTCTCTCTCTCTCTCTCTTTATCTGTCTATCTATCTCACATTCTGGTGAGTTTTTGTGCACTAATTTATGGTGGAAATGCTTCCATTTATTAAAGAAAAAAAAAACAATTCCAAAAAGAGAACAGAATAAAATGCAGCTATTTGCATATTTTTTTTTCAAAATAAAGGTCTTCTGCTTCTTTAATGTTTTTTTTCGCACTTCACATGATGTAAATCTATCTATCTATCTATCTATCTATCTATCTATCTATCTATCTATCTATCTATCTATCTACACGCTGAATCTCACCTTTAAAAGAGTGATGGGGGCAGTATTTCTCTGGATATGAGGTGCATAATTGATGCATTTTACTGTAATATTTTGGAGATCTATTCTTCTGAGCATCTCGAACCCATCAGTAGAGCATGGTGTATATAATGCCAGGGTTTCTGCAGCATGAAAAAAAATGTCCATATTCTCTATATTGTCTTGTTTATACTTTATACTGGCTCCTGTTCCCCATCCCGAGCATTGCTCTCAATATTTCATCAGAGCAGTGCTCGCAGCTTAAGGCTGCCTTGGAACAGGTCTGGGGATCATATGTAGGTAGGATTGGATGAAAACTACAGAATGTATAATAGTAAAACGCATTTTTATTCTGTGGAAGTTGTATCTGTCAGTGCAGGAGAAATCCTGCGTGAGAAGCTCAAACCAGTAACGAGTTCCATACCTGTCTGATGTTCTAAATTTAGAGCTTTTACTATAGAGCAGCTACTAAATGAAAAGCCAGAGAGCCCGTGCGGTTATTGCGTCTTTCAGCTCCGATACGAGTATCGATCCGTGTGCCACGTTTAAAAGGGAGAGTGGGAACTGGCGTATTGATCAGGCAGCCTGGGGTCACCCCGCTTCTCCCGCGCAACTAGTTGGCCCAGAAGCCCCGCCGCCACCACCTTGTGTTTATAGTCCGACTCACAGAGAAATAAAAGAAAAGCGTCGGGGGAGGGCAACTATTTCGAGGTTTATTGTGAATCAATGGCGATTTGCTATGTGCCGATCACAAATATAGACCGGCTACAGTCTACAACAGCCCGCGTAAACCTGAACGCACACGCCTGAAGCAATATTTAAACCCTTTGCCCCCTTCAGCTCTACATCAAGCACAATTATACCCGTTCCCCTGCATAAACAATCTATATTTGACACAGGGTTGGGAGAAAACAGTAGATTTCAGTGGAGGAGCCACTGAGCCATCTGTGCGCGCGTGGGTTTGGCAGCTGAACTGTCCGTGGTGCTGATTTTTTTTTTTTTTTTTAGGCCCGAGCAAGTTTGTGTCTGTTTATAATTCTGAATCGTGACGGTGGCAGATGACCGGACTGTCTGACAACTAACCGGGTTTCATGTGACACATTAGGGCT
This sequence comes from Eupleurogrammus muticus, assembly GCA_036785175.1. Lineage (NCBI taxonomy): Eukaryota > Metazoa > Chordata > Actinopteri > Scombriformes > Trichiuridae > Eupleurogrammus > Eupleurogrammus muticus. The sequence continues at coordinate 1,697,545 of JAYKQN010000014.1, forward strand.
TTGAAGGGCAGGATCTTACCGGCCAGCCGCAGAGCGGACATCCGCTGGAACTCCGGCTCCTGCAGCCACTTCCACATCCGCCGGAAAGTCTCCCGGCCTGACTTGAGCTTACTCCAGGGTTTGGGGTTCCGTAGCAGGTCCGACAGGGTTCCCTGCGACCGGCTCAGGATCCGCTGGGCGAATATGGCCTGCGGGATGGAGTAGCGCTTTAACTCGGCCGTTATCCTCTGAGCCACCTCCTTTGTGTTGATTTCCTCCGCCTGGACGCCGGAGCCTGCTACTCCCTGGCCGGCGCCGTGCCCGTGCCGCTCCCGCTCCCCCAGCATCACCGCGCCGTTCGCCTGGGAGTGCAGGTGGCTGTGCGGGTGGTGGTGCATGCCGCTGAGGTTGGAGATCATGCCGTGGCCGTGGCCTCCTAAACTCCTGGCCAGGTGCTCCTGGTCGCTTCGGGACAGCATGGAGGCGTGGGACTCGAACCCCGACACCGGAGAGAGCATCTTGGCGTCGGTGGAGAGGTGCGCGCTCGGACCGTAGGAGGAGAGCGGCTGCTGGGAGTTGTGCAAAGAGCCCAGCCCGGTGGACAGCGGCGACAGGGAGCCGTGGCTCATGCCGGACACGGACATCTCTTTGGGGTAGTGGCCGTACAGGTTGCCCATGGAGGCGAGCCCCCGGTGGTCGTCCCGCATCAGCGTGAAGCTGCCGCTGACGTTCCCCGCGGAGAGGCGCTGGTGTGCGGCTGCGTGGTGGTGAGAGTGCGGGTGGTGAAACTTATCCGACACCGTGGATATTGGAGGTAGATGCTGCAGGGGGGTCAGCGTGGTGTACGTGTTGCTAAGGCTCATCCCGGTCTCGCACATGCTGATGGACTGGTGTAGGTGCCCGGACAGCGCGGACGGGTCGGTCCGGTAGTCCCCGCCGGAGCCCTCCAGGATCGAGGCCATGCCGGAGACCATGGCTGACCGCGCGCCGGGCGCGTGGGAGACCAGATTCCGCTGCGTGGAGCCGGGGGACGGCGACGGCCGCGAGTGCGGGGAACTCATGATGTCCCCCACCTGGGAGTGCGAGGAGACGCTGTGAAGGTTCTCCATGGTGAGCTCCATGTCTGAAAGGAAATACGTTCCCCTGTCCCACCCTCCCACCCTCTCCCCCTGCCTGTCTCTCACTCTCACTCAGGGACGCGCGCGCTCTCTAAGCCCCTAGCCCTCCCGCTGCGATAAAATTAGCAAACCATTTGAACGACAATCCATCGATTAAAATTCTCCGATCAATCCAGAGCAGCGGGGAAGTTCTGCTGTTCCGCAGGTACCGAGCGTGTCCGCGGCGGCCAGGCGCTCTGTGCATTCGCGTGGACGGCAGCTCGGCTCTCCAGGGCGATATCTCATCTCTGGTCCAACAGCGCTTCCACTAAGAGCAGGCTGAGCCGCGTGTCAGACAGATGTGAGCGCGCATCTGTGTATTTAAAATGTGAAGCGCGAGCACGAGCAGAGTTCCTAACTACTCTGCCTCGCTGGGATAAATGTGGGAAAACAAACACATGTACAGGGGTTGTCAGATTTTTGATTAACTGAATTCATGATTTACTTGTGAGACGCTGTGAATAGTTTACATATCTGCCTAAGACGCGCGCACGCGCAGGGGGGCGTGAGCACGCGCCTACCTGTGTACGCGTGACAGACAGATGATGTCCTGCAGCTGGAATGTGCGCGCGTGCTCACGGTCACTATCTGGTGTCCGGACGCAGGAGTTCCTCACAGATAAACTTTGTTTTCCCACGGACTGTATGGTTTTGCATTTATGCGCTTAGTGATAAAACCTGATCGAAGTATTGATTGACAGAGATTAATGACGTGGCGCAGGCCGGTTAGGGGGGTTGCGGGAGGGTGAAGGAGGTCACAAAGTTAGGATCCTCAGCGCTGCAGACCAATGAGCGAGCTGCGCGCTCCTTCGTTTCGTGCCAAGTTCACCAAATCCAAAAATGAAGTGGGATGAGCGTCCTACGTGCAAAATTATTTTCCGTTTTAAACCTGTCTCATGTTTTTATTTATTACTTTAATATTATTACTATAAGCTTTATAAATGTCACAACTAACCTGCATCATTAATACACCAAGAGGTGACCAGATTTTAATTAAATAGAATTACTAACGATGAAAAGAATATTATAACACCGAATAAATGAGGTGTTATTATGTGATTCTTTATATACACATTCTTTGTGTTAAAATAAATAAATACAAATGTTGGCTACAAGGCCTCCTGTAGTGAGGTAAACGTTTTTAAAGAATTGTACATATTCCTAATGTGCCTGTATTTACTGTATTTCCTCGTGCGTAAAGCTGCTTTAGTTAGTATTTACTGTGCAGCCAGTCCAGCGTTAGTGTGTTTGCCTGGTGTCTAACAGAAATAAATGAAGACTCCGTCAGCAGCTCTGCAGACACAAACCACAGCAGCTTTATTACAGTTGTGGGAATTATCTGTGTCAATAGTCTGTTTTTATTTCACATCTTCTAATCATAGTGTTTTTTTTCTACTCCTTAGTTTCAGGCAGAAATGACAAATCGAAAATAAAGACAAATACAGTTATTTAAATTCGTATTCAGTCACTTCATTTCCCATTAGATGACTTTAATTCCATATTAATAACGATCAGCCAATGCTTCAAGCGAAATTAAATACACCCCTTTTAAACCAGTGTTGTACAACTCCGGTTCCAATGAATTCATAGTGTAAATAATTTAATTGATTGCTGCTGGATATTGAACTAGATGCTGCAAAAAGCCTTGAAATATATATATTTTTAAACCGTGTCGTTTAAATGTACATTCAAATCAGAGATAAATTTAAGTAGGATGCTGCTATGAATTTCATGTTAGTTTTGAGGAAATTAACACACACACACACACACACACACACACACACACTTTTTTTCCTGAAATGCATGTCTCCCTGTTTGAGTTTCAGGCCTCGTTCCTGCAGCAGCTGCACTTTTTTACTGTTATGGGTCAGGTTTTAATATAAATTACATTTTTTAGGAGCACATATATGGGTTTAGGCAATAACAGCTCGTAAATTAAACCGCCCGTATAGCCAACATTCATTTTGTGGTATCATAAAGCTGCACGGCCAAGCGCTCCTAAGTTAAGAAATTGATCGCAACATTCGATGTATCGATCATCGATCACTTCAATCTCACTCAGCGTTGTTTCCAAAAGAGGTAGTGTGTGTGTGTGTGTGTGTGTGTGTGTGTGTGTGTGTTTCTCGTAGGTTCTGACCTGTAGCACATTAAATGATTGACACCAGAAATATGTCGGGCAAAAATGAAATGTCACCCGACCCGGTTTATTATCTGTTGAGCAAAAGGCCGCAGAAAACTTCCAATAAGGCTAATAATGATATCTGTGTTGGCCTGTAATTCAGCTCCTCACATCGACGTGTTTCACGGCTTATTTCGATTGTGAAAGCAAATAAAGAACCAACCCTATTTATGTCATAAAACTGTAGTAGTTCCAATCAGTTAATTAAAAAATAATTCTGGAGCTACACTATTGTAGGCTGCTAAAAATACAATAATTATCACAGCAGTGTGTGTGTGTGTGTGTGTGTGCTTCTCAGAGCTTAAAACTAACACATAATAGTGCATTGGCTCTTAATTATATTAATGATATATGCATTTTCTTTTTTTTTAGTTATAATTATAATTCATATTCTCTGCGTCTATCGTTCAAAACGTGTTTGTGATTTTTTCCTTAGCTGCAAAGTTCACGTGTTCGTCCTGCAGGCCTGAGAGAAAAGACTGATGAGCTGTGACAAAGCAAATCTATTGAATAAAGATGCAGATATAGGAGTGAAAGTCGATGCAAGTCTGAAGCAAAAACATCCAAGACGCGTCGGTGTTTTTCTTCAGGATGCGCTGAATGCTCAGACTGCGCCATTCTGTTTGTGTGCAAACACAGCGGCTGGAACCCTACAATAAAGTGGGGTTAAAACCACATAACTCATCCCACAGACCATCCAGTGCCTAACCTTTTAAAAGAAATTCTTCACATATATATATATATATATATATATATATATATATATATATATATATATATATATATATATATATATATATATATATATATATATATATATATATATAAACGTGTTGAATAATGAAATCCCAGAAGTGAAATTACTAGAAAACAAAATCATTTCCACTCATCTCTTACTGGGGAGGAACAAAAGTATTTGAAGTAAAACTTCTCGCTAATTACTATATAGGAAAACAATAAAATAATTAGTTTAAAAAAAGCTGTGTTTTTTTTTAATATAAATCCATTACGCTAAAGGAAAACTCATTTCAATTTGCTATAGATTTTTTTTAAATGTCCTAAATATTGGATAAACTGCTGTCAGTCAATGTGGGATTATTTCAATGTATATGTGAAGCATTACACAGTGTTAGAATAAAGTGATCTTGAAGCATCTCACATAAACAGGAAGCAGGTTGTGTTATTCAGGAGAACAAAGTTAATCTGCAGCGTTTTGAACTGGAATTAAAGACATTAAACAACATCAATATTTTCTGTGGAAGATTTGAGGATAACACATGTTTCAATTCTAGTAAATGAATGTGTTTAATGCAGCAAAGTGAAAACTGCTTTCATCAGTATATCAACCTTTTTCTTAAACCTATTATTAAAATCTAATACTGTCAGAGCAAAGAGGTGCAGTGTAGAATACAAATAGAGCAGTCTCCTTATTCAACACTGTCTGTGATTATGAAAGAATAAAAATTCACATACATCATTCATGCTTTGATATGCTGTAGATGTACAGTATTGATTTCTTTGTCATCACAAAAGCAGTTTTACATGTGAGGTTAACAACTGAAAAAAATCGTATTGATTAAAACAACCCAACAACTTAATCCAGCGGCTCAAATGGCACAATTCTGAAATATCAAATTACGATATTCCTATCATTGATTGTGACTCTCCCATATGCAGTGTGTTAGGTCAGGAATGCAAAGACGCGGGGCCGCTGCCAGGCTCGCTGTCCTGCATCAAAACTGGATCAGAAGACCACGTTTCCCCCTTCATTTCTGAACCATTTTTCAGCACATGCATAGTTAACGGTGACATCTTCATTAATCATATCTCTTTATCAACTGAAAATGCACAGTACAACTTCTCCAGCATCCGTATCCTCTCAGGCACCGGTTGCTAAGTAACAGAAGGAGAGATGTATTGAGACAGAATAGTCAATCAATTCTCCTGCGAGGTGTGTGTGTGCGTGTGTGTGTGTTGTTTGTCTAAGTATTGCACAGCCATATTGTTTCTGCATTTGAGTACACCGTGTATGTCCGTAAGTAAAGGCGGCAAAACACGAGTATCTGGTTTATCTTTAGCTAAAAACCTCCTTAAAAAGCAGACATGGACTTGCATGGAACAGATGGTGCCAAATTCCCAGAATAGTTTTCCACATTTGTCATTTCAGGCATTTGATCACAGCGACATATTGAGAGCAACATCATCTTTCATCCATTTTTTATCCAAAAGGTCATAGGTCACCTTGATTCTCCTCCAGGGATTATCTGTTTCTCATCACACCACTAGGTAGGCAGTTATAGGCTTATGAGGGAAAACTCTTATCTTCAACGTACAGAGGCAAAGCAACAGATTATTAGTGAGCTGAAACCTCAAGCTGCCTCTACCCAAAAAAAAAATGGAGTAGAGTAAAGACCTCTCTGGACTTTTGTTCTTCTTGAAACAGAAAGAAATTATCAGTAAAAGAAAAAAAAATCAGTTTCTCGTTGTACCGTTGCATTGCTCAATTTTGATATTCAATATGACATTTGGGAAATTACTAATGAGCTGGCACTTTAAATGTTTTTCTGATTATTAGTTCAATAGAGAATGGGGGATTTTGGTGTGAATGTTAAGTATTTGCCTGGGCTGTTAATGCCAGCACCCCTCCTTTCCTTTAAACCTACATGTTTGTGCACCCACCAATATCATTATTATTATGTTTAATGTGATAATAGCACAAAATACATTTTAATGCTGATACTTTTAACATCACACCTGTAGTTTAACTCTCACTGGAACTTACATGGCAAGTAGCGAGGACCAACGGGTAAAGGAAAAGGATTTTTAAATGGAAGTTCAGCTTTAAAGCTGTCAGATGGGTCTGTCGACGAGACAAAAGTTATATATAGGTACTGTCGGTGTGAACTGAGTTACCTCCAGAGAAAATCCGGTCAATAAGAAGAGGTGGCGCAGATATCAACCGAAGAAGCTGCTGTGGAGGAGGTAGGAACATTCTGCCTAAAACTGGGGCTGTTGGCAGAAGATTTGACCTCACTAGACACCAGCTGTTCAGATTTATGATTTCTAAAGGAATAAATGCTATGTTACCATTTTTTTTCAAAGTCCAGAATCCAGACCTCTTATAAATAAATGTATTTATTTTAGAGTTCCAGGCTAACATGATTTAAAAAAAAAAAAAGTGTTTATACTGCAATTTCAAAAACTTGGTTTACTCCCCAAATGCCTGAAGAATTATTGGGTATTGATGCCGACACCTTGTTTTCTAAATGCCGAACCACTCGCAGAAGTGGAGGTGTTGCACTGTACATCAGAGACTGTGATCCTTCATGACCTGTATCAGTGTTTGTGGGTGAAAGTGAAAAAAACATATCAGCTATTGCTTTGTGTGTGTGTGTGTGTGTGTGTGTGTGAGGGGGTGAGGGTTCCTGCAGTTTCATAACTGACCATATTCAGAAATTGCAGTAGCAGGGATTTGTGTGAAGTTGCACAAGGTGCTTTACTAGGGCCTATAGTCTTCCTTCCAGTGCCCTATAGGATGAAAAGAAATGCAAAAGGAAATATATGGAAGTTATGATCCAGATGTGAAGTCACAGGCAGAGTCCTGAGGGTCAACATCCAGGGTAACTAGCTTGTAAAGAATATGCAGTCCTGATGAGATTGGTGACATGACAGATCAGAATTTAGCTTAGCTGTGGTCAGTGTTGCACCCGAACCCATTTAATGGTTCACCCAACTAAAAACACAAAAAACCCTAATATGGAACAGAAAACCACCTGATCTTGTAATAGGTGTCATCCCAGTCACACTAACAAATACGTCATAAAACACAGAGCAACAGCCAGGAGCATGGAGGAAGGCAGCACCACAGCTATGACCATTAACACAATTTGATGGAAAAGTCAACGAGAAGACTGAACCTTAAGGACTACAGTCCTGTTTTTTTTTTTAATAATTATTTAAGCAGCAGGTTTTTCCTCATGTTTTGAGAATATGCTGCAGAGTGAAAGTTGCAGCTGCTACTAGTGTGGACTGAATGGATGCAAACAAAAGTGTTAGGAAATGACGGATTTTAGAGGACTGTCACCTTAATACTAACGAATCTGACATGTACTTAAAATGTTAAATCACACTTGGCGAGACCAGAAAAGCTGTAGGATTAAATTGTTTTATCCACATTCAAGTTAGCAGGAGTGCTAACAGGAAACAGTCTGTGGAGGTCTCTGGTATATACGCCGACCCATTAAACGTGCATGCTGTCCATTCATCCGGCTAGCAGCGACTGTCGTCACACACAGAGGATTAAAAAGCTCAATCTACTGTGAAATGCAGAGAGATTTAGCTGCCGTGATAGACCTAATCAGCATTGTGTGAACTCATTTAGCAATGACTTCAATGGATCGTACAATCACTTATATGTAAAAGTTCTGCACTGCAGGATTAATAGATTAGGGACAGTGCAATATATAGGAATGCAGTGCAACAGTCTATCAATGAGAATTAGCTTATATATTAGTAGAGCTGTTTTGTTTGGGTCTGATCTATATTCACTTTGTATTATATGTTGTGTATGTACTGTATATGTGTGTATATATGTTGTATATGTTCATAAGTCTGTATGTTTGTATATATGCATATTTCTATGTATATGTTTTAATCTCTATATATTATTCAGCAAGGCAAATTTATCCTGAGTGAATGCATAATGCAACTCCTGCACACACACAATGACTATTCCTTTTGATGTGTTTTCTTTATATATCTCATAAGGAAACAAAATATCACAGACGGTGTTTTGCGCCATGCTCCATGAAAATGACAACACACACACACACACACACACACACACCCTGGGGGAATGTCCTGAAGCATCAGATTACACAAGCTGTGTTCTGCCATCACTCAAGAGAGTAATATCAGAATAAGAGAGTATCATGTGTTTTACAGTTTGCACGAAACCATAAATTGACTGGACAGACGCTGCGTTGTCCTCAACAATATTAAACCAAACGACCCGTGTTAGCTGTCATCCTGTTTTTTCACATTTTATCCCTATAATTAACCTATTTGATCTGTTCTATGTCTATTATATCTATCCCTCCTGAAGGAGAGAGACTTCTGCTGCCCTTTCTGTTTCTTTTATTTTTCCTCGTTGAAGAGTTTTTTACGGGTGGGTTTTTTCCCTCGTCTGAACTGAGACTGTAATATAGGGAATCCGCTAGGATTTAGGATGTTGTATCGCTGTGCAGAAAGTAAAGACTCCCACGACAAACCACTCAACAGCACACTCCTGCCAGCTCGTTGCAGGAGCTTCAACCTTTACGGTGCATACTTAAAGACTGTAACCCAGGAAGGCATTAAAGCAGGTATAAATGTACAGGTGCACTGTAAACTACACCCTCCATGTCGACTCTTCTCAGGCCTGTTTCCCTCAGGTCTCCTGCAGCAGGAGGCAGAGAAATATGCCGGTTTCATACACTCCATCGATTTTACCCTCGAACAAAGACAGAGAGAGAGAGAGAGAGACAGAGAGACGAAGGCAGGGAGAGAAATGAGAGATAGATGAAGAGCACTTGCCAATGTAAAAATTTCTTGTTTTATCTAATACACAGCCACATAGATTCTGCCTGGCAATTATTGGCAGGTGAAAAAAAGGGGAGACACAATATGGCACAATTAATATTGGGATAATTTAAAGGGGGGAAAAAAAGGGTGAAAACGCTCACCAGATATGACTTGAGCAGCAAATAATAAAAAAAAGGGCAGCATTTACTCTGCAAATGAGTGTGACACAGAGCAACAGAGCGAAGGATGGAAACAGAGAGCAACAGGGAAGAAGAGGGAAGAGAGAGTTGGGCTGGTGTTAAGGTGATTAGTCTGGTGGGTTGGCGATAGAGAGAGTTGATCAATAACCTATCGATCTCCCATTGCGAGTGTCAGGGGGGTAGTGGGAAAGAGAGGGAGGGTGAGAGAAAGGATAGGGAGGGAGTCAGTCCGAGCTTGACTTTTAAAAATCCTTTACTCTGCCGATGACAAATAACCCATTAGATTGCAGGAGAGCTGGAAAATCTGGAAATCCTGCCGGAGCTCCCAGCACACACGCACCTGTGCGTTTTCCCGAATGCTGCAGAACATTTTAAACAAAAAAAGCATGGTAAAGGGCGGTTTTACCAAGTATAGCTGCAACAGACGAAAAAAAAATCATTTCTGTAAGTAGTAGTGGAGAAACTATTGAGTTCAATGCAGTGAAGTTACTTAGCAGACCATTACTTCAAAGAATTCCTCTAGGCTGAAATATTCACTGAAGCAAGTCTCACTCGATATTCAGCCTCAAGCCTTTTCAAATGTTCAGCAATACGTCTGTTGGAAGTAGGTGACAAATTTGAATGCAAACACAAGCGGGGACAAAAAAAAAAAAGAGGATAAAAGAAAGAAAGCTTCATTTTTCGGTTCAAATGAGATGGGGGGGGGAAAGACAAATGTGTTTGTCACCGCTGTGCGTTCTTTGTTTGGGGGAGCATTAAAGAGCAACGTGATATAAGATGTAGTGAAAGTAATGAGATGATGACAAACATGGCTATTAACCGTCCAATCCCCGAGGCCTCCTCACAGCCGCGGACAGGAGTTATTAGCATCAGGAACGAGAGCGCAGAGAGAAAATGATTAAAAAACACAACTAGCGCGGCAGAGCTAATGAAATTAGTTGATTCGTACATGCAGGTGTCTTTTCACCGGGGGGGGGGGGAGAGGTCATGATGTGACAAGGTTTGTCGCTCCCCAGTGTAATCCGCTCCGTGTGGGACGGGATCAGAGTTGAGGGGTGAGAGGTGAAGGGTTACTCGGACCTTGAAAATACCACAAAGCCCAGAGGATGGATGTCAGGCGTAATAGAGGAGCGGATGGTTATTGAACAACCCATCATTTTTATAGTCGGCTCCAGCTTCCGGAAGTCTTTTGCCACACAAGGTTGTAAGTTGAAAGGCGTCGGGGGGTTCTGACAGGTCTGCGGCTGAATTAAAAAAAAAAAAAAAAAAAACCTTTCCACGCTCCGGCCTTCTGCAGAAAGCCCGGAGATCTGATGGATTCTCCTCGCTTTGGCGCTCAGCACTCAAACGGCCATTATTATAACGGATGGGCGACGGCTGACTTCGGGCCTCATTTGGACGAATGGAGGGCTTTCACAACATCTTTTGATGTTTTGAGGGAAGCCACGTATGAAAATGGTAAATGGATACAACACAGCCTCTCCGTCCTCCATCCTTCGCCCTGCTCTGCTGCCTTTGCCTTATTTTCCTCTCGTTTCTCCTCCTCCTCCGCCTGGCTCTCTCCTTCTTGTGTCCTTGTCTCCTGCGTGCCTACCACCACCACCACCACCACCACCGCCGCCGCTGCTGCTGCTGCTGCTGCTGCTGCTGCGCCCTGCCCCCACCCAGCCCGCCGCTGCCACGCAGTCTCTCAAATTAATGTAGAGATATTGACAAGTGATGGGCCCGGGAGGCGTAGATCATCAGGAAAAAGGGAGGGAGAGAGGAGGGAAGAAGCGGGGCTAGGACGAGGCCTGTGGACGGAGGGCTTTCCCTTTCCCTCCGTTGCGTTGGCGTGCAGCTCACTCTGCAAACTGTGGGTGTAAAATCGCCATCAGGGCGTCGGAAGTGCTTCATCTGTTGACTCACCTGCATGGGACGCCTTCGAGAAGCGTCAGAGGTGGAAGCAGATTTTGATAGACGGGAACACACCTTTAAAATAGATTACAAGGCACATAAAAACACCGTAGAGCAGCCTCCACGTTACACTTTATCCCACGTAAATATAAGGTGCTGCTAACAATGTGCAACGGGCCAGTTGGTCAATACGCCAATTACACAGATGAGGGTACGGAAAGGGCAAATGATAGCCAATCAGTGAAGTGCTTTCACTGTCTTCCAGCGAGGGCTGACCCCCTGACCCCATTTGATGACCCTCGGGCCAAAGGTCGCGTCTCCGGGGGGGTCAGAGGGCATCGCCGTGCTCCGGCCGGAGAGGCGTTGCCATGGTTACGGCACTGGCCGAATAGGGAAGAGAAGGGGTCGCGGCCGATGAACTGGGCGGTGAAGTGATGCTAGTTGACTTGTTTAAGACGCATTTAAGAAATGAAAACCCTTCAGGTTTTATGTCTCATTGTTTAGTCTGTTTAGGTGAATAAAAGAAACTTTTATACGGTGATGGAGAGTTTATTTACTCCACTACTAGGCTGCTTAATTTTTTTATGCTTGTATTTGACTTAAATATTTCCATTTTACATTCACCCAATAAAATAATGACCTAAGTAATTTTTTCAGGTTTTTGGAAAAAACATAAAAACTTTATCAAATGCAGACAGTATTATATTTATATGATAATAATTCATATAATAAAAAAGGACAGTTGATGACTGTGGAGATACACTGAATACTGTGTGTCACTGTTCCTGTTTTATGGAATGTAAATCATCTCCAAAATCCATTTTTGACACCTTTTTATAACTTGAGATGTGGCATATTTTCAATAAAGTGATGACACATGTTTAATGGACCGAAGATCCTGGAACTTCCTTTCTTTCTTTATATTCGACTACATATTTATTGATTTTATTGACGCAGTTTGCACACTTTATATGAAATTATTATAAAAGTGAAATTTAGATTAAATTACTATTAAAAAATTATAGCCTAAAGCATTTATCACTCACCACTAGAAACTGATTCAAGAATCATGTTTGGAGCTCCATCATGAAAACCTGTTAATTAAAAAAAAATAGCCTAGATAAATATAGTAGGTAAATAGTATGTTCACCAAAAGTGGCAGCATCATCAAAAAATTATTTAGGCTGTTATTTTAATAGGGTGATGGTATATATAATACTTATTCCATAGGGGGAATATTATACTTTCATCTCCTATCTATTGCTATTGGTTAGTTTACAGAATAAGACACATATGCATCCTTAATGCCTGCATCTCCTTTTCATTTCCAGTGTGTGAGAGTTGTTAGAAGTTCCACCCTAACCAAACTTCTCAGGTTTATGTACCCGGCCCCGCTGATTTATCCAGGGAGCCTTTGGAGGCCGCCCAACCGGTAGTTTGGGAACTACTGTACTGCATCCAACCGTGAATTAAGAAGTTGAGGTTAGCTCAGCCTTGACAAGCTGCAACAGTAAAATGGGGTGCATCCATGCATCAGCATTAACAATCTAATAACGTAATGTATTCTGACTCCGCTGCTGCTCTAACACCTTAAGTCCCTCCCAGGGATCAATAAAGATTATCTTATCTTATCTTATGTAATATTTTATTTAACCAGGTGTTTAGCCCGTTGAGATCAAGGATCTGAGATGCAGCAGCACACACACACACACACACACACACGTCTAAATATAAATCACAAAACCTAAAAGCAGCAGTACACAAAATACCATGAAAGAGCAAAGCAGCAATCAGAGGTTTACATTATAAATACCATGTCAAATAATGTGAAGGTGTTTGGAATAAAACAGACAAGACAAATCAAGTCGAGTTTATGGTCAATTTCCTTACAGAATTGAAGTTACGTTTCTGCAGACACACTTTAGACAAGACACGGACATCAGAGTGGACATGTGCTAGAACATAAAAATAGTTCTTTGCAGCAAAATAAATACAACAGTTAAAATCTGAACACATACAATACATCACGTACAACGAGTTACGACTTAATTTTTTCGTATTAGATCATTGGTCACCAACCCGGTTCCTAAGGGCTTTTGCGGCTGCAGGTTTTTGTTCCAACCGCAGCAGTAACGCACCTGATTCTACTAATGAAGGTAGGGTTTAGTAGAATCAGGTGTGTTACTTCCTGGTTAGAACAAAGACCTGCAGCACAGTAGCCCTAAAGGACCTGGGTTGATGACCCCTACATTAGAGCTATTAGGATCAAACCAAACCAAAGTCTTCATAAGAAATGACATCTGGCAATTTATATTTATAATGTATTTGTATTTCTGAAGGACGTTCTATAAGGAGGCAGCACCACATGGAAAGGTAAGTACAAGCTGTTCTAACTTTGCTTAAGGAGATATTTTCCTGCATGACTACTGGGACATTTGATCGCTTGTTTTAAAGAGTCGAATCACAATTGTTTCTTTCCTTCATCTTTCTTAAATTCACAATTATTTTTTTCCTCACAAGAAAAAAAAGCATGTGTTCTTTTGAGCATGTCATGTTGTTTGAGAAGAAACCTAAAAGAAAAATGTATATCCATCCATTTAAAGTAGATTTTGCTGCAATTCACACCTTTTTAAAATCCTAAACCTCCTGATACAGAGGAAGCATTGAGTTCATAAGAAAAGCTCAGCAACAACAATAAATCTGGTATTTTTATCTGTAGTAAAACACAATGTTAATATCCACATCATCAATGCAATAAGACATTTTAATTTAACATCAATAGTAGTGTTGCAACTAAAATTTTCATTTTTAATTTAGATTTGAGATGTCTGTGTGATAATTTAATTGTGTACTTTACTTTTATCTCCTTTTTTAAACACCTTTATCTCCTGTAGATGCTCGGTGTGTTTTCTAATTGTATGAAATAATTAAAATTTGAACTATCTTAATAATTGTTGAACCTTCCATTGCAGATAATTTAGCTTATGAGTTTTTTTTTGTTTTATTTCCTGATTCGAGGCAGTTTGGTCTTAAGTTTTGAATTAAGAATTTTTATCTGTCCTAAAATACTTTTTTTTTTTTTTTTGCAATATTCTAATTACATTTGTTCTGTCACTGCAACATAAATTGATTCAGATTCCTCTGTAGTCACCTCACATGTTATAGATTTCCCTTGATACCAGGTTTAGGTCCAATAACCTTTAGGGTTGTAGCGATATTCCATATTTTTTAATCATTTATGGCAAAAAAAATGGAAAATGCCTGAAGATCAACTGGTTAAGCAGAATTCTGAACTTACTATTTTTACATTTTAGTATTCACACATCTTCACTTTCTAAATACTTAACCTTTTTATATATTTAACTGGCTTTTATTGCAAACTTTAAAACGAAGTGAAATTACTACCTTTCCCCCCCTTAACCATTCAAACCTGATTTCTGGGGAAAAAACATGTATAAGGACAGATGTGCTGCTTTTCATACAGTTTATTTTCTGTATTGTTGCACCATCTTGTGGTAGATGTGAATAAAACACTGTAGTGGCTGTTTTATCCTCTTTTAGTGCTCCTGTTTCTCAAATAAAATGGATTTATTTATTTTTGCAGACTGATTTTTGTCCCCTGGTTCAATTTTTATGGCGTTCGGCGCTCTGCCTCTTTTAACTTGTAAATAAATTGATGTTCTAGTAAAACAGTGAAGCTTGTGGAGTAATGGAGGAAGTAGACAGAATGAATGGAACCACACACACACACACACAGAGGTTTATTCTAATGCTTTTACTCTTTTGTCTCAAGATGTGCGTGATACAGTTGACACACACACACTGAAGACTCCATAGACCCTTTTAAAGACCCATTTATTGTAATTACCTTGGGACTAGTGTCCCTGCACAGGCTACTTAAACGCATGATATAAAATTATAGCCTGTTCAGAAAAACCCCAGCGGCCTGCAGGCTGGTGACTCAGCACTAACCACACCTGCTGACAAAGGAGATTCAAAACTCTCTGATTCCAAAATGCATCGAGAACGTACGTTGTACATATTGTTCTAAATAAGAAAGCAGCAGAGGAACCCTATTAAAAGGAGTATACCGCCTGCAGAAACGGACTGCTAGCAGAGCAGGTTCAATTATTAATGTATTCCGTCGCTTCACCCTGCAGACGACCTCAGACACACTGAGCCCTGAAACTTATCTGAGGAACCTTCTAGCTGCGGTGTGGTCAGATGAGCCTGACGTGGCGTTCATGACCGTTTAACACTTAATGTGTAACACTGATCAACTAGTGCTACAGGAGTACTTAATGCTGTGTGATATGAAATATAAACATATTTAGTGTTTCGTTAAATTATTTTTTTCAGAAGGCACTGGACATGGAAGACGGTGTAATTTTATATTTCACATAATTTATTTAACCAGGTTAGAGTGAGATGTAAAATCTTTGGAAAAGCAACCTGGCCAAGAGGCAGCAATTTAACAGAGCAGGTAGTTCCAATAAATAAGATTTGTGCAATGAATTAAAATTTAACATTAAATAAAATTTTGAAGGCAAAGTGAGCGGCAGTTCTGTAAGAAAAAAAAAGTGAGTGGATCTGTGGTAGGTAAATCCAGCTTAGGATAGAACCAAGTACAGCCTTATGAATAGAAAACACTCCTGACAGAAAATGACCTACCATAAAAGTACAGCTGGTTGTTCCTCGATCTTTTAGCAAAAATGAGGGGGGAAGCCTTATTTTTTTAAAAAGTTGAGTTAGACTTTAAGGGACATTAGGGATGTGCAGATGTGAGCAAGTGATACTAAGAACAGTAGTGTGTGTGTGTGTGTGTGTGTGAGAAGAAGCTTCCTTCCCACGACTGAACAGCTGGACGAGGCTGAACAGCTGTTCTCTACAAGCTGGACGCTGGAACCTGGACAGAGACGGCAGGACTGAGCAATGACAGAAGTCTGGAAGGGTTCAGCGCTGAGGGATACCTGGCCCCCGGTGTGTGTGTGTGTGTGTGTGTGTGTGTGTGTGTGTGAGGAGCAGGATTTATATGCACAATGTGAATACAAATATAATTAAATTACAGCTTTTCTTTGTACGTTGTATTGTTTCAAACCCCTGAATCAGCTTTTTCCGGTCACTTGGGGAAATGGAGTCAAATGTTATAAATCTGACTGGAGTGTTTGTTAAACTTTATTTAATTCAAACATACTTAGTTTTCCCCCCTAGGATCCAGACTGAAACTCTTTTATTTTATATGCAATTGAGTAAAATTTCACTTCATTTCTCTGCATGGAAGTTTCCTGTTTTTCCATTTTAGTCTTGTTTGGACTCTCCATCGGTGGTCACATCTCACACCAGTAAGGCCTGTTAATGACAGTGGGAAGAAAAGGAAGCGGAAGACGAGTAAAAGGAAGACATTGAGGCTACATGGAAATAACAACTAGGTTTGTGTGGTGTCTATTTTTTCACACCTTTCTAATATTTCTCCAGCTCAATATGACAATTTGTCTAACAACAAAAAAACAGTAGTATGAAAATGTCTGATGTCTAATATACAATTCACCTATTTATGTGTGTCCTATGGCCCGTAGTGTAATGAATAGAGGAAATAAGCTCCCTGAATTCTTGTTTCTTGCTGGAGAATCCATCAGTGGGCTGAGCGCGGCTGATGGGCCGTCGCCGAGGAATAAAATCGTGTGAACAGTCGGCGGAGATGCAGTCCATGAAGTCCCCGCTGACTGTTGAGTAAGTTCATTCCCACTTCTGAGCAGCTCTTAACAGAAAGAACTGTGACTCATACACTACATCATCAAAAATAAAAAAACCTGAAAGCTGGCGTACGGGGAGAAAAGGCCGTTAACCAGGTGGCTGGGATCCCTGATGATTCTCTTTGATTCTCTCGTCAGCAGACGTAGTTAATGATGATGTTGGAGTCTAAAGCGGTTGCACATGGGGACTTAAACGTAGCCCTGAGGTGCTCAGGTGTTCAGGATGAGGGCAGAAGAGGTCAGTGAATTTAATGTATTGCATATGGACAGTGAATTGAATAAATATAATATACATATATTTGACTATTAATAACTGATTGTCAGGTCATATAAATAAAAATATATCGTGCTGACCTGACTTCAGGTCAGCCCACCGGTCAAGGCGGATGGCCTCCTGCCAGGAATTGTTCTGGCATAGCAGCCTGTGTGTAATGACTTCTGACAGCGGTGGAGACAAACTGAAGAGCACGTCTGTCTCCGCATGAGTATTTACAAATCCACTCCCGGGAACTGCATTCCAATTCTGGAAACACTATCATATGCAAGTCGTCACGAAAACCAACCGCATGTAGCCTACAGGACGCACTCATCCGAAATAGATGGAGGACGCTGAAGTGGGATGGAGTAATTTAGGGAGGTAGAGTTTCGAGGGAGAGCAGCTGTCTGTTCCATTGTGCTCGATTGAATCTGGCCCTTGTTCTTGTCTGGCTGTCGTCCAACGCTTATGGGATTTTGGTTGTGCGATGCATTACGGATTCCCTTTTTAAAAAAGTCACATGCAGGGATGTGTTCTTTAGATTGTTGTCAGCCGTTAAAAGGAATGCTTTGTACTGCACAGGCCTCAGAGTGTGGCTGTAAGCGGCAGAAGAATCAGTGATGAAAAGTACCTTTAAAATATATATATTTATATTTGCTTAAGTGCTCTACTTAACCTGTATTCCTTCCATTTCCTCTGGTCTTTGTGTCTCAAAGCTGTTGCTCTCCAAAGGAAAACGCAATAACCTAGTCAGATAACAACTGTGCAAATAAATGACAAAGAAATGAGAAGAGCGCCCTCTGCTGAAAGATAAATCAAACAGCACATGTTGAGTGATCACAGACAACAGCCTTCAAAACTAACACGCAGTACATCAGTATTTAGAATATGCAGTATCTCATTTCCAGTGAGTTGATGGAAACAATAGAATATTGTTGTACAAGTGAAGAGAACCTGACTTGCTTTTAGAATTATTTCTGTTTTGCATAAATGTAGGGACATCATAGCAAACGCCTTAAAACCCACTTTCAGAATTGTAAAAACCTTTATTTTGCTTTGCTATAAACAGAAGACATTAAAAAAGGTCTACATAAAAAAAACATAATACACTATATGCAGTTTATCCACAAGTGACGGTGACTCCTAGGAAGACTTTTGCCTTAAACATTACTACTGCACATTCTATTTGTCATTTTTGTGTAATGAGGGATTTTCTAATCTATTTTCTCAGGGATAATTTATAAGCACTTAAAAGATTTTTTGAAGGGTTGGTCCAGGATAAACGGCATTAAAAAACAAGGTAAGAAACTTCCCTTATGCGGTAAGCCAAGGTAGGTGAGCTGAAAGATGATGACCTCCACTGTTCCTGTTCACAAAGGTACCACTACAGGATCAATTTTTTTCTTTTCCTTTATTCTGACCGGTCAATCTGTAAACTAGAAAGAACACATTTGAGATAACATTTTTTCGACCTTCAGGTGCTGTACTCTTGCTACATTATGGCCTTCTGTGAAGTATTTTACAATAATGGAGAAATCAGCATCAGCATGGACCATATGGTGGGCAAACTGGAGGTGGGGGGGTGACTTCGATTGATCGGTGCACATATTGACCGTTGATCCCTACGGGGACATTATCATCTTTTTCCCCTTTGCACTTTATCAACTATAAGCATGCTGAAGTTCAGGAACAATAAGCGCTTTAACAGGTCCGGAGTGTTAGTCCTCCTCTTTTCTGTTTTGGCAATTTCAAGCATCATCACTATAAATGAGGAAAATACATTATCCTCTGTAGTCTTTTAATGCAGTATCCGTTGTTATCATATGCAATTCAATTTTATTTTAAGTGTAATAAAATAACAGCAATAACTGCACGGTTCAAATGTCAAACACTCATCTTTCATTTCCCAGGTAATGAATTTCAGGTAAACCAAATATCACATTTCAGAGAAATTAAATTCATGGCTAAATATTTACATTGTTTATAAGAATATTAATAATGACACTAAGCTACACATTTCTCTCAATAATTTCTCAAACATATACTAATTTTCTCTAGTTATTTTAACCACTATATATTTTCAGCACCTGTACACCATGCACAATGCATGCTCCTTTAAAATTATTTTTATTTATGACTTGCTTTTTAGATGGAAAGCCCTCATACATACCATGATAAAAAGTATTTTTTGTATTTGATATATATATATATATATATATATATATATATATATATAGTGTAATGAGTTGCACAATCAAAAAACAAAATAGTAATTTTTCATATCGCTAATACAAATATATTTAGATAGAATGTGAATTCTCTAATATCATGATCAAAGTGCACAGTCACTTCCCACTTTACCAGTTTTTGCAGTTACATATTTTTGTTTTGCAGAACCATATGTTAATGAATCAGTCTGAGGCGGAGGAGGTAAACTTTACCGTGGGGATGAACAACCTCACACTCCTCCACACGCTGCCGTCAACCCACAATCCAAGAACACTTCCAGCATGTGAAAATATGGAGAAGCTTCTACCTAAAACCAGATACATGAAAATGAAAATACACCCGTGTACCACATCCTTCCTAGTGCTAGGAGCAATACAGTTTGAACTGAAAAGTCAGCCCACAGAACCTTAATATTGTCATTTATAACGATTCTATCTTAAATCAGTAACAATATCTGTGAATCTCCTATATTGGAATTACAATTAGACATATTTACATGTAGACAGATACATATACTGTGTGTATATATATGTATTTTTCAGATCGGTTATGCAAACACATAAGAATCTGTTTATTTTACTGAACTATGCTAAGGTAAAAGCTGCTTTTAATATACCCATAATTCAGCACTGGACAGTACTTGCTGTAATAAGAGTACTTTTATCTCTTTTGCAAGGTGGATTGCTGCAAACTGCATAGTTTCAGTTGAAGCAAATGATAATTTATTTGTATATGCTATAATGGAAACAGCAGGACATGGATTTTTCCTGAATCTGTGGATCAGGACAAATCTGCACATAGTTCCTTTCTATTTGTGCACTTTCTCCTTTCAGTAACATTTTAAAGATTTGGATGTTTTTTTTTTTTTATGGTAAATCAATTTTTCATGAATTAATAAGGGTATGTATTGTAATGTGAGAACATGATGTTTTAATTTATGCCCATTCCACCAGAAGAGGGAGGCATAGTAGGAGCAAAGCACCAAGCACTTTGGTACAAATTCATAAACATGGTCCAGAAAAGAAATATCAAAATCTACATTGACTATGGTCTACGTTGTGTATGATGTTGCCACTGAGTTGTCAAATATATTATTCTATAAAAAAGAAAAAAAGAAAAAGCAGGGCAGTGAACTATAACAATTCCTAAATATTCAGACTGAACATAGTGATTCGTCTGTTTGGCTCGTGATATTAAAATGTTTTCCCTCAAATGTCTGTCAACTTCAGGCTGAGAGGAGAACGCTGTGAGCTGTGAGAGAGACACATAGCGTTGCAGTGTGTGCCGTGGCTTAGACTGAGCAATGTTGATGGGAGGGGGACTACTGCAGCAGAAAAACAGCAAAGTCTGCAGTCATTAATATGCAAATATGCAAATGAGAGGGTAATTAAGATTGGGCGTTTGTCAGTGGCTCTTTGATTGCTAATGAATTCCAATCTGCAAGAAAGGGGGAGGGGATGATGAGATAAAAATT
The DNA here is from genome assembly GCA_036785175.1 of Eupleurogrammus muticus. Classification (NCBI taxonomy): domain Eukaryota; kingdom Metazoa; phylum Chordata; class Actinopteri; order Scombriformes; family Trichiuridae; genus Eupleurogrammus; species Eupleurogrammus muticus. The sequence goes on from JAYKQN010000014.1 coordinate 1,718,229, forward strand.
GGGAAAAAGAACATGATGGTATTGTGTTTTTTCTCTCAAAAAACAAGGGAAGGCGTGAACGAGGGAGTCCATACAATACGAAAGCCCTTTTGAACAAACAGAAACAAGACGTCACACAAATTATTTTTCATAAAAAACACAGAACACCCCTACTTTGAGCCTTTTTATGCATTGAATCTAAACTAGAGAATAGGCCCATCTAAAACACGTGTGAAAAAAGCACAAGTGTGTCAACGTGCTGTCAGCATCCACGGAAGCAGGGAAAACGAGCTATGAGTTTGTACCGAGACAATTAACCATGTTCACCCTCACTGAGTGTTCAGCACGGCAGGCTCGAGCTCCACAGGAAGGTACAACGATTTCTGCTCATTAAGAGTGATGTGGCTGACCCCTGCGGAGAGGGATGCTCAGGTATCTTGGTGGGGAGTGTTTGTGTGTGTGTGGGGAGGGAGGGCGGTTTGTGCAGCAGCGCATGTTTATGTCGCAAACAGTGTTATTTTCATATTTTTTCGTCAAACGAGGGGCCTAACAGTTCACACACGAGCACACACCGCTGTTATTGCTGTTTCAGTGGTCCCCTGACACTTGCACATCTTCCTCTCTGGCATGTGAAATGAGAATATGTACATGAAGTAACAACAAATTAAAGGCTGTGGAGAATCGGGGGGGAAAACAGCTGCTATTGTCATCTCACAGCCCATATTTCACAGAGCTGAACACTGACCACACAATATCACTCTCTGTGGTATCCAGTTATATTAAAAAAACAGCTTTCTTCTTTCAAAACAAAAAAACATCACCATGTCATTAATTGAATCCAAGTGGCCTTATGATACGTATACTGTTTGCATTCCCACATACCAGAGTCTGTTTGTAGGTACAAAGTAATATAATAAGAAGAATAAAGTGGGGGGGTGATCAAGACCCTGCTCTGTTTGGTGTGTGACAAGTGGTGAATACATGAGTGTGTTTATGTGTGTGTGTGTGTGTGTGTGTGTGTGTGAGAGAGAGAGGGGCTGTATTTTTCACAGGAAACAGGAAACCAGAAGTCATAACAGGATGCCCCAGGTTTTTTATACTGTACCTGATGCGTGGGCGGCTGCATGGGGGTAACCCATTTACAAAGGTATAGAGCTCGTCTATAAGAAGAAGAGGGAGCCCAGGAAAGTGTGGGTGGAGAGGAGGGTACACACTTTGGGGTTAGGAAAATGGAGTTCCACTCTATATATAGCCTATTTTAGTGCGTCTTGCACCTCACCATACAACCTTGATGTTGTTTTGCCTCCGTGCTGTCGTCCTACTTTCTGAAAGGCAACAAACCGAACGTTGTTTGATGTTTCATGCAGAGCAGCGATATGATCACTTCCATGGCAAAAAACATGCCCCATCTTTCCCCAGGTGTACTGTAGGAGCTTCACAGTGAATCTGTGACATGAGACAAGTTTTGTCATAATGAGGTTGATCTTCCACACTGACTGAACACTCCTGAACACAGTTGAAAATATATCCAGAGCTGTGTTGTGTTGGTGAGTATTTTAACCTTACAGCCTTTATTCATTTATTGCATCTGACTTTAGCAAGGACATTATTAATATGCATTGCATGTCTCTGTGGTATTTAAAATATTCTCTGTAACGGTTTGTGTAGATGTATTTAGTTTTCAAGGGATGGTCTGATAGCTGGTATTTAGTCTCACAGTTAATGGCATACAGGTGTGTGTTTGAGTACATGTGTGCAATGCATGCTGAGCATGTGTGTGTGTCTGAACCACAATGTGGATGGCTGAGTTTTCTCGTAAAGGGCTGCACAGATGTTATTTAGGTTGTTTCCCCTCACACCAGCTGAGGTTTTCTCTAGAAAGTCTCAAACCAACGCAGACATTAAACGCAGCCGTGTTTACATAATCACCAAGGTACGACTCAAGAAAAACAACAGACTGGGCTTTTTTTTGGTTAGGTGCTGTCTCATGCTATCACCTTGTTCTTTTGATTGAAGTTCATGAACAAAAATGTTTAAAGGAAGTTGCACTCTCACTAATGTTTTCATGTCGATTTCTTTCTTGTGTCCACAAAAGAAGCACCGGCATACTATGTTGCACTCAACATGCCAGGGGATTTTATGACCGATTCACTAGACTAAACAACATGTCCTTGACAATATGCATTTGTAAATATTGTATAACACTAGGTACTGCAACATTAATATTATCATATATATGTAGGGAACATGTAATAACTATATTAGACTAGTATACTATTTTAATAATGTTTTAATAGCTATCAGTCCATAATCTGCTGCCTTTCAGCTTTAGCCTTTTATTTAAGAAAAAAGGCCAAATACCGTATGTTTTATAATAAACTTTTATATTTGTTACTCTCATTTTACACACATATATGTGCACATTCTCTGTTACCCAGGCACTGTTTGAGAACTAAAATATTACTATGCGGGCAACCCGTAGGCAAAAAGGGGCTGACCTAAAGGTTGATGCTTTAACGAAGTTGGACCTCCCACCTGTCAATCAAGTGTTCGTCGTATCCAATTGGCCCTCCCCCCAGATATTATCATTCCATCTTCTACTGGGCTAGTCTGTTTTCCTGTCCTCCTCCGCCAATAGACATAGATCCCCGCGATTTGTTACTCCGATCATTTGTCTCCCGTTCGCAGACAGAAAGCAGTGACATTTTGCAGTATTTAGGAAGAGAGCCGCACTGACACAGAAGCCGTCGAAACCCGCATCGTTTAGCTACTTGTTTTTGTAGTTGAAATCGGACACCGCCGATGTTTCAGCGTCCATGTCCTCCCGTAGGCTGCGCGCGGCGGAGTGATACTTCTTTTGGAAGCGACAATGTGGAGGCTGTTAAAATGTCTACTTGGAAAATGAAATGGTTAGAATTTTGACAACATTAGTGGAAACGGAGTACCGCGAGAGTTATGGTCCGTGTTAGAGACGCATCTTCGGTGTCGTGACGAAGACATCGACCAGTCGAGGCGGAGTGGTTCATTGTTGTCTTTTTCTTCATCTTCATCAAGCCCACAGTCCGGACCACGGGGGCAGGATCCTATCCCTAACTTTGTTTTTCTCTCTACTCCGGTCGCTCATTTCTCTGTGTTGGATGCTACGATATTCAATCCAGGTAAACGTCCGGCTCAACACACACTCTTTACAAGCATGTGCACGCGAATTAGAAGTTGTCCGCGCGTTGTAAAGCGGGGTAATAGTCAAGTTTTGAGCGCATTCGCGTTTCAAGTTGTATGGAGACCACCGCCGGGAAGAGCGGGGTCTCCTCGGATCTTCGTCCCTTTTTTCGGCCTGAGCGAGCTGGCGGCGTTAACGCGTTATTCGGCGACTCGTGTGCGGTGGAAAAACACTTCTTTTGTTCACTTCAACGGGCTCCAACAGTTCACCTTACAGCATATTAGCATATGGGCAGCCTGAGTTTGCCCCCCCAACGCTACCCATACCCCCCCCACGGGGATTCTGCTGACTGTAATGTTAGCACCGGAGGCTTTTCACCAAACAAATGCGTTAAAATGCGAACGTTCAGACTATTATTGGTGTTATTATAGTAAAGCTAAACACACGTCTTCCACCTGTTATCCTTATTATGCACTTTCCAGAACATATCACTTTAATCACGAATATAATTAAACCGTAAACGTTTTAAAATTAGGAGTTAAAAGTATAACTTGGGGGTATTACCCCCCTCCCTCCTCCGCCCCCCCCTTCTCTCTCTTTTTCAACTAGCAACAATAACGCAGCTATAACGCGTTTATTTCTCCTTCACGCACTCGATATAAAGTCGTATTCTGCCAATCCGTGTGGGATTTTAAAAACGCTTTTCGTGCATTCGTCCCGTTTGGATCACTCCAAGGGAAACTTTGCAGGCCGAGTCTTTGTGTTCATCGGTGGGGTGTCCCGACGTGTGAGGGCAGGCAACAGGTTTTTTTTTTTTTTTAAGCGTCCTGCAGGATTTTAACCTTTTACACAAGTCATTGGAAAACACCGACATGTTAGTATTGAGAAGGCCGTGTATGTTGTATGACTATTCCACTATTCCGCATCCTTTTAAACTTTTTCCCTCTGTATGGGCAAGGCCATATGTGGGGGTGCTCGAGCCTTGCATTTCGTTAGGAGGGGCTAAACACTTAATCCCCCATTTTGACCTCAACTCAATGAGGGACTGAAATCGCTCGATTAGCTTGGGGTCAAAATATTTTGTCTTGTTCTTTGTGAATAACACGTTGCTTATTGCTCAAATTGTGGCATTAATACACGTTTTATTTTAGGTTGCATTTGAGGTCAGCTGCTGCTTCCTTTGCCTTTCAGTGGGTTATTTTTTATTTATCTGTCATATATGTAATGGAAAAATAAATAAATATTACTTGGATGTCAGTAGCAAAAGTAGAAGTCATGAAGATAAGGTGATGGATGATACGGTTGTATTTACCACTAATCTGAAACTAATTTACTTTTCTTGGTAGTTTCTACTGTGTAATTTTTAGACTTGAGGCCAATTTTGCAGTCATTCCCACCAAAGTGCTTGTTTCGTTTTTTTGTCATTTTGAGTTTTTTTTTCCTTTCATTACTGAACTACTTGTAACAAAACCTAACAATAGACAAAACCAACATAAACATGTCACAATCCCAATACCATACAGACAAGTTGTCTTATATGTCAGCATTATTTTACACTTTCATATGTGAATAGTCATTTAAAAAAAATTACAATATATAAAAATGCTCTGTGGCTGCTGATTACACTTGTATTAAATTGAATACCCACCACTAGCATCAGCTTTGTCACAACCTGCAACACCCTTTTTCTTGCTTGCTCAAAAAGTTTTAACAAGCACTGCAGATTGGCTCCAAACAAAATCATTATTTGAGAAAAAAACTATAGTATTGGACTTAGTAGTGGTGCTACAATATCAAATTGGATGAAAAAAACATCTAGACAGAGACTATCTTCAAGGAAAAATGGCATGACATAATTTTCTTTTGCTGTATAGCTATGATTATTTAGTTATTTGACAATAGCTGTGATAATCTGGTAAATGACTTCGGCCTCTTAAATGTAAAAATGTTCTGCTTTTGTATGTCATTTATTACAGTAAATTAAATGTTTTGGTTTTCGGTTGGTGGTAAATTAAAGACTGTCGACTTGGAGAAATTGTAAAAGGAATTTTAAATGCATTTTTTTTTTTTAGAAACGGTTAATCAAGAAAATAATAAGCAGGATAATCATTTGTGGAAAATTCCATTATAATAGTCAGGTTTCAGTGAAAAGAGCTATCGGGCAGGTTGGATTTTGAGGAAGCGGCCTGAGCCCGGGGGCTGATTAATGAGTGCAGTGTGGCCTGTGGCTGAACCATGGTCACCCACGTTAGATGTGGGCTACCAGGGAAACTCTTAGAAATAGCTGGATTTTTCATTGCTTTGTCAATACTCTGATGGTCCCAGGCAAGGATGTGCCCCTTGAATAGTAATTCTCCATTATGAAGTAGCCATCAGTCATTGGGGCTAAGAAAGGGCAAAATGCCCTAGGAAAAGTTGACTAAGTGATTGGTTATTTATGTCTGTGCCTTCCCATCACGTCATTTCATTATCTTAGTCACGTTGAGCAACATAAATGATTTTGAGTCATTATCTACTTGAATCTTCATTATCTATTGAGGGAGATATCAATATCATATTAGCATTTTGATTAAAGTCTAGATATTGTCAGGGATTGTGTTTATTGTCGCATTTCTTAGTCTCAACAGGATTTTTTTTAGGGAAATCATTACCATTGATTATTATAACATGGTATTTACCAGGTTTATTGTTGTAAAAATGGTACAAGAAACCGGCAATGACATAAACAGATTTTAAGTGTCAATTTTAACTATGTTAACTAAACATATTTATTTAAAAGTAAAAAGTAAGGTGTCTGTAATAGTAATATCGAGGTACCCATTGCAACTTGTAAGTGCCAAAACACTGTAGGTGAAGTCTGAAACATGAATCAGCTCAGCAATAGGTGTTTAGAGTGGGTTAGTTTGGTAATAATCCTAATGTTTAATAAAGTGGTCCATAGTTTAGATAAGACAAAACTGGACTTGTTTAAAATTTGTCTGATGGCTTGTGTGGGCATCACATGTAGATTTTTGTTGCGTGGTAATGTGTGGCTCTCTTGTTTGGTCTTTATCTCATCAGTTAAGCTGGTGACTTCAATTTGGACGTAATTAATTGGAATGATGAACAAGACCTAACCTTTCAAATTTAAAAAACCTTTCCTTTCCTTTTTTTTTTTTAAATGTTCCATAACTGTTAAGTGATAAAATTCCATGAATTTTGAGTGGACAGTATCAGCTCAGTGAGATAAGCAATAAATGTCTCTACCTCTATGGTTATCATAATCATCATCTAGGCTAAACATTGATTTTCTTTTTCTAAGATAGCATATAAACCTATCTTTAATCAGTTCAGAAAGAAATGTCAAATACTGTCACATTATTGGAAATTTTATATTGAAGACTATCTTGATGTTTGCGCTGCTTTGTGACTTCATTAAACAGTATAGTTAACCATCCTGTAGAAGGGAAAACATGCTGATGTTCTCCTTCCCTCTGCTTTTAGTCGCTTCCTGAGACTGAAAGGGCCAAGTGAACAGTAGTAGCAGAGAATGGCTACAGTGGGATCTTCAGACAAGGAGCTCAGCGACTTGCTGGATTTCAGTGCGGTAAGATTTTTCCTACAGTTGGCTCAATTGTTTTCAAGTATGCACCCTGTACATTGTATAGTCTATTCTTAGAGAACAACAGCATTGTAATTCTCAGTGAAATCCTGAATGAAGTTGGCTAGCTTTAGATTTTAATTAATATGAGGCGATCCAGGGATTGGATGGAGTTTTTCTCCAAGAGACTATTGTGTCACTTTAATTTCAGTACTCTGTATAAGCTGTAATGCCTTGATTGTTTTTATATCCAATGTAGCTCTCAGTTAAACATTGTAGGATATAGAATAGGATAGTTTTGAATTATCCTTATCTCACCCGTTCATTGCCTCGTCTTCACTCGCTGTGGTCTGTCTACTGTTCCTTTCATTTCAGATGTTTGCACCACCAGTTTCAAACGGCAAGAATCGGCCGACCACGCTTGCCAGCAGTCAGTTTGGAGGTTCAGGTAAGACAAAAACAAACCTTTTTTATTGCTGTTTCCATGGTCCCTTTGGCTTTAGCTCACGGCCTTGTAGCAATTTATTTTCTTTTCCTTTCTCCTTTCTTTTTATTTCTTTGAGTTTCTTTTTCTGCCTGGAATTCCCTTTATAAATATATATGTTTGAAAAGCATTTTGTGGACTTGATTTTCTATTTTTTTAACCACACTAATAAAATTTCTTACAAATCAATAAAAGAAATAAAATAAAACAATGGAACTTTCTTCCTCTCGCATGAAGCTACTGTTAAACTAGATTTTATTGCTTTAAAATGCTCGTGCATGATAGTCATCGGGTCCTTGGAGTCACACACCCTCATTTACTGCTGGTGTTTTGAATAGTGATAGAAAAGGAAACTGTTCAGAATGATTTCCAAGTTATTTTATGTTATGCAGATCGAGTGTCATCCTCTCTACACTTCCTCATCCATGCTTTGCAGGTGTCCCTTCCCTCACCTTCTCAGCTGTTGCCATTCAATCACTAAGCACAAAGGCAGAAGGTGGGGGGTGATGGGAACAGCCCAATTAATCTCCTCTGCTTACACTGTGAAAATGTGTATTCCCCTGTCCTGCAATCTCACACCCTACTTTCCTCTCTGCATACGGTATTTTTTTTTACCAAGGTCCATTAACTTTACTATCCAAACCCTTATAGTGAATTTTAAAACACGCATATATCTTATTTTTATTAGAAGCCTCAGGGCAGATCAAGATCAGGTTGTTTGTTTTTGGTTGAGCATTTCTTTGCGTTTCTGTATTTCTATCCTGTATAGTAAGCGATAAGTTTTAAAAATGTATACCTGACCAGGTGTAGTTCTACTGTGGCAGCCCCACATTTCTAAAAGTGCAGAAGATAGAAATGAAACAGGATATTGAAGCTGAGATGAAAGACAAAGCAAGAAGTGACGGGGGGGGTAGGGGGGCTCTCTTTCTTCTATTGACTTGAGGGCCACTTCCATCTTCTTTTGTGATGGCATCAAGAGGGGCACATGCTATATATATGTTATCACTTCAACGGCAGCTTGTGGCATTGTCCCCAGTCTTTTACAATGACACGCCACCCAAAATATACCCATTAAATATCACACACTCAAGCACTGTTAACCTGAAAGTTGGCAGTAGCATGTTGTATACTGTCTTGTGGCGTCTTCACAAAGAACAAACACTGTGGTTAGCTTGAATTCATGTAATTTGGATTCCCACAGTGACTGTTTTCGCAGCAGGGGAAAAAAAAAAGTTCACAACGTCCTTAGCACCCCTGCATCGTAAAACACTTCTCGGCTGTCCACCTCCTCTCTCACTGTGTTCCGCCGTATTTAACCATAATTCTCTACTACATACTGGTGATACAATGATTATATGTAACATACAGAGTATTTGTATGGACAGTGGAGAAGATAATTATGTAGTACAGTAGTAGTACAGGGTTTTTTTTGGTTTTTTTGGACATTTTTTTTCCTCCTTGAACCTAAAACCACAATAAAATCCATTTTGATTAACAGAGTTTTTAAGTTTGTCTTAGTGGAAGTCAGAGAATAAGTGAGGGACACTCTTATATTTCAGATGTAATCACTTCAATTGATATATAAACCTTTTTTGGAAATACACTTACATTGACACATATTCTTTGACTTTTATATTTTCACTTTTTCACTATTTAAATGAGAAGCTTTTATTGCAATGTGAGTATAAAAGCACGAGCCAGTACAATTCAGGAATTGGAGCAAAAGACAGTTTGTGTGTGTGCAAACCATCCTCTCTTGAAATGTGATGCTAACCAGTTGGTTTCTGGAACCATTCTCATATGGTGTAGCACCACATAGTGTAGGTTTGTGGCTGGCACGCACAGCTGTGAATAGCAACTTGATTCGCCCCACGCTCTTCTTTGTCGTCACTATGCCGTGCATCCAAATCTGATCCAAACGCACTTCTACATCAAATGTTAATGCTCTATTTGCTTTCTATAGAAGTCACTTAGAGTAGTTAGGCTCATACACACAACCCAGGCTGGGTCCATCCTTATCACATTCAGTCTGGACCTCTTAATACGTTCAGTAGTCGGGTCAATCAGCCAATTGGTTGTTGAATTAAGATTCTGTCAGATCCAGTTGGGAGAACCCAGTAAGGGCGCACTTTTTTTATTTTTTTTTCTCTAACAGATAGCTGACACTTGTTAACAAACCATTAGCTCTAAACTGACAAGATTAAAATAATTTTATTTAGCTGCTGTAGAGTGTTTTGAGAGGGTGGAGTTGGCGAGGCGAAGGTCAGGGAAAAAAGAGGTGGCGTTTAAAAAAGCCCTGAGGCTGTGGTAAGGATAACCACCGCCTCCACCTTAGGCTAATTTATGATGAATGAACAACCGATGAGTTAATAAAACAAACCATGTAGTCTCATTTTTTTAAAGTATTTAACTTGTAGTATTTATATCTCACAATTCCTATTATCAGTTATTGACTACTTGTTACATTTTGAATACCCCTAATACACAGGAATGGTTAGTTGTTCTATCATTTTGAGAATTTTTTGGGAGAGGAAGGGAAAAAAGGTCAATTCTTCGGCTCCAGCTTCTAAAATGTGAATATTTTCTGTTTTATTCCCTCATTTTATGAAGGTAAACCTAAAACCATTTATGTTGGTAGAGACAAAACAAGGCGATTGAGGTGGTCTTTTCCGACAGATTTCAGATCTACAGTCAACTTTAAAGCATGCAGCCTCACAATGATCTCCTAGTCAGTAAGAAATCAAATAAGAGCATTTCTGAAAGAAAGGTCTGAGCAAGACTGCTGGCAATCATTTCAGACAGCATCACGGAATGATTTCAGAGGAAAAACTGCACCCAAGTGTAATTCCTGTCTGTCTATTTGCAGTTAAGTTGGTTACAGTTTGTCTCTTTATTCATATATTCAGAGCTGTGCCATCATATAATCAGTATCAAAAGAACCTGACTCGGTCAGACTGTAGTCCTGCTTTCTGTGGATCAGCTGCCACGTGTTTTCTTTAGAGTCTCAGTACGGTTCAGGGTTTGGGGTATGTGGAGGTTTGACATGTGTGGTTACGAGGATCCTCCCTCTCAGAGTCCTCCGCGAGGATCGGATCTCTGCTCTGGTCCCGTGTATAAATTTTGTCAGACCCCTTTTGACTTAGTCGGTTAAAATAATTTCTAGTGCACTTTCATTTTTTGGTCACTGGAAACCGAAAATCCTGACATGTATTTTTAAACATCGGTAAATGCAGAAGGGGAGGTTATCCAAATTTGCATGAAATGTTCCATTTTTCAAACGCAGATGTGTAAGTGAAACACAGACTGAGCCATGTAAAAGTCACAAGTGAATTAGCTTTCTCTATATGAGATTTCTAAAGTGTATATATACGTGTCAGAACAAGGACCTGCAAATGTACAGTATGTTAGAATGAGTGGGTTAGAAAAGTGTTTGCAAGGTCCCCGGTGACTCACAGGTTAAAACAGCCAAGTCTGTTATTGTACATTGTTCAGTATTTCATTAACAGCGTTCTCTCTCTGGAGATTTGCGCTGACATCATGCTTTGTGTCTGCGTGACTCACTTTGCCAAGGGAAGGAAGAAGGTGTGTAGACGGAACGACACGTTCGGTTATAGGTGCCGGGGGCAGTATTCCTGTAAGAACGCGGACCCGTCTGCAAGTCTGGTCAATGTATGTGCTGGAGTTGTACCTACGAAGCCTGTGACTCAGGCTCGCTGTCTGTTTCCAGTATATCTTCCTGTGTAATTATAGACTAGCCGCGCTTAAAGGGGCGTTGCATGCTGGGAGGAGAAACGCATCGGGTTGGAGAATTTGTCTGATGTTACTCACCCCTTTTTTCCTCCCGTTTCTCTTTTTCCATCCTGCTAGTCTGTCTGAGTGGTGAACTACTCATGTTTACCTCATAGTTTTGGCACTTCTCTTGACCCCTAATGAACACATTCACAAATAAATTAAAAGAACAAAGGTATTTATCATATGAAGTGAAAGGATTAATTGTATTTGACCGTGTGTGCCATAAAAGTTTGATTCAAACCCGAAAACGATATCTGCAGACTTTGAATCAGTAGTGTAGTATCAAACCAGGTCAATTTAAAAATAACAATGCAATGCGTAAACGACACTGAAGACATGAATTATCAAAATTAGTCTTGATTAACCCTGCTGGACATGCTGTGGAAGAAAAAAAAACTTTTAATATTCTTTGTAGGCAATGGTTTCCAGTAGTTGCAGCATCTTACATGGTACATTTTTATCCAACCATCTGAAATGACACCTTAAAATACCCAATGAGGGATGTGTGATTAAGACCACAAAAACTAGCACTAAATCTCTGCCGCATGCTTATCTAACTTCTATTTCAAGTACATTATTATGTGCAACAAGCTGTCAGGGAAATGAGAGGCAGACACCTGACCATCAAATGTAAAGACAAGAAAAAAAACATGTAAACTCACAAATAAATATGAGTGACAACACCCACTTTATGTTTCTATAGTATAGACTCCTCTATGTGATCCTTCAGAAAGTCTGTTTTATATAATTTGCTGTTTTTTTTTCAGTCCAGCTTCTATCTTTTTAATTTATAGTTTTCTCCCCTTACTGAATACACATGAGCAGCGATTAATACCTGTCCAACATTTACTTGTTTTGTCTGTGGACTTTTTGTGAAAAGGGGGAATTGTTTGCGGCTGACCCTCTCTCTCTTTCTCTCTCGCCTTCTTATCGTTTTCAATTGTTAGGACGGCGTTCGAGATATAACGCCAACAAAAGCCATTAGATGACCTTTGCAGCACAGCTGTACACAGGAAAGCTCCCATCAGTCATCTGTGACAAAACACATCCCCTCCACCCTGAGTATGAGTTGCTCCCCTCTGGGTGATGCTATAGATACCCCTGGCAAAGGAAAAAAAAAGGTTCTTTTACACCAATTGAAATTACCGTGGTGAACAAACTGCAGCAAACAATAAAGTTCATTGTGTTCTAAAGTCACAGATAAGGTCTCAGAAGCTACCAAACCTAATAACATGTTTAAGTGGTTTCACAGATGTCCTCTTGAAATTCTGTGTACAAGTACCTGTCAGTAGCTACCATCACTGGGGGCATCTTATGTGCAAACTGGATTTATAACACTGCAAAGTGTTTCATATTTTAGTAGATTTTGCTTGACCTTTGCAAGCAATATGACCAATAGCTTCCAGTAGGAAGAGTTCAGGTAAAGTCCCTAAAACAACAGACATCTTTAACCAGATGCTTAAACAATAAAAATGCTGTTTTTCACATTGTCCAACAGGGATAAACCAGCTAGTTATGATAAGATTTAATTAGTGGTGTGAGGTTATAAGGCAGCAATTCTGAAAATTGAGTCAGTTAAGTAGAAATAATGCGGGTTATTGACAGTAATATACATGATCGTTTACAGCCTTTTAGTCTTGTCATATGTCCACTCCACAATGCAGCTTAAAAAATATGATCCAGGCAATTATCCTTTTAGTTGTATATTTACATGCATCCTCTCATTATTTCCCCTCACACTTTGTATTTTGTGAATAACATCTGTTAACCCCCCCTCACATTCCTGGAAAAGGGTATTCTTTCTTGATAAGTGCTACAGTATACTTATTTTGTTATTTTGAAATAGTTCACACTTCATTTTCCGCTGCCTGACAATCCTCCTCCTTCTAAGAAGGTGCAAATACCACATGTTCCATGTCTCACTAATTAGCTTAGAATATTTTTCAGTTCCTTATATGCAACATGATGCTGATTGCATGGTAAGGATAATGAAACATGGCATCTTTATTAGCTTCCACAATAATAAGTTATCTTTTCTGTAAACTTTTTGACACTGAAACTTGTTTATTTCAATACTACTATTAATAATAATAAATTGGATTCCATATAGCCCTTTATGTAGGTCCCTGTAGTGATTCACACTAAAAGGTGGGAAAACGCACCTCAACAACAAAATGTGTAGAACCCACCTGGGTGATGCTTGACAGCCATTTTGTGATGGAAATATTTTGTACTCCATACATACATAATGGAATACGCAGTTTATAATGAGCTTTTTTTCCTCTCTGGACAGTTTTCTTTGTCTTGCAGAGCTAGTCGCAATCATCCCAACTACAATTTGAATCTTTTTCTTGGCTCGAGCTTTGGTTCTGAGGATTCAGAACAGAAAGAACTGTTCATATTTTTTTTTATCAATATTTGATTGACGTGGAGAGTGACAGTCAGCCATAGAGAGGGGACATACATTGTCTCCTTCATCTCTTATTCCGCGAGAGTCGTCTGTGTGTGTGTGTGTGTGTGTGTGTGTGTGTGTGTGTGTGTGTGTGTGTGTGTGTGTGTGTATAGATCACAGTTGTCACGGCAATCCAGCAGCTCTCAGCGATGGGGACCCATCATTCTGTTCTACTGCTGATCCTGTCATGATTCTAGCCCGCCTCTACCCCCCTCCCGTCTCCCCTCTCCGCTTTTTAATTAGACAACAAAACAAAAATATGAATATTCATTGAGCACAGCTTCATTAATATGCACAATTATGCAAATCAGCTCGCAATTAAGCTTCAGCTTTTTCCCCCCAGAGATGCCGTGTTGCGGTACTACAGGAGATTCGGTGCGAGGGGACGGGCAGGAATTTCTGCTTCGCCGATCTTTAAAATCGCTCCTTTTCAAACACGCTCATCTCTCTGAAAGCCGGAGTGCACTGGTCGGGGATAACGTGTCGCCTATGTGCGATTGAGACCTTTTCCCTCTGTTGGTAAATGCAAAAGGTGTCGGCCAAATGTGGCAGAATAGATGGGCTACGAATGACTGTTGCCATGGAAAAAATGTAAAGGAGCAGAGTGGGAGAATGAAGAATGTCGATGATGATTCTGGAAGCCTCATACTGGGTGTTAATTATTCAACAACTTCCTACAGCTCGTATCTACGCTCGGTGACAGCGCTGTCACTGTGCCGTCTCCGTGCGAGCTGTGAAGTGAAGCTCTTCAATGGAGGTCACGTTCAGCAGCCTGAACAACCTGTATCAAAGCAGGTCAACCTTCTCCCAAGTTAAAGGAAAGAATCCCTGTTAATTCAGTGGTTGATGGGCCTAATCTGGGTTCTTTGTCTTCCAGGTTTAGATGACAGGAGTGGGCCTGGTTCCTGGGGCCCAGGAGAACAGAACAGTCCATCTTTCAACCAGGGAAGGGTATGGTTAATCATTACTCATTACACTGATGCTGGACATGTAGGTGTCCTGATGTAGGACTTCAGTACCTCACTGAAACACTACCTAGGTAGTACACAACTAATGTAATGGGGTGATTATTACATTAGGTTCAAGTTGTATCACACATACTAGGAGACATTTTACAGATTGTAGATTCTCTGAACTCACTGTGATGAGAAAAAAGGTGCAATGCAAATCAGACAATATAATTGCTTCTGCAGAAGAAGCTACATACCAGGTAGCCCAACCTCTGTTGAAGCATCATTTTGGTTGTTTTTGTGTGGAGGGAAAAAAAGTGGAAGTGATCATGGGTTTTGACTTATTTTTATGTCCCTAAAGTCTCTTGCTGTCTTTCCTTTCAGGGTTATGGAGAAGAAGGTATTTACAATGCGCAAGAAGGCATTGCCTCCGCCCCCACATTTGGACCAGGGATTGTTGGTAAGAAGGTCCAAATGGAACTTATTTGTTGACATCAGTAACTTTCACATAGTCTTTCTCTGGCTCTTTTCAACCAGTATTCACTTCAATAGACAACATGATTGTTGAAATGCACAAGTTGTGGATGACTGTTTGAGAGCAGGTTATACACTAATGCACAGCTTACGTGCAAACTATATTCATGCTTAGGTAGCGATGGATGAAGAGAGCAGGGCAATCAGGAACGTTGTGGAGGAGGGGTTTGTTTGTGTGCCGCAGTTTGTGTGTTCAACGTGGGGCTGTGGGGTGGGTGTAAAGGGCACCCATGCACAAACAAGACTCTCCCCCGGGATTACGGTGGCCTATAACTCCCCTCTGTTTAACTGTCAGGGGAGGGGAGAGAGGTCGGGCACAATTGCCCCTGAACCATTTATAATGGGCCAATTTGTTGTTGTTTTGCTGTCCAGGGCCATAAATACCACACATCATATACACTCGCACAGCAGATGGGAGGTACCCAAATGGAGAGAGGGGAATGGCCAGATTGTGATTTAATATTGACATAAAAGCCCAATTTCACGATCATGACCTGATTTTATATTCCTTTATCCTAACAGGGAAGACTGAGCGAGGACAATACTCTTCATTTGCAGGACAGGTAATTCACACAGAAAGGCATTGACTCTTCCTCATGCTTTTTTTCTTCACAAAATAGTCTCTCTGTAATTTATCATCTACCATTGTCACTTTGAATTTACCCCCTTAAATGCATCCTTTTTGCATTACTTAGTTTGTACTTTCTTTTTATACCATGTATAGCCGGGCTTTATGGCCAGTGAGATGCCCATGTCCAGTCCCAATGCCCATTCCCCGTCTGGCCTGAAGTCCAACTCCCAGTTTTATTCCTCCTATGAGGGAAATAACCCCCGCAGGCGACCTACCCAGGAGCCCATTGGTAAGATTTTAGGAGACATTTTCAAGTAAAGTACATACACTGCAAAAACTAAAAAATCTTAACAGGTGAAAATATGTTGTTTATTTTTTTGGTACAGTTAATAGAACTGTGAGTAGAATTATCTTAATCAATTGGCAGATAATTTATCTTATTTAATTTTTGTCCTGATTTGGGTCATACCTGTCCGTTTTTTTTAAGAACACAAGACTGACATTGTCTTTCATGAAATAATATATATATATAAACCACTTCTCCCGCTGAGGTTGGTAAAAGTATCACACTTCTGCTTTGTTCAAGAAAGTGAAATCATGTGAGATCTCAATTTGGAAAGTCACTAAATAACATCAAATTAGAATACCGTTTGATCAGCCATTAATGAGTAGTCACAAGGCAGATGGATGGATGCCTCTGAAGGAAGGGGGCTGCATAAATGAATTCCTTTATCGCTGATTGTATAGTCAAGAGCTGCAAAACTTTAAGGCCTTGTTGTGTGTTTTTAATCTATTTCACTCCTTCTGTGACTCGCTGTTTCCCTCCCATCAGAATCGCAGCCAAAAAAGATCAGGAAGGTGCCCCCTGGCCTGCCCTCCTCGGTGAGTACTCGCGTCCAGAAAACGCTGCAGCCCTGAACTATATCTCGGGCCTTGCAGTCGCTGTATGGGAGCCCGTGTTTTCAGATTACGCCCCATTTCACATTCCATTTGGCATCTCAAGCCTCTCCTTGGCTAGAATAGCTGCAATACAGGACATCCAGCTCCTACAGCTGTGTATCTGCACCGCCGACGTTAAAGAGAGAGGGGGAAAAAGAGTGGAAAGAATGGTAGGGGGGGGGCACTCATTCACCCAGTCACTTATTTGCAGCATGTATTTATAGTGTGTTGTATTTGTCGGCCTTTTACTTTATGGCCACATTTCTTTCCCCTCTGCCAAGTATTCTCGTTAGATCACTGAGGGGAATTCATACTGGGGTTTGATGGTTCTTACTCCACCTCATTTTTTCCCTCCCACTCTCTCTCTCTCTCTCTCTCTCTCCCTCTCTGGGCACCCTATTTCCTCCTCTTCACTGTTTCTTCCTTTCTTCCCCCTCCCCTCCTCCTCCTCCTCCTCTTCTCTAACCACCCCCCACCCCCCGCCTTCCTCCTCCTCCTCCTCGCCCCCGCCACCATGAACAACAGCCCTCCCCTTTCTCTCTCCCTCCCCCATCCCTCTATCCCAGCTGCCAGTGGAGTTGGCTGCCGTCCAGGACTCGGCAGATGGTTCAGTAATTAGGAGTGCATCTCTTCGTTCCCTCTTCTCCTCTCCCCTCTTTTTCCTCTCCTTTTTCTCTGTTTAATCAAATTACAGAAGGAAACTTAAGTCCATTTGGATTGGAGTTTTTCAGGCACGGTTTGATACTTGATTTCCGTCTAGAATAGTGTTTTGATTGAGAAGGATGGGCCGGCTTAGAACATTGGTTCCTTTATGACCATTATAATGTGCACCAAATCCAACTGCATCTACCATTCTGTGGTCACATTTCCCAGTTTAAAGAGTGTGAGTTATGTATCTGTAAACCATTCTCAGCATGTTTCAGTTTAACAGGATAATACGTCAAAGCCTTTCTAAGATGGGAGGCTAAGCCTTGTAGAATGACTGACGCTACACATTCAATACATAATGCTCAGTGTTCCAGTCTGCAGAAATGTTGCAACAAACAGTTTATTGAATTAAGTGGTAAAACCAGATCGCAAAAATAGATTCTTACTTAGGGAAGGAACACATACTTTTAAGACCTGTGTTTAATCAAGCATTGAGTTTTCTCAACAATAAAGTCCTTGCTTGCAAGTTGCAGGAAGCTTTTCTGAAAGAAAAATGAGTTGTGGTCACAGCCAAGCTTAGCTGGGAAACTTTCTCAGGGGTGAAAAAGGAAATGTATAGGTACGACAAGTCATTAATGGAACAAGTGGGTTTCCAAGCACTGAGGTGAAGTTTCATTCATTTCTGTTCATCTCTTGTAGGTTTATGCATCGGCCTCAGGAGAGGATTTTAACAGGGACAATGCTGGCTACCCGGCTTCTAAAGCAGGAAACGTCTACCCACCACCATTCTACATGCAAGGTCAGTTGGAACAAGAGTTGGCTTCACAATTTCCATTTGTTCATTGTGTTGGGTTGAAAAGTTCAGCCCGACCAAGACACTGGAAATATTTTCTTATGCCTTCCCCACCTGCGTAGATAATTACGCAGCTAGATCTGTTTAGTTCTCTTACTGCCTGTTAAGTTTTGAAATTTGTTTCCCCATAGTATCCTTGTGGAAGTCGTGATGAATCTAAGTGCTGTAGCCGTATGCCAGTGAGCACCCCGTGGTGCTTTGGTGCTGAATGGAGCATCACGGTTGAATGAAGTCATCACAGTAATGTGACATGTCTCATATGTGGCCTTCATTGTCTTTTCATCTCCTGTGGCTGGTTATCCCTCGCCCCCTTCTTGCTCCCCCTCCTCCGCTGGATGCCCCCTGACAGAAGGCCTCCACCCGCCCTCCGATCCATGGGGCTCTGCCGGGTCGATGGTTCAGCCTGGTTATTCTTCCATGCTGGGAAACACCCCCCATCTGAGCCAGCATGCTCCCTTCACTGCCATCAATCCGCAAGACAGACTGGTGAGCTTTGCCTTCACATTTTGGACTTTTTTTTTTTTTTTATCTATAACGTCTTTGACTAATGCATCTTTGGTGGTCGTTGGTCCGGTGGTGCATTTAAATCGTTGGGTGTTTTTTCTTCCAAGAAACGGCAGCCACTGCCTCTCTCTCCCCAAAACTACCCCCTGCATGGCAACGGGGCCCATCCCACCGGCTTCTACTCCGGGTCCAGCAACTTCGGAGTCCCCAGCCACACACCCCCTATTGCCGGCACTGACAGCATTATGGGTAAATCCTTTTTAAAATGTGTGAACGGTGCTCTTGCAGTAACTTTATATAGCACACTTGTCATGGAGCACAGTTTTTGATTTGAATGTTTTTTCCTCTCCCCTCTCATGAAGCCAATCGGGGAACAGCACCCGGGAGTTCAGGTGATGAGATTGGCAAAGCCCTGGCATCTGTAAGTTGTTCCAAAATTGATAATTAAAAGCAAATTGTTAACATTACCATGCAGATTCTACAGTGTAATAAATGTAAGGACATGGGTAACATTTCAGCAAATTAAAAAAGAATGATAATTCTTGTGTGCAGATCTATCCTTCAGACCCAAACAGCAATGGCTATTCTCCGTCCCCTTCGACCCCCTCTGGTTCTCCTCAGGCTGTAACCGGTGAGTGAAAAACACTCATGTCAGTTTTTTTCTGAGGCCTTAAGTTAGCTGTTTGTTTGTTCAACATCGGTTATTACCTGTTGTGTCATGGGATGATAAAAATCTTTCTAAAGGTATTGTTTTTCAGCCGGACATGGTTCATTGGGACAGTGTATATATTGGTACAGAAGTTAAAATAAAATGTTCTTGATTTGAGTATTTCTTTACCACCTTGTGTGAGTTCTATCACAGTCTGTTACACTGGCTTGTATTGTATTAATTATGCTTTCAGTTGGACTAAGTATTGAGCCTCGATTACCAATTTAAGTTGCATAACAAGCCACTTGGCAGTTATAAAATTAATTCTGTATAAATAAACATACTCATTTCTGCAGTATTATAGTGAATTAGAGCATGATTGATTACTACTGCTACTACTACTATTATTGATTTTTTTTTTCAAGAAATTTCAGTTTAGCCCAAACTTCTTGTGCCAGAACAATAATATAATTTAATTAGAAATATCTCAGCTATTGCCTGAGTTAATAGGAGGTATTTGAGGGTAATAGCACACAATGATAATCTGTAAGTAGAACTGCAATGGTTGTGTTGATTAATTGAGTAGATGCAAACTATATAATTAATTGGCTTCAATTTTGATCAATTAATGATTGTAGACACTTTGAGTCAATTTTTATTTATTTTTTAGTTTTCTGTAAACTGTCATTTGTGAGGGGAGAAAATAGACATTTGACAACCTTCTCACCTTTGGCTTTGGAAAATTGTGACCTACCTTTTTCACCATTTTCTAGACTAGACAAGTTAGCATTTAATTGAAAAAATGATTAACAGATCAACTAATAATGAAAATAATGGTTAGTTGACACCTTGCTTACAGGTAGAGTTCATTCACAGCTAAACTGTCACATGTTCCTTTAGCTACATACCATCCAAATTTAACTTATGAGAGAGGAAGGGAAAATACAGCTTAAAAAGAAAGGTAGGGTCACTTCCCTATTTGTCTCTACATTTAGTCCGTTAGGGAGCTCATCACAAACGTACATGAAAAACTACTACTGGCACAAGATGAGAGGAAAGAATACAATGATAAAAATATAATAAAGGAAACCTTACTTTTGACTATAAACATTTAATTCAAGCCAGAATCTGAGACATAAACTTATATTTCATAGTCACAGTATCCGTTTAATATTTGTTTCATATAACCATTATATTTTAAAACTGTTCAATCAAATACAATTTCATTGTGTGTTTTATGGTCCTAGTTCTTAACGCTTAATAGTGTGTATGAAATAAAAATGACTGCAATTATAAAGCAAAATATATTTGATTGAATATAAAGCAATTGTATAATTTGACCACAGTTATTAATCAGTCATTCACATTTCTCTGTTTAACAAAAAATCCACTGCTGCACTAGAGAAACGTATTCTATATAATATCACATGATGCATAAATTAGGGAATAAATTAACAAAATAAACTGGTTTCTGCAGGCTCTGCCTCCCAGTGGAACCGGTCCTCCGGCCAGGCTACACCTTCACCTAACTTCCAACCCATGGTGAGTCAATCAACATGAGCTCCTTCTTTTTTTTAATGCGTGAGAGACGCATCCAGTCTCATCTCCCCCCTTTTGTTGCACCTCTGCAGTCTAATAAATTGGAGGACCGTCTGGACGAAGCCCTCAACGTCCTTCAGCGTCACGCCAGCGGCCAGGGAGGACCGGGACTGTCTGAGATGCACAGTCTGCTCTCGTCTGGCCTGGGGTTACCCCAGGCCTTCAGCAACGCAGCACTCGGCCTCACCAGTCGTCTGCCCGGGCTGGTGAGATTCATTATTGGGAGCATAAAAAAAACGTTGTTCATTTACCAACATTACAATTTTTTAACAAGATAACTGAAACTCTGTTAAATTGTTGTTTTTTTTAAGATCTCCAGTTACCCTGAGGACTCTGTCAGTCTGCCCTCTAGTGGAGGGATGATGCATGGTCTCCACGGCTCTACATCTGTCCAGCCAGGCTCTCAGCCTGAAGGTTTTACCAGTGAGACTTTCTGTCCTTCCTTCGTTTTTGTTTTTTATTTACTTTTCATGTCAGAAAGAGACCATTAAATCGTATTAGGTGGCTCCGTGGGTGTCTAATTTAACAGGAGTGTGCTCAGTACCTTCTTTGTATTGAATTCCTTTTCGCAGGCCTGTCTGGCAGCAATCGTTCCGGTGGCACCGATATCAAACGAGAGGAGAAGGAGGAGGAGGAAAACTGCTCCGTTACTGACAAGTCAGAGGATGAGAACAAAGACACAAACGCCCACCTTGGAACGAGGTGTTTAAAACCATTTGTTTGACACATCTTTTCTTCTCGTTTAGCGGGTGTCTGAGATTTCCTAACACGTAATCCTGCAATGGTTCAAGTATCGTCAGGAAATTATTTTCAAAGCTGTCTAGATGTTATTGTGAAGAGTTGAAATTTCTCATTCACGAGCACTGATCAAACTACACATAGTTGTTACTACCTCATTTATTTTGCCCTGTGCTCCATGGTGTCGGCCTCAGAAACACTACTGCACACACTTAAAATTTAATTTCTAACAATAATGTTATTTCTGAAAGTGGATGTTTTAAACATTCAGCCTACATGTATCTCATTTAGTAGTTTATACTTGCATAATAGAAAAGCTTCATTAGGGATAACCCCAGTGCTTACAAAGTCATTGTTAGGAGTAATATGCAATAGAATTCACACTAAAGAAGTCATTTAGCAAAAGGTTTTTGTTGTTAAAGATGACATTCTTACAAATACAACAGAATGAACCAACTACGTCCTCATCTAGTAAGTAGAAGCACTCTTCTGAGGAAAATCTTCTTTATGAGAAGAATTTAACTTTGAAGTTTTTACACAATCAATAAGAAATGGGAATTTATATTAATCCGCATTTACTGCCAGAACTTTAGTTTGTTTTATGGTTTAAGGGCTGTGTTCTTGAAGAAATTGCATCTCAAACGAAACTGAATTTTTAATCATTTATCTGTTTCATTTGTCTTTTTTGTTGTTCTTCAGAGAGGAAAAACATCATCATTAATGTTACGCAGAGACTTTTAAGTCTTGGGGCTCTATTGTTCTATATACTGTCAAAAAAGAGACAATTAGCTTGTAATTTAAGCATTAAGTTACTCTCTAGTTTAATCACAATCTTTTGAATGAGGTGTTGACATTACTAGGGAAGTGTATTACGCACCGTAATTGGCACATGTGTAAATCAAAGTGAACTGTACCCATACTGTTGTTTCCTTCCCTCATCTGCCACTGGCCCTTCACTAGTCTGGATGAGGAAGAAGATCTGCCAGTGGAGGTTAAGGCTGGGCGGGAGAAAGGGCGGAGGATTGCGAACAACACCCGCGAGCGGCTCCGTGTGCGGGACATCAACGAGGCTTTTAAGGAGCTGGGCCGCATGTGTCAGCTCCATCTGAGCTATGAGAAACCGCAGACCAAATTGAACGTACTGCAACAGGCCGTTAACGTTATACTCAACCTGGAGCAGCAAGTTCGAGGTCAGTGGGTGTCCAGGGAGGAAGGAAACGGAGGGAAAGGTCCTCTTTACGAAATAAAACTCCCACGTGGCTTCACTTCCTCAGATTCCTGATATGTCCTGCTATTAATTCACAAATCCTTTTTTTTTAAAGTGAAGAATAATCTCCCTGCTTGCTGCTTTTTAACAGATGATCCATCCTTAATGCAGTTACATTTAAGCATTTTTAATATTGTGAATTCAACTCTAGAAAACTGAGGACAGGGGATAAGGAAATGAAGCTACGTGAGTGTTTTTAGGACATGCCCATTCTCTGGTTCATCTTATACGGTCTTCACCCTCTGGTAACACATACTGGACTGCGATTTGTTCACTGATGCAGTATGTGTTGCCTTGTCCTACAGTTGGCTCTCTGTTGAAATGCTTCCATGTCTCAGCCTCACCCTTCAACTGGATTAACACTTTTTGTGCACTCATTTGCTTTCTCCGCTGTTGCCTCATTATGCTTTTCTTTTTGACTGTGGAGTCGTTTTAAGTTATTTCAGCTTCATAGACTTGATATTACCTTTTTTTTTTTTTTAATATAATTTCCAGAGATTGAGACTTTATTTCAGCTGCTTTCTCCGAGCAGGCCGTTTGCTGTCATGTGTATTAACCTGGCTTCAGCTTTGTTGCAGTGTGTGTTGCATGTCCTTAACGCATTCCTTTTCCCACCCTGTTTACAAGACAAGACATTTCCACTTTTCTATTCACTCCCCCGTCCTCTTTTCATTTTCCTTTTTACAGATGGCAACAGTGACCTACTCTTCCTCACATTCAGATAAATACATCTCCTCCCGCTGATGTATTTAACATGACGCCCTCAGTCTCTGCCCTCGGCTTTACCTCTGTAGCCTTTTCTATGTGCTGTACTCGGCAGAGGGTGTCGCTTCCTCTCTCCCCCTTTCTCTCTCCCTCCTCCATAACTTCTCTCATTCTGCTGGACAGTCACCATACCCCCCTCGAATTCCATCCTGGACCCCAACGACCCAAAAAAAATGTGGTTGGTTAGACTTGAGGACAGACGAATAAAACCTGGTCGCATGGGTTGGATGTTGTAACTTTACAGTCTCGGCTTGAAATCTCCAATCGAGCTTGATCAGCTCCATCATTTCAAGTTTGAATGTCTGCTAGAATCTATTCTTACAAGGCTTCCTCTTCCATTATCTACATACTATAGATTCAAGACATATTCGCCCGTCCTCCGACACAGCCCTGCTCCACTGGGATCTTCCTTCCAGCAATTACACTGATTTCGTCCTCGGTTAAGAGCTTTGAGTTGGCATCGTACTATAACATATTTGCCAGTAGCAGCACAGTAATCCTTAGGAGGAAAAATAGAACCACTCCGCTCCAGCCAGTATCTTCGATGGAAACGTCAGCGTAGGTTCAGCGAGGGTTGTAATTTTGGGTTTGTTAACCAGCCCCTCCAACCCCCCCATTTCTCCTCCTGGCTGCAGCGTTGTCACGGTGACCGATGAGAACCTGACTGCCGAGGAGAAGGAGCAGAGGGAGAAGGAGCGCCGCCTAGCTAACAATGCTAGGGAGAGGGTGCGCGTGCGCGACATAAACGGAGCCTTCAGGGAGCTGGGCAGGATGGTGCAGGTTCATCTGCAGAGCGACAAGGCCCAGACCAAGCTTATCATCCTGCAGCAGGCTGTGCAGGTCATACTGGGCCTGGAGAAGCAGGTGCGAGGTAGGTCAGCCACTACGGCAAGGCCACAGACGACCCAACCGTCTCTTATCGAGAGCTGAAAAACGCCATCACGACTCTTAAGAAAATCTCTTCCTGAAAGTTTGTTGTCACCTCCTGTGTAACATCCACATTGTCTTTCCCTTCGCTGTTTGCTGTACTAATTAGAGGAGGAGGAGAAAGGGAGAATATGTGAGGAAGGATATCCCTGTTTTTCTGCCAAACACCTGCAGTTCTCATCCTACTCTTCACTTTCCTATCCTGCTTTTCCCTTTTTCTCCTATACCCCCTGCACATTATTGACCCTTCTGTATGTCAGACCTCTGCTTTTATTGACTTTCATTGATAGCATGATGAGAAAACCCCTTTTACTTTTTGGTATTCTTATCTTATGCATGTATTTTTTTTTCCTTTCAAAGAGCGTAATTTGAACCCAAAGGCTGCCTGCCTCAAGAGAAGAGAGGAGGAGAAAGTGTCGGCCGTGGACCCCCAGATGCAGCTCAGTGGAGGTCACCCTGGTCTAGGAGGCGATGGCCACAACCCTGTGAGCCATATGTAATTCTCAGGTCAGTCCGTGAGGGTGCCAAAGTTAACTTCGAATAAGAATACCTTGTTTAATAGGTTATTATTACCTCAGTTTGTGTAAAGTCATGGTACAGAGGGTATTCATTCATGTTTCTCCTTTTCTTTTCCAGTTCCTGTGGATTGTACAGCCCTTAGAACATGTGGCCTTAATCTATCAATGTCATGCATCTCAGTGTGTGTTAATCAACTTTTGGAAAGCACACACCTCATTACTGACAAAGGAGGTGGCCACATTCCTGACGATTAATACGAGAGTAACAAGCACACTCAAACAAACGATTTCTGAATCTTTACACTTTGAACCGAGGACGCTGGTTTGGAGATGGTGGCGATTTGACATAAGGACATTCTTATGGTGGTTTTGTAAGACATTTAAAAAAACAAACAAAAAAAAATTGCTTTACACGTTGGGAGCAAAACTTGTTTGGATCAAATAAAACTTGCGGATCAATGGCTCATTTGAGCAAAGTTAGGATTTGTATCATTGGATTATGATGATGATGATGATGATGATTTGGCATTCCCATCTGAAAAGGAGGTCTTACATTCTTCACAAGCAAAGAGGGGGACACCTGTTTGAACAACACACGTGTTTCTGAAGCAGGCCTAATGCATAGTGTTGGGTAAGATAAAAAAAATGTCCATTATTATTATCCTCTTTTATTGATGACTGAATGATATCCAGCCATGCTAGCAGCATTTGAAAGACTGACCATGCAATCGGAGAGCTGACTCTTCTTTTTGAGACGCTGGTAATTCTGACTGTATTTTATAATTTTCTTACTTTTGAAAAGGTAACACAGTCAGTTTTGTTTTTTTTCTTTCCGTGGATCCCTGAGTCTTGTCTCTGTAAGTCCTGTACATCTGTTATTGTCACTGCCATGCAAGTGGAATGGAAAAAGACTGCCAGAGGGAGACCCGCCACTGGCACAAACACAAGCACTCATTAATGAATGAATGCAGGATGCACAACGGCGCTGAATCAAACGTGCACACGGATACGCCAACCATCCCTCTGTGAGGCTGTCGTTGGACTCGAGCATGCAGACATCAAAGTCCGTCGCTCTCAGCCTCGGCGGTGTTCAGTAAAAACCCTCATACACAGCCAGTGTAACATCAGCCTGAACACACTGCTCCAGCACAGTGAGCTCACTTAAAATCGTTGTCCTAAAATACATTTTGCTAAAAGACAAGAAATAACTTGAGTATTGCTGAGGGTCATGAGTGTTGAAGCTACTCAGTTGCCATTGACTGACTTGTTTCGCTTGTTGAGAATTTGGTGTTTTTTATTATTTTTTTCCCCCTTTTGAACAATTGCAAAGCCTGTTGTAAGGATCTTCCTTTTGTAGAATTGATTTGTCATTGTTTTTTTTATTTTATTTTTTACTTTGTAAAATAGTTGTATGAGTTAGATTTTTTTTTTCCATTTGGAATGCGATTTTCTTTTTTTTGTTTTTGTTTACATTGTTTAAATGTAAGACAATTCAATTTAGATTCCAGGAACAAAGTGAGGTGTTTTCTGTTGTGCCAGGTGTGTGGAAGTGACAAACTGTCTGGCTGCAACACCATATGTTGTGATATTGCCCTTTTTAAAAAAAAAAAAAAAAAACTAAACAAAAAAAACATTACCTGTTTCAACACAAACCTGTCAGGAACGGTGTAATTGGATTGTTCTGGTGTTTGCCAGTTTTTCTTAGAATGAAACTATATTCTTTCTTTAGCGCACCCCCTTCTCCTCTTCGTGATCTCCTCCTTGCCGAGGAGCTCGTTGATTGGCGTGAGGTCGGGGCAGTAGGGGCGGTCCGCACAATCTGCAACAAAAATCACACTTTCATTGTGATGTAAAGCATAAAAACGCAACAAAAAAGGGTGGCCTTAGTCATTTTCCTGACTTTGGGAGTTTTGATAATGGTTACTCACCAGTGCCTGAACTCTTCTCTGCTACGTGGTGGATGATGTTCCATTTGAGGATTTATAGGTTGTACCTTTTTATAATACAGATGTATAAACAAATATATACTTCAATAACATCTGACAGTGTCTGAAAACATCTGGATGAAGAATGACACTCATTGACTGCTTCACTGTCATTGGGTGTAAGCTGACTAATAACTTGGTCTACAACTTTGACACTGAAAACTACTTAAAACTTCTCATTTGTTATTTACTTATTTCTTTTAAATATAATTTGTCCTTGACTGGCATGTGCATTGATATGTATGTACAGCTGTATGATATGTCCTTATCAGCTGATAAGAAACAGTATTTGGTTTACCTTGCCCCGTGGACGAGCCCTCAACATTTAATTTCTTTATCTTTTGCCAGGAAAAAAAACATGGTCTTGTGATACAGAAAATCACTACTAAAGACTTTTATTTCTTTACATGAGCGAAATGTCTACAGTATCAAAACATGCACCTGATTTTCTCTCTGTCCTCCACAACAAACGACCTGCTACAGATCTCACTGTCTTCACTCATGTTTGGGGACAATATCTATGTAGGCTATGTCCTCAAAGTGCCTCCAGTTTCCTATTTTTTATATATAAAGTAGATATTGAGAACTGTTGTGTATATAACAGTAATGTAGCAATAAATGTGCCATTTTTATTAAACAAAACCCGCTTTTATCTGATGTGTTGTTTTTTAAACAAGATAAAACATGATTACATTTTCTTTTTCTGCAGTACAAGTCGACAGAAGAGAAAGAACTTAATATACGTGTGTTTTTGTGAAATGTGGTACCCCTGAACTGGAAAGACCAAGCATAGCAGGTGATTTCATAGGCAGAATGAAACATTATGGTTTTTGCAGCATCTTTTATGAGTAAAATTTTAGTAATATACTATTTGCAATCCATCTAATCTGCACCTCACATTTTCTATTATGTTTATATTTGCAAGATTAAAATCAATTCAATTCAATATTTATTACATTTCCAAAAGTTGATAGGAATTTGCGTCAGTACAGCTCCAGAAACTGCATCAATAATAAAGAGGATAAAAAATAAAATAAAACTAATAGAGGATAAAATACTTGATTGTATATTGAAATATACAATCAAACAACATGGTGAGACCTATTATAAAGTGCATTGGGCTACAGAATACTGTACATTTAAGGTGTGTATTCCTTTGTGCAGCTGCCATCAGCATTCAAAGTGTGTGTAGAAAGTACATCAGAGTTCAGAACAGAAATCCTCAGGTTATTTGTTGTTCTTAAGGTGAATTTTCCTGCAATTAAGAGACTGGGCTCTAATACCAGAGGGGATGAAAAAATGAGCTCCAGCAGACCCTCATGACCCTAGTGAGGAAAAAGCAGATGTAAAACATGAGTGGATCGATGATTGCCCTATTTACGACTTTACTAAGGCCACCACCTCAGCCCTGTAGACCAATTTATTGTCATATCTTATGTATCACCCACGTATTTTAAAACTACTGAACAAATCGAGAAACAAAACGTTAGGATGTACAGCAGAGCTAAGAGGACAAAACCCTGGGTTTGCCCCAATGTTGAGAATTGGAATGCCCATCTCCGTCACCTGCTTCCTATTTGACAAGAAATCTAAAATTGATACCCAGAATCATGAATATATCAAATTGTTTGAGGAGCTTAAACATGAAACTGAAATCTAAAAGTAGCAGGGGCCTTCATGACACACAGCATCCTTTACAGACCTGATGGGTAAACTGGAAGCTCAACAGTAGATGGATAATTACAGACTAGACCCTCAAACACTGTCATGACCACAGAAGTTAAAGCAACAGGCCTGTAATCACCCAAGCTGTCAACGTTAAACCTCTTAGGTAAAGGGATTACAACAACAGTTCTTTGTGCATAAGGGTTTAACCTCATTATTAACTATGGTTTATTATTACTGGAGCCAGTCACTGTCTTTGAAGGAATAGAATATCTCTCAGAGAAGTTATTGTAAGATGTAACTGCATTACTTAACTTAAGCAAATCATCATAAGCATCCCTAAAAATGACTGATTGGTCGTGATTTCTAGTATCTGAGCTAGCCATAGCTTGATTTAAACACTAGGGGGCAGGAATGAGCTGCATTGACTGATTACCTATACAATCCATGGTGAGTATGCGATATTTATGTTCCACTCTGCCTCTGATTGGTTTACTATGATGTATTTGCCCTAACTCTAACCAATCCTACTCATGGCCTAATTATAACCAACCAACCGATTAGTATGAGTCAATCAGACGCAGAGTAGGGCGGGTCATTACTTTGCCATCCTAGGAAAAAAAAAGATTTGGCCTACAGTTTTATATTAATAGTTTCATTCTCTTTTCTCATTTTGTTCGTAATCTGATAAGAAAGTATTTATTAGGAAATAATAAATAATATCATTTTAATTATATTTTATGAACTAAAATTGGTAAACACTGACACAGACCACGTGTCTAAATAGTAATGCAGTTTAAGCGCTATGCTTTTATTGTTTTCGTGGACTTTTATTTTGCCCCAAAAATAAACCGGAAGTAGCGCCACCTAGTGCGCTAGTGCGCATGCTCACTAGGCAGTGCATTCTGCAACCGGAAGTAGCAAGTTCTTTGCTTAAAAGCGGCTCGTCGGGTGTCTGAAAGGACATAAATCTGCCAAAATGATCAGTAAAATAGTCGGCCCGAAGTACGTGTCCATTGTCAAGACATGGTAAGACGATTTTAAATATCATGTTAGTGGGAAAAAAGGAAACAAATCAGTGATTAGCAGAGAGAATCGCGTTGTGTCCTTAGTTATCATTAGCATTTAGCCTCTTAGCGGAGGTCATAGCTGTGGGTTCATGTTATCTGTCAAAAACTGAACTCCGAAACGTGGCTTAATAAAGATGTTAGACTAAAACCTCAGACTAAAATCTCACATTTTAACGTATTCTGTGATAATTAGAATTTTGTTAAGGTAGTTACACTGTGAATTGAATAGCCTTCATTACCCAGTTTGTGAAGGACATGTTTAATTTGACCAACTATGGTGCCTGATCTTAGTTGTAGGACTGGAACTATTTAATCTGTTGATAAGATAATTCGATTAACGATAGTCCATTAATTATTTAGATATAGTCTTTAAAGCCCAACGGGTGCTTTGTTTTCGTGGCTTACACACATGCAAACATACAGACACAATCACATAAATACACATAAAAGAAACATTTTTTATACATTTACACATCTATTTAGTCTACAAGAGTCAGGTATAAAACACGCCATATTAACGTGATAAATGTTTACTCCGTTTGATCAGATGATGAACATTTTGACACAATGCATCAGTAAAAATATCAATTCAAATTGGCAATAATTGCCACGTTTTATGCAACATTTTGTTTACTTACGTTTGTTTTGTGCAATTTGGTATGGGTTTTGTGTATAATTTTAATGAGAATAATTCTAAGATACAGACTTAACAGCTGTATTGGACAAAATATGTATTAGCTTCTCCCTGACTAGTTTCAAAATATGAGTTTTCTATCTTACACCCTAAATGTAGGGAAACTGGGTACATTTTGAACATGTTGTATATTCCAGGGTTCCAACTCTGACCATCTGGGGCTCAGTCGGAGGCCTAGCTCTGGTCCACTTCACAGACTGGAGATTGTTTCTGGATTACGTTCCCTACATCAATGGTAAATTTAAGAAGGACGAGTAATGTGGTCAGGTGAGTCCAGGGGCTGGCAAAGAGATGACTACAAAAATAAAAGGGGAGGAGGTGTGACTGTTCTTTGCTCTGCACATAATAATACAGAGAAACTTTATAATTTAAGCATAGTCACCCTTTATTTTGGAACACAAGTACCTCAGCATCAATGATTCTGCACCTACCAGATCTTCTAAAGCCAGAAGGATCCAGAACAACTGAACTAAAATGAGAAACTACTCTGCTCCAGCTTTTCAGTCAATGTTGACTCTTTAGAGGATGAAACTCCTTCATATGTCCCCCTTTTTTCTTTTTGGTGCCTCACTTTTAATCACCTTGACATGTTTTTTTCCGACCAGGATTGAATGTGATATAAAAAAAAAAGTACACATGAGTTTTTCATTAATAATTCTGCAGCATTAGTCTGTAAATAAATTTAACAGAAGATATAATGTATATAAAACGAAGTGCTTAGATTGTCTAAATTATTTTTTTCAGAACTCCTTTTCAGCCAATTTTGTGTATACATTTTCAGCTTAAATGGTGCAGCTATTTATTAGGGCTGGTGCGATAATGTCTCCTGTTATAAGATACAGTGGGACCAAATGTCAAATTTTGATTAGCTTTCTGTCAGTCTGGCCTTCTTCCAGTTTCTAGCTGTTTGACATTGTAATGATGCCACATGTTTAAGAAGCAGGAAGCTGAGACTCTGCACTTTGTTTTATATTTTATCCCAGTTATATGAAACTGACATTTTAGTGCAATAAAAAATACACAATTACTCCTTTTTGCATTTTTCAGGGACATTTTTCTTGTAATGTCAGACATATTGTGGCATCTTTATAAATTGTCTGCAATACTGTATATTGACAATCACATAATTGCAATACTGTGATCGTATCATGAGTAACCCTCATCCATAGTATTTAACAGCATTTTATTTGTGCTTAAAAAAAAGTAATAACCATGTGTAGGCTATTCTCTTTATTGCTGCTCAAAAAAGTAAGAGTGTTGAAACAATGTGCAAATATTAGATGTCTAAAGGAAAATTCCATAGTTATACAGCATTGTAATGAAATAAAACGTTCACATTTCTAGTTCATTTGTGTAAATTGTGATACATTGTCTTTAATACATTAGAGTATAGTAACTGCATGGGAATTGTGTATGAATGATATAATTGGCAATTTGAATTCAACCAGGTTAGAGGTGTAAACATTCCTACAGCCCTTTTACACACCAGGGTATACGATTAGCTGATCTGATGTGCAATTTATTTTATTATTGGAGTGCCATACAATACCTCTGGCAAAAAAAGGTGCACACAGCCACCAGGATAACAGTATTTATTTATTGAAGCATGGTGGTAACAGGCCAGGAGGAGGAAAACTGTCTGGACTGAGAGAAGGAGATTTAGAGACAATAAGCCAGGCAAGCTAGAGGCGTCAGAAGACCAGAATCCAGGACAGTGGCCTATTTTAAGGCCCTGCTGTATATAGCAGCTTATAATAGACAGAAGTGCCTGAAAAGTCTCTGCAGTTATTTGACATGAGAAATGAAAATGGGATATTGTGTTAAGACGTTTGTTTAGGCCCATACAAATGAAATTCTCACGTCTCCTAAAGTTAACTTTACTGATGTATAGTACAATTATTGTAGTTTTACTGTCCACTGTTGCACAATGTGATGAGCTTTTTGTTTGTTCTTTTTCAGATCGGTGTTGATTCCTTTTGTACAAACTCTGAAATGCTAAACCATACCTGCTGCAGCCAGTACTCTGCACTGTGGTCCAGACTGTTTGCCAGGCCACCAGAGCCCTTCATCTTCATCCTGCAGCTCAGTCAAAATTGAACTGTTGGCCATCTAAATCCTGTGAAATGCACCGTGGTTTGGCATTTCATACGTCCTCAACCAGTCATGACCTGAATGGAAGGAATGAGAAAATGGAAAGGATTTATGGACTTCTGTTTTCTTTTCCTGCTTAATTTAAGGTCATGTATTCAAGTGGAAAAAACCATCCTTCATGTCACTCTGTAATTGTTTAAAATAAAGTATGAGATTTTAACTTGTATAATAGCTGTGTTTAATTAATTACCTTGAAATGGCTTAAATACAGTGTACCTCCACTCAAGATTGATTCAAGTTGAAAATGTGCATGCACACACCAGCCAGGAGGTGAGGAGTGCATTGACTGGCACGCTCTGTGAAATCCTACAGCATTACAATCCTGCAGGTCATAACACTGCAAATAAAATAAATGATTAGACTGCGGCCGTGGCTCAGAGCTAGAGCAATCATCCGTTGCTCAGAAAGATCCGTGGTTCGATCCCTGGCTTTCACCGCATCCTTGGGCAGGATACTTTACCCCAGAGAGAGAGAGAGTGTGTGTGTGTGTGTGAGAGAGAGAGAGAGAGAGAGAGAGTGATTAAACACCCTGATAAGTCATCAGCACCTTCTATGGCAGCTACTGTCATCAGGGTATGAATACGTGTAAAGGAACACTCGAAGTGTAAAGTCCTCAAAATTCTAGAAAGGTGCTATACAAATGCAGTCCATTTTTACTATTTACAACAATGCCATAAGACAACTATTAGAGGATAAATATTTTCCAAAGAAATTCAGGGAGAAAAATGTTTTCGCTGTGTGAAGAAATGTAAAAGTCAAAAATATTCTTAGGAAAAAAAACTGATCAGTTAATGTAGAAGCAAATAAAATATATTCAAGTAAATTACAGATACACAGAATAGACACTTTACTGCGGACACAATTCCAGATGTAACCCTTCCACAACGTTATTTTATTCCATAATTAAGTTGTGACTGCATTTAATTGTGAGTTTCACATACTAAAACTACACCAAAAAACTAAAACGTGACGTAAACTAACCAATGTTCAAGTAAGTAAACAAAAATGGATTAAAAATCGCTTCAAAAGTAAACACTTCCGTGTAGACATTAACCTGGAGCGTCACTTTCGCACTAGTTTACATGAGTGTAGCGGATGGATTACGGCGCTCGTTACGCCGCGAGGCTGGCGGAGTGATCCGCGGTTGTAAAGGTCCTGACGGGGGACCTCTCGGGGATCGATAACAAACCAGACACGGTGGAATTTCATGAGCGCCACAACAGACAGCTAAGCTGTCTTTTTACACGCCACACGCCCGAATCAAGGCCGAGACAACCGAGACAACGCGGACCATGGAGCGGAAAAGGTGGGACTCGATAATCTTACGGTCGACGGAGTTGTTAAAATGAAAGTTTCCCTGCAGGAAGCGCACGCATGAATACACGCGTTTTCGGCGAACCAGCCGCTCTACGCTAATGTTGACTTACTATTTGCAGCCATGCTAGGTTTAGTTAAACTTATACTAGAGAGACGTCTGAGTTTAAGGGGTAAAACGGGAGTATAACAACTTTGAGCAGCTCTTAATTGCTCCGCCGATACGTTGACGGTCTTTCCGCAGCTAGCTTGATTAGCTAGCTAAGTTTCATTGTTTACACACGCTTGACTTGCGGTGCGTCGGGCCCTTCACGGTGAAAACCCCGCACTGAAATGCACTGGTTTAGAAAAAGCACAGAGCTGCAACAAGAACTTTCGGCTTAGGAACCAGTTTCTCTTCGTGCAGCTCACAGCTGGTTTGTCTGGTCGTGAGGACAATGAGCCGGACTGTGAGCTGACAGACAGCCGGGGTCGGATGTGTTGTAGCCGGGTAAGTGAAGCGTGGATCAAACGGAGGGGGGGGGGCATTCACCTTCACCTAAAACCCCTCCTGCACACAGGAGACACCCTCTTTGGTGGTGTGTTTCTCTCTCCCCACCCCCATCGTTTTGGTTGATTAAACATGATCTACAGGCTGTGTGGGCGTGTACAGGTGATGATTGACACCTCCTGTCATTACACCTGTGGGACAAAAGTGCAACAACTGTGGGCAAATAGTTTGATATTAGATATTCGACAGATTCGGACATTTAATTAACACGTGACGCCTTCATGATCATCCAGGGTTTATATCACAAGACAAAATAATCTGTGATGTACATCACCACTTGAATCAATCAGCTCATAGTATGATTTTTTTTTTTCCAAATAAGATTAGATTAGATTAGATAGCTCCTTTATTGTCCCACAGTGGGGAAATTCACAGTGCTACAGCAGCAGTTAGAAAAGTTACAAAAATGTTTTTAAACATTTAAAAAAGGAAAAAAATTAAATTAAAAAACAATATACAGGTATATATAAATATGATTATAAATGTATTGCACTGGTACAATAATTTATTCCATAATTAAGTTGTAACTGCATTTAATTGTGAGTTTCACATACTAACAATAATTATTGTCTTGTGATATGGATGACCACGGAGATGTCACAAGTTGTTCGAAAAGAATCAGTGATATACATAACCAGTTAAATGAGTGTTGAAATCACAAAAATGCATTAAATTGGCTAATTTTTAATAATTGTCTTGTGATATATATATATATATATATATATATATATATATATATATATATATATACACACACACCCTGGGTGATCATGAATATGTCACAAGTTGTTTGAAAAGAATCAGTGTTGTGTATCGCAAGTTAAATGTTGAATTGACAAAAATGCTTTAAATCAGCTCATAGTATGATTTTTTTTTTTTTTAAATAATTGCTTTCTTGTGACATAGGCCCTGGATGATCATGAAGACGTCACAAGTTCTTTGAAAGAAATCAGTGATATTCATCACAAGCAAAATGCGTGTTTTAATTACAAAAATGCATTAAATTAGTAGTACGAATAATCATAAAACGTCACAATTTCTTTAATAACAAATTCTGTGATTTGTATCATGATGAGTAAATAAGTGTCTTTGAATCTGTCGGATATGTGTTGAAGATTCAATATCAAACCAGTTCAACAACCTTTTTTTGCACTCAAAATTTCACATTCACATTTCACATATTCAAAGACAAGAAATTCATATCAAGTCCAATAGAACAGAGTTTATGTGACACCAAAATTAAGAAACAACTGGCCAGTCTGGCGAAACATGTGCATAAATGTTCCAGGAAAATGGATTACAAATATGATAGTTTTTAGTAGCTTGTCTGTTTATCTGGAGTCTTTTATTGGGTGAAATGTAATTGAGGTATATGGTCTTAAAGTGAAGTAGCTGATGTGCCAAATTCTTAGAAGCCGTAGTTAACTTTGACCAAAAATCCCCCCAGTCTGGATTTATATTCAGACATCCCAGTTCCCTGTTCCAAATGGAATCAAATGGTGAAGGTTTAGCCTTGTGTTCAATCAATTTACTGTACATTATTAAAACAGAAGGTTTTACTTCAGCTACACATTTTTATCCTCTTTTTTAGAATTGAATCTAACATGCAGTAAGGTAACCTCAGGACAACCAAAAAAAAGTTCTAATTATATGTGATCCAATGTGAATTAATTTCTCAGCTGTTAGGAAGGTCACTCTTGTGAAGATAATGTGTCCCCTTTTTTCCTCTCTCTCTTTTCTCTCTCTAGTGTACCTGTTAAGCGCTTCCTCAACAAGCCTCAGATAGTCCGAGGCATGAGCAGCAATCTTCACACAGATGTGAATGCCAGCCACTCCCGGCCTGGACGGCTGCTCCTGACCAAAGTGCAGCGCAGCAGGCACAAGCATCCTCATGACGTCAACCATCAAATCAGGGTGAGACCGAGTTTGCATCTGGTATTCATGAGGCTGGAGACTGTGGAGTGCTACTTCGAGTGGAAAATACATTTTAAAAATGGCATTGTCGCTGTGATTATTCCAGTGATTGTGGGTAGTATAAAGCCAATTTACAGTACCTATAAACCGTACTATAGTGTAACCCCCCCACTCTTTATTCAATGAATGAATGAAACAAGTTTTTTCACATTGAGTAACAGAGCTACCGCTGCCTATAGAAGCATTCATCCCCTTCCTCGTCTTTTTCCTGGAATCCCCCCAAAAAAATCCACCAAATGACTACATCTTTGTCAGAATGCTGCTGCAAGTATTCCAACCCGGACAAAGAAAACCTCACATATCACTCCAGATTTAAAGTCCTTGCATTGGCTTCCAATACATGCCAGATTTGATTTTTAAAATCATTTTAGCAGTCTACAAAACTCTAACTGGCCCTGCCCCTAACTATATTAACCTGTTAAAGTCCACGGCCGCCTCGAGCAGGGGCAGCGTTGAGTTTAATGCTTTGATTAGGGTGAAGCACAGGTATAAAATCATCACATCCAACACATAAATCGCATGAAAAAACTTCAGCTGCATCACTAGATAAAGAATTTTTATCTGTAGTAAAACATAATGTTAGTTTTTTTTTGCAGTATTCTAGCTTCATTGCAACATAAACTAATTCTGACACTTCTCTAGTCACCTCACATGTTATAGATTTCATTTAATACCAGGTTTTAGTTCAATAACCCTTGTGGTTGTAGAGATAGTTTATATTTATTGTGGGCATGTCGCATAACCTGAAAAATAGACCTGGGGCTTAAGTGGTTTCAAACAACTGTTTGTGGAACCACTGTGCACTTTAATTACTTATGTATATGCATCTGTTTTTGTTTTTTATTGTTTTTCTTTTGCTTTGTTTGAAATATGCTATATAAATACATGTTCTGAGGATCCTACTACAGTGTCAGAACTATGTACGTCTGCATCGTTTTTGGATATCTAAGCTTTTTTTGCACCTAGTTGTCTTTATAAAGCTGCTAAAATTTGTCTGTATTTTGTTCTGGCTGTTTCAGAATACATTAACAGTCGTGTTATTATGGGTAAAATGGGGGAAAAAATGGCCCACATTCATTTTGGCAAACACCAGCTAGGATGTCTGGCAAGTTTCTCTCTGCTTTTTCTTTGCTTCTCTGCTATAAAGTTATAATTGACAAACTCATTCGCTGTTTCATTCATAGCAAACACTTATAGTGAATTGAGATTTCTGTCATTTAGGAGGTGTAGCGCGGTTGGATTTTTAGCTAAATATTTTACATGCTATGAAAATGTCATCCCAGATGGGTAAACTCTATTTTTAGAATTTATGACACTCAAATAAAATAAAGGTTTAATAGCAGGTGGTTTTGGACACGGTATCTAGTATCCTGAGGCCCTGCCAGAGGCCCGATGCCTCCCTCATTGTTAATCCTCCCACGTAGTTATTTTATAATGATTGACTGTTGTTGATATTCATCGCCTTGCAAGTTTTATGTAACTACGGCCTTTTATTTCGGCTGCTCAACTCGGCTCGAGGCTTTTCCCTTTCACATTGTTCATCACTCACAATAATCATTCCAGTTCATTGTAAAGTTTACATGATCCTTTCACCTTCTATATAATTAAATAGATGAGATTAGGTTAACTTTATTGATCCCAGAGGAAATTTGCAGTGCCGTGCAGTTCACCGTAATGAGAACAACAACAAAATAACAAATAAAACACAACAAGGATGGTAAAAAACGCAAAATAAGTGACTCAACAGTACATCTTTTTAGTAGTGACAGGGCTAACGATAAAGGAGTCAAACAACTCACAAATTAAATTATGTAAGAAGGTTTTATTTTAGTGTGATAGAAAATCATGCTGTTATATCTGGCTTTTTTTTTTTCATTTTACTTTTTATTTTTTTTTAAGGCCAAGCCCGACTTAAACACAACACTACCAGTTCGACAGACAGCGTCCATCTTCAAGCAACCAGTGACCAAGGTAACAAATCACCCCAACAACAAGGTGAAGGCGGATCCGCAGAAGGCTGTAGACCAACCTAAACAGGTGAGTCGGGCCAGAAAGTCTGCACATCTCGTGCATTACATAATAATACAGAGGCTTGTCATATCTGTGCTGAAGGGTGAGTTCAGCTCTATAAATTGGATAATGATGCACATAGTCAGTGTTGAAGCTGTTCGCACTGGTCTGCACCTGGTCTGCACCATTAAATGGTTAAAACAGGAGTTCATCAAGCACGTCTGCTGTCCCTCCTTGTCGCCATCGATCGAACCATGAAAAGGTCAGTGGATGGCTAAAGGACAGGATTGCAGTTTTTGAACAGTTAAAAAGACCTGAATGTTGCTGAGGATTTGGCTCTGATCTCAGGAGCATGGATGAAACATAAGACCAGGAACACAGCAAAGGGCTCAGCCTCAGGATCAATGTTGGAAAGACTAGCTGCTGCAGTCCAAGAGAAACCCTTAGAAGATGTGACCGAGTTTGTCTTTTTGAGAACACCAACAAAACAATCGTCAATAAACTGCAAGTGTTTATTAACAACTCCCTCGGATATATTCTGGGGATACGGTGGCCCAATAAAATAACAAATGTAGTCTTGCGGAGACCAATCAAGCAGGATCGAATCTACAATGAAATCACATCTAGTAAATGGGGATGGATCGGACTTTCTCTCTGAAAGGAATCAACCCATATAAAAAGAAAAGCTCTGGACGACAACCCACAAGGAACGGGCTAAAGGTGGCCCACGCTCAATGAGCCGATCCGCCCTATGCTCCTGAGGAGGCCAATCCGATTAATTCTAGTCAAGCATGTAGTCTGTTTAAGG
Organism: Eupleurogrammus muticus; assembly: GCA_036785175.1. Classification (NCBI taxonomy): domain Eukaryota; kingdom Metazoa; phylum Chordata; class Actinopteri; order Scombriformes; family Trichiuridae; genus Eupleurogrammus; species Eupleurogrammus muticus. The sequence continues at coordinate 1,757,359 of JAYKQN010000014.1, forward strand.
ATAATTTTGCTCAAAATGGACCATCTTTGCTTTTTGCTTCAACCTGCAGCTGTTCTGGGAGAGGAAGCTGAGCGGACTAAGTGCATTTGATATCGCAGAGGAGCTGGTGAAAACCATGGATCTTCCCAAAGGCTTACAAGGTGAGCATATCACTAATATACTATTTATTATTTATTTGTTTTCTATTTTTATTTATATATATATATATATATTTCTTTTTTTTTGTTGTAAAAATGGCAAATACAGAGTGAATATGAACGAGCATAAATTAACTCCAATGTAATAAGTAATAGTATAAAGTGTAAAATCAACTAAAACAAATTGAGAAATGATTGAAAAGTATGAAGTTTGCTCAAAAGTAATACAAACTAGTAAAATGCATGTACACATCTAAATTCACACAAAGAATACAATGTATAGCATAAAAGGCTGCAGTATTTTATCAAAGGACACTATATTGAGTCCTTTCAAAATGCAGTATATTTGGTCCTTAAATGGTTGCACCTTTTTTAGTTTTATGCTATATTGATTTATTTTGCTGAAGACAGGTTGGAGTTGTTGTGTGTCGGGGCCCACCCAGTATAGCAGTGTATGGGCTGTTTATGATTTTAGTATAGGGATTTTCTACAGGTTTGATCTGTGTCTCCCTCACTTGTCTTTTCTCAGGTGTTGGGCCCGCGTGTTCAGATAAAACGCTGCTCTCCGCCATCGCCAGCGCGCTGCACACCAGCCCAGCACCCGTCACCGGTCAGCTCACAGCTGCAGTGGAGAAAAATCCTGGAGTCTGGCTCAACACATCACAGCCGCTCTGCAAGGCCTTCGTGGTGACCGACGATGATATCAGGTAATGCACACAATAGGAAATCCTAAAGGTGGGATGGGTGGGGTTTTCCTGGAGCATTTTATTCATATCTTCAGATCTTCAAATCCCAGATTGCAACCAATTAATGAAATCCTCTGATGCACAAAAGCAAAAATGTTAACCTGTAGGACAGGCAGAACTGAATAAATTCCATCGAATCATTGTAGATGTCACTTTGAATCATCATTGGATGGTGATGAGTTGATTAAACTCAACTGCTGTTCCTGGAAAGTCTGAAGAAAGAATTTTTTTTTTTCCTTAAATGCTGCATGTTCATACCGTTTTTCCAGGATCCTCCACCCTACAGTTTGATTGTTGATTCTAAATGCTTTATTTTGTAAAAATATGATTAATTGGTCAGTCACAAGTCATGGTCGGCAAGATGAACAAGTTTAAAAACCTTTTTAAAATATAGATCTTATGAAGCATTCATCAGGCTCTTTATGTACATTTTGTGTTAATTCTAACATGTTTTTGTCATTTAAAAGTCAATTTGTAGTGTGTTTGTGTGAGTGATTGATTTTAATTCACCTAGAGTATAAAACTAAATGATAGCATCTATTTGTTAAAAAATTTTTTTTAAAAGAGTTAAATTATCTGGTACCAAGTTAGACAATGAGTTTTGACATTGTCCTTAATAGAACCTTTTTTTTGAGATACTGAAATATCTTCTGATGAATTAGGGGGGAAAAAAACAAAACATATATAATGGTAAATCTAAAATGCTCTCACATCTGAAGCCTGGCTTTATTATTTTAGAAATGCAGACTTTTTTTTTGGTAGCATTCAAACGTGTATTTAATAAAAGAGGTAAATGTGTGTAAAGTTAATGATATAAACCTCACATCACCTTCAGTGATTTAAACTGGTTTTAACAGACGAAAAGCTCTGATAGAAAACTGCCCAGCAGCAGCAGCAGCAGCAGTAAAACACCTCTGCAGGTTCCTCTCAGAAAACCCCTATTGTTCCAAACCTGGGTGAATAACACAGTAGTGAAATCACCAGAAGGCATTAAATTTATTCTGTTTTCTGCAATAAAACCTGCGTATTCGTGCAGACATGTTGTTTACTTCTGTTTCCAAATCACAGCTCGGGAACACGACAAACTACACTGAGCTCTAGTGCTGCTGAATTGAGGAGGGTCTGTCTGCAGCCATGCAGAGCTACACCACACAGACGCTTTACTGCACACACACTCCAACCTGAGCCATCTCACTGCTAATCCCTAACAAGCAGATGCATTGTGACACTGCAAGTCTGCAGATGGACCTACATGCCTCGATTCTAGGTCACAAAAAAAATAAATAAACGCAAAATTGAGAGAAGACTTTTACATTGCTTTCTCATTTCAAAATGGAAATTCCTTGGCTGCCAAGTATACAGGTGGTTTTGGTTGCAGTGTCCCTGTTTTCTACATCTGATGACTTGCCACTCTTCTCTGTTCCTATGTAGCGTTTGTCAAGACACTTTTTCCTGGATGCCATTAAAGCTTCTGCTTTTTATATATATATTTCACCTCCTCCTCAGCTCCATGATGCAAATGATGCAGCTTGCTTCATAAGTTGTGTCCTGGTGCCCTGCTGTCGTTTTCTAATGCATAGTCACTCGCAGTTATATTGTTGTATACTGTATTAATGACTTATTGATCCAACAGGACACTTAAAAATGTAAGCGTTCAGTCATTAAATATTTTATGATTATTCATCCGCTGCTATGGTTGCAGGATATCGAGATTCCTGAGGTCAGAGCGCCAAACTGTGGCATCATCTTCATACTGGATTAGAGCAGCAACTAACAATAATCAATTAATCTGGGGATAACATTCTTAATTTTTCCAAACATTTAATTTAATAAAATGTTAGATGAATAAAAGAAGCTTGTCATCAGCTCTTTCATTCAAACATTTTTAATGACTCAAACGTTTGATTATCAAAACAGTTGATTATTACTTTCTTGTTGATTGATGGACTAATTCTCGCAGCTCTGTATGTAATAATCTTACAGTCAGCTAAGCATCGATTATCTGTGTAGTTTGACTAACCTGAGGCCTGATGCAGAAACTGACACATCAGACAACATCCCCACACAGCCCAGGACTGAATTAAAGTGGTTCAGGATGTCCTTAAAATGGAGAAGTTAACTTTCGTTCTCAGGCATTAACGAGCGAGTTTGAGAGACACTGAAAAAACTGGATGAACTTTATTACATTTAGACAAGGCACTAAACGTGGAAGGAAAAAAGTGGAAAATAACAGTTAACTCAACTCCACTCAAGCAGTTTAATTTTCCCTTCTCTGTTCCAATCATTACATTTTCATCAGGAGTTATATATGTAGGCAGCACATTGTTTTCATTTATCATTCATAATTTGTTCTAATATTCCTCTCATCTACTACCATCCCAAGGTTTTGATCTCAGGGAAAATATGAAGGTTAAAAGGGGCTTGTGGGTGGATATACACACACATTTTCCTTTAGTTACTTCCTTCATTAATTTATCTTATGATGCTTAATGTAGACTATATAGGGATACACATTCTGTTTGAGTCATTTTTAGCAGATTTTTTTAATTACTCTAAATAGCAAATAATCAGGTGTTTTTGAGACCAGGTGGCAATTTAGCACAAGAGATTAACTCCTTCCTGATTTTAAAAAAAAAAAAAAAAAAAAAAAAAAAAAAAAAAAAAATCTTGCTCAGCAAAACTGTAAAATTCGGCGTGACTATCGTATAACTTGCATCCATCAAAATTAAGATTAAAGTACTGTAGTTGACAGATGACAGAAAGTTAGAAATTCATGTTGTAGTTTTCCTTTTTTCGCTGCACAAGAGCCAAGAACGACGAGCAGTAATTTCCTGTGATTTTCTGCTTAATAACAAAACAGAAGTGATTGCAACTGTCCTTCCGATTCGTTTTTCAACTTGAAAGCAGCCGTAAACTCTGTTTGCTCCTCTGTGGCCTGCAGGAAGCAGGAGGACCTGGTGCAGAACGTGAGGAGGCGGCTGGAGGAAGCTCTTATGGCCGACATGTTGGCTCATATAGAGGACACCACCACCACCGCTGCAGATGCAGCAGCCAACAAAGTGGAGGAGAAGGTTGAGCAGGTGGACCAGGAGGAATTATAGCCAAGGTATACCAAAGTGATGCTTCTGGTAATTCTATCGGTCACTTCCTGTATAACGCGTCTCCTCTTGTTTCCCACAGGCTTGTTTGACATCACTCGTGCTGGTGAACTCCTTTCATGCGGAAGACTTGTTTTGTTTTAAAATTGGCTTCATGAGGATTTTTTTATACTTCTATTTTAAATAGACCTTTAAAGCGGACATTCCGCAGATTTCTAAAAGCTAAACAAAGACTTTTGTCTTGATTTGGATTTTTTTTTTTTTTTTAACATATGACCATGTAATCCTAAAATGGTGCTTTTTTCAATTCTTTTTTTTTCCTCTACTTGTGTATGGCAGTTGTGTATGGTGCTCTTTACAATGCAGTGTTGTATGTTCAAGCTCAAGTTAAAAACATGAACCTGATGTATGTGAATGAGAAATTATGTATGTAAATGTGTCTGTTGTAATATCACTTATTGTTGAAGTGTTTTTTTTTTGTTTGTTTTTCCTACTGTTCAACAAGAACGCGTTTCCTCTTTTATATCCCTCTTTGGCACTGTAGTTAGTGTTTTATGCCCAGAAGCATAGAAAAGGTTGCAGTATGTTTACATGCACAGTACATTTGTCTGGAAATAATCAAACAAAGGTTTGATTTAAAGGTTTAATGGTTCCAAGTAGGGTTATTTTTACAATAACCTGAGTTTTACATGGTTTTGAAGTTTAGGTCATATTGTTTTTTTACTTGACAACAATTGTCAGTATTGTTATGCCAATTACATTTGACGACAGTAACAGAAAAAGTGTGTACCCTCAGAAAATATAAAAACAAATACAACACTGATGTACCTCACAACCTGATGTACTGTACCTCATTACAAGATTCATTATTTGTCAAATAAATGCAGCTCTTTTTGACAAGAATTGATTGTGTAGTTTCTTTGTCATTACTGTTCTTTAGGAGGCGGTGGACGGTGATCCTACTTTCTCAAGTTGGACCTAAAAAATGGTGAATATTCCGTCCTTGTTCAGCTGTTATGTTGAATCAAGTGGACATATATTCCAAAAATGCAGCCTCTTTCATAACTACCCCCATTGTCGTTAGAGCTGCAACGATCAATCGATTAGTTGTCAACTATTAAATAAATTGCAAGCTATTGTGATAATCTGAGTGTGGAGGAATAATAATCAAATAATGATCACTCATTATTTCAATGTGCATATGGTGTAAAAGCAAATGCTCTTGATGAGATAGTATTTTTTTTTTTTTTCTAAGAACTACATTTAATATTCTGCCAACATTTTACATTATACCTATTGACCTTCCACCTGTCTTTTGTTTTGTTATTTTTATTAACCAAACCCACAAATAAATGCAGTTTCTGTCTGTATGTGCATCAAGAGCAGAGTCGGATCACCCTAAACACTTCTGACACAAGCATGAATAAATAATGAAAATGGAAATGCGTGAATATCTTGGATTTTTTTTTTCTACATTTGCCTCTTTTCTGCACAAAGTATCCACAACAAATCATATAGATACACAGCTGCATGCCTGTCCATATACTTACTTTCATCTGGTATTATGGTTGTAGAAGGAAAAAGGCAAACAAACCAATGATTTCACCTCCCTTCTCCTGGCTCGGCTAACTTCAGAATGTGTGCATAAGCAAAGTGTAAAGAAAAGAGAATAACAATAATCTTAATAAATTGTACAAATATAATAAAATACATGTAATACTAATAAGTCTCTACTATGCTTTTTTCTGATTACACATGTATTTATGCATTTCTACTATGTATTTATTTCTGAATGTCTACATGTATTCATTTATTTATGGTTGAATGTCATTTTTATGCTCCCCAACCAAGGCCACATTTTTTCTTTATACACGCATCCCGTTGGTAGCCATGATGAACACTCCTGACACAAGCAGAAATAAAGAATGAAAACGATTCTAAATAAATATCTTGGATTTATCTGTCTAGACATGTCCATAAACAATCAATTATCATAGCTATGTCTTTATATCTATTCATATATTTATTTCTACATTTACTTATGATTAGATAGATAGATAGATAGATAGATAGATAGATAGATAGATAGATAGATAGATAGATAGATGAATAGATAGATAGATAGATAGATAGATAGATAGATAGATAGATAGATAGATAGATAGATAGATAATATTTATTGCATTTGTCTCCCACCAAAAAAGAATGGAAGAAAGAAAAGACTTTTATTTTGAACATTCCCTTCACATAAATAAAGACATTTCTACCATGAATTTGTGCAGAAAAAAAACAGAATGCTAGAAATGAAGTGTTTAACCCCCAGATATAGATAGACAGATCTACCAGTCATAGGGAATATTTAGAACATGTGCATTTGCCACCCCCCCCCCCCAAAAAAAAACAACAACAGAAGACTTTTATTTTGAAAAATGCAAATGGATGCATTTTATTCTGCTTTCTTTTGAATATTCACCTGGTGGTTGAATTTCTGAGTTTTCCTTTGCATAAATAGAAACATTTCCACCATATACATTGGTGCATAAAACACACCATAATGCTAGAAATGAAGGGTATATAGTGATAGAGAGAAAGAGAGACTTTTGTTTTGAAAAATGCATTTTATTCTATTATCTTTTGAATTTTACCCTGGTGAGTTTTCATGCACATAAATGATAGATAGATAGATAGATAGATAGATAGATAGATAGATAGATAGATAGATAGATAGATAATATTTATTGAATTTGTCTTCCACCAAAAAAGAATGGAAGAAAGAGAAGACTTTTATTTTGAACATTTCCTTCACATAAATAAAGACATTTCTACCATGAATTTGTGCAGAAAAAAACAGAATGCTAGAAATGAAGTGTTTAACCCCCAGATATAGATAGACAGATCTACCAGTCATAGGGAATATTTAGAACATGTGCATCTGCCACCCCCCCCAAAAAACAACAGAAGACTTTTATTTTGAAAAATGCAAATGGATGCATTTTATTCTGTTATCTTTTGAATATTCACCTGGTGGTTGAATTTCTGAGTTTTCCTTTGCATAAATAGAAACATTTCCACCATATACATTGGTGCATAAAACACACCATAATGCTAGAAATGAAGGGTATATAGTGATAGAGAGAAAGAGAGACTTTTGTTTTGAAAAATGCATTTTATTCTATTATCTTTTGAATTTTACCCTGGTGACTTTTATGCACATAGATAGATAGATAGATAGATAGATAGATAGATAGATAGATAGATAGATAGATAGATAGATAGATAGATAGATAGATAGATAGATAGATAGATAGATAGATAGATAGATAGATAATATTTATTGAATTTGTCTTCCACCAAAAAAGAATGGAAGAAAGAGAAGACTTTTATTTTGAACATTTCCTTCACATGAATAAAGACATTTCACCATGAATTTGTGCAGAAAAAAACAGAATGCTAGAAATGAAGTGTTTAACCCCCAGATATAGATAGACAGATCTACCAGTCATAGGGAATATTTAGAACATGTGCATTTGCCACCCCCCGCCCCCCCAAAAAAAATTTTATTGACTTTTATTTTGAAAAATGCAAATAGATGCATTTTATTCTGCTTTCTTTTGAATATTCACCTGGTGGTTGGAACATTTCCACCATGTACATTGGTGCATAAAAACACACAATAATGCTAGAAATGAAGGGTATATAGTGATAGAGAAAAGAGAGACTTTTGTTTTGAAAAATGCATTTTATTCTATTATCTTTTGAATTTTACCCTGGTGAGTTTTCATGCACATAAATGATTCTCTCAGTACTGTTAAAACTTAAAAACACACAAAACAAAAAAAATAATATATTTAAAAAAAACACAACCTTACTACCAAACACCAACACAGAAAATATAAAAATAAACATGAAATAAAGCTATAATTAAGATTTAGTCGTTTTTTGTGCTCTGTAAATCTGTTCACGTGGTTTTTTCCCTACACCAACCCAAACAACATGAAGCATAAATAAATCCTCTGCCCCGCAGACTGACAGACACAATGGCAGTGACAGCAGCGGTGGGTGCGCTCCTCTCCGACCCCCCCTCCCCTTTTTTTTTTTTTTTTTGCTGCATGTGGCCTTTGAACCCATTGTTGTGTCGCGGGTGACGTCAGTGCCGTGTGCGGGAGACGGAGCGGCGTGAGCTCGGCGAGACAAAGGCGGCGGACCGAGCGGGGTCAGGCAGCAGCAGCAGCAGCAGCAGCAGCAGCAAAGAGCCGAGAACAGCCACTGTGTTTTTTAACTAAAAAAAAAAAAAAAAAAAGGAAAAGGAGGGGGGACTTCACCTTGGGATTTCAGCCGCGCTTCTCTTCCAGACGCACAGAATGAAGCTCCAGTGACACTCCCAGGAACCCGCGCCGACGCTCCGCGAGCAGACGAGAAAAAACAACGCTGTCCTCCCTTTTTCGCTTTTTTAACCGTTTTTCCTCCTCCGCCCCCCCACTTAGCCGCTAGCTAGCTCCTAGCTCCTACCAGCCTCCTCCTCACCTTTTCCCTTCAAGAGCCGGGCGACAAAAGCGGCCGAAAGAGGACCTCGTCGACACAAAAGCAGCGCAAAGTAAGTTCGCGTGGTCTCGCCGCTTGTTTTAGTTTTTTCTTGTTGTTGTTGTTGTTTGAATTAACGCGCAAAAAGCCTTTGAGAAGGAGCACCGGCTCCGGTGTCGGGAGCGGAGCTAGCAGCTAGCCGCGCTGCTCCCAAACAAAGGGGTCGACAACGTGACTGAGAGCCGCCTGTTAGCTCGTCCAAGCTAACAACAGCGCATATCACACTTTTTTCCCTTTAATCCCTCACCTCATTCCCCCTTGTTTCCACGCGGCGAAACGCGGGAGAGACCGAGGTTAACGGGGCCGCGTGTGTGTTTCTGATCTGCGGGTGGGAGATGCTGTGTTTTACCGGGGTGTGAGAGCAGCTTTATCCCGACAAAACAAGCCGCCTGTCGGATGATTCGAGTTGTCAGACGGGCAGCAACAAACACACAAAGCGAAGCGTCCCAACGCGGCTCTGCTCATGTGGGACGATCTCTTGTTTTTTCTGAATTTTTAATTCTAAAGTTGTTCTTTTTTAAGGCTAAACAACCCTTTTCGAATTGTTTTGTTAACCCTTTGTTCTCTTTCAGAAGAGGGTGAGCCTCACTCCCGACAAAACAGGCATCCGTGATCTGATGTGAGATCCACGGAGAGACTATGCCGAGCCCTTTATTCCACCCGGAGATTATGGACCACGACGTGGTGATCAGCAGCCAGCACGGCGGCGTCGGTTTGCCCCGAGAGACGGACCAGGAGTCCCGGGAGGAGGACCACCAAGAGGCGCTCCGCTTCGCCCTGGACCAGCTGTCACTCATGGCCCTGGAGAAGGTGGACTGTGTGGCGGACACTCTGGACGGGACCCCGGCGCCGGGCTCCGAGGGCTGCAACAGCGTGGGTGGAGGCGGCTACGTGGATCTACAGATGCTGGAACACCCCGGCGGTTCCCGGGACTCGCCGGCGTCCTGCTCCCCATCCCCGGAGTACTACGGCTCGGGCGGGTACCACATGGCCGGCTCGCACCCCATGCTCCACGGGGAACAAAGCTCCGTCCTCTGCAGCAGGAAAAGAAGCGTGAACATGACGGAGTGCGTCCCGGTGCCCAGCTCCGAACATGTGGCGGAAATCGTGGGGAGACAAGGTGATGTTTATTTGTGTTGTTTTTATTGTTTATTTTCCACCGGCAGCATGGTGGTTCTTTGTTTGGGTGGCTGGCTGCTGAACTTTTACAGCCTTGCTGCTCCTCAGCTGTTTGTGTGTGTGTGTGTGTGTGGGGGGGGTCTTATTTCTTAAAACGCAATCGTAATGCTAGTTCTCCCTGAAATAACACATGCTGTGTTTCATTTCATCATTATCATTTTTAAGAGTATATAAAGAGTGTGTTGGATGAGTATGGGGGAGGGGCGGGAGGGGGTCAGACAAAGCGGCAGATTGTCGGGAGTCTGGACATGTCTAGCAGCCTGCACCAAACAAAGGAAATGAACCGAAATGTGCAGATTTAATGGCTCGCAGATGCAGAACGGGCGCTTTTTAAACACCCGACTATGTGTGAATAAAGTGGCGGATTATTGGCTAACGGGAGGAGATTTTTTTTTTGTTGAGGCTGAAGCGGGGCAAGCAGGCGCACTAACACGGGACTGGGCGGTGATACGCCCTGCACCCAGCAGCCCCGTCTGTGTCTGCGGATGCTCGCGCATGTAGCCGCCGTTAGCGGCACATGTCGGGCTTCTTTTTTCACCCCAATCCTCCCCACTCTTCTTCTTTATTTTTTCGACACCGGACGTTTCGCTTCGACCCGGGCCGTGGGGTTCGCTACGGCCGCCGCGGCCGCGTTACGGCATTGTTCTCTTTGTTTGAAAAAGCCATGCTTTCTGCTTCCCACAATGACATCACACTCCGCGCGTCCTATTGGTCGCCGGGAGTGAAGCGTCCATATTTAAAGACACAGAGCTCCCTGCTGGAGCATCATGAGTTGACAACATGAGCAGTGCATCAGTACATTTTAGCAGACATGTTTTCTCTCTACCCATGCTGATATATTCTTAGGTGGAGCCCCAACGATTGATCGATCATTTTCCACCAGGTTTTGAGAATCAATATTAAAGAAGAAAATGTTAATTCTCTGCTCCCAGGATTTGGTTTTGGATTATTTTCTAGTTTCTTTAGTAAACTGATGATCTGTGGGTTGTGGATTGTTGGACCAAAAAAGATATTTCGGGTTGCATTTTTTTGCTTTGAGAAACAGTGATGAACTAATTAATTAATTAATAGATTATTGTATTATCAGATTAGCTGTTGGTTGCAATCTAACTTTAAGGGAGCCAGTCTATATTAAAACATCTAAAAATGTTACTTTGTAGTGAGTATTTTTTGTTTTTGTTGGAGGAATATTTTTTTGTTTTATTTGAGGATTTAACACAGTTGCACATGGTGCACGTGCATATTTATTATGGATCTCCATATTCAAAAATATATAGAAGCTTTTGTTTGCTGCTTGTTTAATTGCCCTCTTTTCATCCATGGTTTTTTGCTTTTTTATCTCTTTACTGACTCTTATTTGCACCTAGTATGCGCTGAAGAAGCCTCCTTGAATTCATTGGTTACACCTTTCTTCAGATTCTTATTTTTATGCATATAAACGTATGTCTCATCTCCATACATATCTATGTCAAAACACTTATTTATATGAACTTCCGGTTCATATGTCCACCCAGTTTAAACTGCAGGCTAATCAATCAATTATTTGAAGTGCAGAATCACCATCCAACATTGTCCCAAACAAACAGCATCAGTAAAATAATGCATTACATTTACATTATACATTTAGAGAACATTCTGCACCCAGATACAATTCTTGCGTAGGTCATGATAAATAGGACAAGCATACAGCAGGTAAATGAAATTATAAAAAGATAATATAATAATGGAACAACCCATTCTCATGCAATGCTTGGTGGTAGTTTTGATACTGTTGGAATAGATGTGTTCAATGATTGCTATTGTTTGTTTTTACTTTTAAATGGCTTTGCATCATATTTATAGGTATTTTATATCAGTGAGGGTAACCTAGATACTACAAACCGCAGCACTGCAATAACCAGATAGTCAAATCAACACATCTTTAGAGTAGTTCACAGTAAAACGACTGATGCTTCCCTTCATAAAGGTAATATTGGTTTAGTAGTAGTAATTCCTTGCTACTAATAAACTAAATGTACTGGGTTTTGACTACTTGTTTGTGTTCATGACAAAATTCCACGGATGTGTTTGTTATACATAAATGTGTAGGGCGTGTTTGTAGTTCTTGGCAATTTTCTTGATTATCATAAAAACTGACGTCTGTGCTTCTACGTCTTTCAGGTTGTAAGATCAAGGCCTTGCGCGCCAAGACAAACACCTACATAAAGACTCCAGTGAGAGGCGAGGAACCAGTATTCATCGTGACCGGGCGCAGGGAGGATGTGGAGATGGCCAAACGTGAAATAGTGTCTGCGGCCGAGCATTTCTCTATGATCCGGGCGTCCCGGTGCAAAGCCGGTGCACCAGGAGGAGGCGGCTCCCTCCCCGGACCACCACACCTACCTGGACAGACCACCATACAGGTACAGTCATCCCTTTTTTCCTCTTTTTGTTTAATGTCTCATAAAACCACAGTTCAGTTTCTGTCATAGTTATATTAATATATTAATTTCTGTCATAGTTATATTAATATATTTTTCTCGTTGATCCAGGTGAGGGTTCCCTACAGAGTAGTTGGTTTGGTTGTTGGACCAAAAGGAGCAACCATCAAGCGCATCCAGCAGCAGACCCATACCTACATCGTGACCCCCAGTCGAGAGAAGGACCCGGTGTTCGAGGTGACGGGCATGCCCGAGAACGTGGACCGAGCGCGGGAGGAGATCGAGACCCACATCACCCTGCGAACTGGAACCTTTGTGGACCTGCAGGGAGACAATGACTTCCACACCAATGGCACTGACGTCAGCCTAGAGGGCCTGGGCGCCCTGGCCGGGGGGCTGGGAGCGTCGCTCTGGTCCCGGAACGCCGCCAACCACCATTCCGCGCCCCCTCCGCCCCCGCCCTCCCCTCCTCCCCCTCCCATCCCCATGTCCATGCACCACTCCTCCGGCCGGAAGGTGTCCTCCTCCGTCGCCTACCACTCGCAGCACAACGGCGGTATGAGCTCCGACAGCTACAGCGGGGGCCGCAAGGCCAACGAGGGCGGAAGCCCCACCAGCCCCTTCAGCACGGGCTCCAGCACCGCCGGCGGGGGCTTCACCTTCGGGGGCGACTCCACCCCTGGCCTGCCCTCCTCCGAAGAACTGGGCTTTGAGTTCAGCGCTTCCAACATCTGGGCGCCGTTCGTCAACGGGGGGGCTGGCGGCAAGGCGGCCGGCTCCTCCCAGCAGCAACCCCTCCGCCGCAACAGCAGCGGCCTCAGCGGCGGCGCCATCACTCCGCGGCTGTCCCCGACCCTGCCTCAGGACGCCGGCGTGGGCGCCCTGGACCACCCGCTGGCCCGCCGCGCCCAGAGCGACCCCCTCAGCACTCTCTCCTGGCTGCAGAACGGCAGCGCGGGGGGCGGCTCCTTCTCCGGCGCGTCCAGCTCCAGCTCCGGCGGCTCGTCGACGGGCTACTCCTCCTGCTCCGCCTCCTCGCTGCCCGGCGGCTCGCCCACTGACTCCGAGGGAGGCGGCAGCGGCGTGGGCCTCAGCTCCGGGATGCTGAGCCGGCTGAAAGGCGGCTCTGCCCCCGGCGTGGCGGGCCTGGTCGGCGTCAGCCCCGGCGTCAACAGGGACTGCTTCGTGTGCTTCGAGAGCGAGGTGACGGCAGCCCTGGTGCCTTGCGGCCACAACCTGTTCTGCATGGAGTGCGCCGGGCAGATCTGCCAGTCGGCCGAGCCCGAGTGCCCCGTGTGCCACACCCCCACCACACAGTGCATCCGCATCTTCTCCTAATGGCAGGGGGGAGGGGAGGGGGGACAGGAAGAAGACTGGAGCGGGGCACCAGCTGTGGCGGTGGCGATGGAAGGATTCACATTAATAACCTTCACACACATGATGGACCATAATAAATGCATTACTAGAGATGATGATACTATAAGGATGTTGATTTATTGCTGATAACTGTCAAGATTAATAATAACAGTAATAATAATAATAATAATGACAATGACTTATTTTCAGAACGAAGTTAAGTGAAACTGGTCTGAAGGCAGTTGGGGCTCAGACAGTCTCGGTGGTGAACTTATGGAAGGAAACTAGTGTCTTATCTCTCTTCAGGCCTTCATTTTGACCCGGAGCAGCCCGCTCAGCTCGACGTCGCTCGGGCTGTCGGCTCCTCTTGACATTTCTTCATTCTCGGCTTATTCCGATCTCTGCCTGCTTTCTCTCTCTCACAGCCTTTCCTTTTGACACTTTTGTACTTAACAGATATTTTTCGATGAAGCTGTCAACGAGGCCTGCACTTTTCTACTCCTTATTTTATCGTTCTCAACAGGTCGCAAACTGTTTCAACAATCCCTCGCTTTCTCTCCCCTGCGCTCACTCATGCTGTTTGTGAACTCTTTAAGTGGCGGGGGTTGCTATTTTTCCGTAAGCTTGGAACTTTTTTAACGGCCGACATGTAGTCAGGCACCTGGCAGAACAACGCACCCAAGGGATCTCCGAGGATGAATTCCGGTTTCTCGTTGCCACATAAACAGAAATTAGCCATCAGTAACGCCAAATGAATTCTATTAATGGAAGCAAACGTGGTCAAATTCAATAACATGGATTTGGATGAGTCTGCCCCACATTTCAAATGTGGCTCCTGCATTGATTCACATTAATTATCCTTTTTTAAAAAAAAAACAAAGCGTAGAAACGTATTATTGATACAGAAGGAATGTGTCTGAGGTCAGATTTCTGTACGTTTGGGCTGCCTGACAATCCCTTTACATCTTTCTCTTTGTGTGTGTGTGTGTGTTTGTGTGTTTTCGGGGGGGTTCTTGCCCCCCCATCCTTTCCTTCACCTCTGCGTCATTTCTGTGTCGTCACCATGAGACGGTTTCTTTCCCGCCTCCTCTCTTCTTCAGACTCGCTTCATCCTCCCATTCTTCTAGGAAGGCGACACTGATCCATCCACACCAGGACATTCTCCCCCTCACATCCTCCGTCTGTTACACGTAGATCGGCTTATTTAGTGTTTTCTACTAGTTTTTTGACTCTTGACTGTCAAGTGTGTGGCTAACAGACATCTTTGAACTCTAGGATAAGATAGGGCTATTCTGATGTCACACGTGAATGTTTTGTCCAATAAGGGGTGTTGGTTAAGGGGAGACGTCTCCCCCTCCCACATGAAACAATAATAAGGGGCTCGATTGAACAGGTTTTTTTTTTTTCTTGCACTGTAAAATTTCCCGGCCCCTCTAAAAAAAGGAAAAACAAAGAAAAAGAAGCGGCTCTTACAGTTTTTAAGTTTTGGTCTTCCACCCCACTCCCACAGCAAAGCTGTATGGCACTCTCTCAAATAACACACTGTCGTACCCGTATAGCGCCGCACTCCTGGCCACATGTAGTGCACTATATGGACCGTTGTTTGAGACTAGTCCTGTGTTTCATTACTGGGTAACTCCTGATGGGGCGGTTGCATCCTGTTTCGTGTTTTTTAAATTTTTTTTATTTTAAAGATTCAGTGTGAGTTTGCAGTAACTGCCTCCTCTCTAGTGTTAATACTGCATGTGTGACTTGGGCGATGTTGACGTGATGGTACATGGTTGCCGTTAGCGGCCCCTTCTGAACATACCGGGAATCAGCTCATAGAATGAGACAAGCCATGACAACTTGAGTTAAAACGACATACCTAATTCTTAAGGGCTTCCTCTGACTGCACAGACATGATCACGTTTTCAGGCTCAACCGTAGAAGAGTTAACTTATCCTTTATGGCAGCTAGTAGCTAGGTCATCCAGGGCTTCCAGACACGCTATGTGTTCAAATCCCAGCAGCTGCAGAATGTTTTCTTGTTATTACAGAGTTTCGTCTTTTTTTTTTTTTTTTTTTTTTTTTTTTTTCTCCCTCTCTCTCTCTCTTCAATGTGTGGCCTGTTGCCACACACTCATCACCTGGTCCTCAAAATCACATACTAGGTGTAATCGTGTTAGTTTGTGGCGCTGCGGGAAAGTTTGTGGTGTTTTTAAAAATTAAGGGAAAATAAAGGTAACTCCGCTCGAGTTAAATCGTTGGCAAAGCCACACAGATACAAATGTGCAGTTGCTGCTGTGCTTTGGTGCTCCAGCCGGTATAATGTTAAACTTATTTGCTGTCTGACTGTCCGTTGGCGTCTTCGGAGCTACAGCGCTCCGTCTTGACTAATAAGCCGCTGTCCTGGTTGAGCGCAGCAGTGCACTGATTCATGTGTCCATACGTGTAGGAAAACTCTGGCCAGGAGCTGAACTGGTGGCGTTTGTGGTGCTTTGGTGCAACTCCCTACTGAAACACGGTGACGAACAAAAAGCAAGCCAGTCAGTCAGTCAGTAGCGGGAGGCTGTTGTAGTTCTGACTCTCCGGTGCACTGTAGACCCGACAACCCCGATCTCATCCCCCCTGCTCGCCGCCTCCAAATCCGGCGGACCCCCCACTCCCCCCACCCCCCCACCCGTTGGGCTCCGATGTCAAACATTGCTTTTTCGTCTCCTCTTCGTGTTCACTCGGAACAGATGCAGGGCTGCGAATGTGTCTGAATGAACAGGTCAGTCGCGACTGTTTGTGTGAGTCTGTCGAGGCCAATCTTAACGCCCTTCTTAAAACTGTCCAAGTCGACGTGCTGAGGAAATAAAATGTGTTTTCTTTGCCAGATTGGTCTGATGTTAAATCCCGGTGCTGCACCGGGATGTTTTTCTGGCCAACGGGAGAATGTTAGGGTTCATGTACAGTAGTTTAATTGTTAAAAAGGTACAAGTTTTTTCAGATCGACTGCTGATTTTTATTTCTTTTAGCCAAACGTATCCCCCTCCCCCACTTCCTTCCTAAAGGTTTGAAAACAGGGTTTCCTGAGGCATGCTAGCCAGTGACCTCTGACCTTTTTTTTGTGATTAGAGGGGGGGATGCGAAGAGAGCCACGCCAATAAGGGGTAACATATACCCCTCAAGCCTCCGCTCTCCTATTTTTGCTTTAATTCTCTTTGTATGCAGAACCAAAATGTAAAAGTCAGCAAACTAGGTTTCAGGCCTGACCTGTGTGTATATATCCTGAATACAATCATTGGGATCTTGTTTTCAAAAGCAAAATGACTTAATTGAAGATAAGTGTAGTTTCTAAAGAACATGTATCATTATTTGTAAGTTAACCATCTGCATGTCTTCAAGCCACCTGGCATTAGCTAATAATTTTTAAGATTAAAAAAAAAAAGACTTTTTACACATTTTATTTTTTACAATTTATTTGCTTACCTAAATATCCCAGACAATAATGTGACCCTTTTTATTACTTCAAATTTATTTTTATTTTCCATTTTTTTATTTTCCTTATTTCCTGTGTACTACATATAGGCAATTTATAACAAAATGAGAAAATTATTGAAGAAATTTTAAAATTGAAATATATTTTATTTGAAAGTTTATGGACCTTTTAACCGTGAGCCGGGAGAATTGTATAATCATATAATTTGAGCTGACTTGACGGTTATGAGAAATGTATCAAGAGTTTTATTTTTTATGCTTCTTTAATAAAGTCTTGTTTTTGGTTTCATTTTTTTACTGTAAAATGATATTTTGAGTCTTGTCTTTATTTCTCCCCAGCGCCGTGGGCGTCTTCGCCACAGGATGGCAGTAGAGACACGCCTGCAGCCAGGCAGAAAAAACCTGCACTTCATACATGTTTTTAGATTAAAATCAGGAGAACATGCCTAAAACTAACATTTAAACAGATTTGAGTGTTGTCCGTGAAGTTATTTAAGCTGTGTTTACACTTTATGGTCAAAAATAACAAGATTTGATTGACTGAATTAATCCATTTTAGAAACCTGTAAGCAATTTGTCAAACAGAATTTGTTTGCTTTATTTTCTATCTTGATATCATTGCAAATGACAAGATATTTCGTCACATTAAAAAAAAAAAAAAAAAACCTGACCTCCAAATAAACTAAACCAGAGTTTAAAGTATTACTGACAATAATCACTTGGTGACTATTTTAGATTTGAAGGTTCCAGCCTCAGTGGTTTAAGGATTACACCATACTAAATTAACCGTTTTCAGATGTTTTATGGACTGAATGATTCACCGAGAAAAGAATTGGCAGATTAATCAGTAACTGAAAGCATTGTGACGAGTACAGAGTTCAACAGGCTCAGGTTCTGCTGTGATCTACAGGAAGTTTAAGCATTTCAGCCAGAAAAAAAAAACAGCGAGACTTAATTCATAAGGTGAAAACTCCTACAGACGTTTGCTCTAGATTTGGCCAAACTACACCTCTCTGTTTCCCCACTGATGAGAAGGAGCCAAAGCATCTGTTTCGACTTGTGCAAAGTGCTGATGTGTGATCATTCCCTCCCTCCTCCACAGGGAGGTCAGAGGTCACACGGAGAACAGACTGAGCACTCACTGAAGTGGAAGCTGGTTGTTCCACATGAAAGTTTGTGTCAATAACACCCTGCAGCATCTGTTTGAAACACTTGTCTGATTCATTGTTTTTGGGGTAGGTGAAGATTGAAATTGTTCTCAAAATGTTGCCTGAAACCCTTAATTACACAATCTTAAATTGGAATTCGCATGTAGTTAGGGTAAAATAACACATAACATAATTACAAAACAAGCTCCACTAACACAAATCAGAAAGAAAAGATAAAGCAGAGGGATGGATTGTGACACAAATGTCCTTTTAATAGGAAGCAGATCACAATCAGGCTGCATTCCACTTCCACTTCATCCCCGTTAAAGAACCATCAATAATGATAAGAAACAAATTAGAAACATCCTCAGTAGAAAATAATTCTCTCATGCGAATTCTGTGTTCACACTACATTCATATTGGTTACAGATGACATATTCACAAGCTGTTTGAAAAGAAAAAAACAAAAAAAAACATTGATGATTTATTATTACATTAGATCGGAAATTAAAAACGGAGAAAATAAAACATCAAAGAGACACGTGCTGGCACAATAAAGTTTCCCATCATGCAATTGTAGTTGATTTATTCACAGGTTGGGCGTCATTGGTCTCCACGAGAGTTGTGTCAGCGTGCATGCATGCATGTGTGTCATCTTACATGTGCCCCTTTGTGCTTGAGCATAGGTTGGTGTGTAGATCTGTGTGTAGTTGTCGTCAGTGTGTAAGTGTACGTACATGAAGCAGGCAACCAACAAGCCCCCGACTGATTATTTTTTTATTTTATTTTTTTTTTGTTAGTTCTGAAAAGGCTTGTTCACCCAAAATTTTAAGCACGATTAAATGAATCTGTTCATATGAGTCGGGTGAAAATTCAGATGCCTGTAAATCAAAAGGCATGAGTTGGTGTTTCTGGATTGAACAATCCCGTCCTGCGGAGACATAATTAACATTCAGAGGATTTTTTGTTTTTATTTGGTAGAATTTAACATTATTCAATAAAGACGAGATG
This sequence comes from Eupleurogrammus muticus, assembly GCA_036785175.1. Lineage (NCBI taxonomy): Eukaryota > Metazoa > Chordata > Actinopteri > Scombriformes > Trichiuridae > Eupleurogrammus > Eupleurogrammus muticus. The sequence continues at coordinate 1,776,499 of JAYKQN010000014.1, forward strand.
TGACAGGCCAGCAGTGATGTCTCCAAACAGCAACAGGAAAAGCTCCCGCCGTGTCACTGACATCATTAAGTTTCACAAAGAAATTACGAGACAAGCCGGACTACGATCGGTGTTTGTTCACCTTTTTGCAGTGAACGAGAAAGGGGTTTATCAACGCACAATACAAGACTGAAACAATACTCAAACACCATAAATGCTTGGCGGTGACTCGGATGGCTTCTTTTTTGTTGGTGGAAAAAAACAAAAAACAAACATGAGCTCTGGTTCGTGCAAATTTGGTCCTACTAAAGGCAAATAGTAATTCAAGGACAAAACACATTCCTTCTCTTATCAATAAAATATATCCGGTACTTCAGAGAAAAAGCGTCCAACAGGATTAGGGATTATTTATGAGTCTGTAAAGAAAATATCTCAGTTATTTACAAAAAGAAAAGAAAAAGAGAAGAATCAGAAGTTTCCCATTCCTTGGTTCTGGATATTGCGGTTGGTTCCCCTGTAGTTATATTGACAGCGCATACATTTTGGGTGTGTAGGTACAATATATTGCTCACAATCTCAGAGCTCATTTTGCAGCTCACACACACACACACACACACGCACGCACACACACCTTCACACACATGCAGGCACACAATAACAAAAAAGACACAGCAGTGTTCACAGAGGGTTTGTTCTTCATAAAATCCACAAGGTTCAGTGAAACATACAAACAAACCACTATTGCCTTTAAGAGATGAGTTTGGATACAGGAGTGGTCGCTGAGCATCGCGTGTCCTCGGGCTTAATGTGGATTTATTTAAAGTTCCTCCATAGTGTCACTCATGAAAGACTTTCTCCTAGTTTGTCTGCAGTGTGTTGGTGTTTCTATGGTGGGGACTGGTGTGGGGGGGTTAGGGGGGGACAAGGAGCATGGGCAGTATGTATTAGTGCGTAAACTGACGTCCCAGTCCACTGATCCCGTAGCCCTTTTTTTGGGAGTTAATGTGCACTCTAGGGGTGTGGATGTGTCCGACGCTGGGTATTGCTTCGTTGTCGTGATGTGAAGCAAGAAGAGCGGCCACAACTCCTGCCTCTCCCGTCACATCACGTATCAGACTCAGCCTTTTCTCGCGATAACAAAGGTGAATCAGATTGTAATTATAAAACCTTATTGTAGTGGGGTTATATGCACCATGCTCACACGGGTAAAATATTGGAGGCGCCCACCTATAATGGGAGGCGGAGAGGGGAACGGTTGCCATGGTTACAGCAAAGTGAATCACAGTGTTCCTGGGGGAGTCAACATGCAGGACGTTAGTACATTACAGGACAGACTAGCAGTGATGTCTTGGATGCTGATCTAAGGTCAGAGATGTGTTTTTTTTCTCTATTTGGGTTTTTTGGGGCATAAGGGAGCTGATCTTAGATCTGTGCCTGAACTCCAATTTACACAACACATCACATGGTGGGAAGACCTAAGCAGAGCAAACGATGGGGGGAGGGGAAGTGATGGGGGGACGACAGACTGGAAGAACAACAAACAGTCAGGCAGGCAAGCAGACAGACGGGCGGAGCACAGCGAGGCGACGGCTGCTCTCCTGAAGACACAGAGAAGCAAAAAGTGCAAAGTGGTCGTTCTCAAACTATTCACATGGTTTTGCTGTTGCGTTGCATTATTTCACATCTAAATGTACAGCATATAAAAAGGTGGGATGCGTTGTAGGAAAGGCTGAGTGAGGGACTGGTGCAAGTGCTCGCTAATATGTGGCTAACCCAAAAACCAGGAGGTCTGAAAGGGCAGCTGCAGAAATATTCAAAATTAAATATGACTTTTCTTTTTTAGAAACATATTCCTTTATGTTTGCATTGATACCATTGCGATGTAAATGTTGCATAATGTATGCAGATATATGTACAATAGAGCATTTTCGTGTGTGCTTGTGTATTGCACATGGTCTATCTATGAAGGTGAGTTCTATGTGTGTGCATAATACTATGTCTATCAGGTACGTCACTGGTGTTTTTGTGCACATGTGCGCTCCTCTTCCCGGTTTCCTCAGCTGCGTCCCTCCTCTGCCGAGCGCTGGTCCGACTTGAGCTTGACGAACTCTTTGGCCACGTCGTCGTTGTTGCGCTGGGAGAGGATGCGCAGCACCGTCAGGCCGGTCTCGTCCATGTGGACGCGCCTGCCCAGCGGCATCCAGCAGGTCACGCTGTTCTTGTTGGCGATGTCCTTCACCTGCAGCAGGCCCATGCCCACGGTGCGGTCCTCCCTGGCGAAGCAGTAGTCCTTCACACACACCTGCAGCTCGTAGCTCTCTGGACCCACCTCGGTTCCCAGGGAGCTGGAACGAGACAGTAACAGGGTTTATATCTATGTCAGGGGTAACCAACCCTGGTCTTACACACTTACATTTACAGTGGCTGCAGGTTTTCGTTCCACCCAGGCAGTAACACACCTGATTCTACTAATCAACTAATGAAGGCCTTCATTAGGAGAAACAGGTGTGTGATGGCTTGGTTGGAACAGAAACCTGCAGCCACTGTGGCTCTGTAGGACCAGCATCAAGATGCAATTTAAAAACAATTGATGGCTACTCTCAGTTCTGGATCTCTTGGTGCGACGCTGTCAGAGCCAGATACTCACTACTGAAAGCTCTCACTGAACTTAGGGGACCAGGTGTTGTTTTTAGACTTGGTTGCAAACTTCCTCTTCTTGTCACTGAGGTGAGGACCAATGATGTAGACTTCCACGAAGGGCCGGAAACCCTGCGCCTTCCATTTCAGGTCATTGGCGGCGACCACTGGCGGAAGAAAAGGAGTAAATTAAGACAAAGAAGGAAGGTAAGAGGAAAAAACTACTGACATTAAATAAGAAATCTGATATTAAAAAAGGACAGGGCTGCAGCTTTTACCTTTGACACTGATCTTGTGTTCTCCATTAGGCTGGGGTAGGATGTCCACGTGCATGACCACCTCTCCAACTGCATCCACTCCAGATGCTGCAAAGACACATTCAGTAAGTCATTGATTGAAACCAGAGTGTGTGTGTTAGCTGTGTGCTTTAGATAGCTATAAACAGTGTGTTTTACAGCTGAGATTTTATGAACTGACTTGAAGAATTGGGCCGCATCAGCACATAGTGAACTAAATTTAAACTTATTATCAGATGAGCAGGACTTGGCTGAGTAAAGAAGCTTTTGTGCCAGCTCTAACGCTGAGAAAATAGCAATCTGTAATGCAGTATTAGCTGGTATTTCATACTCAAGTCTCTATCGACACTAAAAGAAAAAGGAGATGAATTTGAAAGAATCTGAACTGCAAATTACAAGTAGAAATGCTGATCTTTAACAGCTGATTAGATCTGTGCACGAAATGTTCTTTTATTCATCCTTTTTTAGCACATCCTACCCTAAATGATGATCTTCAGTCACTTGGCCTGCTCGTTTGTTTTTCTGTGTCATTCTAAATATCACATGCTTCCTTATCCACAAATAATCCTATGCATTAGTCACATTTTTTGTCAGATATTTAAAAGTAGCTTGAACAGGGAACTAATGCAGGAACATGCACATTTTAGAAATCACTGTTGACACGTACGTTTCTCCGGTGGCGTGTCTTCATTTGCTGTGTACCTGATCCCTTTCCCTCCATGGACTGAGAAGGCGAGAGGATGAAGGCAAAATATCACAAAAGGAAATTTTTATTAGGACAACATGTGGTTAAAAATGTAGAAAGTTCTATCATGTGTACATGACAACTAAAGTGTATTTTTTCCAGTGTCTAGTCCTCTAAAGTCCCACTTTGGACATTCATTTTGCATATAACTAAAATGCAGTTTTTTATTTTACTGTAACTAACTGAAGCAATGAATGAAACATTTCCTCCACACTACAACACTGTAGGCAAGTTATTCTATTTAATCCCATAATCCTATTTAATTCCATAAATTGTAGTAACAGAAAGAAATGGCAGCGGAGCTCTTTAAGGGTAACTGAATGCATTTTTGTGTGAAATTGTTTGAAACCACTGTGTGTGTGTGTGTGTGTGTGTGTGTGTGTGTGTGTGTGTGTGTGTGTGTGTGTGTGTGTGTGTGTGTGTGTGTGTGTGTGTGTGTGTGTGTGTGTGTGTGTGTGTGTGTGTGTGTGTGTGTGTGTATACCCTGGGCGCCCTGTGAGAGGACAAACTTCCTGATGAGTTTGTCCGTGGCCTGTGTGTACAGAGACAGGGCGTAGCGCAGAGACTGCAGGTCTGGACTCTTTTCCAAGAACGTTTTCTTCAGGCCCACGCCGCCAGCATGGAAGTATTGCTGCATAACAGATACGACACGACACTCGTATTATAGGGAGGGAGGCGGTGAAGAGGCAGGCGGCAAGAAGACATGGTGAGCTCTAAGTGGAAAATGTGGGTGTGACTAAAACTGCCATGTAGTGTGCAATGACCCTGTCAGCCCCAGAGCTATGAATCAAATGCAGGATGAGTGGAAGCTGGTTTGGTAGATTAAACACCTACCAGGTATTTGTAGTAGTGTGCAGTGCACAAAGTAATACGTCAGTTTGTCAGAAACTTTACACTGAAAACAACCCCATCAGTCTGTTGTCAGCTGCATAAAGTGAATCTGAACCTAAAACCAAAGTGTTAGTGAATGCTCCAGAGAAATATCCTGTCTGCAGTATTATTATTATTAAAATAAATAATATATATTTTTATTATTTTATTGGTGACCAAATTTAAAATATTTTAAAAAATAGGTCTGAGAGAAAAAATTTTTCTACTATCCACTACGTTACCTTAATAGTGTCCAGTGCCAACTCTATTACTGCACACTGTTTAGGAGTCAGGGCCTTGGCCTCTTCTCGGCCCATGTGTTCCTGCAGAACAGACAACAAACTAAGCTGTCAGTATGTACCATTATTACTGCTGAAATATTCATTATAGTAACATTTTCATTGATTTTTGTATTTTGCTTCCTTCTGTTTCATCACCTTGAGCTTAGAAAGCTGGCCCAAGTCCTTTGCAGCGTTGAAGATCATCTGTGTGCCCTGTCGAGCAGAAACAGACATTGAGTACAGAGCAGTAAAGAATGAGCAGTGTTTGACAGATGTGCAGGTGGGGAAGATTCACAGAGTGGGACGTGAGTTCTGGAGGTTTGGTGAGGACAGTCATGTACGACAGTAGGAGAAGAAATCAGCTTCAAGAGTGAAGGGACGAGGGAAGCAACATCTCACAATGTAGTTCACAATTAAAACCACATGAATGTTTGTTTTTTTTCAAATAAATACTCAGAATAAACCCAATTTTAGGGAAACATTTTTTAAATGGGGAGAGAAAGGATTAAGTGCTTTGAGCTGGTGGTGTTGTCACTTGTGCACCGTGCTGCCATGTAAATCAGGTTAGCTTAGGACTGATATCCACTGAAAGACAGGAGGAATACAAAGGCCACAGAGGATGGTGTTGAGACTCCTTCTGGTCTGTGAAGGTAATTTAGGAAAGTGTGGACTAGTGATGTTTCTTCATGCTTAGAGAGACTCACACACACACAGTTACACACTCTCATACTTACAATAACCTAAAAAAGGAAGGAAGAGAGAATGGGGTCATGTTGAGATAGATGGTCGATGGACAATCACAATGGAGCAGCTTATTGAAAGGAGTCAAAATTCAGTGTTTGGGAGGAAATGGGGAATAAAGGGAGTATGTCCTTGTTTATTACACACCGTCTGGTCAGTGAGCGTAGGGAGCACGATTGTTTTCTCCATCGTGTTCATCACCAGTTTCCACAGCTCTTTCAGTACTCTCTTCAGAACGGTCTTCTCACAGATCTTAGCAAACAGTGACAGGCTGAAATACAGAAACACACAATCTCTCATCTGATAAACTGTTACGACCATACAAGTGTCTGAGAGATATAAAACCAAAAAGATCCATCTGAGGCACTCTGATTTAAAAAAAAAAAAAAAAAAAAAAAAACAGAGACAACAAATCAATGTTGCCTGCCTTTTTCATTTTTTTAGCTTCTCAATTTCTCGACACCTGAATTTACTTTATTGTTTACATTTTTTGCTTCTCTCCTGACCCAGAATGCAGCACTCCCCACAGCTTTGTTTGTCAAGTATAACTTATAATTACAGTTATGAGAAAAAGCAGCTGTACAAAAACCTTGACTAAATAAAGCCTGAACTATTTTTCATTCAAATATTGCAAAATATCCATATGTGATACCCAGCCAGACTCACTTGCTGTCCAGGAAGTCCATGATGGGCTGCAGGACATTGTCTGCCTCCTGAACCACACTGCCATTGGCTGGTACAGTCTGACCTTTGACCAGGGCCAGGATGTCCCCCATTTGTCTCACGTTGTCCTCAATCTGGGGCTGGAAACTAACAAAACACACAAAAAAACACCTCAATATCAGCTGAAGAGGCTGGTTGCAGCATCTCTTTGTTCCAGGCAGGAATAATAAAGACACGCCCACCTGACGGCAAAGATGCGGCTCAAGTCGTCCATGACGTTGTTGAGTTTGTTCTGCAGCTCCTTCAGGAAGTCACTTGCCTCCACATTGAGCTGGAAGAATTTACCAGGTATGAAAACATGGATGTCACATTGGCACAAGCAAAAGCTGTGTGTATTGGAAACTTACGTCTTTGCCTCCCATGGCTTCAAACATCTTCTCCAGCTGAACTCTTAGCTGCTGAATGTTGTTAATGATGATACATGGCTGAGGGGAGACAGAGAAAAAAAATCACTACACACCTCTCTCTCTTTCACTGTCTCTCTGTCTGCTCCCAGGTTTTTGTTGTAATCAATCAAGGTTAGTCCTAACTTCTTTTATTGCTTCTTTGGCAAAAACACTCTTGGTGATGCAGGTCAGGAGAAGCTCGAGCTTTCAGTAATTACTGCTCCTCCGGGGCTCTTTGTCTCTCTGGGAGTGCAAACTGCTTCTCCCCCAGCCGACACCACCTCCAGCTAATTACATGGCCCTAATTCACTTTGAAATGCTGCAACCTGTGCACAGCCATTACACTTAGGTGTGGTTTATCATGCTGAAATGAATTAACCTGACCAAATACAGCGCTTCACAGTGCATACATCTTAAAACTGATTCTTTATAGAATGGAACATTTTAAAGGTTGTAGAAAGTGAGATTTTAATTGCATTTTTGATTACAAGGAAGGTCTAGGGTCAGTGTTTCTCAAATGGGGGTACGAGTACCCCTAGGGGTTCTTAGAAGTACTGCAAGGGGCAAATGTTAGAATAAATCAACGGGTCCTTCAGATTACTATCTAACCTTGGGTTGGTGTCACAGTCTCAACAGACTGTGGTGAGCTGGTTAAATGTGCAGTACAATAGTGATAGTCATGGTGGCTGCAAAAAAGTTCAGTTGCTAAGTTACTGTTTTGACACATTTTGCCATTTTGTGCATGTGAGAAACTTTTATTAGGATTAAGTACAGTGATAAATGTGTGGAGCATGGAAACACACCTTTAAGGTGATTAGTAAATATGGGCTCATATACACATTTGAACACGAATCTGCCTTTCATTCATAATAATAATAAAATATCACTACAGTCATTGACGTCAGTACTAGATTTGCTGAAATGTTGTGGCCAGTGTTAGAATTTTCTCAGAAGGATTAATTGCAACCCTTCACTTAAAACCGCAAATAAATATTTTTAGAAATATCACATCTTAAATAAAACCCAAGTAGCAGTGTACTCTGGAGAATAGATGAAAATTTTAGATCAGTGTCTACTCTTTATTCCATTGACCAAAAATGTTCATCTGGCAGGTTGTTGTAACAACTTTTGTTCAATGTATATTGTATTCAGAAAATATCATCTCAACCTCCTTTATATATATATATATATATATATATATATATATATATATATATATAAAAAACACCTACCACTTTCTCCTTCTTGACATGATTTGGAAAGTCCTTTGCTATGATGTCAGCATAAGACAGCAGGACATTGCCGATTGTCTAAGAGAGAGCAACAAAACAAAGGAATGAGCACACAAATGCAGAGGGAAATACTCATTAATACTGTATTTTATTGAAGGTAATTCAAGTATTTGAATATAAAAGTCACCTTGGCGAATCTCTTCATGTAATTCCCGACAATCTGGGGGTCGGGACACTCCAGTTTTCGGATGATTTCAAAGCTCTGATTGAGTTGAGAGAACACGTCCACCACCGAGCAGGAGAACAAGGCGTGCTCTGATGTGACCTGGAACTGGAGAACGAGAAGAAAGACGAGGATTAGGAAAAAAAAGTATGAGAGAGGAGAAGACTGATGGTGATGCTGCAAAGTGAGAGCAGAGCATAACTGGAACAATCAAAATGAGATTCCAATGAGAGCCACCCAGAGGAAAAGTTGACAGTACTATACCGGGTATAAAATATATAAAACTGACCTCTATACTCTAACTCACATCCTTCTTATAGACTACATATCTGCATAAAAACTGCATAAAAATGCATTTGGATCAAAGCGATGGAGACGATCAGGGGGTTATGATGGGGAGCAGAGCCCTCATTAGCAGTCCGGTCATTATCCCAGGAAGTGAATTGTGTAATGGTATGTGACTGGGGCTGGAGACGGTGTTTCGCTGACACAGGAAAGCAAAAGCTGCAGCCTTGGGCGACGGTAATTGGGCCCAAAGGATTTCTGACATATGAGCGGGGAGATTCTTCAGCTGCTTTGTATCGACTTTCTTGCCGCGTCGAGGTGTGAACGAGGCTGCGACTGTGAGTCGGTCCATGGTGTGTGTGTGTACATCGAGTTGTGTTGTAGCATCTGCTTTTCTCTGCAGTGAAGTTTTTTTTTCATTTGCCTTTGGTATTGAGTCAGTATTGATTGCCTCGAGGCCTTCAACCTGCTCTTCTTAGCTTGTAATATGCTGAGTCAGGAAAGCTGATGTGAACTTCCTGAATTTGCATGAGAAATGCATGTATTTGCAGGCGAGGGGGGGGGGCAAATGCTGCAGGAGGTCAAATCTAAGCATATTCCTATTTTAGTGCTGTCTCAACAGAATTTGATTGTTGAATTACAGTGAAACTTTAGTCTTACATGATTATCCCATCTGCCTTTGTGTAGTTCTTTTCTACAAAATGTTTTTCTCTACAGTGTGCTTTGACATTCACATGACAAAACAGACATTGTAGTATAAAAATCAGTTTGTATGTAATTAACTTGACAGTTTTCTTTTCAGCACTTGCAGGGATGTGAGCAACAAGCTATGATTTATTTAGAACTTGTTAATGTCTGAGGTGGGTACCAGTTTATATGTGAATTGTGCAGATGACAGCAGTTACCCCGTCTTTTTTGTCCCTCTCCAGGGCTCCATGTAGAAAATCTCTGGACACCTCCTCATTTTCATCCAACCACATGATGACAAATGGCTCAAACCAGCTGCAGAGGAGACAATAAGCAGGGGCAGCATGAGTCTCTGTCTCACAGTGATAAATGTAGGAAGAAAGGTTGGATGCTATATAGAGAACACTCACGCAGGATATTCAGGTACATGCTTCTGGAAAGTGGCCAGCTCTTTGCAATACTCATTATAGAGCCACTTCACCTTGAAGTGCAAGTTCATATAATCTGCGCTTTTACACAGGCGGTGCTTCTCATGCTCTGAATATCAAAGAGAAAGAAAGAGGAGTCAGACTTTATTACTGCTACTTCACTTATTTTCTCATAGGTTACCAACTAAAGTCTTGGCTCTCATTGTACCAGGCAGCGTCTGCACCCCCTCCAACACAGAAACTGACCTTCCATAGCGTATCTCATATCTTGTGCAAACATATTCCACATGACCTCGGCGCTGATCTTGCCCACGTTCAGTTCCTGGGGAAACCTATGAGAGGCAGCACAGGACTCAGACCTAAATCCAGCTATGCATCCAGTAATGGCGATGTATTATTTAATAACATAACTCAGCCTTCTTTTTATATAATTCCATCAATGTTGCCTCTGTATTTTTAAAGCAACTACACTAAGAAGAAAGTCAGTGAGTTCAGCTAATCTCATAATTTTTTCATTGAGATATATATATATATATATATATATATATATATATATATATATGACAAACATTAACATATAAGTAGAGACTCACTGATTAAGGCAAGGAGTGTAGGAGTTCTTGTCTTCCTCTATGATGGAGACAATGAGTGTGATGAGCTTTGACCAGAAGTCCAGGTTTTTGATGCTGGGACCCTGCTCATCTGGAGGGACTGCCTTTGACTGGAGACAAAATGGGTCATTGTTTTACACCATTTATATAAATTAAAATGAGAACAGATGGACACACACACACACACACACACACAAAGTCTTACAGGGTCCGTCTGGTATTCCCTGTTGTAGAGGTCATGGCAGTTGTTGAAGATGTACTCATAGGTGGAGTTGAGACAGGCTTTTACACAGTCCTTCACCACCTGGCTCGCCCTGGGTGGACTCTGCAGCTCCTGGACCTGAACGCAAATGTTAGACAACACTCGGTTGATTCCGAAACTTCTAAAATGCTGTTAGCCACACACATTGTCAGCATGTGGGTTATCTTAGTGGGAATTTATTCATAAACTCACTGAGCTGAAGAAAATTGCACCAACACACTTAACACCTTCACACACAGGCACACACCCCTCCCACACCACCCACATACAAACATGACAACAGCTTCGGTTTGGATAGGGTAATGTTGAGCTGTCTCTGTTTGGGCCTCAGGCTAATTTCCAGAAAGTACTGAAAATTCAAACCATGTTCAGTTTAAAGAAAATGAAAGTAAATGTCCATTTCTTTTACTCATTCTTACCTTCATTCTGAAAAACGTGATGCTTGTCAGTAGGTCAACAGTAGACTTGAGATCTTGGAGTCTTTCGGGACTGCTCGCAGGGAAATTATTCTGTAAGCACATTCACAAACACACATGAGACACAAAAAATGCTTAGGGTGTTAAGAACAAGGTAATAACTATTAGCAGGGAGCAAAGCCAGACGACCACATCAATTTCATGTAGAGAGCAAGCGTTTCCATATGGCTGCACACAAAAAGAGCACAAACAAATGCTGCCAGCAAGAGTCGGGTAATAAACAGTACTCGTGTAGTCGTTCAGCAGGGGTTGTAATAAAGAGAAGCAGTCAGTACCCGATACATAGACAGGTCGATCCTCAGGGAGTTGTGCAGCTGATCCAGTAGTTTGACAAACCTCTCCTTCTAAACAGGAAAAGAAAGGGAAACAGAACATACTGCTTAGAAACACACCACAGCTGTCATATTATTTGCCAGCATTTGACTACACAAACCCAGGACAGGATCTGAAGAAACTCAGCTGACTAGATGTTTGGGGAGGTGGGCTGGGCCACATGAAAATAACTTTTATCAACAGCCCCAGAGAGAACACAGTTTTTGATGATCTTATCCAAAGACAGAACATAAGAGCTTTTCTATAACACAGATACATCAGTGGAGAAGTGACAAAATATCACAGCATTTTTTTCAGGGACTCACGCCAAAGTTTGATGCAGCAAATCTGTCCGAGGCAGAAACATTGTTGGAGGACTGCGTGGTGTGGGCGTAGTAAGCGTTAATGTTGGCGAGCAGGGTGCTCATCACGGCTGGCACGCCTGGGCACATGTACTTGGACGACAAGCAGGCAAAGTGGCTGTTGAATGGAGGTGACAAAAAGAAAATTTAGCACTGTCTCTTAAACCTTTATATTGACAAATGCATGAACAATCCGTTTAATTTGAAAATTCAACATCCAGAACAAAGACTTCTAGAACTGACGTCATGGCCTGGTAGATGGACTCCACTCCGTATCTCATGGCAAACTCGTCCACGATCTCCTGGGCCGTCTCCTCAAAATACACTTTCCAGGCATCGTCCCCTTTGGCGTCAGGAATCTTTACCACGCCGCCATTCTGCTCCTCAGTGGTATACTGGAACAGATGCTGAGAACAGACAAAGGACAGATCATAATCCCACAATTAAAACAGGAATAAATGTAGACACAATTTAGAACATCTATATTTGGGGTTGTGTATTTTGTCCAGACTGCAGGACACAATAAAATAAGACACTTTTTTCATATATAGTAGTTATGTCCTGCAATGTTGTAAAAGTGTTTAATAGTTGCAGCCCATTACTAATAATGTTAAGTAACAATTGCTTATTTTTTATTAAAATGAAAGGAAATGTTCTCTGAGGACGCAAATAGAAACAGAACACTGCAAATTAAAATGACTAGAACTATTCCGAACAGGTAATTGCTCTTGCATATTTAATAATTTTAAGTTATTGCAGATCCAAATAAAGAACATTTGGAATATTTCTACCAAATGTCCAAATGAGACTGACCTCATGGAGACAGGTGTACTGGACATGGTAAGGAGCCACTGTCTCTTCTCCCTTGATCTCCACACTTATGTGCATCCGGATGGCTCCTGACACAGCAGACTTATCTGTTCGCTTGTCTGTCAGATGAAAGTAAGATATAAAGCTTCCTTTAGTTGGCTAAAATCCGTTCTATCTACAACAGACAAGCACTTCAATTATCTGTTTCCTGTTCTGTTATCTCTGCGTGACTCGCTGCTCCTCTCGTTCTGTCTGTAATTCCACATCGCCTTTCTTCTTATCCTAAAAACTCACCCAGGTTGTACCAAACGTCCATCTCCCCGCTCAGAGTCCGAACTTCGATGATGGTTTGACCCAGGAAGTCATCACTTTCACGTTTGAACCTCTGTTTCACTCGAGACTTGATGTCATCGTCCTCATCCCACACGCGCACCTTGATGCGGTCGGACGAGTTGTGGCATTCACTGGATGGGACAGAAATTGTTTAATTAACAGGGGGAACATATTTTGAATTGGAAAGTTTTGCAATGACACAAAAATGTTCTTTTAGAAAAGCAAATATGGACAAGCTTCTTGCTGTTACTCACAAATGGAAATTCTCTTCCCAGACTGGATTGAGGTTGCCATAAATAGTCTTGGTCCTCTTCTTGGTCTTCCCCACTTGGACAGTGACATATGGGTCGCTGGATCCTGTTTTGTCTTTAGCCTGCAGGCCCTGGGCACATACCACTAAAAGATGAAAAAAAGAAAGACATTGTTAAATCTGTGCCCTTTCCAGCTGTTTGATAAGATATCTTTAATTCGAAAACTAGTGAGTGTGTCACACCGGTGATGCTGATCTTTGCTGACCACTTGGAGGTCCCGTCAAGCACACTCTGCTTGATCTGTTTCATATGTGTGGCATGTGTTGCTTTATCGAGGGCGAACACTTCCTGGATTTGCTCGAAGATCTCAGGTTTGTTCCTCTCTCTGATTTTCATGCGGTCCTTCAGGACCATGATGATGTTCTGGGTTCGGTCCTCCGCCCCATGCTTGGAGCTCTTCTCCGCAGCCCCTGATGAGAGAGATGGATAGAGGGGGAGGATTGGAAGAATAGTTAATAGTGTAAATAATATATTCAAGGCAATTTAGCTCATGGGCCCAACAGCTTATCTCCTATTTCCCTGCAATGCATCTCTTTAAGACTGAGTGCCAAGTTAAGATAGCACCAGATCAATTTTCAAAGTCTTTGACATTTCTTGGCAGGAGATCAAACAACAAACCTCCCAATATTATGGTGAAAACTGTATCCACTTAGGCACTGATCTGATCAGGAAAAAGTAGATAGTCGTAGTGTAAAAGACCAACAGATGTTTTTTGGCACCAAGATCTTACTAGACTCTTTGGAGACAGGAGTTGGATGAATTATGCATTGCATAGATTGACTCCAAAATCCTCAAGGGAATTGGATAAGCCACCGCTTGTGGAGCTGAATTAGACAAAGCAGTATGGATGCAAAGGCTATGGGTAGAAGTGAGAGGGGAGAGAGGCAGGGGTATGACAGGACATTACTCAGGAGATAAATTGGAAAGGAAGAGGGAGGAGAATGTGAGAGTGGATAGAGGACAAGAATAATGGGATGTCAATCGGGTAGAAGGATACAGAGGAGGAGCTAAAAAAGGTTTGGAATTGTGTTAAGGTCTAAGTGTGTGTAAACCTTAGTAAAAATAGATGCATATTTTTAACGGTGCACATTTTTTGCAACCGTGTGTGATGTTTGATGCTGCACATGAGCATCCGTGTGTCAAAACTTTGACGCTTACTCTGCAGGCAGTCGGCATTCAGCAGATCCTGGCACTTGTCGTGGCATTTGACGCCGCACTCAGAGCAACGCATGCCTTGGCGGGCGATGCCCCACAGCAGCCCCTCACATTCATAGCAGTAGGTGGGGGTGGTGGCTGTCCACACCTCAAAGTTGTGTGGGGTTGTGGAGGAGATTGGGTAGATCAGAGCCTGTAGGGTCTTTTTATAAACATGACTCTTCTGCAAATGACATAGAGACAAAAAATGTGTGTCTTATATGAGAAAAGTGTGACAGATACTGAGAAAATGTTGAAGGATCCTGAACAGAACTGTGAAACAAACTGAGATGAGGAAACCCACCAGCTCCTCATTTCCAAGAGTAGTGGAGGCCATGGCAGAGGTGATTCCAGCTTTTCGAGAGTTCTGCACTAGAGACTGAAAACAAGAGGGCAAAGATAAACAGTTTTTTTTGTGTGCAAGAGTGTGGCCTTTAAATTTGTATTTTACACTTGTCAGTGGGAGACAAGTACTTACCATCGCCTGATGTGGCAAAGTATTAATGAATCAGAGAAGAACAGGGAAAAAAGGAGAAAAAAACAGATGTTATATTTATTTGAGAAATATATGCCTCTAGGATACATTGTGCGTATGTATGTGCATGACACGACATTCCCTAAACTCTAAAACTGAGGTTTTCAATGTGGGAAGGGGGCCTCCCCAGGGGGCTTCAAAGAGGGAGGCTCAGTTTATGGAAGTGAAAAACTATTACATAAGCTATCAAAAGAAATTCACATAGGATAGCTTTAAACGTGTGTGATTTGGTTTAAAAATAGTTCAGAGACACAGTAACTCTGAGTCAAAAACCAATAAATGCCTCAGGACAGACTTTTTAATGTATTTTTGTGTAGTCTGAAGTTATGTCAAAGGACAATATTAGCCTATCTTGTTCAGTGTCTATGTGATTAAATAAAATAATCGCAATCCGATAGGCACCCAGAAATTGTGTGAAGTTTATTAAGGGAGGGTGAGGGGGCGTTTTTTTCTAAGCTTTGTTTGCAGGCACGCCCTCCATGTCAGACTTAAAAAACCCTGCTCTAGAAGAAAACAGTGTTACTATATTGATTAATTACTGTAATTACATTAACACCACAGATATAGCAGCTTTTAATTCATCATCAGGCCCAGCCAGGGGGAAAAGGGCTAGAAATACACATAGGCAGCCTTACTGAAAATATTCACTGTGGCTTATAAAAGATATACAGTAGGATAGATAAAGTAAAGATAGTGTGTGTCTTCATGTATAATTTACCAGATCTCTGACTAGAGGAATGGCTTTTCTTTTGCGAAGGTCCGGCATGCTGTCAATACTGTAGAGTGCACCTCCCATCCTGAAGACACAAAGTAGCAACCATTATATATTCAATTATACTCTATATGTTCATCATGTTGGCATATGTATTGAATGTAATTCAGAAATTCACACATTTGCACACATTTTCAAGATTGTACGAGCAATTCGACATTTTGGAGAGAAGTGTAAGAAGTAGTCACTTTGACTGGGTAGTTCTCACATTATCAGGGTTTACTGGCTGATAAGGTGAGGAGTGCAAAAAATAAACATGATGCATAACTAGCTTTATTACTGTTAAAAGAAAGTCTGACCTTTAAAGCTTTGTTGCATGAAGTTTCATACAAAGATTAGATACAAATATGTTTTTAAACCATAAATTATTCTACAAAATTCTCAATATATGGTAATGTTATATAACTTATATCATTGTATTTGTACATAATTTTTCCTATGGCTACTCCTCCTGGTCTCAATGACTTTACCTGAGAGTTTAATTACACAAGCTGCCTCATCTCAAATACTAGGAATGACACTAACACCTGGGGATAATGGCTGGGCTTCTTTTTGGCTAACTTAGCACTTCTTCAGTATGCAGCCCCAGTTCCACTCTCAGGTCTGCCTCATCTACAAATGACCTGCCAGCTAAGTCAGGGCAGCCCACCGCCGCTCAATACTCACTGGCCAAATGCCAATAGGCTGAACAAGCCTGTGGATCAGAATAAATAGGACGGAGGATTCCCAGACTAAAGAAGGGCATTTTCATCTGAAACAACACGGGTGGTTTCCAATATGATTTATGAATCATTTTAATTGAGTTTAATTTCAAGAGGTTTTGCATTTTGCCATTGTGGTTCCACTAATATACACGTGACTTATCCTGTATGTAAGAGAAATTGAATTTCTTTTACATACAGACAGAGGATACTTACCCTCCTTTACCAAACCACAGGGAGCTGGACGTCTCTCCTCGAGCCTAAAAAAAGATAAAAATGGATGCCATTAGAAAAACAAATCAAATGTTCAGAACCTGCTGACTTCTCTAGCCATAATACTGTATATGAATATATATACATTGCTGCACTGACACATCTGAGAAAAAAATATATAATTTAATCAATGTTGCTCTTTTTGGTGTCTGTGAAAATACCAGTTATGTAATAAACATGTAAAAAAAAGGTTTGTGAATCTGAATATGTATTTTGAGAATCATAAACAATGTGGCTTATAAGCCGACTTAATGAGAGCTCTTAAAAGATATAACAGAAAGGATTAAATTGTTGTGAAGATGAATGAATGGTGGGATGGTGCCTGTTAACAAGATATTTGTTGTGTGTATTATCATTGGCCAACATTTCCTTCTTTCTCTCGAGCAACCACTCAGTTTGTACCTACCTGTCAGCATGCTCCAATGACGGCCGTGCAAAATGCATGTGAGTGCCACTAAGGCAATGACATGAAACTGGAAAGAAAACAAAGTGGGTCGGCACAAACAAACAAAAAAAAGGGACAAAGGAAGGGAAGCCAAATGTACAAAAAAAGGCAACGCGACATACATCAACATAAACATTGAAGCAAGTGATTAATTCTCTGCACAAATGAATTCAAAAGTAATGAATAGCAACATAATAAGTGGATAAAATATGCAAGTGAAAACTGATCGAGCAAAACTAGACGTGAACAATTAAATCAAGCAAAAAGTGAGGCAGTCATACAGTAATCTGGTGTTGCACCAAAACAAAACAGAAGGTTTTCTGTCTGTCAAGTCATCCATATTTTTATTTTAGGACAACCCCAAGGTATCAATTATAGAATATGAAATACATTAAGTATGCTTTCTGGTGTCTAGCTAAAAACACCATCAAAATAGAAGTCAAGAATAAACTGTGTGTACCCGGACTTTGCACGTAAATAATGAATAACGCATACATATTTCAAAGACTTGGTAGACAGTTTTAGAGTCCCCTGAACATAGGTATATGTATTTTTAATTGCAATCATGGCATTGAGGGAGGAGCTGGATCAGTCCTTCTGCTCTGGGGGTCAGATCGGATTATTGTGGAGGACTAGACTGGAATTTGGACCCAGGGTGGGGTTGAAACCATACTTTGGATATACTTGTGCACTTACCTCCCGAAGCTGTTCTAAGACCTTATTGTAGAGTCTTAACCAGTTCTCTTTAGCCCTGACTGCTGGATCCACTGGCTCTTTGGGCTCCTCTATGATTGCAGGACTAAAAGACAAAAAACATTTTTTTTTCTTTTTTAGCACAAATGAAAATCCATATCTAGGATTTAACGTGGATATGTTTCTCTTCCAATCTATTTTTGTTGCAGATTAAGTTCATTGATCACATTCCCTTTCAGCCTCCACTCCTACCTCTCAGGCGCCATCTCTATTTCCTTTGCTGGTGTCTCCGGTCTGCTCTCTTCAACGTATTCCTCCTCCTCCTCCATAGAAAACTTTTCCTCTAGTTGGGCAGGGGCTGGCCTGGACTCCTCCAGCATATTTTCCTCCTCTTGCCATGGCTCCTCTTCCAAGTGGAGGACCTGGTCCTCGGGGGTTGCTGACTGTGTGGTGGCAGGACCGCTGGGCTGGGATTGAGGCTGTGGGGTCTGTTGGGAGGAAGGGCCCATGGCAGTGGAGGGGGGCTGCGTGGCTGAGGCAGCCACGGTGACCGGGTGGGATGGTGGGACAACGCTGGCAGCAGCAGCCTGGTGCTGCTGAGACGCAGCTGAGGCTGGGGGGTGAGACTGGGCAGGCTGGCCGGTGGGGACAGAAGACAAGAAAGTGGAGGCCAAGCCTGTGACTGCAGCTGTTAGCGGTTTGGCCATGGAGAAGAAGGAAGTGGCGGACGGGGCAGCTTGTGGCTGAGGTTGTGTTTGGGGCTGGGTCTGTTTAGGTGGCTGGGCAGTTTGTGGACCAGCAGGGGGCTGTGCTGCGGGGGCCATGCCAGGAGGATGAGTCTGGTTGGATGTTTGGCTGGCGGGCTGCGTGGGGGGTTGCTGCTGTTGGTGTAAGGAGGGCTGTTTCTCTAGTGGGGGTCTGGAGCTGGGTACATCAAGAGTTGGTGGGGCGGTCGACGTCGGGGTGGGGGTGAATGGAGGCTCCATGTCCTCACTGAGGGTTCCGTCCAGATTGTATAAATCTTCATCGTCGTACATCATCTCTTCGTCCTCATAGAGGCCCTCCTCTTCTCCCTCATACAGTCCTCCGTCATCCTCCTCGTAGAGAGCTGCCTCCTCGCCGCCATCTTTGCTGTACCCGCCCTCATCGCTGTATGCCCCCTGAGTCTCATCAGGGTCCCAATCGGGAGAGCCTTTACTGTAGCTGACCGACGAGTGGCAGGAGTGGTAGGAGTCGTTTTCATCATAAGGATCCCTCTCTCCGTATTCACCACCATAGTCTTCCTCACTCAGCTGACTGCTGCATCGGCTCAACTCTGCAGATGATGCATAACTCCCCGTGGGACTGGAGAAGAGAAGAGAAGAGAAGGAAGAGACTGATTAAAGCACTAAATCATTATAGCACTAAAGAGAAATACAAATTTTGTATTTTGTAATGTAGATTGACATTTTCAGTAAGGTTACATACCAATATACATGTACATATGTAAAATAAATCGTTTATCCTCCCTTTGTGAGGCATAATCTCAAAAATTATCAAAAAGCACTTAGAGTATGGCCTGTACACTTTGGCCACTATTGGATAGCCTTAATAAAAACCTTTTCTACGTGTCTTAGGAAGGCCAGGAATAATGCTGATGGCTAATCGATGAAAAGCACTAGGGATACAAGAGTACCAGACAAGCAGCGAGAAATAGAGCAGAACAGAAAGGTGAGTGGCCTCCAGAAAGCTGACCAAAGAAAAAGAACAAGCATCCAGAAATACAACAAACAGGGGAAAAAAGTATGTATACTACTTGATGAATGGGGCTATTAAACAGAATAGAGGCACAGAAAGGAAGGAGGATGGATGGGAAGAGGGAGATAGTGAAGACAGAAAAGAGAGGAGAGGATAAAGAAGAATGGGCGGGGTGGCGAGCGAGAGCTTGCCCTGTCCAATACAGTCACACAAGCACCTAATCTTATGTGCAGTGTTGAACATTAGATTGCAAGATGAATAATTCATAAAGCAAGGACTTGAAGGCTGCATCTTTTTATTCCTAGTCTGCGCAAAATATGTCAATTAAACCAAGGAATGTAACAGTATTGTAAACGACTATGAGAAATAAAAAGCATTTGGTCAGCACGACCCGTTGAAGGCAAAAATTCATTCATTATATTTACAGTCATTCAAAACCAGAAGAATTTATTTTTATAATAAATTACATTGCATCATTAAGCAAAACTACATAATTAATTCCAATGACAATAACACAAGCACACACACACCTGATAGTCCTCTGATGGTTGTAGTCGGGGTCATGGCTGTTGGCGGAGCGTGGGTAAGAGAAGCTTCTGGAGCTGCGGTGCTGATGGCTGATGGGATACTGGTGGACGGAGGCGTTGGGCTGGGATGTGCTGTAGTAGGGAGGGGGGATGCTGTTACTGGTTTCACTACGATAGTCGCTGTCCCTGTCATCCACGGCACTGTCGGGGTCCTCATCTGCACAAAGGGAATGCACACATTAGTTTTTTGTTATGTCAATCAATTCGGATTAGAACAATGGGATAGAGGGGGAAGTTTGTATGAAAGAACAGCATCAGAACGAGAAGAGAGCATGAAAGTGATGATTTCTTTCATGGATGCTACATGGTATAGTGATCAGAAGAAGCACTAATCAGCACTGAACCAATCTTTTAATACCATTGCAGATAACACAGATGATGTGCCAGCATGCTACTGCTTTCAGAGCCATATAGGTCATTCAGAGTGCATCCACACATGAAACATGTGATGAAATTTATCATCGGCTTGGTTCTCAGTTCTGATAGAGAGGAGCATGAATCCACTCCTACTAAGGAGAGGCTTTACTTTTCGATCTGTCCGTAGATCAGAGATTAACATCCCCCTGGGAGGTGATAAGAGGGGAAACCAGCTGCTATTAATCCTAATCATAATTCATCATTATCCATCAACAGCTCTTGCACTCTGGCGATAGCGGACTACTGACTGACTTACACCATCTTCATCTGTCTGGGGGTGTAAACACTAATTAAACGCGTCAAACTTTGTTTCTCACCTCAACTGTGTCCCCACTAGTTCCCACATCTCTCTCTCACCTCATTGGCTCTAGATCTATTATGGCCCCCCTGCTTTTTTCTATTTCCTCTGAGTGAACAGAGACAAGATTGATTGCTGCAGACCAAGACCAACCGCTAATCACAGCAAGAAAGACATGTTTACAGTGTATATTTAGAATGGGTAAAGTAACAAATGAGCAAGTAAAATAAAGAAATGTTTTGCATATTTACATATGTGCAATACATATATATATTTCTGTTTCAGTACATACAGTGCAACCCACACATATTTTTATAGCTATATTGTTAATATTGTTATAGTTAATCAAAGTTACTCAACATACCTCATTGGAATTACTTTCACATATTTTCTTGGAATTATGAGCAGCGTAGGTCTGAAATTCTTACAATATTTATATGTAGTATTTAGTGAATGTGTTTTTGTGTACTCTGTGCTGCCATTTTTGGTCAGATCACCATTGACAAAGAGATCTTTGATCTTAATAGGACTAACCTGGCAAAATAAAAGTTAAATAAATAATATGTATTTATCCAGTATTTATGTGAACGCTAGGGCTGACCTGTTGCCATATTTTGAGATTTGATTATTATAGAACAAAAAATGTATCTTGATCAATACACACTATAATAGTATACAGTAATACTCTAATACTTTCATTTGAAATACTCGCTGCTGGATTGTAAAAGGGAAAACTGTCCAAATACATGCAGACTGCACTGTACTAACAGCATGTACTGTATTAGCACTTACTTTGTTGTTCTCCCCATAGGCTCCAATTACCTGCAATCAAATAGGAAGGTGTAAGAATCGATTGTGAATTGCACGGGTATCCAACCATAAGCATGCATTCATGCCATTAATGCCTCGCGAGATCCCAGATGGAGCTGGTAAATGAAAGAAAGCATAGAGGGAGTCCTGAGACGCCAAGTCTTTCCACCTGCCCTAGACAGCTGGCTCAGCTGGCTCAGCAGACTGGGCCAATGGTCAAAACACAGCAGCCTCCTGGAGGAGCTTGCCTACAGACATTTGATACGGCTATCGATCCCTTGCGGCGCAGCGATTCAGGCTCTTTCCCCCTCTAACACACAACAACCTATGTGTGGTTACACGCATACTGCAAATGTTGAGCTAAAGCAGTCTATTTACTTCTCAGCAGCTAAATGCGTAAATCTAATAGCTGGTTGATATGGTCACTTACAACACTGTGTTCCTGGTACACGAAGAGGGCGTTCCTGTTCTTCCTGGTAAGAGTACTGTAAAAAGACAAATACAAAATGTGGTATAACATAGTTACTCCCCTAATTAATCATGTTGGCAAATTCCTCAAATTTGGGGTATTAAATCAAACATGGTGACAGCTTACATCTTGGTCCCTCATGGCATTGAGTTGCTCCAGTTTTTTGGCCCAGTACCGTGCCTCATCCTCAGGGATATCTGAAAACAACAAGCCAGACAAACTCAAGCGACAAAAACAACCCTGATGCAGCTCCACTTGCGTCATTTATACTTCATTTTTAGAGAATTTATCCTGAAACTTTCTGTTTAAAACTATCTTTATCCTATGTTATGTCTTCACACACGTAATGACAAGCTATGGTAAAATAAAATTAAATGAGAAAATAATGACCTACATACAACAGAGTGAACTGCAAATTCTTTGCCCTGACCAGAACACAGTGACATTGAAAATTCACCAAGAGCCCTGAAGCCAAACGTCTATAAATAGGCCAGCTCCACAAACTGAGGAGTCAGGTGTACAGTATTGACTAGAGAATAGGAAACAGTATAAAAATGACACCTAATCAATGTTAAGAGGAACACAGCTAGACCACTGAGAAGGAACAGACACAAAAACACTCTTTTCTCCCTGCTTTGCAAATACATCACTGGAAACTAGGTCAGGTTAATTAATCAGTCAAAGATTACTGGTGTTCATATATCATTGTTTGCTGTGAAAACAGACAGACAGACATCATTCATTCCAGTCAAAATTTTCTTGTTGACCATTTCCTATAGTTTATCATTTTCTTCCACCTATTGAAGACTTCTAAGTGTGATGTGAGTATTGATTTTTTTTGGAAATAAATGATGAGCCCATGTTCTCACCAAGAGGCAGCTCGAAACGTGTGTCGAGCAGCACCAAGTGGAGCGTGGGATCTTTGGTGCCGCAGATCTCATTATCAGCCATGATGACCTGAGAGTCCAGTGTGAGCCACTCGCCTGGACCTTCCTACGTACAGAAAGAACACATGCAGCTGTCATGCAAAACCACAGGCCTAGCCAGAGTACAGGGTTCAACTACAGTATTTCTCAGGTGGTGGTGGTTAGTAGCAAACCTCATTTGACTGCCGGATGTTATGCAGGGGGATCCACACGGTGCCAACCATGGTGTCCCAGATTAACCCTTTGTTCCACACCTCTACTGTCAGACCCAGGTCTAAACGGTTAATTTCACTGGACAGATAGAGAAAAAGCGATGGAAAAGTTCAAAATCAAGAGAAAAAGCAACTGACTTACTAACAAAGACATTTGAGATAAATGCTAAACACACACACACACACACACACACACACAAGTTGCACAGTAATTACTTGTGGGCCTCACAGTGACGAATATAAGACACGTCTCAGTGGGAGCAAGCCTAAGAGAATCTGACATAAAGCATTTACAAGACAGCAGGAGGCAGGACAGAAAAAGAAGGAGCGAGGGGGGATGAATAAGGGGAGGGAGGTGAAAATTGTGATGAAGGCAGTGGAGGAGGCGATTGTATCATATGCCTGGAGGGAGAAAGTGGGAACTTTAATTAAGAAATAGGAGGACTGGATTTCCCATCTCAGTGGTGACTCCTTTTAAGAAAAGTGCCTGTTTGATTCATGGCCGTGACTGAGGGGGCAGAGTCATTTAAAGGCAGTTTGAAGGAGGGGATGTAGTCTCTGCAGCCCAAACATTACATAACACAGCTTCACTGATGCAACCCCGGTACAATGCTTAATGCCTCCTAACATCATACTAATGCACAGTCCTCCCGCCTGCTGCAACCCACATGCTACATGATGCTCACTGTTTATCACCCATATGCTGCCGCACTGTCAAAACACACACCGGATCATTCTGTAAGCCAAATACTCTGTATTGTATAATGTTCTAGTGATTGAAACAATATTTACTGAAACATAAGCTCAAGTAAACTAATTCAAAAAGCTTTGATTGGTGCCCAGAGAGCAGAAATAGGAGAAGAAACGATGGAGGAGAGAATATAGAGAGTAATATGAGTTTGAAATGGAGAGAGGACGAGGAGGAGGGGGTTGAGCGGATGAAGATCAGTGAACAGTGTTTAGAGGAACCGACAGAGGAGAGGGAAGAGGGGTTGGGAGGGAGCCAAGGTTGAGAACAAGTGCGAGAGGAGCGGAAGTGCCGGGGGAGAAGAAGATGAAACAGAGGATGAGGCAGTTGTTGGAGGCGGAGGTGTGGATGTGGAGAGGAAGAGCTATCTCAAACAATGAGGGATAAAGGGCACTTGGGATGGACAAGTGGAAAGCAAAGAAAACAATAGCACTAAAACAACTGGAGTTGGAAGCAATGAAAACATGGGAGGGAGAAAGGGGGAAGTACAGGGAGAGAGAAGAAGAGAGAGTTTTGTCATAAGAGGATGAAGGACTCACAACATGAAGTCTTGCTCCCAGCTGGGCAAGTTGCCCCTGACAGCGATCGTTGTGCTCTTCACATTTTGTACCTTAAGAGTCACATAAGTGTTGAACTTCTCTGTTGAGAAGAGAGGGATTAAAATGTTACAGCGAAACTGTAATTGTGCTGCTGCATCAGAAAATAATAATATATGTCAGATTCTAAACAGGAGTCCCCATCCCCTTTATTTCCATTTCTGGCTTCAGGATGTAACGTGTCTGCCACTAGCTTTTCTGTAAGATTTATAACACAAAACAGCAAGTCCTTCACTCTGTGATCTACCTCTTTCTATTTCTAGGAGCTTACCTTGGGGTCCATCCAGCTTGGCTTTCTTCACTGTGGGAACACAGAGAGGGACAAAGTCACACACAGGAACACCATCTGTTTTCACTTCTGAACGTTCCTACGTCTTCTGTTCTGGCTTTCACACAGAGAGGCTTGTCTCTGCGAGGATGCTTGGGATAGATTAAAACGCAATCTATGAATTATAATGAATACACAAACTCTGCGGGGTATTCAATACTACGTAGAATGATTACAGTACATTTTAAACATATTTTTAATTACAGCTGACTGCCAGGGGGCAAACAGCACATATTAACATATTACATGGCTGTTGATTCTGGAAAGTGAATATTGCAACTACCCAGACATGTTGACACTAAGTGTGATGCCAAAACATAGAAACGCATAGCGATGAAAAACATGGGCCGCTGTCCCGCTGTGCTTCATCAGTGTGAGCCAGAGCAGAAACAGAATGTACAGTATAACCACATGCAAATACATTTATACCACAATACCACAGATTAAACAGATGGATAAAATATTTGTTAAAATATTCATGGAAATGTGCTTTCCTCCCCCCTTTAATTAATTAGGAATGACCCAATATTTTATGGCCAATATTCAGTTGATCAATACTGGTTGAAATGCTTGTGAGTGATTAACTGAAGAGTGTTTTATATATGCTTTTTTGTAACTTGACTTGCTTCTAAAACAACATTCACATTAGTAATAGTCTCAATGTGTCTAAGTCAAGTCTGTCTTTTAATAAAAAGCAAACAAAAGAAAGCTTGTCGCCACCGCTTGGTACACCTTTATAATTAAGGAAATTCTTTGGGCTTTCTGTCCCAAATACCCATATGGAATTGGAAAAAAAGCCCTTTGTGTATTCTGCAGCCTTGGCATGGGATACATTGCAGAATGACTTGAGAGTCAAATTAATCTCGCTTAATGTGCTTAACTCGAACAAGTACGAATTAGCAGCAGATTCCTTAGGATGTCAATGTTTTCAATTTACCTGGTTACGCAACTGACAAATCTCTCTTGCTTGTTTTTAGTTTCTTTTAATGTTGTTACCTTTTTGCAACTTCTGTCTGTAATTACTGTATTTGTTTCTATTTACACTGCTGTCAGCCATGGCAAGGTCTTCTTCAAAATGTAATTATTAATCTCAATGTGACTCTGCTGGTTTAATACAAATCCACATTCAAGAGTTAAAATATGTCTCTTAATTTTAAAAATGTCTATTTTTGTACATGCATTCAAAAGGAATATTACCTCCTTCATGAAATATGACGTGTCAGTGGATTTTTCAGCATACAGTTAAAGGCTCTCACTGCAGCACCTTTTTCCACCGGCTTTGACGTAAATCGCATACATTTTTAATAATCTACTACCCGCTGCTCACCACCACACACAGATGCTCCACACTGCAAAAAACGAAATCTTAGGTGAAGATATCTTGTTTTTGGCACAATTAGTCCAATATTGAGTAAAATGATCTCATTCTACTGGCAGATAACTGTTTTTCTCTCATTTGGGTTCATTTGATCTTGTTTAAAAAAAAAACATTTTCTTAAAAAAATAATTATTTCTAAACTAAAAATGTAAATGAGTTAAATTATCTGCCAGTGGAAAAAGATAATTTTATTTATTATTGGGTTAATTGTACCAAAAACAAGATAATTTCACCTGGTATACTACCTCACTGCAGGTGTAGGCAGTTTATGCAGTACATAATGCACATGCACATCACAAATTGGTATTAATAAAATTCAAAGTAAAGCTCAATATGTTATTTTACACAAACCTGTACTTTTGTCACTTATTGTTGTGAATACTTTGTTTCATTGTATTCATTCACAGACCATCCACTCCACACCATAACCAAGTCACTTATTTTGTTTTTTGGCCTTTTTTGCATCTATCTTTTATTCAACAAAAAAACCCTTAAATCTGCAGCTTAAGTGCCTCCCTGTTACATCACACCTGTACCTGCAGCAATGATAACGTGAAAATATTAATCACCTTAACTCAACACCTACAAGCACACATGTTTTGTTAGTGTGTGTATGCATCTTTTCCTTAAATCTAAATTCTGCTCTGGTATTGGCTCAACATTCTTTTGATGTCAAGTTTTCTAAACAGCAAACTAAAAGCATTTTTCCTCGCTGTAAATGTGAACAGAAAATGAAATAACTCAATATAATGTTGTGCAGACAATAATGAAACCAAGCTACAGTATGTTCTATGTAGACCTTTACCACATCAGAGCCTGTTTTTTTTGCTGTATTTTAATGTCATGACCTAAACAGCCCAGGAAATATATCAGTACATGAGGAGGATCAATAAAAAAGGAATTGGATTTTCATTGGTGGAAAGCTGAAGCTTAATAATAGCATACAATCATAAATCTCTCTGACAGGGGGGAGCAGCACTGAGAAATGTCCACAAGCTCCAACAAAGAGTATTTTGTCACGATTGCAGCGTGTATCTGAGCAGGCACAGTGACTCATGGAACATACTGTACATGTGAATGCCTTTAAAAAACATGTCTGTGAATGCCTGTAAAACACAATCAGTCACCTGAAATGTAGGTTGTGCATGAGTAGTCGAAAAGGGGTCAATGATATAACTAACACACCACCAATAAATGCCTTAAAGGACCGAACGGATCAAATTGTGTTTTTAATCAGTTGTTAATCTGAGAATGCACAGACCCAACCGTATATTCCGTGCCACCCCATTCGAGCAGAGGCTTCACTCAGGAAGAACCTCTGACACAGCAGACACTGACTTATGGGAACGCAGCGTGTTGCCAAGAAAGCCGACCTAACAGAGGAATCAAGCAAACCCTTCAACTCGAACTGTCAGAGGATGTAAAATAGTGGGTGAGTGAGCCGAGTTCAACTACGGGCAACGAGAAAACGTGGGCCGCCATGTTTCAGAGAGCCACTGCCTTATTCCTATGGACTATACGCAGATCAGCTGTAGTCTTTGCATCTGCTGACAAAGACACGCAGTCCCCGATTTAACGTCCCAAAATCAAGACAGGGACAAACCCGGATTTGAAAATATGTTTGATATCTCTAGGAAAAGAAGCCAAGTTCCTCAGAGTTAATTTGTATCCGTGTCTGAATTCTGCTTTGTCGGCAGATGCTCTGAAGAAATGCAGCCTATTCAGGAGGCGCAAGCACAGTGGAGGCCAGAAATAGCCCCAGTCAGATAAGCATGAATGATGTAACGGGAACAGAAAGGAGGCTCTCCGCCAAGTCTCGTAGTCTACGACACTGACAGCCGCAGCCGGTGTTTATGAATGAATAACACCCGGGGTCTTAATGACACCTGGGACTGACTCAGAGCAGGGACAGTGAGTGGGTGGAGAGGGCGGGGCGGGGATGAGGTGGGGCAGCGTCGATGATGTATCTGACGTCTAAAAGGTGACTTTGAAACCCCCCCCTAACTTTCCTTTTATGCGCACCGTGCCATTATTCCATCCACGACAAATATCTAAGGTTAAGACACACCATAAAATTTCAATCTATTAGTGATTGGACAAATTTTGCACTGAAAGATAAGCAGTTCAGCAGAAAAAAAGATTCTGCAACACGTCTGATAATCAGTGTAATAATTTAAGCCTTGTCCCAGCTTCTCTGGTATGCGGTTTCTTTTTCTTGTGGCTTTAGGTTTATAGCCTGTTAGTTGGACAAAGCAAGCTACTTCAAGATATCATCTATGATCAACATATTTAGCAATTTTCTGACTTTATTACAGATAAAACGGGGTAAGATTAATCAGTACAAAATAATGAAAAATGACAGTCATCATTAGTCTAAGCTTATATCAGATCCCTATTTGACAGTTTAGGGTTTAGTCGACTACTCAGATACAATTTACATATCCTCATCTGTTTAAAATGGGTCAATTTTCACAACAAACGCAGCAGAATTGATGTTCCTGCCCATGTCACTGTCTCATATGTTTAAAAAAGGTGCCCGTCCACGTAAGGCTTGAAATATTTAGCCCTATAAAATAAACACCTGAGGACCAACAAAATCAATTTTTAGTGGGCTCCTTGAGTCATATTCCGACTGATTACCGCGCCCCTTGGACGCGAAGCTGGAAGCGGCGCCGCTTTCCGGAGCAATCACGGCGGATGCTTGTTCATGGCACTGAGAGGCAACTACTGTCTGTCAGCAGCATCAGGTGTTTTTCGGGGAGTGGGGTAGGAGGGAGGGAGGGGGGGCGAGGTGGGGGGGGGGGGGGGGGGGAGGTGACGCATCGCTTCGGGGAAAACGTTGAGGAGTGACGCGCACCTCCAGCCAGCTACGAGTATTCCCTCACGACTACGGAGGGCGCGCGGCAGAGCGGAGGCGGCACAGGGGCTATTCCTCCGTCGTCCACCTCATCCGGCTGCCCACGCATGAATGAACAGAGTGTATGACACGCATACACGCGCGCGCACAGGCACACACACACACACACACACACACACACACGCACACACACGGTGATACCGCAACAGCACGTTACCAGTGGTTCTTGTCCGTGTAGAAACTCCTCCGCCTGTGACTGCCCGCTGCTACCAACGGTCACGACTGGGCTAGCCTACAACCTTTTCCCTTTTTTATATTTATTTACATATATTGTTCTTGTTGTCACACTAAATTACCAAATTTAACCTAACCTACCTAATTTAAACACACATGTCATTCAGCAATATCACTGTAAAAAGTAGCTTTGCATTAAAATATATATATATATATATATATATATATATATATATATATATATATATATATATATATATATATATATATATATATATATATATATATATATATATATATATATATATAACGTGCCGCGTTGACCGTTAAGACGAGCGGTGCCGCGTTGTGATTTAATGACTATTCAGCACAAACCGCTCCGCCGCTTCGGGCTACACGGAGTTTTCCACGGAGCCGACAGCCCCGCAGGGTTCCGTTAGACGAGCCGCTGCGGTTAAAAAAAAAAAAAAAAAAACGCGAGTGGGTGACACTCCGGTAACGTCAACCAACAAACGGGACGCGAAAGGTCCCCGCTTACCTCCCACGCATAGCAGGGACATCTCTGATAGCGGTGTGAGCGTCCCCGGCTGTCCTCTACTGAGTGCCCGCCGCCTGGATGCTCCGTGATTTGTTTGGTCCCGTTTTGTCGCTTGGATACTCAAAAAAAAAAAAAAGAAAAAGGGTGGGAAAAAACTCCAAACCGTTACCGTTTACAACTCAGCATTATCTCAAAAAGCGGCAGTCGGAGCCTCTCTCCGGAGCTGTTGCTCTTTTGGCAGGACAACACACACATGAGTGGATCCCTCGCGCCCCCCCCTCCCTCCCTCCTTCCCTCCCTCCCCTTCTTCCTCCTCTGCATTGCCTCAGCTCTCCTCCGCCGCTCCTCCTGCGCGCACAGCCATCTTGTTTCAGCAGGCAGCGCCGCTGCCGCGCGCCGTTGCCGTTGCCGCGTCGCTGCCGCGCGGTGGCCGCGCCGTCGCCCTGACGTCACGGTTGATGAGTAGCAGCAGGCGGAGGAGAGGTGAACGGAGGAGAAGGGACGGGGCTGATTAACATCAGCGAAGAGGAATTTCATTCATCGTTTCCTGTTACAAAGCATTTTTTTTTTGCCAAAGGAGTTTGCCATGTCTTTTCAGAAAGCAGTGGTGGAAAGTAACCGAGTAGCCTACATTTACTAAAGTACCATTGTATGCTTCTTTATACTTACACTCCAGTACATTTTCAGAGGGAAATATTGTACTAGATACTCCATTACAGCTGCAGTTATTTTTCAGATGATGATTTTAATATTTTGCTGAATAATTATACTACTACCTCTCTATTCTATTCTTCTTTCTATTTAATATGCAGTATGTTTGAAATGTGCTAAATATTCTGATGCAGAAACTGGTCACACTTAAGTGCATTAAGTTCATTTAAAATTAAATTAATAAGTTGGACTTATTCCAGTTTATTAATTCAGCATTTTTATGTTATAGTTTATCACTGTGCAGCCAATTTTAGATACTTTAGATAGATTACTGAAAAAAAAAAATGAATTATATTTATAATAACAAAATAATTCTTTAGAGTTGCTCCATTTTGTTAAGTTAATTTCAAAGAACTTAATTGATTCAGGTGTTACCAGGTGAAACAATTCAATTAAGTTGGTTCACTCCTTTTTTATCAGTGTACTATTACTATTAATCTCCTTAAAGTATTTAAAATTGGCAAAACATTGATAAACTAAAACATTAAAATGCTCGAGTCACGCTCTTTCTTGTAAAAGGGTTTGGTGTCAAACTCCACCTGCCAACAGACTCATTATTTTACTTTACATTGTGCTCACATGGTGCATTATCCTAAATTGCTTACAGTGGAGAAAATAAAAGTTGCATTCTAACTATGCCAGGTAGTAATCCATATAAATGCTGATTGATTTCCAGGTCTAGGTCTAATGACATAGACTAATTATAGTGTGCTGTGTAAATCAGAAGCTACTTCAGTAACTCAAAATCCTGGGTACAAATCTCATCACCAGACAATTAAATTAATATCAGAAAGATCAGAAAGAAAATATTCTTTTTTTTTTTTTTTACAAAATGTTAAATATATATACAGCCCTGTAAAAATCTGTAAAATAAAGCAATATAGTAGAGAAATCCCTCTTTGGTTTTACTGCTCACAACAATAAGTCCAAACTAAGGCTACAAACTGTAGTTGGAGACAAATGTTGCTTTGGTTTAAGCTGTAAAGGTCGGGAACCACTGAAATAATTCATTCATTACTAAAGAGCTTAATTGTTCAGCTTTATAATTGAAATGCCAAAACAATTAGTACTGCACAGTAATGAAGTCTGTATAAGTTCATTATGATGCCCCGGACATTATGAGGTATACACTGCATTAAAGTCTAATACAGCCAGTGTGTTTTATAACTTTACATGCTTACTATTACACTTTAATCAACTGTAAATAAGCCCATAATATACCTTATACCTTTAAAGCTCATAGAGAAGTGTTTCAAAGGCCCTGCCCCCACTGATGGGTATGAGTCACCTAATGGAAATATAGAAATGGAAAATATTGCAAAATGGCACCACCATTTTACCATATCTGTTGTCAAGGTGATCCACAAAGAAGTAACTGTGACCCTTCCAATATCCCATATTCATGATGAACATGTCCCACAACAGGCAATTTGTGAGTAGGTGTGCTGCAAAAAAAGAGTGTAGATGTTGGTATCAATCTGACAAAAGAAAGGAGGACACATGATATGGGGAAAAAAGATGAGCTCTCCCGAGGAACGAGAGCTCGAAAATATGAATCCCAGAAGTGCTGAGTCTGTCAGAGGGTGACAGGAAAGAGTGGAAATATGATGAACAACCGTAAGCCAAAGGAAACTCAATTCCAAAGATTTATACAGAGAGTCAGTGCTTTGTCTGCGAAGCAAAACGTTGCGATGAAACACAAACAATGGTTGAGGCAAATGAAGACAGAATAGGCCCTTTTCACAGCTGACATTTTGACATGTCATAGAAAAGCACAGTTGTTACTAATACCATGGCTCTGGGGGACATGGGCACTAGAAAATGTCTGGACTTGATTGCCTATTGTGTTTTTCAAGTGGTTTTTATTCTAGCAAGACTGAATAACTTTGTAACAGTGGTGAAATAAATAAACTAAAATGCCATTTCTAAAAGTTTTTCAAATTTGTTTGATAATCTGAAACATTTCAGGGTGAAAAACATGCAAAAAACACAAAAGGGGCAACCAATTTTCACACCACCGTAAATAGGTTCAGATACTTATCTTAGTCAGTTATCTTTTAACTTGTAATTCCTTTTGCACTTTGAGATTCTTATAGTATAAGTATAAATATTGATAAATAAAATGTATTATCATTATTCTTACTCAAGTACTGTACCTAAGTGGAACTTTAAAGCAAGTGTAGCCTACTTTACTTGTGTATTTCTATTTAATGCTACTTCATTCCACTCTACTACAATAAGTAATAGAGTGACCCTTCCAAAGGTTCACTTTGGAGGGGCCACTCTACTACCATGAGTAGGGAACCCCTGAATTAAATTACTGTAGCTGTATATAAAGTAGTTAAAACCTGCTTCACCTCCAGCAGATACAACACTAACATGATGCTTACACATTGATGCAGTATTAATAATCATGTGATATGTAAAAATATATATTAGAAGCTACTTTTGTCTTCTTTTACTTAAAGGGTTTTTCATGCATGATATTTACTTAATAATTATTTCTACATTGATGAATTGATACTTTGCTTAAGTGGAGGTTCTGAATGAATCCTGAGAAACATATGGAAAATACTAGAGGAACAGGGGGAAGCTGCTCTTCACTTTCTAGGTCAAATTGCAGTGCCCATAAATAACACCAGAGGGCATTAAAGAGCCACTGTGACCAGTAGAAAACCACAGACTGATGAAGTGTGCTGTTAATCAGTTTCATGAGCATCTTTAAAGAAGTTAGTTGTGTTGTGAGTTCAATCGACGTCTCTAGCAAAATTTGGTAAATGGCTCTTCAGCTAAAAAGGGAACAACTTGTAAAACTAAAATCTGTGAATTCTTTTCTTGGCTAATTGATTAGTTTTTGATCTTTAAAATTTCAAGAAATGTTGAGAAAATCTTGATCACTGTCTCCCGAAGAAAAAACAATTATGTCCTTGAATGTCTTGTTTTGTCCACAGTCCAAAGAAATTTTGTTCATTTAGGGCTAAAGAAACCAGAACATATTCAGACATCTAGTGTGTTGTTAGATGATTAATGAGAGAGGAAGGAAGGAAAAAAAAATATTTAATGTTTTGACACACAAATCTGTTCTCACTCCCACAAAAGTTTGGAAGGAAAATTTGGTGGAGCTGTTAGTAACTCATTACTTAAACAATACAACAAACAACCACTAAGACCATTAATCTTTTTGTATTTTAATCTGTTTCCTCTGGTTGTTCTCAGGTAAAAAGAATTCTGCTGCAATGATTTCACTTTCTACATTTCACACAGTAAATCAGGGGGTTTAGATTCAAATTTTTTCAAATAACTCATTATAATGATTCACATATAAAAGATAACAATAGTGCAAGTACAAATTTAAAAGTATATGCAATCACAAAAATATGAAAAAAAGAGCTATAACAAATAAATAATCAGATTACAGGAGCTAAGAAAAACATTCCAAGGGATCACAGGTAGAAACAAATAAAATAAAATTTTAAATATTAAAGTGGGAGCACAATTTGAAAGTTTTGAAGCACAGAATATTGCCTGAAAATTCAGTTTCAGTTCTTTTAAAAACACAGAAAAGAGGTTCACCTGGCAGATTTACATTTGTTTTTTACAACTTTATTTTTTAAATAAAATTTCCATTTAATCATATTCCAAAAAAATAAAAAGTACATTCCATAAAAAAAGTTTAAAGTTACATATATAAAGTTACAGACTTTATAAAATGAGTTCACATCTTGCCAGAATTTGCAGTATGTTCAAATTTCAAGAATAGATGGATAACAGCTTCAGTAAAGCATAATTTTGTGCAATTTTTTTGACAGAAAATTTAAAATGGTATAAGCGAAAAACAAGAATGAATTTTACATATTTTTCATAGCACATAATCGTGATTGAATGATACAAATGGAATTGTAAATGACAGGAAACCAACATGAACACAAAATTTACATGCTTTTTTGTCCAGAAATTACAATTTTGTGCAATTTTCGACAGAAAATGTCAAATGGTGTTTACGAAATAGAATGATATTTTTAAATGATGAATCCACCTAGAATATAAAACTGTAATTCTGCCTTTGTGGCGGCTGGTGGCGGTAATGCTCCTTCCGGCCACGAGCCGCCGTTAGAAAAAAAGCAGAAGAAGAAGAAGCAGCGAAGAAGAAGTGTGTTGTTTACGCCTAAGCTCGGTTCAAGATGGCGGCAGGAGACAACAGCGGCAGGCCTCCTTGCCTTAATTTCTCCGGTCCGGGTCCTTTGGGAAACAGCCAGCCCAGCAACAGCGTCTTCTCCATGCCGGCGTCCAACGGCGGAGCGGTCGGCGCGACCGGCGGAGCGCAGGGGGCGGCCAGGCGTCCCAACCCGCAGCTGGGGCCTGGCGGCGGGGACGGCAACGGCGTTTCGACCGGAGCTCCGCCGACTGCGCAGAACTCGCTGCAGCAGTCCGCTGCGGCAGGTGCTGCGGCAGCCGGAGCCATGGCCGCCCCGGCGTCCAACATGGCCAACAGCGCGCCGTCCAACGCGCCGCAGGCGGCGGCGGCGCCGACCACCCCGGCGGCCGCGTCCGTGCTGGTTTACCGGGAGCCGGTGTACAACTGGCAGGCGACGAAGAGCACCGTGAAGGAGAGGTTCGCCTTCCTCTTCAACAACGAGGTGCTGAGCGACGTCCACTTCCTCGTGGGCAAAGGGATGGGGGTTCAGCGGATACCTGCGCACAGGTGAGGACCCAACTGAGCTCCGTTAAAACCGAAGCTCCGACTCCGCGGGGGGGGGGCCGCGTTAACTTCTCTCCTTGTCGCCGCAGGTTCGTTCTGGCCGTGGGGAGCGCGGTTTTCGACGCGATGTTCAACGGGGGGATGGCCACCACCTCCACGGAAATAGAGCTTCCAGATGTGGAGCCAGCTGCTTTCCTGGCGCTGCTAAAGTAAGGACCGGAGAGGCGTTTGCTGCGGTGTTGTGCGTGTCCTGACGGAGAGAAGGGCGTGAAATTGCTGCGTTTCACATGTCACACGCAGCATTACTGAGGGGAATGGCAAGAATGTGCCGAAAAGAAATACCATTTCAATGCGTTTATCAAATGATAGTTAATGTAAATATATACATGATGTGCCATCATATCCTTTATCTGCAGGTTTCTATATTCTGATGAAGTCCAGATCGGGCCTGAGACCGTGATGACCACCCTCTACACAGCTAAGAAGTATGCGGTGCCAGCACTGGAGGCTCACTGCGTGGAGTTCCTCAAGAAGAACCTGAGGGCGGACAACGCTTTCATGCTGCTCACACAGGTCAGCTTCACCTGAACCACGGCCCCTCCACTTCAAGTGCTTGTAAAACACAGCAGGCCTCGACTAAGTCAAGTTCATTTTATCAGGAAGAGAACTAGAGAACGTCTGGGTGGACAGGCGTGCAAAAATGTGTGTCTAGGATGGAAGCAATGCATTTTAGAACAGGAAAAGAGTTGAGTGTGACATTAATTGGGATAACAGAAGCCTAGACTACTTCATTCGTTGGGTAGACATGTTGATTTATTTAAATACCTAAACAGAGAAATCTCTGTTTTGTAAATTCACTGACATGATCACGTGCTGATGG
Organism: Eupleurogrammus muticus; assembly: GCA_036785175.1. Taxonomy (NCBI): domain Eukaryota; kingdom Metazoa; phylum Chordata; class Actinopteri; order Scombriformes; family Trichiuridae; genus Eupleurogrammus; species Eupleurogrammus muticus. Next base: position 1,812,527 of record JAYKQN010000014.1, read on the forward strand.
AATATGTTACTGGTCCAGTGTGTGATTGACCAGCAAAGTGCACAGACGCAAACACGTGGACAGGGTGTCAAGTATATTTTATATATATATATATATATATATATATATATATATATATATATCATTTATTTAATGGAAAGAGGAGTGTCTGCATTTTCCCTTTGTTGCACTGTGTTGCTCAAGCTTTTCCTGAGCCTCTCATCTGACTGGCTGATTTGAGTGTCTGTGAACAGGGGACGGGGTGTGAGCGATGACTGTACGGTTGTGATGTCACAACTTCACATAAGTCATGACTGCTTGTTTTAAGGCACAGTTTCTGAATACAGGCTCTATATGTACAGCGTTTTGAAACATGAGGCAGTATTTATACACAGTAAAATATCAATCTCAGTCTAATGATCTCTATATAAAATAAAAATATATATATAAATATATATCATTGAACTTATATGACTTTATATTTTTAGAACTTTATATTATTTTTCTTTCTTTCTTTCAGGCGCGGTTGTTCGATGAGCCTCAGCTTGCCAGCCTCTGTCTAGAAAACATTGATAAGAACACTGGAGATGCTCTCGCTGCAGAAGGCTTCACAGACATAGATTTGGGTAACGTGGCCTCACTCTACTTGACTATTTTGACTTGTTTTATTTTAAAATAAATGCTTGACTTTTTTTTGTAAATTCCCTCACTCCTCTAGATACTCTGGTGGCAGTGTTGGAGAGGGACACTCTAGGCGTGAGGGAGGTGCGTTTATTCGGGGCCTCGGTGCGTTGGGCGGAGGCGGAGGCTCACAGGCAGCAGTTGCAGCCGACTCCAGAGAACAAACGCAAAGTCCTGGGCAAGGCCCTCACGCTCATCCGCTTCCCTCTCATGACCATTGAGGAGTTTGCTGCAGGTGATCAGAGACATGAATAAAACTCAAACTTGCCCTTTTTTTTTCCTCCTCCAAGTTTTATCTCTTTTGACTGATCTTGCGAACCTGTCCTTTCCTCTTTGTCCCGTCAGGCCCAGCCCAGTCCAGTATTCTGACCGACAGAGAGGTGGTGAGTCTGTTCCTTCACTTCACCGTAAACCCAAAGCCTCGCGTCGATTTCATCGACCGGCCTCGTTGCTGCCTCCGCGGGAAGGAGTGCAGCATCACGCGTTTCGGACAGGTGGAGAGTCGCTGGGGCTACAGCGGGACAAGTGACCGCATTCGGTGAGTGAGAATTAGAGAATATTTTGTTAAACTGTTAGACTTTGTACAAGAAGTGAACTTGAATGAAATATCATCATGAAATATTAACTGCAATCAATATTTAGTCTAGTTAAGTAGTTACAGTAGTGTAATAAATTATTCTACTTCCACAGTTAAGTTTAGAATAATAAAATAACACTTTTCAGTGTACTCTGTATGAATGTTTTCAGTTAGAAAGTAAACTAGTGCCTAAAGAGAAGTATAAACTCAACATTTTTTCTATCAGAGACCAAACCAGTAACAGGAAATGGCACTACAAATTGCAAAATACCATAAACATTTATGTACAGATAGGCCTGGCACCAGTCTGATTCTTCAAACAGATTAAAAAGATCTGTCTGGAATAAAACTATTGCAGATAAGCCTCTCTCTAGGACTTTTCTGTGTTGGAACACACATGATTCTAATTATTAACAAGCCCCTGACATGCTTAAGCTACTTTTTGAGGATTTTATAATTAGAATCAGGTGTGTTGCCATTGGGAGAGTCCTGAAAATGCAGAATGTAGGGTTTGTGATCCCTGCTATAGACCAATAACTTGATTAAATGTAGGTCAAAAGTTGCTAGGCAGCATCCCGTTGGATTAGATGAAAGATTAATCAGGATATTATGTACTCAGACCAAACAGGCTCTATCACAAATTAATATTTCAGAGAGAGAGAGAAAGAGCAACTCTCCAGGTGGCTAACATGCACAAAAGCATCATTTTGACCTGAATGGATTTGAACCTTAAATGGTGTCATTGATGACACCTGTGTTTACCTACTGTTTTATGTCAATATGGCTGCTGTAAAAAATGAAATATTGTGCCTGCTGCGTTGACTTTGACAAGTAGTAGTCAGCTGTGAAAGAACTGAGGAGAGAACGGTTAAATAACACAGCATACTGTGTACATTCATTCCATTCTGCTTATTTTCCAAGGTTAATGTTTCTGCTCTGTTCCCCTCCACAGGTTCTCTGTAAACAGAAGGATATTTGTGGTTGGGTTCGGCCTGTACGGCTCTATACACGGACCCACAGACTACCAGGTCAACATTCAGGTACGGTCCCTGAGTCCCTCTCAGTATCAAAGCGCTCCCAGATCTCAGACGTGTTGTTTCTGGTGTTAATGGATCCCTATCTTCATGCAGATTATTCACACGGACAGCAACACTGTGCTGGGCCAGAACGATACGGGCTTCAGCTGTGACGGGTCGGCCAACACCTTCAGAGTCATGTTCAAGGAACCAGTGGAGATACTACCCAACGTCAACTACACTGCCTGTGCTACACTTAAGGTATGTGATGTAATAGAAGTTATACAAGACACACATGCAGCATGTGTGTGTGTGTTTTTTACCAAGTAATAGCCATGTTTTAATTAACCGCTGGGACCCCTTTAGACACATGGTGCAGGTATACATTTTAATAAATAAATATTATGTTCCAAATAAATGCAGACTTTATTTTATTGGGGGTAAAAAAAATCAAAAAAGACATGACCTCTGACACTGTACAGGTTTGTTGTGTAAATGCCCAAGGTAATCTCTACATTTTCAAATGTAAAATCATGCTTATATAAAAATGGACAAATCTATTCAGTTCTATGACTGTCCCCTGTTTCCTTTTATTTCTTTCAGTCCACCACTATTAAATCTTCCCTTCCCGTTTGCCTTGCAGGGTCCAGACTCTCATTACGGAACGAAGGGAATGCGAAAGGTAACGCACGAGTCATCATCCACCGGCGCAAAGACGTGTTTCACCTTCTGCTACGCGGCGGGCAACAACAACGGCACTTCAGTAGAGGACGGACAGATTCCCGAGGTCATCTTCTACACATAGTCGCCTCCGACGCCGCAATGATCTTCCGACAAAATGTGACGGCCTTGACACCAGCGCGGGGCCACACCTCAGCAGCCGTGCCCGGGGCTAATCTGTCAGACATCATACTGTTCCCTCCATATAGTGCACCACCGCCCACATTGGTAGAAAAAACAGCCATGAGGCGAATGTAATGTAGGTCACTACATGAGGGCGTAGCTTGTCATTTGAGACGCGGCCTCTCTCTTTCTCAGCAGCTTCCTTTATCCCTTTGTGTTGTAGTGATGCCATCCTCAGAAACAGACATGACTGTAACCGACTCCACTAGGAAAGGGGAGAGGGAGGGAGGAGCCTCTCATTTATTCACAGTATCGATGTCTCTGCTGTGGATTGACAACGTAAAAAGCTTGACACTGAATTCTACTTAAGCTGTACGATTCCCCCTCCTGTCCTCCACGGCGTTGGTGCAAAGGAGAGTCGCAACTGTATGAATGTACAGTTTCTCAGATTTGCCAAGAGAACATCCTCCTGTTAAAAAGTACAGACCAACATCTCCTCCTATTCCACTTCAGCCGTAACTTCCATTAACTCACAGTCAAAGGCTCCATGAACTCTTGGCAAATTTGAGCCAAACTTCATATTAATCTTAATGATATGATTATGGTATGAAATTTTGGGGTTTCTACATACAGTACAATCTGTGATATCTTGTGTCCTTGCTTGGTAGTTGCCTAATCCAAGAAACATTGCACTTCTTGGCCTTGCGTATGTTCTTTTGGTTGTTCTATGGATGCACACTAACTCTTCAGATACGTTTTCTTTTTAGCTTTGTTTTAAAAAGTGCAGGTGGAAAAAAGCTTTCCTTCTTGATGCAGAAGTTAAAGGGTTGTATATTAAAGTGGCATTTATTAACATTATATATGTAACTTGAAATAACTATTGATTAAAGAGTGAAGAAGAAGTACTGTGGTGCTTGTTTTTTTCATATATATATATATATCAGGATTTAATTATGAAAGAATTATTATACCATCTGACTTGAAAAACAAAACTGAAAAATCACCCCACAACATTATGAGTCGAATGTTTTTATTCATTACATCCACTGAACAAAGATTCAATCCAGAGAGTTTGACTTCTGTAACACTTCTTTGTGATTTCCATAATTTGATCTGGCCTTGATGCATCTAAATATGCATTATTGCAGCAGTATCACAGTGCGCTGTAGAAGCCCATCCTGGCTGATGAATTGGGGGGGGTGATGTGTAGGAATAGAAGAAACAAAGAATTTATAATACTGCTTTACTCCAAACGTTCCTCAAAACTCTTGCCCTAGGCACTTGGTGTACTGTAGCTGTGAAATGAAGAAGTAAGCGTTGTTGCTTCCACGAGTCTACGACGGAAGCCTAATGGTTGATCTGCTTCTGACTCAAAAGTCAAAACAATTAGTGCAATGTACTATACCTTTTTTTTTAAGCTTGTGCAAAGATTTTTAAAGTGCCCACAGGGGAAGGGTTTAGAGATGAGATTTGGTATTTAATCCTGGGGGGTTAATGTTTAGAGTTTGTCCAAGTAGTTGTCGAGGGCAGGAATACCCTCCTTCAGGCCTTTGCGCTTCCTAATTTCAGCCACGACCTGGCTGGGTCTGGTGGTGGCGTCGCTGGGGTCGCCCTGGAGAATTTGCCAGTGGTCGAACACACACTGAGGGAAGGCCTGGCCTCCAGTGTTGCTGCGTAGATCAGCGGTGAAACCTGGATGTAAGAAAAAACAGGCTTTAATAGTGGAATATCTTTAATCTACTGAAAAAGGAAACTGATTTCTCTGCCATTGTAATTCACATGCTGGCACTCAAGGTGCTTTAGGCTCATTCTTTCATACATACATAAATCAACTAGTGCTAAACAGAATATTATCTAATCATTCACAGAAATTCACAAACATCTTAATATGCGGACCAGGGGAGCACGCACTCACCAAAGGATTCATTGACTGGTAAGTAGGCTTTCACAACAAACATGGGCGTTCCGATCACTTGGGATTCCTCAAACACGTGACCTCGCTTCCTGTTCAACACGCCATAGATCCCGCCGACAACCTGCTCCGGGCACTGTGTTGGGAAGAGGGACAGCGATATATTTAAAAACGCTTACCCAGTTAAGTTACAGTTTGTTTCCCCACAAATATTCATGGACAATGGATCAATATAAATAATGATGTGATGAAACACAAAAATAAATTTGCAAACCTAACTTTGTGATTTTATGATTTATTTTATAGACACTAAGCCTCCAAACACACACACACACACACACACCTGGATCTCCACCAGGTACACCGGTTCCATGAGTCGTGGCTGAGCCGTGAGCTGACAGGCGTACAGGACCCTACGAGCCGTGGGAATAATCTGTCCTCCACCGCGGTGAATGGCGTCTGCATGCAGCGTCACGTCGTGAATGTCGAAGCGAATTGCGCGCATGTTCTCCTCGCACAGCGCACCCTGCAGGAAGAAAGGGGAGGTGGTTATAAAAATCTGACACGATTACCAAGAAATGCATTAACCTTTTTTTATGCATAAATTGCATGAGAAAACCTATTAGTAATAATTATTCTAGTAGTAAACCTAGAGGTATTTTGACCTGTAGTAAAACACAATGTTGCTGTTACAGCATCAATATATCATCAATATCCACATCATCAATACAATAAGAAAATAGTTTAATTCAATATCAGTAAGGAGACTGGACCTAACCACTGTTTTGATATCGTATATTTTATACTTTTATATTTTATATTCCTCAATGTGATTTCTATGGTTTTATGAACAATTAATTGCTCTTTGAACTTTTAACTAATTAAATATTAGATAAGATAATTTAGCTTATTTCAAGTTTTTTTTATATTTTAAGTTTTATCTGTAGTAAAACACAATTTTGGATTTTTTTTCTCAATATTCCAACTATATTTTCTCTCTCACAGAAACATAAATTTATTCTCACACTTCTGTAGTCACCTCACATGTAGTTTTCTTTTCATACTAGTTTTAAGTACAAAGATATAGATATACTCCATATTTATCGTCATGTGTAGCCTTGGGCTTTTTTACAGGCGCCCACCTCTTTAGTCGCCCACTGGAAACCAGCCACCACGCTGTCTTTAATCTCGTTGAGGTACTGGACCCCCTTTGTCACGTCTATCAGCAGGTTGGGTCCGGTTCCGTCGGGTCCGAAGCACCAGATCTTCCTGGCTTCCGCCACCTCCCACTCGAACTTTTCCGCGAGGTAGCGGGCCCGGGCCTTCAGCTCCTGCCGGGCGGAGACCTCGCCCTTCTCGATGTCCTCGGCCAGGCCGTCGGGGAACGGACGCGACTTCATGAAGAGACGATTGTGCTTGTTGGGAGACTTGGACAGACACATCTGGTCCGATTCTTCCGACACTGTCTCCCTGTAAGACACAACTGGGTCTGATTTCTGGAAAGGAAGAGAGAAGCAGAGGCCAGAATTGAGGCTTTAAGTGGGCACCCAACAAGGGGAGGACCATGCAGGTAAACTCATGTCCAAATTATGCCTGAAACTGCATCATATGAATGTATAGATATCAGGTTGAGTGATGTGGGACTACATAAAGATAAATAATGACCCCTGCTAGGATTCAGTTCATGTCGTTTGCTTTTTAAGATCTCGTCATGCTATATGCTGCAGTAACATGCCTATGTGAGATATATGGAAGCACGTTGGCTATATGTGTAGGTGCATACGCGTATGAGTGAAAACTACTCGTGCTCTGTTGCTAGAATTGCTTCTAGATTTTATATATACGTATATATGGTAAAATCCTGTTAAAAGAAACACCTGATGGAAATGTAGGCAACAACGATTTGTGCAGAAAAGAGTTTGCAAATGCAAAACTTGCCACAGTGAATACAGAAACTCTGTTGGTGGTTCTGGTTCTGGTTTGAGTACAAACAAGCAGCCCAAACTCAAAAAAATGACTGACTTCATCAGGAAGAAAATAAGTAGGTCCTATCGGAAACAGTGAGTGGTTCAACATGAGGGTTAATCTCATTACTGCCTTTCCTTGTATGTAAAAAGGTGGCATGGACCAAGCCTAGCCCAGACAAGCCTAAAAAAAAAAAGGTCCTGTTGCGCTGTTTTTCACCACCTCACCTTGAGCGGAATGCAGGCGTGGTCCTCCTCCAGGTCCTTCAGGCAGATCTCCAGGTGCAGCTCTCCTGCTCCGGCGATGATGTGCTCCCCGGACTCCTCGATGATGCACTGCACCATGGGGTCGGACTTGGCCAGGCGCTTCAGGCCCTCCACCAGCTTGGGCAGGTCGGCGGGGTTCTTGGCCTCGACGGCGACCCTGACGACCGGACTCACGCTGAACTTCATCACCCTCATGTTGTGGGCCTGCGGACAGAGCCAGAACCACTAAGCTCAGAGATGCTTTTTTAGAGTTTTTAACAAGACAAACTGTGCCAACAGAAACCAATAATTCAATATGAATAACCAATGATTCACTCTTTGGTGTGAGATTATTTGAAAAAAAATAAAAACCTGTTCAAAGGTAGTGATAGTTCCTGTCTTGACCAGGAATTGGTCGACTCCGACAAGACCCACGATGTTGCCACATGGGACATCCTCAATAGGCTCCACATATCTGCCCATCATCAGAATCGTTCTGGACGGAGGAGAAGAAGCACACGGTGAGAACTCATGAATGAATAAATAGCAGCAGCATCTCAGGCTCCTGTGAACACATAGGCACGCACACACACACACACACACACCTCTGGATGGGTTTGATGTAGAGGTCCTCCTTCTTGCCCGGGGTGAAGTTTGGCCCCATGATGCGCACCTTCAGGCCGGTGGACACGCAGCCGGAGAACACGCGGCCAAACGCGTAGAAGCGACCCTTGTCGGTGGTCGGGACCATCTTGGAAATGTACATCATCAGAGGAGCCTTGGAATCACAGTTCTTAATACCTGTGAAGAGACGTAAACTTGATTATTTCACGAAATCCCATCGCAATCGTTCAATAATGTCCTCTTCCAGGAGTTTTTTTTTCTTTTACTAACCCATGGCGGCCTCGTCGTCTCCCGGCCCTTCATAAAGCAGGTCGCAGCGGTACTTCTGTGCAGTGACGGGGGAGGGCAGGTGGATGGTGATCATCTGGAGCAGGGCCTCTCCGGCAGGAAGCCAGCGACGCATCACGGCCTTCAGCAGGGGTTTCCCTTCCTTCTCCCTGTCGTCGGCATCCAGCTTGACGTCGAGCTTCTCAATCAGTTTGGCCGTCTCATCCTTTTTGAAATTCATGATGGCATCAAACACCTGAGAGGAGAACAGAGAATCACACAGGGTTTTATTTTCAGTGTGAGTATGTGAGAAGGCAACATCCACAGTCCTCATTTCGAGCAAACCATTTATTTATTTTTTCTGAATATGAAGATAAGATAAGATAAGATAAGATAGCTCCTTTATTGTCCCACAGTGGGGAAATTTACGGTGCTACAGCAGCAGTTATGAAATAAAGCTTACTATCTGAGTCATATCAAGTGGACATCTTACCACATTAATCTCAATTGATTATAAAAGATTGAAAAATCATTTCATTGTTTTTTGCATATCTGATTAAGTTTTAAATATATTTTGCACAGAAGGAATGCTTTCTATTTGGTCCCCCTTTACTTTAACACTGAAAATTCACTATAAAGACATCTGTTATTGAACAGAAAAACATGTGTGAAGTGTACAAATAAATTGTTAATGGAAGAATGTTCAAAACTATTATATGGTGTAACCATAACTCTCTTAAATTTAGTTTTTTTTTAATTAAAAACAATTGCTACCAACTCATTTTATATTCAATATTTAACATTTTGTGATTTTTGTAAAATAAAGTGATACAAGTGGACTTTTAAATGACAAGATACCAACATAAACACATGATGTACATAATGTATGCTGAATTCTTCTTACTGCATTTTAAAAAAGGTTTTGCCTGTCTACCGTGATTCACTATGACACTATATTTTTATTCACCTTAAAGATGGGGTCCAAAATGAGCTGGGCGAATGTGCGAGGAAGTTTCTGTCCATCAGGACCTGTAGCAGACTTACTGAACTTCCCCACGCTTGGATCAAAATATCTGAGACAAAGGTAAAGCATCGCGTTATGTTCAAATATACAGTATGTGTGTTAATATTTATCTCAATTTCCAGTCTCTGTCTCTCTGTACGTGCATGTTTACCTGTCTCCCCACAGTTTCTTCATCATGTCCTCCACTTTCTTACACTTCTCTACGGGTCCCAGCTGAGCGTGTCCTTTGGTGAACTTGGCCACATACATCTCTGCAAACTGCTTCAGGGTGAAAGCCCAGCCGTGCAGACCAGAGCCAAACCCAACTGTACCCACTATGGGGTCGATCTGAGAAACAAATCACAGATAAGTTGTAAAATTTCCACATCAGGTCAGTGAGTCAGTATGTGTGTGTGTGTGTGTGTGTGTGTGGGGGGTGTTACCATGATGCTGCCCATGGGCCCCCCCTCGTCCTCTCCGTAGGTGGAAATGATGACGTTGATGTTCTCCACGATGCGCTGGAACGTCTGGAAGAGCTCGTCCGGCTGCAGCTGCAGTTCCAGCAGGGCCCGGTCCATCTTGTTCATCATGAGGACGGGCTTGATGCGCTCGGCGATGGCCTGTCGCAGGACGGTCTCCGTCTGCACACACACGCCTGCGAGAGGGAGCAAACGGGTGAGCCTGATTAACAGCGAAAGTCTGTGAGTGTATGTGGGGGGGCAGAGGGTGACAGATGTTGTGTAATTACCCGAAACACAGTCCACCACCACCAGCGCGCCATCAGTTACCCTGAGAGCGGCGGTGACCTCGGAGGAGAAGTCGACGTGGCCAGGGGAATCGATCAGGTTGATGAGGAAGCCGTTTCCATCTTTACACTGCTTGATAAACGCCAAGTCGTGGTCGCTGAGCTCATAGTACATGGAGATGGCCCTGAGCAACGGAGAGAAAAGACGATCACTACCACAGCATCCTGACAGGTAAATGTACAGCAGGGGTCTCCAACAGGTGGTGGGGGCCAAAAGACAGTTTCTATATTTTGTTGTAAGGTTTTTCTCCCCAATATATATATATATATATATATATATATATATATATATATATATATATATATATATATATATATATATATATATATATATATATATATATATATATATAATGTAATTAACATTACACAAAATATTTGCAAAAATGTATTAGTAAAAAGAGGGTATGACCCCTCAATTTATATATATGTGGCATAAATATATGCTATATATATATATATATATATATATATATATATATATATATATATGCACATACAGTATATAGGTATATATGTGTACATATAGTGTACATATATAGGCCTCAATTTATATACGTGTATATATATATACAACATATATATCCTCATTTATGTGAACATTTTCTGTATATATACAGCATATACGTGCAGATAAACTACATATAGGTTTCATTAATGCACATATATCCTCACTATAGGCACTATAGGCTTCCCTACACATTATTGTTGGCCCAGATTAATTAATAATTAAATGCAACACAATTTTATACATTATAAGTAGTAGGGGGTTCCTACTCTATCTCTATTAGCTAAGGGATATAAAATAGTGATGGATTAATAATGGCTGAATTTAATGATGTACCCAACTGCATTCAGCTCATATTAAATAAATTGGGAACATAATTCTATTAATACACATGTGAATGATCCTGGTGTTTACTCATGTGTGCTAATGTAGAATGTGTCTAGAATGTGTCCATGATGATTTTATAAAGACTCCAACACAGTCCAGAAACTAGAGTGGAACTGTGGAACGTACTGTACATTTGCAAATGTTCCTTTTTTGGTGTAATTTGTTGTATCTGGACATATACTAACTGAAAAAGCCATCTCAGATAAGCAGTTCTCTGGAATTTACTGGAACAGAACAAGCAGTGGATTTAAAATTTAAAAGCCTGTTGCCTCACTATGAGTCACACATGAACACGCAGTTTCCTGCAGAGGTCATTTCAGTTAATAGATTTCTGTAATTTTTTTTTTGCTGTGCTCTTTGGGGTATTAATCTAGTTTTAGCCTAAATTTCATGAGGGCTAACATTTCTAACCAATCTTTCAGATCTTTAACGTGATGCACTTGAACACAGAGCTGTTGTCCGAGTCCACGTACGTGGATTTGATGGTGATGCAGCGCTCCTGCTCGTCTTTGCGTGTGTCTGTGAAGCGAGTCTCTCCGGCTCGGGCGGAGGCGATGATTCCTGCCTTGGACACCAGTGAGTCTGTCAGTGTGGACTTCCCATGATCCACATGGGCAATCACAGACATGTTCCTGATGTTGGACTTCTTGTCCATGATGGACCGGATCTGATCCACAGTGAAGTTCACCTGTTCAGGTGGGGGGGGAGGGGGTGTGGTTAAGAGATAAGGGAGGAAAACGTTCACTAGTGTAACTCTAGCAGAGTTTCATCATATTCACGACGGCAGGTGTATCTAAGCATGTCCACTACCAGATGTCGCAGCCTTTCCAAGCAGAGTTATAAAAGGAAAGTTATGCTGTGAAACTGAATCCGACTGGGCCTGAGCTGAAGGAGGGTGGGCGCAGCAAGAAGACTTCACCTGCTAGTTTCAAAACAAGCAGCGTGGTCATGGATCACAGAGCCGCAGCTCACATGCTGTAGTTAAATAGTCGAACCACACCGTTTCAAAATCATGATGGAACTGAATCTCCTTATTTAATACTGTAAAATCAATTTAAAAGATGACATAAAAATAGTAAAAAAAAAATATATATATATATATATATATAAATATGTATATATGTATTTAAATAACAGATCAAAGACATGCACTCAATGGCGCCACGTGTTCAGGGGGCCATTAACTTACAGCACATTTCAGGAGGCAAACCTCAAATAAAGATAAATAAGATAAAGATAAAGAAGAGAATTTACGGTATGAATTATTATGAATTAACAGATTATTATGGCATTTTAGGATGAGATGTGTGTTAGTGAAATATAAAAAAATCGGACTTGTGTAGACCTGTTAACTTTAATAATATAATTTTTACATAGTAATAAATAATCAATAAGGATTCACTACCAGTTAACACAACTATAGCACGTTAGATGAGTGCAATCGCATTTCTTAGAAATATCACAGTTAAGTCTGTCCAGATATTTAATGAGAAACAGCAAAGCCTTGTTGTTTATTTCAATATTATTTTTTTCCAAAAGCCCTGCAGCTGTCTGTGGATGACGTATTGCTACAGGCCTAACTTCTATATATTTTGGTCGCCTGATGGAATAACACGGCTATGACTGTGACGCAGTAATATAAATAATCGTGATTCGGCACATTTGGCCAGGAGCACGTTGCTTCTCTGGCGGCGTGTGCGTGTTCCCTGCGGTAACGCTACACCAGCTTTTGATATTAAAGGCTTTGCCACGGACGTCACGGCCAGGCAGAAGCGGCCCGAGCCGTCCAGGCCACAGCCCCGCGTTGTCATCTGCGTGTGTGCCGCCGGATCACGCACAGACACCGCATCGGAGTCCGCCAGCCCCGAACCAGCATCGGATTCTGCCTCAAACACACCTGTCAGGGTCTGCGTAAAACTGCGCATGAAGGTTATTTGGAGCGTCTGGAGCCGCATGTCATAACGCCAATAATGGATAAATACACAATCAGCCGCTCGTGTACCCCCCCCCCCCCCCACACACACACACACACACTCCCCGCGTGGGCTCACCATTTTGCCTGCTGGTCGTTCGTCTTCGTGTGTGCCGGATTATTGCTGTGAACAAACACTGCCTCTGAGGACAGGCAGTCCCGCTGGTGACAGGAGAGACGCTGCTGCCGCCGCTGCTGCTGCTGCAGTGTGTTCATGCAGCTCGGAAACAGCAGGGGGCGCTGCTGTGTGCCCATTGGAATCTGATAGGATGCATCAGCCTGCAGTTAAAAAAGCACACACACACGCAAACCAAATAAAAATAATTGCAATTTTTGCAAGATTTGGTGAAATCTCTAATGTCGCTCATTAAGAGTACTGTATACTGTAGTATTTCGAGGTACAAGCGGAAGGTTTTGAGCAACATACTATATTATGACCTCCTTTCAGTGATATAATATAGTACGAAATCTTTTGAGAAAAGATGTTGTCGCTCAAAAGAGGTCATACTATACTATGTCATTTAAATAAAGGTCATACTATAGTATATAGCTCAAAAGAGGCCATACTATAGTATGTCGCTCAAAACAGGTCATTTTATACTATGTCGCTCAAAAAAGGTCATACTATACTATGTCGCCCAAAACAAGTCATACTATACTATGTCGCCCAAAAGAGGTCAAACTATACTATGTCCCTGGAAAACCGGTCATACTATAGTGTTTCGCTCAAAAAAGGTCATATATGTCGCCCAAAAGAGGTCATACTATAGTATGTCTCCCAAAAAACGTCATACTATAGTATGTCGCTCAAAAGAGGTCATACTATAGTATGTCGCTCAAAAGAGGTCATACTATAGTATGTCGCTCAAAAAAGGTCATACTATAGTATGTCGCCCAAAAGAAGGTCATACTATAGTATGTCACCCAAAAAAGGTCATACTATAGTATGTCGCTCAAAAGAGGTCATACTGTAGTATGTCGCTCAAAACAGGTCATTTTATACTATGTCGCTCAAAAAAGTTCATACTATAATATGTCGCTCAAAAAAGGTCATACTATAGTATGTCGCCCAAAAGAGGTCAAACTATACTATGTCCCTGGAAAACCGGTCATACTATAGTGTTTCGCTCAAAAAAGGTCATATATGTCGCCCAAAAGAGGTCATACTATAGTATGTCTCCCAAAAAACGTCATACTATAGTATGTCGCTCAAAAGAGGTCATACTATAGTATGTCGCTCAAAAGAGGTCATACTATAGTATGTCGCTCAAAAAAGGTCATACTATAGTATGTCGCCCAAAAGAAGGTCATACTATAGTATGTCGCCCAAAAAAGGTCATACTATAGTATGTCACCCAAAAAAGGTCATACTATAGTATGTCGCTCAAAAGAGGTCATACTGTAGTATGTCGCTCAAAACAGGTCATTTTATACTATGTCGCTCAAAAAAGTTCATACTATAATATGTCGCTCAAAAAAGGTCATACTATAGTATGTCGCCCAAAAGAGGTCAAACTATACTATGTCCCTGGAAAACCGGTCATACTATAGTGTTTCGCTCAAAAAAGGTCATATATGTCGCCCAAAAGAGGTCATACTATAGTATGTCTCCCAAAAAACGTCATACTATACTATGTCACCCAAAAAAGGTCATACTATAGTATGTCGCTCAAAAGAGGTCATACTATAGTATGTCGCTCAAAAAAGGTCATACTATAGTATGTCGCTCAAAAGAGGTCAAACTGTAGTATGTCGCTCAAAACAGGTCATTTTATACTATGTCGCTCAAAAAAGTTCATACTATAATATGTCGCTCAAAAAAGGTCATACTATAGTATGTCGCCCAAAAGAGGTCAAACTATACTATGTCCCTGGAAAACCGGTCATACTATAGTGTTTCGCTCAAAAAAGGTCATATATGTCGCCCAAAAGAGGTCATACTATAGTATGTCTCCCAAAAAACGTCATACTATACTATGTCATCCAAAAAAGGTCATACTATAGTATGTCGCTCAAAAGAGGTCATACTATAGTATGTCGCTCAAAAGAGGTCATACTATAGTATGTCGCTCAAAAAAGGTCATACTATAGTATGTCGCCCAAAAGAAGGTCATTCTATAGTATGTCGCCCAAAAAAGGTCATACTATAGTATGTCACCCAAAAAAGGTCATACTATAGTATGTCGCTCAAAAGAGGTCATACTGTAGTATGTCGCTCAAAACAGGTCATTTTATACTATGTCGCTCAAAAAAGTTCATACTATAATATGTCGCTCAAAAAAGGTCATACTATAGTATGTCGCCCAAAAGAGGTCAAACTATACTATGTCCCTGGAAAACCGGTCATACTATAGTGTTTCGCTCAAAAAAGGTCATATATGTCGCCCAAAAGCGGTCATACTATACTATGTCACCCAAAAAAGGTCATACTATAGTATGTCGCTCAAAAGAGGTCATACTATAGTATGTCGCTCAAAAGAGGTCATACTATAGTATGTCGCTCAAAAAAGGTCATACTATAGTATGTCGCCCAAAAAACGTCATACTATACTATGTCACCCAAAAAACGTCATACTATACTATGTCGCCCAAAACAGGTCATACTATACTATGTCGCCCAAAAAAGGTCATACTATAGTATGTCGCCCAAAAGAAGGTCATACTATAGTATGTCGCCCAAAAAAGGTCATACTATACTATGTCGCTCAAAAAAGGTCATACTCTAGTATGTCGCTCAAAAGAGGTCATACTGTAGTATGTCGCTCAAAACAGGTCATTATATACTATGTCGCTCAAAAAAGGTCATACTATAGTATTTCGCCCAAAAGAAGGTCATACTATAGTATGTCGCTCAAAAAAGGTCATATTATAGTATGTTGCCCAAAAAAGGTCATACTATAGTATGTCGCCAAAAAAGGTCATACTATAGTATGTAGCCCAAAAAAGGTCATACTATAGTATGTCGCCCAAAAAACGTCATACTATACTATGTTGCCCAAAAAAGGTCATACTATAGTATGTCGCCCAAAAAAGGTCATACTATAGTATGTCGCCCAAAAGAGGTCATACTATAGTATGTCGCTCAAAACAGGTCATACTATAGTATGTCGCCCAAAAGAGGTCATACTATACTATGTCGCTCAAAACAGGTCATTTTATACTATGTCGCTCAAAAGAGGTCATACTATAATATGTCGCTCAAAAGAGGTCATACTCTAGTATGTCGCCCAAAACAGGTCATACTATAGTATGTCGGCCGAAAGAGGTCATACTATACTATGTCGCTCAAAACAGGTCATATTATACTATGTTCTTTAAAAAAGGGACATTCTATAGTATGTCGCTCACAAATAGTCATATAATACTATGTTGCCCAAAAAAGTTCATATTATACTATGCAGCCCAAAAAAACATCATATTATACAATGTAGCCCGAAAAAAGGTCGCTTAAAAGAAGTCATATTATATCTTCTTTGTCTTCTTTTTCTTCTTCCATCTGTTATACTGATGAACAATTGTAACACTATTGTACTTTTAAATCTGCTATCTTCCCGGAGTCCTGGCCTGTGTTTTCTCATTCACAGAGCATGCTGCAGTGCAGCCACTGATGCTGTCCTGGTGAAACCTGGAAGCTGTGAAGGATCCTGCGCCTCATCCTCCACTTACACCAAAATTCATTACATTTCTGTTTTTCTGTTTGTAATGTCAAATTTTCCCTGTAATGTTTCCACCTGCACACATCATCTACTGCAGCCTGTCTGTCCTGGAAGAGAGATCCCTCTCTTCCTGAGGGTTCTTCCTGTTTTTTTCCATTAAAGGTTTTTTAGGGAGTTTTACCTTGCATGATGTGAGGGTCTAAGGACAGGGGATGTTGTGTTGCTTTTGTACAAACTGTAAAACCTGTTGGGGCAAATTTGTGATTTGTGATTCTGGGCTATACAAATAAATTGAATTGAATTATACAATGTCACTCAAAAGAGGTCATATTATACAATGTCACTCACAAAAGGTCATACTATAGTTGTAGCTAGCAATGCCTACTTGTAACATTATTAAATGTGTTCAGCTCCAATGCTTACGTGCTAGCAAAAGAAACTTTGCTGCTTGCCACTTTGATAATCCCCAGATAATTCCACATCCGCAAAACTTTAGGGAGGTCACAGTCCCCCAAAAACTTGCTACCACAGGTTGTGCACAAGGCTGCCAGTTATAGAGTTGAACTCAGAGCTGCTTTTGTGGAAACTAACAATCACAACCTTTCCCACTCCACCAGGAGTCCTGCCATGTTCATGGGTGTTCTCCTGGCACATTTCTCATCTTAATTTTAGATGTTGGCCTTTTTAATCCACAACCTTAAAACACAATGGTCCCATGATGTCGTTGAACCTGCAGCTCTGTGGTTTAGGGTCAGGGACTAAACCACGCTGCCACTAGACCTCTTCAGGCTAAGGCTCATTCTCCAGGGGAATTTTATAATTTAGACTTCAGATGTTGGACTTTTAAATTCAGTGGCTAAAACTCCAGGAGATGGGATTGAACCAGCCTCAGTGGATTTCAAGGTGAACACAGTACAACCACCTTTGCCACAAGCCCTCTTCATACCATGATGTGTTCTCTAGGGTCTTTTATCTTCTTTACTTTGAATGTTGGACTCATCTTGAATTAAAGCCACCACAAACAACGTCCAGTCATCTTTCCAACACACTGAGATACCCAGTCTGCCAGGGTTGAGGAAGTTTTAGGGCACATGTGTCAAACTCAGGTCTTGGAGGGCCGGTGTGGCTGCAGGTTTTTATTCCAACCAAGCAGTAACACACCTGATTCTACTAATGAAGAAGGGTTCTAGTGCTTAATTAGTAGAATCAGGTGTGTTACTGCCTGGTTGGAACAAAAACCTGCACCGACTCTGCCCTCCTTTGACACCCCTGTAGGGTGTCTGCTGAAAAGTAGTAACACAAATTAATAAAGTGAATTAAAATTAATTTTAGTGTTTTGAAGAAAAATTTAATGCTAAAGATAGCACATTTTGAACCCTCTAAGTCACTACTGTCGCCCAAAAAAGGTCATACCATAGTATGTCGCCCAAAAAAGGTCATAATATAGTATGTTGCCCAAAAAAGGTCATACTACACTATGTCGCCCATAAAAGTTCATACTATAGTATGTCGCCCATAAAAGGTCATACTATACTATGTCGCCCATAAAAGTTCATACTATAGTATGTCGCCCATAAAAGGTCATACTATACTATGTCGCCCAAAAAAGGTCATACTATAGTATGTTGCCCAAAAAAGGTCATACTATAGTATGTCGCTCAAAGGGGTCATACTATACTATGTCGCCAAAAAAAGGTCATACTATAGTATGTCTCCCAAAAAAGGTCATACTAAAGTGTGTCGCTCAAAAAAGGTCATACTATAGTATGTCGCCCAAAAAAGGTCATACTATACTATGTCGCCCATAAAAGTTCATACTATAGTATGTCGCCCATAAAAGGTCATACTATACTATGTCGCCCAAAAAAGGTCATACTATAGTATGTTGCCCAAAAAAGGTCATACTATAGTATGTCGCTCAAAGGGGTCATACTATACTATGTCGCCAAAAAAAGGTCATACTATAGTATGTCTCCCAAAAAAGGTCATACTAAAGTGTGTCGCTCAAAAAAGGTCATACTATAGTATGTCGCCCAAAAAAGGTCATACTATACTATGTCGCCCATAAAAGGTCATACTATACTATGTCGCCCAAAAAAGGTCATACTATAGTATGTTGCCCAAAAAAGGTCATACTATAGTATGTCGCTCAAAGGGGTCATACTATACTATGTCGCCAAAAAAAGGTCATACTATAGTATGTCTCCCAAAAAAGGTCATACTAAAGTGTGTCGCTCAAAAAAGGTCATACTATAGTATGTCGCCCAAAAAAGGTCATACTATACTATGTCGCCCATAAAAGGTCATACTATAGAATGTCGCCCAAAAAAGGTCATATTATACTATGTCGCTCAAAAAAGGTCATACTATAGTATGTCTCAAAAAAAGGTCATACTATAGTATGTCGCCCAAAAAAGGTCATACTATAGTATGTTGCCCAAAAAAGGTCATACTATAGTATGTCGCCCAAAAAAGGTCATATTACAGTATGTCGCCCAAAAAAGGTCATACTATAGTATGTCGCCCAAAAAAGGTCATACCATAGTATGTCGCCCAAAAAAGTTCATATTATAGTATGTTGCCCAAAAAAGGTCATACTATCCTATGTCGCTCAAAAAACGTCATACTATAGTATGTTGCCCAAAAAAGGTCATACTATAGCATGTTGCTCATAAAAGGTCATACTATACTATGTCGCCCATAAAAGGTCATACTATACTATGTCGCTCAAAAAAGGTCATACTATAGTATGTCGCCCAAAGGGGTCATACTATACTATGTCGCCAAAAAAAGGTCATACTATAGTATGTCTCCCAAAAAAGGTCATACTAAAGTGTGTAGCTCCAAAAAGGTCATACTATAGTATGTCGCCCAAAAAAGGGCATACTATCCTATGTCGCTCAAAAAACGTCATACTATAGTATGTAGCCCAAAAAAGGTCATACTATAGCATGTCGCCCATAAAAGGTCATACTATAGTATGTCGCCCATAAAAGGTCATACTATAGCATGTCGCCCAAAAGACGTCATACTATAGTATGTAGCCCAAAAAAGGTCATACTATAGCATGTCGCCCATAAAAGGTCATACTATAGTATGTCGCCCATAAAAGGTCATACTATAGCATGTCGCCCAAAAGACGTCATACTATAGTATGTCGCCCAAAAAAGGTCATACTATAGTATGTCGCCCAAAAGAAGGTCATACTATACTATGTCGCCCAAAAGAAGGTCATACTATACTATGTCGCCCAAAAGAAGGTCATACTATAGTATGTCGCTCAAAAAAGGTCATACTATACTATGTCGCCCAAAAAAGGTCATACTATAGTATGTTGCCCAAAAAAGGTCATACTATAGTATGTCGCTCAAAGGGGTCATACTATACTATGTTGCCAAAAAAATGTCATACTATAGTATGTCTCCCAAAAAAGGTCATACTATACTATGTCGCTCAAAAAACGTCATACTATAGTATGTTGCCCAAAAAAGGTCATACTATAGCATGTCGCACATAAAAAGGTCATACTATACTATGTCGCCCATAAAAGGTCATACTATACTATGTCGCTCAAAAAAGGTCATACTATAGTATGTCGCCCAAAAAAGGTCATACTATCCTATGTCGCCCATAAAAGGTCATACTATACTATGTCACTCAAAAAAGGTCATATTATACTATGTCACCCATAAAAGGTCATACTATAGTATGTCGCTCAAAAAAGGTCATACTATAGTATGTCGCCCAAAAAAGGTCATATTACAGTATGTCGCCCAAAAAAGGTCATACTATAGTATGTCGCCCATAAAAGTTCATACTATAGTATGTCGCCCATAAAAGGTCATACTATACTATGTCGCCCAAAAAAGGTCATACTATAGTATGTTGCCCAAAAAAGGTCATACTATAGTATGTCGCTCAAAGGGGTCATACTATACTATGTCGCCAAAAAAAGGTCATACTATAGTATGTCTCCCAAAAAAGGTCATACTAAAGTGTGTCGCTCAAAAAAGGTCATACTATAGTATGTCGCCCAAAAAAGGTCATACTATACTATGTCGCCCATAAAAGTTCATACTATAGTATGTCGCCCATAAAAGGTCATACTATACTATGTCGCCCAAAAAAGGTCATACTATAGTATGTTGCCCAAAAAAGGTCATACTATAGTATGTCGCTCAAAGGGGTCATACTATACTATGTCGCCAAAAAAAGGTCATACTATAGTATGTCTCCCAAAAAAGGTCATACTAAAGTGTGTCGCTCAAAAAAGGTCATACTATAGTATGTCGCCCAAAAAAGGTCATACTATACTATGTCGCCCATAAAAGGTCATACTATAGAATGTCGCCCAAAAAAGGTCATATTATACTATGTCGCTCAAAAAAGGTCATACTATAGTATGTCTCAAAAAAAGGTCATACTATAGTATGTCGCCCAAAAAAGGTCATACTATAGTATGTTGCCCAAAAAAGGTCATACTATAGTATGTCGCCCAAAAAAGGTCATATTACAGTATGTCGCCCAAAAAAGGTCATACTATAGTATGTCGCCCAAAAAAGGTCATACCATAGTATGTCGCCCAAAAAAGTTCATATTATAGTATGTTGCCCAAAAAAGGTCATACTATCCTATGTCGCTCAAAAAACGTCATACTATAGTATGTTGCCCAAAAAAGGTCATACTATAGCATGTTGCTCATAAAAGGTCATACTATACTATGTCGCCCATAAAAGGTCATACTATACTATGTCGCTCAAAAAAGGTCATACTATAGTATGTCGCCCAAAGGGGTCATACTATACTATGTCGCCAAAAAAAGGTCATACTATAGTATGTCTCCCAAAAAAGGTCATACTAAAGTGTGTAGCTCCAAAAAGGTCATACTATAGTATGTCGCCCAAAAAAGGGCATACTATCCTATGTCGCTCAAAAAACGTCATACTATAGTATGTAGCCCAAAAAAGGTCATACTATAGCATGTCGCCCATAAAAGGTCATACTATAGTATGTCGCCCATAAAAGGTCATACTATAGCATGTCGCCCAAAAGACGTCATACTATAGTATGTAGCCCAAAAAAGGTCATACTATAGCATGTCGCCCATAAAAGGTCATACTATAGTATGTCGCCCATAAAAGGTCATACTATAGCATGTCGCCCAAAAGACGTCATACTATAGTATGTCGCCCAAAAAAGGTCATACTATAGTATGTCGCCCAAAAGAAGGTCATACTATACTATGTCGCCCAAAAGAAGGTCATACTATACTATGTCGCCCAAAAGAAGGTCATACTATAGTATGTCGCTCAAAAAAGGTCATACTATACTATGTCGCCCAAAAAAGGTCATACTATAGTATGTTGCCCAAAAAAGGTCATACTATAGTATGTCGCTCAAAGGGGTCATACTATACTATGTTGCCAAAAAAAAGTCATACTATAGTATGTCTCCCAAAAAAGGTCATACTATACTATGTCGCTCAAAAAACGTCATACTATAGTATGTTGCCCAAAAAAGGTCATACTATAGCATGTCGCACATAAAAAGGTCATACTATACTATGTCGCCCATAAAAGGTCATACTATACTATGTCGCTCAAAAAAGGTCATACTATAGTATGTCGCCCAAAAAAGGTCATACTATCCTATGTCGCCCATAAAAGGTCATACTATACTATGTCACTCAAAAAAGGTCATATTATACAATGTCACCCATAAAAGGTCATACTATAGTATGTCGCTCAAAAAAGGTCATACTATAGTATGTCGCCCAAAAAAGGTCATACTATAGTATGTCGCCCAAAAAAGGTCATATTACAGTATGTCGCCCAAAAAAGGTCATACTATAGTATGTCGCTCAAAAAAGGTCATACTATAGTATGTCGCCCAAAAAAGGTCATACCATAGTATGTCGCCCAAAAAAGGTCATAATATAGTATGTTGCCCAAAAAAGGTCATACTATCCTATGTCACCCATAAAAGGTCATACTATACTATGTCGCTCAAAAAAGGTCATACTATAGTATGTCGCCCAAAAAAGGTCATACTATAGTATGTCGCCCAAAAAAGGTCATACTATACTATGTCGCCCATAAAAGGTCATACTATATTATGTCGCCCAAAAAAGGTCATATTATACTATGTCGCCCATAAAAGGTCATACTATACTATGTCGCTCAAAAAAGGCCATACTATACTATGTCGCCCAAAAAAGGCCATACTATAGTATGTCGCCCAAAAAAGGTCATACTATAGTATGTCGCTCAAAAAAGGTCATACTATAGTATGTCGCCCAAAAAAGGTCATACTATCCTATGTCGCCCATAAAAGGTCATACTATAGTATGTCGCCCAAAAAAGGTCATACCATAGTATGTCGCCCAAAAAAGGTCATAATATAGTATGTTGCCCAAAAAAGGTCATACTAAAGTGTGTCGCTCAAAAAAGGTCATACTATAGTATGTCGCCCAAAAAAGGGCATACTATCCTATGTCGCTCAAAAAACGTCATACTATAGTATGTTGCCCAAAAAAGGTCATACTATAGCATGTCGCTCATAAAAGGTCATACTATACTATGTCGCCCATAAAAGGTCATACTATACTATGTCGCTCAAAAAAGGTCATACTATAGTATGTCGCCCAAAGGGGTCATACTATACTATGTCGCCAAAAAAAGTTCATACTATAGTATGTCTCCCAAAAAAGGTCATACTAAAGTGTGTCGCTCAGAAAAGGTCATACTATAGTATGTCGCCCAAAAAAGGGCATACTATCCTATGTCGCTCAAAAAACGTCATACTATAGTATGTTGCCCAAAAAAGGTCATACTATAGTATGTCGCCCAAAAAAGGTCATACTATCCTATGTCGCCCAGAAAAGGTCATACTATACTATGTCACTCAAAAAAGGTCATACTATCCTATGTCACCCATAAAAGGTCATACTATACTATGTCGCTCAAAAAAGGTCATACTATACTATGTCACTCAAAAAAAGTCATACTATCCTATGTCACCCATAAAAGGTCATACTATCCTATGTCACCCATAAAAGGTCATACTATACTATGTCGCTCAAAAAAGGTCATACTATACTATGTCGCTCAAAAAAGGTCATACTGTAGTATGTCGCCCATAAAAGGTCATACTATATTATGTCGCCCATAAAAGGTCATACTATAGTATGTCGCCCATAAAAGGTCATACTATAGCATGTCGCCCAAAAAAGGTCATACTATCCTATGTCGCCCAGAAAAGGTCATACTATACTATGTCACTCAAAAAAGGTCATACTATAGTATGTCGCCCAAAGGGGTCATACTATACTATGTCGCCAAAAAAAGGTCATACTATAGTATGTCTCCCAAAAAAGGTCATACTAAAGTGTGTCGCTCAGAAAAGGTCATACTATAGTATGTCGCCCAAAAAAGGGCATACTATCCTATGTCGCTCAAAAAACGTCATACTATAGTATGTTGCCCAAAAAAGGTCATACTATACTATGTCGCTCAAAAAAGGTCATACTATAGTATGTCGCCCAAAAAAGGTCATACTATCCTATGTCGCCCAGAAAAGGTCATACTATAGTATGTCGCCCATAAAAGGTCATACTATAGCATGTCGCCCAAAAAAGGTCATACTATCCTATGTCGCCCAGAAAAGGTCATACTATACTATGTCACTCAAAAAAGGTCATACTATCCTATGTCGCTCAAAAAACGTCATACTATAGTATGTTGCCCAAAAAAGGTCATACTATACTATGTCACTCAAAAAAAGTCATACTATCCTATGTCACCCATAAAAGGTCATACTATCCTATGTCACCCATAAAAGGTCATACTATACTATGTCGCTCAAAAAAGGTCATACTATACTATGTCGCTCAAAAAAGGTCATACTATAGTATGTCGCCCATAAAAGGTCATACTATATTATGTCGCCCATAAAAGGTCATACTATAGTATGTCGCCCATAAAAGGTCATACTATAGCATGTCGCCCAAAAAAGGTCATACTATCCTATGTCGCCCAGAAAAGGTCATACTATACTATGTCACTCAAAAAAGGTCATACTATCCTATGTCGCTCAAAAAACGTCATACTATAGTATGTTGCCCAAAAAAGGTCATACTATACTATGTCGCTCAAAAAAGGTCATACTATAGTATGTCGCCCAAAAAAGGTCATACTATCCTATGTCGCCCAGAAAAGGTCATACTATACTATGTCACTCAAAAAAGGTCATACTATCCTATGTCACCCATAAAAGGTCATACTATACTATGTCGCTCAAAAAAGGTCATACTATACTATGTCACTCAAAAAAAGTCATACTATCCTATGTCACCCATAAAAGGTCATACTATCCTATGTCACCCATAAAAGGTCATACTATACTATGTCGCTCAAAAAAGGTCATACTATACTATGTCGCTCAAAAAAGGTCATACTATAGTATGTCGCCCATAAAAGGTCATACTATATTATGTCGCCCATAAAAGGTCATACTATAGTATGTCGCCCATAAAAGGTCATACTATAGCATGTCGCCCAAAAAAGGTCATACTATCCTATGTCGCCCAGAAAAGGTCATACTATACTATGTCACTCAAAAAAGATCATACTATCCTATGTCACCCATAAAAGGTCATACTATACTATGTCGCCCAGAAAAGGTCATACTATACTATGTCACTCAAAAAAGGTCATACTATCCTATGTCACCCATAAAAGGTCATACTATACTATGTCGCTCAAAAAAGGTCATACTATACTATGTCACTCAAAAAAAGTCATACTATCCTATGTCACCCATAAAAGGTCATACTATACTATGTCGCTCAAAAAAGGTCATACTATACTATGTCGCTCCAAAAAGGTCATACTATAGTATGTCGCCCATAAAAGGTCATACTATATTATGTCGCCCATAAAAGGTCATACTATAGTATGTCGCCCATAAAAGGTCATACTATAGCATGTCGCCCAAAAAACGTCATACTATAGTATGTCGCCCAAAAAAGGTCATACTATAGTATGTCGCCCATAAAAGGTCATACTATACTATGTCGCCCATAAAAGGTCATACTATAATATGTCGCCCATAAAAGGTCATACTATACTATGTCGCTCAAAAAAGGTCATACTATAGTATGTCGCCCAAAGGGGTCATACTATACTATGTCGCCCAAAAACGGTCATACTATAGTCTCCATGTTGGACTTTAAATCTCAGCAAGAAGTGAACCCACCACTAACACGTTTCAATCACCGTTCCAACACACTTAGCTATACAGTCTGTCAGGGTTATGGAAGTTTTAGGGTGTCTGTTGAAAAGTATACATATGAATATTAAATAGTAAAAATCATCAATAGAGTGAATCAAAATTAATTTAAGAGTCATTTGAAGTAAGGCTTAATGTAAAACTCAGCATTACACAAGGTAAGATTTGAACAACTAATAACTCCCAGTCTGCCTCTTAACACATTGAGCTAAGATTTTGCTACATAATCATTGACTTCATTATTAGGAACAGCATTTATATTCAGTCATTATTAAAGGATAACTTGTGAAAATTAGACTAAATAGCTGAAATCTTTATAGCCTATAGCCCTTATCACTCACCTGTAAAAAATGATTCAAGAATCATGTTTAGAGCTTCTTCTGCACATAGAAGCTTTCTTTGAAAACTTGTTAACTTCCCAAGTCAATATATTTCTTCTTGACTTGGGAAAAACAATACTAATTAAGATTTCCATTGTCCTATGGGACACAAAGAGTATGATCCCTATATCCTACTGTGAATACAAGTATTAATTATAATTTAAAGTATTAATCACCCAATACAGTAAATACAACTGAAATAACATTATTGAACAGATTTTTTTTTAAAGCCAATCATCTAATACTGTAAAAACAACTGAAAGGAAGAAACAATACTGTAAACAGAAGTACAGTCCTCAGTTTCTTGAGTAAATTATTTTTATTTCAGTGTCCTGCTGGTAGCTGTAAGATACTATAATGTACATAATAATAATAATTCAATGCATTTACTTTTCCATACTTTTAATTGCAGGGTTGATGACACACATTTGTATCTGTACTAGCATCTTCCCCGACTTGGCTTTCATAAGCAAAGAAAAGCAGCTCCTCCTTACACTAGACAGCGTTAATCTTTAGTCTCCTTCATCGTGTCGTAGCAGCCTTCCACCAGGCGAGGGCAGAGCAGGACCAAACATCTGAGATGGAGAGACTCAGAAATGTTGATTTGAATGAAGGATGGTGATGCTTGATGATATTAATGTGCATGTACATGCTCATGTGGATGCATGTACATATGTGTGAAGGCTAATAGGATATTCCTCCACCACCCCGGGGTCCCACATGGGAGCAACCCAGCTCGGAAGTGAAAAAAAAAGAAAATTCACCTATGTACAATAACAAACACAGTATAATTGGCCCTCATGGGAGAGGATGTGTACTTTATATTATGGTGGAAGAATCACTTATTAATGCAGGAGACAATCTTTATTGATCCTTGGGTGACACAAAATGGTGAAAGCAAGAAACCAATAATGTATGTGTTCATTTGAATAGACAGTGATATATAGAGTTTATATATTTTATTATTACAATGCAGTATCAGTACTCCATTTCACGTTTCAACCATTTGAATAAATCCACAGAAACACTGACGCAAATGAAGTCGGTTTTCAGGTGTCGGTAGTCAGCCAAAGAGATGAGCAGGCTTCTTCACATCACATATATTTCCTTCTTTATGACGTGACATTACCAAATAACCTTTTCTGTACAGATGGTGGCTCCTTGAAGTTTTCCCTTTGGGATGATGACCAGTGGTGTATGAAGTTACACATGAGCAAAGAAAAGACAGATATCTTATCAAAAAATGACTTTGGTGGAAGTTAAAGTCTCCTATTAAAATATTACTTGAGTAAAAGTAATAAAGTGTCTGATATTTATTGTACTTTTGTACTTAAATATCACAATTTTTTTTGTAATGTAATGTAACAAACAGGGAAAATCTGCTTCTTTCAATTATCACAAGAGAAGAAGAGCACATCATTTGCTCCCAATAAGGATGAAGAGAAGATTAGGTTAAATTTGTCCAACAGGCGTACACATGATGAGCATGATGAGAAGATTTCGTGCTGCTTCCCTATAACGTTGGTGGCGTCCTTCCCCTCCTGAAGCTGAAATTAAGGGTTTCACTGCACAAATCATTGCACACATTCCAGAGTTATTACTGAGCTCCAGATAGGAGTCACCCAACCTGCATTTCATGTCTGCTGGAGTGATGAAGCCCTGTGCTTAGAGCAGCCTCTCTGCTGCATTTTTTTGCATTACTTTTATTGGACTCAAACATATATATATATATATTCACAAGAGCCTAGGTTTCATGAGAACACTGGGGCGACACATTAATCCTGGGGTCTGGGGAATCTCTCTCCAGGACATTTTGAGTGTCAAAAACTTATTTCATTCTGGTGAATTTTTCTGCACCAATACATGGTGGAAATAGAATAGGAATAGGATAGATAGATAGACATACGTTATTCATTTCAAGCTGGGAAAATTACAATCAAATGTCTTTATTCATGGAAAGAAAAATACAAAATTCAGGCACCAGATGACAATTCAATAATGCATTCAGGCTCCCATTCTGTATCGCTTTTAAGTATCTATTCTTCTGTAGATGAACTTTTCTCATTTGATATGATCCCGGTGTGTGTGTGTGTGTGTGTGTGTGTGTGTGTGTGTGTGTGTGTGTGTGTGTGTGTGTGTGTGTGTGTGTGTGTGTGTTAGGGGGGATATATCATATAAGGGGAAATTGGCTGCATGGTCTTGATTTCATAGTAAATCCTATCTTGTAAATTACTTCCAGCAAAGTCAAATCCAACTTCCTCCCTCAAAACCAAACAAGATACACGGCGTTCCAGTTTAACATCACATGTAATAACACTGCAGGTATTCATGCTGACCTGTAACCTATTCATCACAGTTGTGCATCAAATGTCCTGGTTGAATAATATCTGCATGTACTTTGAAACTCCCTAATCTGAAGATAGAACAGCAATAAAGATAGCAGAGTACAACATGAATTACAGAACAGATTACTGTGCTGATACTACCAGGAGGTGGATCTTCACATGCAACGAATAAACTTAAGAGGCAAGTAATGAAAAACTGAAGGACAATGCACGCCTGTATTTATTAGTTTGATTTTATAAAATGACAATGAGTCTATTAAAGCTGCTCCTGAATGAGACTCTGAAAACATAATTCATTCATATAATAACCATATGACTGTTTCTAAACCTTAGAGTCATTCATTCTGTTAAGATGCTGGAAAGCTCACACGGGCTGTAAAATGTATGCCTGCAGCTCCAAAAAAAAAAATAATAAGTTCAACTCAAACCCCCCACAGACCCACTTCAGACAGTTTGATTTATTCACACCATGTGACACGGCTGACTCACAATCAGAAAAGAGAAATGGGGGGAGTGCCCCGTCCTGTCGAAATCATTTTGCATAAAACAACTTTCCTGCGTTCTTTCTCCGTCTCTGTGGTGTTTGCTGTGTACCACGATTGGATCTGGCCTGGGAACCTCTGGGCCATCAGTTGTCTTGTTTTTATTCTCAAGCAAAAGAAAACTGTATAAATTCTCTGTTAGCTTCAAATGTATTATCTGTTAAAGGTAAAAGAGTAAAAAGAACTTTCAATTATTTGAGCTACCAGACGCACGAAGCCCTGTCTGCTCCCGCTCTGATGTAAAAGTGCTTTGAAGTTGAGTCAGCGATGGAAAGATTCTCTAGTATAGATATTCATTTTAGACAATAGAGAAAAAGACACTTTATTCTACTTGAACTCAACTGAAAATGCCGATAATATCTTTCTTCCCCACTATGATAATGCGTCTTTGCAGGTGTGCATGTTCCAGGTATCGCTCTTAGAACATATTATGTAATGCTTTACTTTATGGTGTTTATCCTTAAATACATCATGAAAAAAATGCTGCTAATTATGGCAATAAAGATAATAAGCCCAAGGCCCTTCTGCTTGTACAAATAAATATGACTATAAATAATATATATGTATAAATATTGTAGTCGTCATTCAGCTGTGGTAACTAGAGAAACTGCGTAAAGGAAAAAAAAGAGCAAAAGGTTTTTAAAATAGTTTGTTGTGTGTGTGTGGGTGTGTGTTTGTGAAAAACTTTGGCAGACTCACTGTGGCAGCCTTCCGCTGCGTGGAAATGTCTTATATCTACACAGGCCTGAAGACGGAGGATTATCCAGTAATAATCAAAACTGTGCTTTGAGCTAATCAGTCAGTGTGTTAACATGCTCACGCGTACAGATGGAGCTGATGGAAGGACACCTCAGAGGGTTTCATCACCCCCGACGGCCTCTTATCACCCAGGAGCAGAGGTGTCAAACTCAGTTTTGTTCATGGGCCACATTAAGTTCAATATCTGAAGGAGAGAAATACATTATAAATAGTTACACTATTAATTAATCTTCAATTTACAAAACAGGTGAGATAAGAAAACACAAAAGTGCCTTTTCACACTAGATAATTCATATTGATATCATTATATTGTATATATAAATATAATAAGTGCAATAAAAATGTTTTTGGTACAATTACTGCAATAATAAGTAGAATTGTATGAGTAGCATTGGCTGATGATTTTTCTTATTTAGTGTTTTTAGTTTGGATTTTTCTCTCATATTTTAGACATTCTTACCTCAGAATTCTAACTTAACTTTTTTATGATGAGATCCATTTTTTATTTATTTATTTATTTTATTAATGATTCGTATTTCAAGCAGCAGGTGAAGTTATATCTTGCCTTACAAACCTAACACATAAAACCTGCAAATATTTTATCCCTGTGGAAAAAAAATTCTCACAGAAATGTGCAATCAGAAGGATTTTGTTTATTCATCCAGATTTGACCTTTTAGCGGGCCTGTGCCTCATGTTTGACACCCCTGCCCTAGAGGGCATTTTATCATGTTTTTTTTTCCACTGGAAGGGCACCTTAGAGGGCTTTTTATCACTCCAGAGGGCAGTTAAGGGCATTTTAATACCCTAGTTGTCATTTTAGCACATTCTATCCACAGTAAGGGCACCCTTGAGGGCAATATCATGTTTTTTTATCGTCTTAGATGCTCCTAGAAGGGCACTTTTGCTGCGGTTTATTGATGTGTGCACCATGTGGGTGATCCCCCTGAGTGATTTAGCACAAATACATTTCATCACCCCTGTTAAACCATCTCAAGACCCTCTGTTGTGAATAGGGGACTTGGTTAATCATAGCGAAAATGAAATACGATATTGATTATAAACATGAATGATGTGTAACTGGATTGATTTAAATGATAAGTCTAATACATTTTCTCTAATAGAGACAGATGAAGTTAAAAGGTAACTCTCTTCTCTTTCTAAGAAACAAAAAAATGAATGTGAAACCACACGGGTAATAAATCTTGGCTTATCACGATGACACCAAAGGTCGCTCCTGGCTACCTGGGAGTAATTTTCCCTGCTCGATGTGTCACTGAGCCTTCCTTTGGTGCCCATTGGCTCTCTCAGCTGTCTGCTCAACGTCGGATTGGACAGTGATCAGCTGGTTTGGGGAAATGCACCTCTGTGATATGGCACGTCAACTTTGTTCCTTAAAACAGACTCGGGCAATCCTTCACAGCGCCAAAGCAACATAAGAGGAGCATATTGATCTGGCCGTGTGCTTTTATTCCTGCAGCATAGTTTCCCTGAAATTGCATCAGCTGGAATTATGACGCTGACTACAGATAAGGTAAGACGTGCACGGAATCACATCAGTGATACCATCAATCTGGGTTTGGAGAAAAAACAACAACTGCGCATCGATTTAGTGACGCTTGTCTTTGTCAAAGGAAAATGTAAGGATGAGCAACTTGGATTTGCAAATAACCAAACATTAACTTTTGGTAACACTTGACCTGAATGGGGGTTCATAAGATCATGACTCCTGTCATGAACATTAATGAATGATTATGACAGCGTCTTTTGATGCAGAGTCAGCATTGTTTGACACATCTTTGACATGTACCAAGACAAAATAACCTGTCATAAACTTGACATCACAGACGTTACTGTCAAACTCTAAAAAACTGTTGAGCTTATATCTTACATTGATATTAAACTGTCATATATATATGGTTTGTTTTGACATTAGCTGTCACAGGACAATATTGTACTTTTCATTATTACGTCATAAGCTCAGTAGGATTTTTAAGTAGGATCTGCTATGTCATGTTCATGATAGTCTTGGCTTATGTCAAGTTGTCATAACAAATGTGTAAAACAATGTCCACTTTGCATCAAAAGTGACATAATTTACAGAATGACACTTAATGACACCTGTCATAAGCATTCATTAAGGTTCATGACAGGTGTCGTTTCATTATTATAACACTCCTATAAACTCCCATTTAGGTAAAGTGTGTTTTGAAACTCAAACACGCCACTCAGAGTGGTTCTTGGCTCCAGGTACACGATGGGATGGATTTCATTGGCCTCCTGTCCAGGAACACGGAGGAAACCAGCAGTTGCCACAGCAACCAACCGTGGGCTACCGCAGTGCATGACGTGAGTACGGCCGCCGTTCGGCACAGTTCGCCCCTGAAGCGAGTCACTCGGGGGAACGGCTGGATCACAACCAGAACTGGTTGAGGCTCATTATGAAAATCAGGCCACTTTGCATTCTGAGCGGGGGGGTCACGCTTCATGGAGCTGCAGGAGCTCACGGGCGGTTGTTCTCCCGCAATTCGTACAAGCTGTAACCACGGCTGAAACAAAAAGTCACAGTCGCACAATTCGGGGAATGTGATGATCTGATTAACAACCGACATGCCCTGATGTACTAAAATCTCCTCCTCAGGCCCTGAGCCCGCAGCAGAGTGGTGCTGATGACTTCCTGGCCGCCCTGCTGGGGGGGGGCGACCCCTCCTCGGCCTCGCCGTCCCCCCTGTGGTCGCCCTGCACCACTGACAGCGGCGTCTACGACGACCCCACAGAGGGCCCGCACACGCCCTCCTGCAAGCAGTTTGCAGCCTTTGACACGCACTCGGCCCCTCAGGTGCCATCTAATGAAACGACCTCTGACGTCTCCATCGATCTGGGTGAGTGAGACTCGTTGAAACTGAAAGTTCTGGCATGGCGTTTCCCCACACATGGACCAATCTTTGGTGCAGCGCCACAGAATGCAAATTTGCGAGTGCCGCAAATTGATTCTGTCTGTCATTCTTACTCACACATTTTCAACCAACCCAAACGCACCTCATACCTTAATTTAAATTAAAAATAATGAACCAGATCTCCTTCCCAACCCACCTAATTTAAACAGTACATATCAAGCTTTTGAACAGCTCAATCGTGGCCTTAGTGGCTTCCGTAAAATGGACATATCTTGCATTTAAAACGATATTTGATGCAAAGCTGCAGTTGTAAAGATTAAAGCTACTTGGTCTGTGGGTAAACACTGTCTGGTGTTGCCTAAAAGAGATGATTTTATGAAGCAACCAGCTGCTTTTTCATGGGAAAAAAATGGAAGATCTAGGCGAACCAGGGCCCGTGACAGCCAATTTACCAAAACGGAGCCTGCAGAGTGAGCGTTATCCATTTGTTCCGTCTGATGTGGGATAATGAATGCTGTTGACTGAGGCTTTGCACGTCAATGGCCCCTTTTAAAAAAAAGTTTTTCAATTTCTATTTGGCAAAAAGATGAGAGAAAATTGTCATATGAGGGCACTTAAAATAAATGACGGCCCTTTTCATTCCGCCGATTCTTGACCCTGCAGCGCCGAAAATACTTTCAAATGGGCATTTTAAACCAGATCTGCGACGACGTGAAGCTGTGCCTGAGTGACACAGTGACATACATTTGAGCCTCTCACGAGATTCAGTGTTTGGTGAGACCTTCTCGATACGACAGGTTGGGAGTGCGGGGGCCTCCAGGAGCAGCTGGGGATCGCCTACTACCTCACTACTACCAACCAGAGCTGCCCGCTGTTGTCCAGCCAGACGCTGACGGTGAAGGACCTGCTGCTCTCCAACCTGGGACAGGAAGTAAGCGGAGAGAAGAGTTGTCAAGCAGTCTAACAAGCAGAGATTCCTAATAACTCAGTTTCAGTATTCTGAGCAAATGCAATTTCATTTTCCCGTAAAGTTACTTGCCAGAAAGCAAACATAATCAGGTCCATCCTGCTTGCGTGTTTGGGTAAGATGCCCGGAAAGTTCTGGAATATTCTAATAGTCCATCTGCTTTCACAGACTCAGCGAATCCCCCAGAATTCCCTGCGGGAGCTCGTACTTAATGAGGATGAGAAGACGCTCCTGGCTAAAGAAGGGGTAAACCTGCCCACCAAACTGCCACTGTCCAAGGTACATGAGGAAGACGTGTATGTAGGACAGAATCCTGCGCACACACACACACACACACACACCTAAATCTGTATCCCCAGTAGACGCTTGTCCTCCCTCCCCAACCCTGTTCCCTCTCGCTCACCCTCTTCTTCCTTTCTTTCTTGTCCCTATCCACAAACGTGTTTCATCTCCCCGTGACAAGTCTGAAGAGAGGGTTTTAAAGAAGATCCGACGGAAAATACGCAACAAGCACTCGGCTCAGGAAAGTCGGAAAAAGAAGAGGGAATATGTTGATAGTCTGGAGGGAAGGTAAGAGCTGGCCGGTCCTCACTCAACATGACACCTCCGCTTAGCGTGGCCTAGAAAATTCAACTTTCATCCGCACTCGTTCATAACAAGTTTTATTAGTCATGACCAACCTTAACAAACAGCTGCACAGGTGGGAATAGGTAAGAACTAAATTCGACAACTTTTCTTTCTTTTGTCGCTGTTTCAATAAACCGGAGCATGCTGGTAGCTGCAGTTTATCAGGTCCTAACTTTAAAAAGCGCCTCGGGCTCACAGCAGATTCACAGTGGGAGAAGAAATGGCTGACCAATCAAAAACACCCTTACAGAAACAAAAGACCTTTTGTAAGAGGAAAAAAAAGGCTTAACCTTTGGATGTTGCTTGGACACAACAATAACTGATGTCTAAGGGAATCAGGGGGAAAACACATAAGAACATATAAATAGAAATAAAAGGCCTTAATGCAAAGCAGTGCAAAAACAAGGTCATTTACCTGAATAAATGATGAATAAATTAAATAAAGCATTATCAGTCGCACTTTCTTTTTTCAGTTTCGGATGAAGTTTGATTGTCTCCACTCCATTGGGAGGTGCTCTATGCACGCTGTCATTATCATCATTATTTAAAAAGAAACTTGTGTTGCTCTGTACTTCTACTAAATAACTAACAAGTGCAATTCTTTTTATAAATGCAACGAACATTATATCTATCATAAATAGATCATATTGTGGACTCACCTAAAGACAATGTTTCATATATATATATATATATATATATATATATATATATATATATATATATATATATATATATATATATATATATATATATATATATATATATATATATATATATATATATATATATATATATATATATATATATATATATATATACATATATATATATATATATATATATATATATATATATATATATGGACAGGATGTGAAGGTTTTCCAGGACAATTGGATTATTTTGCATCAACAATCCAGCTGATTAGCCTCAGCTCTGGTTCTGTCTGATCTGGGTTCAGTCAGACAGAGAACACACTGTAGTGAGATAACCAGAGGGAGGCTAAATGGCTCAGCTGAGGGGAGATAAAAACCCGAACCTGAAGGTGCTGCTGTGTAAATTGCAGCATCTCACAAGAGGACCAGCAGTTTTTTTTTTTTTTTGCCAAGACGAAGCTCGATTTAGTCCTCCTCCTCCTCCTCCTCCTCCGGTCTCCCAACTCCAGGCTGCGGAGAATC
The DNA here is from genome assembly GCA_036785175.1 of Eupleurogrammus muticus. Taxonomy (NCBI): domain Eukaryota; kingdom Metazoa; phylum Chordata; class Actinopteri; order Scombriformes; family Trichiuridae; genus Eupleurogrammus; species Eupleurogrammus muticus. The sequence goes on from JAYKQN010000014.1 coordinate 1,847,946, forward strand.
AGCGCCCGGCCTTTGTCACCAAATTTGCTAATCCTGCCTCGCCTCCCCCACGTTGGCTCTTCCTGCCCCATCACACCTCCGCGAGCAACGCTTTGATTCGTACAATGAGAGGCTTAATCCTCAGACAGGGCAGCGATTCCCCCAGATTCTGTGAGACCACTCTATTTTGTTGTTGGTGAGTTCAAAAGTATGTGTGCAAAACTGTCTGATCCCACTGAAGCTCAGCTTCAGATGATTCCTTTTTGCACTACTCGCTCTTTTTTTTTTTTTTTTTATAAAACTGAGTACAGCCAAGATGCCATGTGAGGATGTGCAGTGGACCGTAAATCAGAAAACCCGACAAGGAAGTAACAAGGAGAAAGTAAAGGCCACAGGGTCCAGAGATGGTGCACAGAGATCTATAAAAACAAGAAAGCATAGAGTTTTCCACCTGAAGTAATAAACATGATTTTGAATTAGATTAGTTTGGCTGTGCTTAAATAACGATCCCTGCCCCGTTGAACGCCTGCTTCTTTCCTGCCCCTCACCCTGCAGATTCAGATTCAGGCTCCCTGGTAAAACTTGAAATGTCAAGCCCTGCAAGCTGAAATAATTCATGACTTTATTTGAGTTACATCTCCAGACTTCCGGAGACACAGAGGACGCCCCGCATTACACATAGACATGCATATTTTATGGGATGGGTGGACGTCAGGACAAATAAACTTCATGTTTAAACATTAAACTCATATCAGTCGTCACAGAGAGACCATGAGTTATTTTATTTCTAACAAATTACTTGTTCTAATTGATTTGACATTGTAGAGTCTGTATGAGAATGAAATTGTATGGAAAAGAAGTATATTGTGTTGCAGCTGTTTATTTGCCTCTGTTAGTAATTTGAGGGAAAGTTTGATTTATACATGTGATGCATACAGACAATTTCTAATACTAACACTTTTATTAACTTTTGTGTGCATAACTAAATCCCCTTCCTCAGATTATCATCAATATGATGTGGCACAAAGATGAAAAGTCCTACATCGTACCTAACCGTAGTTCTTAAATCCATAATTGTCATGACTTTGCCGTTGGGTAGCATACTTTTCATGATGTGAGCCAGACTGTCACTTCCTTTGAGCAGAGTCAGCGATTGTGGGTAATTAAAGCAGCTGCGAGCGGAGCATATCAACAGGGTATCATTATCAGTCATTACTCTGGAGCTCAGTCAGAGGGGCCGTAATGGAGGGTGACTCACGGCAGGGAGGGAGACGGCATCAGAAGAAAGGGGGGGTAGGCTGAGGGATGGAATCGCCGCCAGATAACGCTCAGCGGGCGGATATTGGCAGAGAGAAATGAAGGGGAGACAATGCGTCGTCCCAGCAGCATCATTTCGATAGCCTTTCCCTTCCATTCACGTCATAATTTGGTGCTGTCTCTGTCTGCAGGATGTCCGCGTGCAGCGCTCGAAACCTGCAGCTGCAGAGGAAGATCCAACAGCTGGAGGAGACCAACAAGTGAGGCCGCAACTGATATTTCTCTCCATTATCAATAAATCAGATGATAACCATAAGGGATATATGGAAAATCAGCAGATAGCAAATTAAAAAACATTACCAGATACGATGGCATACATTATGTTACGTGAAAGATAATATCAGTAGCAGGGCTGCAACTTTCCTATATTTAGATATTTAATTTAGATTTGGGCTTTGTGTGATTATTTATTGGGTTCTTTATAATTTCCCTTTTAAACATCGTGCAAAATATATTCTTAATGTTCTGGAATGATCCTCAGATTTCAATGATTTTATGGACAAATTATTGACCTTTGAACTCTTATCTTTTTTGCATTTCAGATAATTTTAATGTAGTTGATTCAAAGTCTTTTTGGGGGATTTTGGGGGTTGAAATTGATTCTGACACTTCTGTGGTCACCTCACATGTAGATTTCCAGGTTTAAGTCCAATAGCCTTTCTGGTTGTAGAGACATTCCCTATTCATTATCATTTATATTAATTGGGTTTAAGTTAAACCAACAAACACACTTTAAAGCGGTTCCTCCACTACTTTCTGAGTTATTTAGAGTTTCATCCCACAGCTTACATCGTTTGAATGACTCACGTCTCGCTCTGTCTTTCACGCCTTTGTTATGTGCTGCGTTGTCGGCGTTTCATTGATCCGTATTGACGGCGTCCCCCGGCCCCTTTGTCTTGAGATGCCGGCGGCTAATTAAGAAAACCGTCTATTTGTTTAAAAACCAGGACTGATGACTTGCTATAATTAGTAGAATAAAGAAAACTCCCAATCTGAAAGCCTCACATGGCTCCTCACCCGTCTCATTAAAGCTCAGTTGTTCCTGACACTGGCAGAGAGCTGACACACAATGTGGGAAGAGGTTGTTGTTCCGTCTTATTATTTTTTTTTCTTCCTTGCAACACTGAGAAATAATGCTTGTATTTCAGGGAAACCTGTTGCCCCCTGCTTGTGAAAACTTTACAGTGTGTTTCATGCTCCCCTCTGTGTGTGTGTGTGTGTGTGTGTGTGTGTGTATTGTAGTGCTCTGCTGGAGCAGCTGAGTCACATGCAGGCTCTCCTCCCGAACAGCGCCGGCAAAACAACACACACAGGGACCTGCATCCTGGTCGGTACACAACACCGCGCAACATCTCGTCGGTTTGCATGCACGACAGAATTCGCAGCAGCTAAATAATATAATAAGCAGTGATCTCATATAGACACTGCGGTGCTGGAGCACATCATTAACACGCCTCACTGTTGGCTTCTGCTGTGTTTATCTTTAGGATAAAGTGTCTCATATTCCTATTTGTGCACAGCTTTTTTATGTAAGCTATACGCTTAATGCCTCCCTTTCTTCTTGTCTCCTCCGCTCTCTGATTTCCCATCTGGCTCTCTGCCCTCTATTTTCTCTTTTTTTTTTTTTTCTAATATCAAGGTTCTGCTCCTCTCCTTCTCTCTGCTTATTCCCTCAAATCTTCAGCCAGAGCCGTACAGTCAACTCAGCAAGGGCAAGCACGCCGACACCAAAGGTTTGTTTAGATGACACACACACACTCACGTATGCACACACACACACTCACGTATGCACACACACACACTCACGTATGCACACACACACACTGATGCCCGTCCTCTACATCTGTGCCCCTCAGTGCCGTCCGGCTCCCAGCAGTCGATGGATGAAGTGCACCGTGTCCCTGCCTCCTCGTCCCCTCTCCCCCTCCTCTCTGTCTCCGGGGGCTTCCAGTCCCTGCGCAGCCTGGCGGGGAAGGTCTGGCCCCGGTTAGATCTCCCAACCGCAGACTTCCCACCCTCCCAGCGCCGGGATCACAGGCATCGGAATCACTAATCTCCTCGCCCTCCCCGGGGAAAGGGAAGACATTCTTCAGAGTGCGTGCCGGCTTGTTGCAGGAGCGGCATCCGAATGAGCGCTTTGATTGCTTTTCAGCATCTGCTCCTCTCTGCAGAGACTGAAGGTCGCCAGGACATCCACGCAGACCTAGTTTTTTAACGCTTGGAAAGGCTGGGCCTCTGGGACCTCGCCGCTCATGTATGATAACGTTGAACTCTGCGATCTGTAAAACACAACATGTTTATTTACTGCTGTATTTTTTTTATTCACCTTTAAATGTAGGTATTGAAACTCCTAATCAAGAATGAGTTGAGATGTGTTTTGTAACTGCTCAAAGTCATGCTGAGTCAAGCACAAGACAAATAAAATGTTCTCATCAGTGTTTTGTTTTTTTGGAGGCACCTGAAGGATGTCTTTCATGGGTTCCATATGTCCTGTTTAGAAGAAAATTTGCATTCCCAGAATAATTAAGCAAAACACAAACACAGGAGACACAAGTAGTGACTTGGGCCCTAAAATAAAGTCTCCGGATGATGATTGATTGAATCTGATTAAAAACCCCAACAGAGAGCTGGTTCCGCGCCATCTGTCAGATTGGGGAGCTTCAGTTTTGCAGAAGTTGCCGCAAAGGTCTTTGTCATTACACACGTGGACGTTTAGTTATGGGCTGGCGTGAAGCGCCTGTTGCTAACGGGGTCAATGAAAAACGCTGCCAAGCCAATTGTTACATGATGCATTTGAGGGATAATGACTAAAAACTGCCCTCTGTTACAGGGAGCAGATCCATTAACATGCTTCACGGGTTATTCTCGTCTCTGGGTCGCCGCTACACAGCGTCGTATGTCTCCCTCCCCCGGTTCTGTACTGAAGGGAACATCTTTGTTTTGCTGTCAAATTCATACCTCAAGGTGTCTTGGGCAACATTGGATGATCCCTGCGGGACATAATGTACATACCATATTTTACGAGCTTATCGCATTGCCAGCAAAAAAAAAAAAAAAAAGACAAAAAACGAGGGCAACATCGAGGTCACGTGTGTATTTATTTTTGAACTGCTGATACTGAAGCAGCCTCTGCACGCTGTGATAATCAGCTCACCACTGTCCTGTGAGATGCTCTTTTCATACTGCGCTTGGTGCAATTTAAATGTATAACTCGCACAAAGCTTGCATTGAGGTAACCGGATTTAACCGGCGTGTTAAAGGATGATTCTGATCGTTCTTGCAAGCAGGTGTTTTTATTCTTGTGAAAACTCGGCAGTGAGGTGTAGGATTAGCCAAGGGCATCCACTCACACAATCTGCACAACAATCGTTTATATAATATTTTAACAGAACTTTGCCTTGATTCAGTAAAGCACTGCAGTTCTTCATTCAATGGGTGAAAAATAAAATATCATTTTGAAGAAATTGAAGGATTTCTGTTGAATACTTGAGGTTTCTGCCAGTGAAATGCATCTAGAGATAGATATACACCATCGCGGCAATGCCTTCACATGCATATAAATTAAAGGGAAACCTCTTTACAAAACTAAGGGGTTATCTTGATATGTTGCAGCAATCACATTATTTTCACTGGAACTAAGAGACCAAGCCCTCCACCATAGTTGACACCTGCCACATTAGAGTCCAACGGTTCTCTATGGGGTGTGTTTTACACATCTGCATCTGACGCTTGGCGTTGACCTTGGTGATGCTTGAATGCAGCTGCTCAGACACAGAAACACATTCTACCACTTTCTCATATTACATTTGATTGTGGAATATTCAAGAAGTCATGGGAACACTGCATGGGAAATAATTCTGTCAAGGTCCCACCCCCACAAATGAAAAGCCCAGGATGTGCTCTGCAAGGCCCAACATGAATTAACATGATAGCACGTGTGGTTTCAGAGATACAGGCCAAAAACAAATATTCCCTTCAGAGAACAACAATTAATTGCTGGGTCTCAGGGGGATCTTGTGCATTTATTGATTCCAAGAGGGGAAATTGTAGTCAATGTACTTTACAATGAATTGCAGCATGCGTCTTCCTGCCTGCAGCCCTGCACCTTGAATGTGTGTCATATTTACATTTAAGGCTCCTCGCTGGATTCCGTTTGTTCTGGCTGCTGTAAAAACAGACTTTTACAGAATAATTTTAAGCATGGTGTTCTAAAAATGAGAGTACAGTGTCCACACCGGGAGTGGGGACATGAATTATTGATGGGAGCTGCTTTAGGCTATAGCTTGTTGATAGTTATGGGCGTAGGTAGATAGACTATTCAACCAGAATATCAAATCACGTCAAGTCAGAGTTAAAGAGAGGCGCGGCTGGGGGAACGGGTCGCAGGGGGTTTCCTTCAGGCTTTGTTAGTCAGTTTGTGGGTTTTTTATTTTAACTTTTTGAGCCCAGAAGCAAAGGGCTAATTAACTCTTAAATTGTGAGTTGAGCTTACAGAACTCGCTGGTTTCATTATTTCAAAAACTTATTTTTTTTACTTAATAACTTTTGGAACATTTTCCTGCAAAAATGGAAAATGCTCAGAGTGTTAAAAGGGCAACACGAGGTTGAACAGATTAGACACTTTTTTTTTTTTCCTCCGAGTTGTTTGCCCACACTCATCATTGCCTGTTTGAAGAGGTTGAAACCCCCATGGGTCATTGCTCTGAAACAAGGACACGGTTATTGATTGGATCTTTTTCACTCGCCACCCTCCAACTGTTATATTTTATGCATGGCGGCGACGCTGAGGGAACCATGAGAGTGTGAATTCAAATCACTTTGTCTGAGAGATGCTCCCCTCCACCAATGAATGCCAAATAAAGAGACCACTGGACGTGCTCGGCCCGTGCAAGAGGGCGTGCTTTAAGCCACACCAACCTCATCATGAGAGCGACAAGAGCACTCAGGGCGACCTCCTTACATAAGTGAAGGGAAACACAAAGACAAAAAGAATGCAGATAAAAGTGGACATGCTTAAGTGTCTTGAGAACCCCCCCCCACAAGGAGAATGCAAATCACAAGGTGTCTTTACAGGGAGCTTCAGGGTCAGACTCATTTGCATTTCCATCTATTTCAATATTAGTTTAGCATTCCTTTAAATACATTAAAGAAATCAGGCATAAAAAGTGAGTTTTAGGGACAAAAACATTCATTTACATGCTCTGCTGCCATCTGTGCTGACTGTGGATTGCACATGTTCAGAACTACATAGAGTGCACGTCTTTTCTTGATCCAGTGGAAGGAAATCTATCGTGATGTAAAACACGTCCTGTAACTTGTAATGATCTCTGTAGGTACCGTCCAGCCTTTTCTTTACGGATCACGTATAAACTGCTGCTGTCAGAATTCATGCTTTCACTTTTAAATCATGCAGGGGAAAGAGAGGAAAAAAAAAAGTTATTAACGCATTACTGGTGTTTCGGAGGCTGTCGCGCGCTCAGAGCTCTGATAGCTCGTCAGGGAGGGGGAGAAACACAGCTCTGAAGTTTGACTACATTTTGATGAGGGAAAAGGTTCCTTTGAACTCCCTCTCTCTGTCATTAATTATTGATTATTATCATTTATATTAATGCTTATAAGAACCGATCGCCTTCTAACTGCCACTTGAAGGCCTGGATTTAGTTATTGTTATACCGTTGAATTGGTCCATATTTGGGCATCTTGACCTGGAAAAAATAAGTCGGAAAGCATGCGATGTGAAACGGCTTTTGCTAAAACTGCTAAAGCCACTTAAGTTAAATCACTGCATCATTTATAGTTCATGTTTTTATTGTCTTCTAAGTCCTTCCTCAAACTTGATCAGATGGAGGACAATGATGCAGATGATGCCATTTTGCTGTAAGATTTCATGTCACATCCATGTATATTTCAGATATGTGACTTGCAGGGCCTGCCCCTCTACGGGTCTCTGCAGGGCCCAGTTCTCATGAACTTTGGATTAAAGCTTGAATTTTAAATTGCATAAAGTGGAAAAAAAAAAGAAATGTGTGTTGCTTTATGCTTCTACCAAATAACCTACAAGTGCAATGCTTTTCTAAATGCAATAAGCAAGTTATATATAGATAAAGTGCAGGTGAAAGAGTTGTGCTGCTGTTTGTTATCTGTAAGTTACAAGATGCTGAAGCTACTTAAGGAAATGTCTCACAGAATGCGGAATGCAGAAAGCTGGTCACAGCTGGGCCTTGTGTGAATACCAACAGTGACCTATGAGAAATGCAAATCAAAAATACACACATCTATCTCCCTCTGTCTCTCTCTCTCCCTGGATCCACACAAAGAGCGAACGCTGTTTGAAATCTAGTTTATCATTCCTCTGATGTGCATCACTTCAGATGCGCATTAACAAACCCTTGGAGGCAGGAAGCTCTTTTTGAAAATAGCTGCACCTTCACACCGTTTGCAGGAATATTAAATGTTACGTGAAGGTGAAGTTGTGTATTTAAAAGAAGTAAACTTTTTATTTAGCCAAGCCAGTTTAGAAAACCGAATGTTTTCCAGGCGCTTCACCACTTTACCTAATTATGTAGCTGAGCCTTTCACCACAAATTATCACATACGCAGAAAAAAAAGGGAAAAACTTTAATCCTCCACTAAACGATTCTCTCCTAATGGCTTGTTTGTGATTTGAATAAGTTGGTGAACCATCGTCCCAGCCAAAATGGACCGGAGAGTAAACAGCTAACCTATATTTAAGCCGCCCTGTGCGCGCCCTGTCAGTGCGTCAGCGCGCGTCTGTGCCAGTATAAAAAGCTCAGTCTCAGGATGCTGTCAGCATCTCTGAACGGAGAGGCGGCCAGAGCAGGCTGTGGAGGATCACACAGCGCTCACAGCCAGCATCTTACCATTAATACACATATTTAATAAGAGTGGCGCATCACAACATGGACGATGGGGATTTCTGCATCCACGTCTACGCACCCGCGATTTGGAAGTTATCCCTGAGAAAGAAATAAGAAAAAAAAGTGGAGGTGAAGCCGCCGAACTTGTTTTAAAAGTATACTCGCCCCTTTTTTTTCTTTTTTTTTTTTCTTTTTTCTTTTTTTTTGCTGCCTCCTCTGCAGAAGCATGCAGAGCAACAGCAGCGCGTCCGGAGCCCTGAGCGCGCTCAGCGTGTGCGGAGGAGAGGACGACGAACGGGAGATCTCCAGACTGGTGAACCCCACCGGAGCCTCCAGCCCGGCAGCCCTCAACCTGTCTCTCAACTGCTGGCTCCACATCCTCTCCAAGGAGTCCTCCGTGGACCTGTACGGGGACAGCGCAAACCTGGCAGTACGTCCGTCCTCAGATCCGCTGCTATTTCATATAAATACATAAACATACAGATTTTTAACATCACCTCCACACATGTCAGTGTCAGTTTTGCAGCTTTTACGCATGCTTTACTTTGGCTCATGCTGGAGTCAGGCTAAAATGGGAAAATGCCATTTTCTGGTGAATGATTCATAGGAGCATCAACTAAGCTTTGCATGTAATCTCTGCACTTCTTGAGTTAAATGACACGAGCTTCAAGTGAAATGGTGAATTTACACTATTGATGCTGTTTTGGTAACGACACAGTAAATATATTTCATGCATTAGGAATGAAGAAAATACTTCATTTAAAGATGAACCGATCATGCTGTGTGAGTGTGTTTCTGTATGTTGTAGTCTGTGTGTGTGTGTGTCAAATCAGATTCACCCCAGGGGGCTTCACAGTGTATACAGCGGTGAAATATCCTCTGACCTTAGACCCTCGAATGGAAAGAGGGAAAGCTTCAACAGGGGAAAAAATGGAAAAAAAAGCCTGAGGAAAAGCAAAAGAGGAGAGATCCTCCTGGACTGGAGGGGCCAGCAAACAGCGGAAGCTGCAGAATGCAGCAGCAGAGGTGGAGGGGGGCAGCATGCACATAGATCAGACATAGACCCTCACAGACCCCATCAACACCCCACAACCCCCCTCAGTCTATGTCTGTCTGAAAGTGTGGCCCAGAACATGAATAAATGTAAGCTTCTTAATTCCTCAAGGTGAAACAGCCTGTCACAGAGAACATTGTTCATAAACACTTTGCTTTGTTGGGAAGTTTACCTTGTGATGACCTATGATAACTTAGGGTGAGTGAAATATGCATCACACTGCAAAAAAATATGTAAGTGAAAGTCCAATAATAAGTAGTTTTATCTTATTCAAATGGAAGATAATTTAACATTTCATTTTCTTTCTTGATTTTAGGGAATTTAATCTTCTCTTAAAGAAAATATTAGTCACACTTTCTTCTTTTTTGACCAAATTGAACCAAAATCTTGACAAAAACTTGAAATGATCTGTCAACGGAATGAGAGAATTCTACTTATTATTGGACAGAATTCAAGACACTTGTTAATATTTCAGCTTTTGCAGTTCACTTACCACAACATCTCATCATGTCCAGTTGTGATCAAAATAACTGTTTAGAAACGTGAGTGAAGCCAAGCTCCTTATAATGATTTTTTATTTTAATGCATTGAGAACACTGCATTTATTTACTCAATCAAAATGTAAATGTAAAAAAAATGTATATTCATTTTTAATATTTTTAATTTACAGAAAATTAAGAAAAACTATTAGGATGTTGCATGCAGTGTTGCCCCGCCCACTTTACCAATGTCGGACCAATCAAAACCAGTGTCAAGAAGCAATGATGGAGATCAGTCATTTGATTAGCTGTAATATTATAAAGAGCGTTCACCTGAGTAACCTGAGTAACACTGTCTACTAACCTGTAGCTACTGTAGTTAGTATCCTAACCTAGTTTGGTTCGCTTTGCACACTACAAAATATGACCAGATGTAGGAAACCAGCCAGGTACCGTCACCTACCTGTTGAAAGCCTACAAAGGTATTCAGATGTTCTAGAACATGCCACTCCAGATGTGCACAGGGACTGTGTGCACTTTTTTTTTCCTCTCAGCAGCAGCATGAAATAGCAGGTAAACACAGGTGTCACCAATGATACTGATTATGGTTCACTTCCAACAGGGTCAGGATGCTGCTTTGTGCACGTTGGCTCGCTGGGAAAAGCTCTGCTGCGCTAAGTGGAAGATGAATCAGTATCACTGGGAACACCTGTGTTTAGCCGCTGCCATGAAACAGTGTCCTGTGTATTTTCAGCAGGTCCCAGTAAGTGAAAATGCTTTGTATTGTGCCGTGACAGGTGCGGGTCCTCATCGCTCTGGTCTACCTGGTGGTGTGCGTCCTGGGGCTCGTGGGTAACCTCCTGGCGCTCTTCCTGCTCCACTCGCGCCGCCGGGGTCACCGCCACTCGTCCATCGACTGCTTCGTGATGAGCCTGGCGCTGACGGACCTGCAGTTCGTCCTCACGCTGCCCTTCTGGGCGGTGGACACGGTGCTGGACTTCCGCTGGCCCTTCGGCCGGGTCATGTGCAAGATCGTGAGCTCGGTCACCACCCTCAACATGTACGCCAGCGTCTTCTTCCTCACCGCCATGAGCGTCACGCGCTACCGCTCCCTGGTCACCTCGCTGAAGAAGGGCAGCCCCGGGGACGCCACGTCCCGCGCCAAGTGGGCCAGTTTGGCCATCTGGGTGGTGTCACTGGTGGCCACGTTGCCGCACGCCCTGTACTCCACCACAGTCCAGGTGCGTGGGAGCCGGTGGAGGACGAATCACGAGATGGGTGGGCGAGATGAGAAAGTCAGAACGTTTTAAGAAGCGTTCATCAGGTCTATTGAAACGTACATTTTGTGTTCATGTTGGTTTCTTGTCATTTAAAAGTCCATTTGTAGTAATTGTTTTCACAAAATCATCTTGTAATTGCTTGAATATAAAACTAGTTGATAGCAAGTGTATTTAAAAAAAATATACTTTTTAAGAGAGTTAAACTATCTGACATCAGTTTTTTTAGGGTTACACCACATACCTTAATTTTGACATTGTTTTTCATTCTGGAACAATGACAAAACTGTCATGTGTTGTAACCTTAAAAACTTGGTTTTAGTTAAACTCTTAAAAAGGTTTAAAAAAAATCACATGCTATTCACTAGTTTTGAATTCTAGGCATAATAAATATTTAAAATTACATCATTTATCATTTATGTCAAAAAAATTGCAAAAAAATGTAAGATTTATATAAAAAATTTTATTTTTTATGACAAGAAACACACATGAACACAAAATGTATGTTTTTAGAGACCAGACGAATGCTTCTAAAAACTCTATCTTAAAACGTTTTTGACTTCCTCATTTTGCCAATCATGTCATCGCCCTGATACAGATTTGCTTTTTTTATATATATGTATATTTTTGTGTGTGTTCAGGTGTCTGCTGACGACGAGCTGTGCCTGGTGCGTTTCTCCGACTCGGACTCGGGCCACTGGGACCCGCAGGTCCTGCTGGGACTCTACCAGACCCAGAAGGTGCTGCTGGGGTTCGTGGTGCCCCTGGCCGTCATCAGCGCGTGCTACCTGCTCCTCCTCAGGTTCATCCTGAGCCGCCGCGTCGTGACCACCGTGGTCGGCCCGGGGGTCACGGAGAGGTCGGAGAGCGAGCGGGGCCGCCACCGGCGCCGCTCCAAGGTCACCCGCTCCGTCACCATCGTGGTGCTGTCCTTCTTCCTCTGCTGGCTGCCCAACCAGGCCCTGACCCTGTGGGGGGTGCTGATCAAGTTCGACCTGGTGCCGTTCAGCAAGGCGTTCTACAACGCCCAGGCCTACGCCTTCCCCCTGACTGTGTGCCTGGCCCACGCCAACAGCTGCCTCAACCCGGTGCTGTACTGCCTGATCCGCCAGGAGTACCGGGCCGGGCTGAAGGAGCTCCTGCTCAGGGTGTCCCACTCCGTCCGAACGGTTCTGACCCGCGCCCTGAGGGGGAGGAGGGTGGAGGAGGCTCCGCCCAACCTGGTCATGATACACAAAGACGTCAACCTGTGACTCGCTCCATTGCAATCAGACCGAGTTGGACTCCTCAATGGTCGAATTAACACACGTAGATAATGCGGTTGGAATTTCGTTTTTTTTTTCTCCAGCATGTAAACGCCTCAGTCGGACTGAAGCTGGACAATGCATGAGCGCATGATGCACAGCGGTAGAGGAGGGACAAAGTGGGGCAGAGAAGTCGCCAGGATGGGTCAAGTAAAGAGAGGGAAAAAATGGCATTAGTGTTAATTCAGTTTTTTTCAACCAGTGTGATCAGCAAGTCTATTACCGTTCAAAAGCTTGGGGTCACTTAGAAATGTCCTTATTGTTTAGCACTGTATTTTTCAAAGATAACATTAAACAAATCAGACACTCTGTACATTGTTGATGTGGTAAATGACTATTCTAGCTGCAAAAGTCTGGTTTTTAATGCAATATTGACTTGGGTGTATAGAGGCCAGTTTCTAGCATCTACATTGTGTTTTTGTTAATTGCATTAGAAGCTAATGGATGATTAGAAAACTCCCCGTGCAATTGCGTATGTACAGCTAGTTAGACAGTTTTAAGGCAGAAAATATTTCAAATAAAAACTATTATTTCTAACCTTGTCTTGACTGTATTTTCTAATCATTTCGCACCTCGTTTGATAAATAAAAGTGTGACCTTCCATGGATAACACACGTTTGTCTGGGTGACCCCGAACTTTTGAACCGTAGCGTACATTTAATTAAAAAGAGAGCGAGACAAAAGGAAACTCACATCCCATTCTCAGCTTAGACAGCCCCTGCATCTGGTTGGGAACTATAGTTGAGAATTTATTAAGCCTTTTATATTCAGTTTTTTATATAAGGTGACAGGAAAGTTGACGGATATGCACGTGTATATATCTCTGGCTGTATTGACCCACTGAAACAAGTGACGCATGAGGCAGAAAACCCCACCAGTTATTTGATTCACTCAGTTGCACATGAGTTATGCTCAAGTAATATAGTAAAATATGCAACTATGGAAGTAATCTGCTGGGTTAAACCCTCCAATCAACAGGCTCGAGTTTCACTTTTTTTTTCCCCACACAATCAAGTAAAACACAGTTTGATGTATGAAATGTCTGACCTGTAAAGTGTTTTTTTTTTGTACTTTTGCATATCAACTACCCACACAGGCTTAATGTGTTTCCTATTTATTTGGTTATTGTCACAAATAATTCCATCCAGGTGCTCGAATCTCCCACACAGAACTCTTCAAACCCAAATCTAACGTCAATATACTTGTCATTTCGCGTGGGCGCTGTTTGTTGATAGCAGGAGCTGTCAGCCGTTCTCATGACTTTCCTCTGTGAGTTCCTCTGCTGTGAATTGTTCTGTGAACACATGTGCTTTGACATTAAATATAATCAAAAGGACAAAGGAGTTTCGTGACGTCCTGGGGGGGGAGGGTGGGGGGAAAGTAATCTCCTCCGCAGTCACATCCACCGACTGGAGACCGGTCACGAAACCACGGAATGAGTCACCTGCACAAAAGCCGCGCCATGTTTCTGCCCTTTTGCAACCTTTAAACGTCCGAGCGCGGATAACCATCTGCAGCCGCCCGCGGAGCCCAGCCCGACATGTAAATACCACGCAGACACACTCCATCAAGGCCTATCCATTGTGTGCCACTCTACTAGTAATTACTTCTCCAATCAGAGTCATGGATTTCTCTGTTGCTAAAACAAGCCGGCGGGTCCCCAAGGAAACCTGCATCTTCAAGTTGTGAAACTAAAACGATCGAAAGCGGGATTTCTGAATCAGCATTTATTCCATAATTCACGACCAGTTCCTAATTAAGATTAGAGCCCAACAATCGCTGTTGATGCCGTTACTGTCCTGACTGATTTCACGTCTGATGTCTCCCTTATACGTTTTTTTCCCATCAACCGCAGAGCAATATACTGAACCGCCGCAGTACATCTATTCACACAAAGACGGCTTTTTCTATTTCTGAGACAGATTCCAGGAAGCAAGCCTGACAGGTATAAGGACTGGAAAAAGATAATGCGCGTCCAGCTATTGCCCTTAAACTACAGGAAGCAATTTCACACAGTGTCGCGCTGATGGAAACCGACCAAGGACGTTCAGCTGTGACCGTCATCTCCACACGTCTGCATTCAGCGGGCAAGGATCGCCGGTTCAGAGCAATTACGGGTTCAAGATGTGGACTGAACAAGATTTCATTGAAGATGATCATGCGATAAACGTAAACGCATAAAGAAGTCAATCACTGCTGAAGGCAATATTTCAGTACACAGAAATGCAGAGACGATGCATCACTCCAGTTCAGCAAGCAAAGCTGTTTTTTTTTCCATGAATGTGCTACCCATAAAGAAAACCATATATAGTGCAATACAACAGTGTGGATTTTATACATTACACTATACATGCCACCAATAAATAAAAGTCTATTGTGCAATATAACAGTAAAGACTTTATACATTATTTTATCGTGATTTATTTGCACATGTTACACAGACCCCATCCATTTATATCTTAAATGGGAGATAAAGGAGTTCAGAAGCTCAAAGTCAGATAAAAGATGCAAAAGAGATTTTAAGCCTGAGAAAGATCAAGAGTGACAAGTGTCAAGAAATGACATTTCATGGTAAAAAAGGAATCAATCACACTTTAAAAGTGTGTTTGTAAATCTGCAGTTGTACTGTCTTTTTTAGTTTTAAAGAGACAATTCTGTACTTATACTATAAAAAGTAATCATCAACTTTTTAGATAATTGCTACTACAACTAACTTGCCAGTTTAATGCCGTAAACTGAAAGTATAGTGCAGCATTAGAACTGTAAAATGATCTAGCGACACTTTAACATAGGTTAACCATTAATTCAGATTTTCCTGTGAGGCGACCAGAACTGCTTTTTCTGCAAGTAAATCACACACACACGTATATACGTATATATATACGTGTATATACATATATATACACGTATATATATATATATATATATATACGTATATATATATGTATATATACGTATATATACATATATATATACGTATATATACATATATATATACGTATATATACATGTATATATATATACGTATATATACATGTATATATGCACGTATATATACACGTATATATACGTATATATACACGTATATATATATGTATATATATACACATATATATGTATATATATACGTGTATATATACGTATATATATATATACACGTATATATATATATACGTATATATATATACACACACGTGTATATATACAGTGGGGAAAATAAGTACTTGTGTGTATATATGTGTATATATATATACAGTGGGGAAAATAAGTATTTGAACACCCTGCTATTTTGCTATCTCTCCCACTTAGAAATCATGGAGGGGTCTGAAATTTTCATCGTAGGTGCATGTCCACTGTGAGAGAGATAAACTAAAAAGAAAAATCCAGAAATCACAATGCATGATTTTTTAATGATTTATTTGTGTGATATAGCAACAAATAAGTATTTGAACACCTGAGAAAATGAATGATATTATTTGGTACAGTAGGTTTGCACATACTGCAGGAGGGATCCTGGCCCACTCCTCCACACAGATCTTCTCTAGATCAGTCAGGTTTCTGGGCTGTCACTGAGAAACACGGAGTTTGAGCTCCCTCCAAAGATTTTGGATTGGGTTCAGGTCTGGAGACTGGCTGGGCAATGCTAGAACCTTGATATGCTTCTTATGGAGCCAGTCCTTGGTTTTCCTGGCTGTGTGCTTTGGGTCGTTGTCGTGTTGGAAGACCCAGCCACGACCCATCTTCAATGCTCTGACTGAGGGAAGGAGGTTGTTCCCCAAAATCTCACAATACACGGCCCCAGTCATCCTCTCTTTAATGCAGTGCACTCGTCCTGTCCCATGTGCAGAAAAACACCCCCAAAGCATGATGCTACCACCCCCATGCTTCACAGTAGGGATGGTGTTCTTCAGATTGTACTCTTCATTCTTCTTCCTCCAAACACGCTTAGTGGAATTATGACCAAAAAGTTCTATTTTGGTCTCATCTGACCACAAAACTTTCTCCCATGACTCCTCTGTATCATCCAAATGGTCATATGCAAACTTAAGACGGGCCTTGACATGTGCTGATTTAAGCAGGGGAACCTTTCGTGCCATGTATGATTTCAAATCATGACGTCTTAGTGTATTACCTACAGTAACCTTGGAAACGTTGGTCCCAGTTCTTTTCAGGTCATTGACCAACTCCTGTCGTGTAGTTCCGGGCTGATTCCTCACCTTCCTTAGAATCATTGAGACCCCACGAGGTGATATCTTGCATGGGGCTCCACTCCGATTGAGATTGACCGTCATGTTTAGCTTCTTCCATTTTCTAATGATTGCTCCAACACTGGACCTTTTTTCACCAAGCTGCTTGGCAACTGCTCCGTAGCCCTTTCCAGCCTTGTGGAGGTGTACAATTTTCTCTCTTGTGTCGTTGGACAGCTCTTTGGTCTTCGCCATGTTACAAGTTAAAGTCTTGCTGATTGTATGGGGTGGACAGGTGTCTTTATGCAGCTAACCACTTCAAACAGGTGCATCTGATTAAGGATGATACATGGAGTGCAGGTGGACTTCTAATGGGCGGACTAACAGGTCCTTCAGGGTCAGAATTCTAGATGACACACAGGTGTTCAAATACTTATTTGCCGCTATATCACACAAATAAATCATTAAAAAATCATGCATTGTGATTTCTGGATTTTTCTTTTTAGTTTATCTCTCTCACAGTGGACATGCAACTACGATGAAAATTTCAGACCCCTCCATGATTTCTAAGCGGGAGAAATAGCAAAATAGCAGGGTGTTCAAATACTTATTTTCCCCACTGTATATATATATACACGTATATATATACACACGTGTATATATATATATATATACACACACACACACACACACACACACACACACACACACACACACACACACACACACACACACACACACACACACACACACACACACACACACACACACACACACACACACACCAACTTTAGGCTTTAGTCTAGTGAAAACATGTTTTGACCACGATTCAATGAAGTAAATGTTTTGAGGATCAACATTCTATTTCAGTGCACAATGTGCTGAAGTGCACACAGACAGAACAAAAACATGTTTTTCTCAGGAGGAAAAAAAAATCTCCAGCAAGAGTTGTGGTGGTGAATCTCAATGCAGTGGTTAGTGCTGTTCATTAAAATAAAGGGTCCACAACAGCCCAAATTAGAATATTTTTTACCTAATTGACTTCCCATTTACAAGTAAATCACAGCTAATTATATAAATTATTTTAGTGAAACCTTTCTGAAACTAGACCTCGGGTTGTGAGTGAAAGAAAACGCGGCTCACTAGAATCAATGTATAACAGCTGAATTTTATGGCTCGTAATTACTACTCAGCAACACTCTTTTCAAATTCACAGAAGTCTATTCAGTTAGAATATGCTATGAAATTGATTTCCATCCATCTAATGGAAACTCATCTAATAGCTTGTGAAAGCAGAGCCCTGGATTTTAGCTTCAATGCACTCATCAGAAGAAGCGTGAGACGTTTTTTTTTGGTTAAATAAAAAAAAAAGAGATTAATTAGAATTGAGACCAAACAAATGCTTCTCTTTAAAGCTACCGTACTTGTTCTCTTTGTTTCAATGAGTTAGTGAAGAATGTAAGTCATCAGAAGCAGTGCTACCAAACAGATTATTAATTTATATACATAAATATACATACATACATATACATACACACATACACACACACACATATATATATATATATATACAAATACATACACACATATACACATACATACATACACACATATATATATATTTATATATATATATACACACACATACATACATATATATATACATATATATATACATACATACATATATATACAAATACATACACACATATACACATACATATATATACACACATGTATATCTATATATGTGTGTGTGTGTGTGTGTGAATTCCACTTGAAGAATCTCTCCCATCACATCATCTGTCATATACTTTTTTTGCAGTCCTTCCCTCTCTCGCTTCCATCTTCGCCTCATTTGTAGCAGCAGCAGCGTTGCCTTTGACAGTGATTACAACTTCAAGCTTTCTCCCTCTAAGACTTGTTCATCTGTTACACAGGGAGCATCTGTAAACAGATTGCAAACAGCAATCTTCACGCCAAGTCCACATATATCTTTAATAAGATCCAGGGAACTCGGCCCTACTTCTTTCTCTCTGGTTTCCTCTGGTAACGCTCTGAGGGTGACAGCGGTGTAGGATTATAAACCAACACATTAAAAAAAGTTCAAAGACTTCTGATTCTCTGCAGCAGGTTGGCGTGACCTCGTTGGCTCGGCTCATTGTTCTCGTTCCTTAAAAAAAAAAAAAAAAAGTGTCCCAGTAACGTCTGCCACTCCGGCACTTCACAGCACGGATGGTATTAAATGCTTTATGAGCTGCAGCTGCTTCCTCCTACTATAGACGTACGGCATCACTTGGAATTACAACTGAAGATGTGATTCTGGCTCCATCAGATCACTCGTCTGTCTGTCTGTCTGTCTGTCTGCCTGGCTCCTCACAGTGCCGCCGCCGCGTAGCTCAGACTTCTCAACAGAGATCTGATATCACAGCTAGGGGCTCGAATTGCCTGATTTCCCCCCCCCCTCCTCCTCCTCCCTGACCGCTGTCCTTCTTGCCAGGTTTGATTTGATTAGACAGCTGCAGGAAGAGCCGGCGTGGTGCCATTTTGCAAATGATGAAGCCTGCGAACACCCGACTCTGCAGAAAGCGTTTGATGGAGTTCCTCAGCTCGACGCCTCAACGCTGTTCTGTCTCCGCTCTGGAGAATAGGCAGCACACATTCTCACAGGGACACACAGTGTGTTGTATTTTAATCAATTTTATAGTCTTGAACTGATCAGAAGGCCACATTTTATTATATAAAGTTAGAATAGGCTGAAAAACTTAAACAAATCTAAATAAATAAAATTGAAGGAATCCAGGACCTGATAAATCAAGATATTTCATCACATTTAAATAATAATGATCAAAATCTAATATATATTATATAATATATATTATTTTGATTAGCTCACTGGTTTATTACATTTACACAATGACCTGAGAGTGCAGAGATCTAAACTCCACATAAATGTAATACATTTGGGTTAAATGAATGATTGATTTTTCGTTTTTTAAAGAAAGGACTGGTTACTAACTTTATTTTAAGCCACTAGAGTGAGACCATTTAGCTCATTGGCACTGTAGAGTGGAGAGGACGCTGCAGCGGTAATGAGGACGGTGTAATGACCCATTCACAGAGTTGAATCTGCCCATATTTTAGCTGCAGCTGCCGTGTTTCCTGGCCGTTGTGTTTATTGCTCGCATCCCTGGACGGACAAAGCGCCTTAATGGAGTGAAGCAAATTCAACATCAGCCGAGGAGCAAGATGTTAGCCGCTGTAATCATCTACTTATACAAACAGCTGCGGCCTGTTGATGTCACAGCATCTGACGGGTTTCCTCTGATATTAAAAGGGAAACTGTGGGCAACTAAAGCA
Organism: Eupleurogrammus muticus; assembly: GCA_036785175.1. Taxonomy (NCBI): domain Eukaryota; kingdom Metazoa; phylum Chordata; class Actinopteri; order Scombriformes; family Trichiuridae; genus Eupleurogrammus; species Eupleurogrammus muticus. The sequence continues at coordinate 1,867,781 of JAYKQN010000014.1, forward strand.
TGAGCGGCTGTTCATGCAGGTTTCGTCTAATTGGATTGGTGCGTTTAAGAACAGGGGGTGTTGTGTAAAGTCTGTAAAGCTCCCTGAGGTGAAGCTGGACAAATAAACTTTACTTTGAGTTGACTAGTGCAGTATTTGCTTTTAACCTAAGACATAACTCCTTTATCCTCTTCACATTAAACATGACTCTAAACAGTCAGTAGGTTTGATTACTTTAATAGAAAAAATATTCTAGTAATAATTTGTGATATAATTACTGATATTAACTCGACAGATGATTTGTTGCTCTCATATGTGCTGATCTACTGCACTCAAATGTGCTCAGGATGAGAGGAATTGCGTCTCGTTGGTTGACATTTGTACCAGAGATGTTAATGAGAATCCGTGGCAAACACAGAGAATCATATCATTATCTCAGATGGACAAACGCGTTTCCTCCCTTTCAGCTGGTTCACAACTGCAGCTACAGAACACACAATACAACACACACATATATATATATGAGGGAGATCGTACTGGGAAATTAATGTGTTTATTCCCAAAACATATGCATAAAAAACAAAAACAGTAAGACATTTTTCCCCTTCCCGAGATATTTTCTCGCAGTGTGATTATGGTCCATTACAGTCAATCAGCAGTAGGTGCTACACTTACATAAAAAAACAGGTGTCATCAAATGTCATGCCAGAGGAAGAGAAATTTCCTCTACCGGTTTAATCACTTTAAAAAAAAAAAACAATATTGACCTCTAACCTTCCAGAGCTGCATGAATCCACTCATGCCGTCAGATTTAAGTGAGATGTGGAGCACTTAAAAAGTTAAAATAAAACAGCATCCTTACATTTTACACACTGTATGTATAACTGCGTGCCCTGAAATGCATCTCATTCACTTGGCTCTCGTCTCTAAGCTAGAAGAAGTCTGACTCAAAGATCCTAAAGGTCATTCATGGAATAAACCCGCAGGAGGAATATTAATAACGTAAACTCCGTTTATTGATAAATATACCACTCAGCCAAGTTGTTTTATCGTAGTTTAAAATAAACTTTTTTTCCTAATGTATCTGCATTCCCCTGCTTTATTAAAGAGGTCAACTTGTGAGGATTCATCTGAGGAATATTCAGATTATCTCATTGCTTCTCAACGAGGCTGCAGGAGCCGACTGAGAAATCTGGGATTAACGCAACCAACTACAGAACCGGAGAGTCTTGTCCCCGGAGGGAGGGAGGAAGAGGAGGAGGAAGGAGTCTCTCTCCTCTGTGATATCCATCAAACACACAACCCCTCGGGTGTAAGGTTTGTTTCTGGACGGCTTTGTGTTGTGAGAAAAAAAAAAAAATACCTGAGGCTATTTATCTTCTTTTAACCCCACCGGAGAGTCCGCTCTCTCCCTCTTCACGGAAGCCGTCTCCTCCTCCTCCTTCACGCTGCCGTTTTCCGTTAGCTGCTCCGCTTCCCTTTTCCTCTCCGCCTTAACCGTCTCCCGCTTCACCTTTTGCTTTGCTGAGGGCGGTTTCACGTCGGCGGGCGGCTCAGAGCCCACGGCGGAGCGCTCGCACACCGTCGGCCCCTCCCACTTCGGAATGTCCAAACCCAGCAGCTCCATCAGCCGCTTCATGACGTCGTCCACGAAGCCGTTGATGCGCAGGTGTGCATGCTTGTCCTTAAAAAAAAGGAAAATAAAAACACAATTAAACATTTTTTTCTAAATGATTCTACTTGTTGTGCCTCGTTTCTGGTGCAGGAGTGAGACCTACGTGCTTGGTGGGCTGCAGGTTGACAATAACCACTTTGCCTCCTTTGCGTTTGGTGAGGAGCGGCAGGTCTCCGCTGGGTTTGATCTGTAAGGAGGTGCCCAGCGTCAGCGCCAGGTCGGCTCGTCTGGACGCCGAAGAACACGTGTCGTTAGAGGCGGGCTGAACAGATTGTGACTTCTCAGGCAGATTTTTAATTTGTGATTGTGATTTGCCAGCATCACAGAATCCTGCATAGTGCCATTAAAATAAGTCTCTCTTATTAACAAAAAACATTCAGTACATAGTCATCCAGTGCTTGAGTAATGGCACTTATTACAACTCTTTTAACTTAAAAGTAGTGTGTTTTCTGATTCTCTGTTAGCTGTGCAATAAATTCATCCATCATGGGATGATAAAGTCTCCTAAGTTCTAAGCAAGTTATATGTATAAAATAGTTGATGAAACAAAAACCTGGCTTAGGAAACAAATCGAAAAGTGATCATTTTGCTTGAATCCTGGTTCTTGATCTAAAACAATAGATTCTTCAGATCTAGATGTGACAGCTTTTGACCTTCTTATTATTCATGGCACTGAGGAAGCCTTTTTTTGCATTGTAATTAAGAGTTTGGGACATTCAAACTCCGACATAAAAGTGAAGGTGAATGTGTGGTTGTCAGTTTTGGAAAAGTATAGAAAATTGATGGACACGGCCCTTCCCTCAATCCAAGGTGCCTGAGGAGGTGTCAGGACGCCCGACAAGCACTTTCTGTTGAAATGTACGGTTGATTAATGTGTGTGAAGTCACCGTAAAGGTAATCAAAGAATGGCACGTGCCTATTGTGCTGGAAATATAGGCAGGATCCATCCTGACCGGGCACAATACATCCATCTGGTGAGGTGCCATCAGGGGGTGAAACACAACAATGAACTATGAATCATGGGCCAAATCAACCCCTCGTGTTAAATATAAATAGAGTTTTAATGAGCTCTCAACGATTTGTCCCGTTTTTGGTTGCAACAAAACCCGCCAGGAACACGTACCGTAGCTCAACCTACAGAGGTCCAGACCTTTTTCGTCGTAATAAAGGAGAGTAATTACACATCTATTATGGGTCTCTGACAGCGCCTCAAGGTGAAACCCGACACACAATAAACGCTTTGTGCCGCTGAAGGCTTGACGGGAAACGTCGGCGAAACCGCTAAACGGGAAATATTGAAAGGTTTAATTGTATGTCAGCACGCTGTCATTATTTTCAAAAAGGGCCGCCGTGAAATGGGTCATGTCGTGTGAAATCAAGGTAGATAAAGGTTTGTACTGTATATCAACAATTGTTTGAATCTTTTGTGTATGAGCTTTCGTCACCTGCTCGCTTCCTCTGCTTTGTTCAGGTCTGTGTCTGGAAGAGCGTCCTCCCAGTCCAGGATGGTGCTGATCAGCTTCCCCCTGTTGTGGCGGAGAAACGCGCCGATTAATGGCTGCCGCTAACGCTGTTACGCTACCGGTTGGTTCTAAAATGAGCGGCAAAGCTGTACCTGCAGGCTCTGAGTCCCCTGGAGCGGACCACATCACAGTACCGCCCCGTCGGTTTCAGCCCCATCACACCAATCACCTTCTCCCTCACGTACTGCCTGGACAAAAACACAAATCCTTCATATGTTTCTCTGTGTGCAGCTTTTTCTACTAGTTTAGTTAGTTAGAAAGTAGTATGACGCATCGCACGGGGACATTCATGCACAAGAATTGATTCTGCAGCAGCCAATAACCTGATAAGAGCTGATGACTTAATAAAGTTGCCCTCTTTAAAAGCCTGTAAAAGGCAAATAACATTATAAACGTTCTGAATTTATAAGGTCATAACTTTTTACTATTGCATTTTCAATTTTTTTCCCCCTACAAAGCCAATAACATAATCACAAGCAGATAACAATGATAATTTATTATTATAAAATATATATATATATTTTTTTATTGTTATTGTTTCAGCAGTCTTACATTATTATTGGCTGCTACCTGGTGTACAGGTATGAGACTAACTAATCTGACTAATCTCAACTAGCTTAATTGATTGATTTGTTACTGAAGGTAATTTTCAACCCATTTAACAAATGGGATTGACTGGATTAAATTTAACCCGTTCTAACCACAATTCATGAATAAAGTTAGGAAAAAAATTGTTGTGGCATTCACTATATTGTCAAAAGTATTCTCTCACCTCCCTCGATTCACACATCAATTTAAATGATGTCATCTCTGTCCACAAGGTTTAAGGGTGCGTTCGTGGAATTCATGACCATTCTCCTAGAAGCGGATCTGAGAGGTCACACAGAAGGCCCGGCTCTCAGTCTCTGCTCTACTTCATCCCAAATGTGTTCTATCAGGTTCAAGCCAGATCATCCACACCAGACTCTGTAATGCAGGTCTTCATGGACTTCGCTTTGTGCACTGGACGGTGGATTTGGTATGTGAGCGTATACTTTTTGCGATACGATGTATGATACATCAGACGTTCTACCTTAAAAAAACTCACGTGATGTAGATTATATGTCACAATGGTAAAAAAATAAAAATACTTCTGAGCAAAGGTATAACTGTAATATATGTTGAAAGATTGCAAATAAAAAGTTATCATCTTTGGGCTCTTTATTTCCACCCACACTGATGAGAGATCGTAGTTTTTCCCCATACACAGCAATCGTAGATGCAAACAACTGTTGACTGATGTCCGTAAAGGTTCATTAAAGACCGTATTACATTCACACGTCACGACTTTTTCCTCTTTCTGCTGCAAACCCACGCTGAGCAGCACAGCTCCATGTCATCTCCAACACTCATCTCACTCTGTTTCATGCTTGCGCGTGTTTGTGAGTATCTCAGTTTTTTTATTTTTTATTATGTACTGTATAATCCTGTGTGTGTGGAGTTTTCATGCCCAGTAATCGTTTCTGTTAAATCTTAGGAAACAGTAATTTCTCATTTGGAGTAATAATGGCATTAAAATGACTCAAACTGCAATTGTATATTGAAAATGAATATATAGGAACTTTAAACCATTTAGCTTCAAACAGCCTCTTGGAACCTTTTGTGAACTTACTGAGAAAATGAGTTTTGCATTATCCTCCTGGAAGTTTAGATTTGGAAAAAGGATTGGGATGTGACGAACTCCAGTCCTAGAGGGCCGTGTGGGTCCAGGTTTTTGTTCCAATCAGGCAGTAATACACCTGATTCTACGAAGCAACCAATAGAGCTCTTGCTGAGTATCTTCATCAGTAGAACCAGGTGTGTTAATGCATGGTTGGAACAAAAACCTGCAGCCACACGGCCCTCCAGGACCTGGGTTTGACCCCCCTGGACTATGATGTGAATGGCTAGAGACAAATAGCATCTTGGATCACTGCAAAAGAAGAGAATATTTACCAAATGCATTTACTAAATGCATTGCAAAAGGTGTCCTCTTTCCCAGCTACCCAAATCTGGTCACCCTAGTTAAGTCATCACACGTCTATTACAGCTTCATCATCCTGCTAGTAAAACCCAGAATGGTAAACATTGGTCAGATGTGTGTGTGTGTGTGTGTGTATACACATGCATGTGGGATCAAAAAAAAAAAAAAAAAAATCACGAGAGAGAGAGAGAGTGATAGAGTGATTGTTTCAGAGATTCTACAAACACAACCATCACCAGGATGGAAACCTTCCATTCTAATGTGACGGGAACGGCAAATTAACCCGACGGCAGGCTTTATGTTTTGCGCGGAAGCGGCATGATTTGCTGTTTGCCTCACCGGTCACGCACGCCTAATAAAACGGCCACAAAGGGACAGTCAGTGAGAGACTGTGGCTTGTTATGATGAGAATTATCTGGGACTGTAGGATCAGAGTGTTAATAGGTTCACGATTTTCAAGTCTGCTTTAAAAAACAAGTTGGGTTCCCGATCAAACACTGAATAATAATAATGTAATGATGGATTACATTCATATAGTGCTTTATCTGCATACCCACATTGTTCAGAGTTAAGGGAAAATCATGCTTCCTCTAAGCCTCCCATTTATACTGGGAGATATTAAAAGCTCTTCCTCAAATGCTCTTTTTTGTGTTTTCTGATGTTTTAAGATATTGCCATGTTTAACTCATTCAAATGACTGAAGCTCCATATTAGCTTAGATAAACTTTTAAATACATTTTTGCACACGATGAGGCCTTTAGATTTTATCCCCACATTAGTTATATTCTAAGTCAGTTTATTTTATTGGCCACATTAGTTAGTTACAGATCGTCCAATATTGAGTAAGTATCTTATATTTGGGTATAAATGATATCAGATAAATCAGGATAACTCTATTTAATATTGGAATAATTGCATTGAATACAAAATATTTTTCCCCCAGTAAGTTATTTAGTATTTTAGGCAGCAGGTGAAGTTGTCTCCTGCCTTACAAACCTTTTACAAATAAAAAATGTAAATATTTTATCTCTTGTGCCCTGAAAGATTCTTACTGACTTTGCATTTCTGCAAAGAAACAGGAAGTTTTCCACTTATCGTCATACTCTGTAAAGTCGTCCTGTGGGCAGGAATAAAGCGTTTAGCCTTTGACAGCCCTGCTCTGAGTGTATTACGACGGCATTTTTTAAAGTTCACTACCAAAATACAGCAGGAAAACTATTTCAGAACTATTTATTGTAACTCCTTATGGTTTTAAAACATGATACATACCTGCCACACTTTTCACATTCCTCCACAAACATGTTTCCGTGCAGCTCTGATAAAACATCCCTGTTAGAAAGAGAGAGAAAAGTCCACAAAGGCAGAATGATCACGAGGATGATATTCACTTAGATCAATGCACCTCATTCACCAACACTGTTTACACACAATTCTGTGTTTAAAGAGTGTGTGCCAATGTTTGATGCTGAATCCAGGATTTCTCCTGATTTTCTTACCTTAATTTTTTTTTGTTACTCTCTGTAAGAATTCAGCATTTAACATTGTGCAAAGGTTGAAGGCTCCGCAGTAAAATGTGAAGATGCATCATTCAAATGAATGCAGCATATCAAATCCACATTCATAAAAAATGTGGTAAATAGACACCAATATGTAAAATTTACTAATTCATTGGGCAAATGTATTAAATAAACATGAAATTGACGCCTTAGCAATTTCTGTTAAATTGTTAAACTATAAAACTGAGTGTCCCAGTCCTGGCTTAAAATGAAATGAATGAGAATCGAAGCGTTTAGTGGTAGCATCTTGGACAGTTATTATCTTGTATTTCAGGTGGTTTCAATAAATTTATCATCTGTCATCTCAGATCAGACGGTCTTTGTCCTCCAACCGTTTCCTTCTTTACATCACAACAACTTTTCTGTCAAACCAACCCTGTGTTCTGATCTGGCAAACACGGTGAGCACTCCTCACTTCTGTGCTCCGCTTGCCACCCGAACAGATAAGCGCCAAGAAGTTTATTTTACTAGTTTGTCTGCCGTCTCAGTGATTTCCTCAGAGAACTAACACATTGCCATCTGGTTAAAAACAAACAAACAAAAATAAATGAGTCATGGAGGATGGAAGCGGAGCCAATGAGACGTCTTCCACGGAAAACAAGTCTTTCATTGAGCAGAGAGTCTGGATGTATATGCAGAGTGAAATGTAATTCCCAGCCTTGGATTTGTCTAGTATGATTGGATAACCCACAGTGAGGCCAAAAATGTTCCAGTACACGGAGCTTTATTTGAAGCTATACGAGGACTCTGCTATTACGAAGCAGCAGCTTCACAATTAACACGAGTGAAAACCCAACATGCAGCAACTCCATGAACAAATATCTCACAAAACTTAAAATACGGTGGAAAATAATATTGTTTTACCACACATACACTTAAATAAATGCCTCCACATATTGCAGCAATATTCATAAATGCATATGAAGAACATTTCTGCTTTTATTCGGATCATTTAATGAGAAAGGGTCAATTTGTTGTAGATGGTCATACAGTTTATGACAGGATGATGCACTAATACATGCAATATTTTCATAAATATCAATAAATAAAATTATGTAGAATTTGTCACTCGTTGTGATCAACAATGAAATAAAATTATTCCCGACCCAGCTTCACTGTTTTGTTCCACTCTAGCTGCCATGAGTCATTCTTTAAAACATTTTGACTTTTAAGTTTTGGCAGTGGAGCATTCAGCAGTTACAAAGCCTCCTAACATTCATGATTTGCATTACATACTGAGCACAGAAAGGCTTTGTTGTTGTGGCTCAAGCTAATGAAGCAGGCCAAAGTTACCTGGGGAACCCGGAGCGGACATGCAGGCCGTCCACATTCTGGCTGATGAGGTACTTGAGGTAGCCGACCTGCTGCAGGCGCAGGAGGGCCATGTGCGTCAAGCTGGGTCGGGCGTCTTCAAATGTCGTGTCGAAGTGAGGCGACTCGCCTTTTTCTTCCAACGTCCATACACCCTTTGGACCCCTGAAATAGAATAAGGTGATGAACTGACTTGACAGCAGGCGCAATAAGGGTAGGACGGATCATCCCGGTGGGTGAACTGGGAGTCAACCTGCTTGTATTCAGGATGAAATTGGTTGAGTGGGAAGAATCTGATTTATGCAAGTTTCTGAGCAATCTGCCAACATGCTGTCAAATGCTGCTTGATCTAGGCTATTGGAAATGTAGAAAGCCAAAGGAAAAAAAAATTCTCCCACTTTAAGATATCCTAAAATAATTTTGCAAATCCGTTCCTTTTTTTTTTTTTATTAATTAGGCAGCTGCGATACTGTCGGTACTGGTGCCGTCTAACACCCTGACAGTTGCCAAGTTACTTTAAGGAAGCACAACTCATCTTTATGCATAAAAACATGCGAATGCATGAAGCATTAAATGCAAGCACATCTCTCTCTGGTTTTCTATTCGAACTCGACAACCCTGTCTCTCATTGCCAATATTCCCTGCTCGGCCAGGACCAGTTTAAAAAGTGAAGTCGGGTAGGTTGCTTTAGCTATTACACGCTCATCATCAGGAAAAAAAGATGCTGCAGGATATGAAAACCAGTGAGGGTCTGTTAAGCTGGTAGAGTTATATTTCTTGGTTTTTTCAATCATTTCAACCCAAAGGGCTGAATTTCTTATGGTGAGCTGGAGCATGTGTGCAGCAACACTGGGAATATGTTTTGCGTTAGTTGGCCCAACCTGCCTGTAGAATCCTTGGCTTTATAGATTGTATATCTCAATATCACCATCCAAGGTCAGCGCTGCATGACTGACAGGTAGACTAATCAAAGGTAATTGGAATAGTTTCCACGGCTGACATCCCCAAGCATTCTTATCTAAATTCAAACAGACAAACATATGTCAGTCACAGCAGCATATCATTTACCGCCCTGCTCAGTAACACCATTTGTAAATTCGCAATTTTTTTGTGCTCCAGTGCAGCTTTTTAGTGCAAAATGTGCATTTTGCCGGGTAATAATACCATGCTCTACACACTTTAATATGAGAAAACAAATGAGCAGGAATTCATTTCAGCTTGTCGTATTTAACCCTGAGTTGATGTCACATGTGAGAGTGTGTGCCACCCTCCTCTGCTCAGTCAGTGGTACTGCAAGAAACCAGGAGGACAAACAGCCCCCTTTGAATATACTTAAATATTTTTTTTAAGAAAAATAATATGTGCCAAGTGTATAATGATTTTTCTTTCTGCATTAATGCATTGGACATGGTATTTAAAGTAAATCTAAGTCTATTTGGCACTCCTACAATGTTCTGACAATCTTAACAAAATATATAAATTAATAGTTAATACAAAATATGATTCATAATTACAAAGATGTAGTTACTAACATCACTAGAGTCATAACTTTTCTAATGACCCTTCTGACTTCAGCTCTGGTCATAATATTCTTTATTCTATTTATTCGCATTACAAAATTATATTAGAATCAACCTTTATTCAGTGTTCATTTGTAAACTATTTGGGGCCTTTATTATATATAATTAAGAAGTTCTTAGATTTCAGGAAATGTAAAAGGCATAAAGAAAAGCTTCAGTTGACACATGTCTATAGACTTTCTCACAATGAATGCGTCACTAGAATAATAAGCATATATTATGCTTTAGGAAAAACTGACAGAAAGGGCTGGAAAGCACTTTAGGGATTTTCTTTACATTTCAAACCTTTTCATTGTCACACATATCATTTGATATCTTTAGCAGCTAATATGGCATACCAAGGCAAAATATACAGAGGGTAGGTCAGAAACCTTTTTACATTCTAAACAGCAGAAAGACATCTCTATTGTGCTGTATAAATTATCATAATTCATATTTCAAAGGCTATGCATTTAAAGTGCAGCCAATTTCTGATGAGCAGTTTGGTTTCCTCTTGATATTCTTTCCTCAGTATTTACCACAACAACACCATTTCCAGAATGAAAAAAATACTAAAATCTAAATTTCCCTGCATCCGACCTTACAATGACACTGATTCACTTTGGGAAATTCTGATTTTTCAGACTGCGTTGATGATTCACCTCCAGCAAAACCTTTAAATTGACTTTGGATATTGTAGATTCATACAGCAAGTTAAAAAAGAGAGTATAAATATGCAGCATGCTCTGAGTGCATTACAACAGCATTGTGGATTCAGCTCACTTTTGAACAGCCTTCGCTTTCAGAGCTTAGGTCACTCACAGTAAGGAAAGAACAAGCTTTCTCAGCTTCTCGTGCACCCTGTAGTGCCTCATATGTGCCTTGTCATAAATGGTAAACCATCAAATAACTGCAAACTCAGGAGCTTGTTAGCCACACGCTGTGGCGAGCAGCAGAGAGAGACATAAATACAAAAAAGTAAACAGGAACTGCAGGATGACAGCTGTGCGTGGTCACAGAAACTAAAACCTGTGATTTACTCACCAACTATGATTGATCTATAGACATATTTCATGGTAGTGATTTTGACATAAAATAGTAGGTAAAGACAGGCGTTACCAATGATAACAACTATGATTTCATTCAGAGAAAAACAGACGCAGGCTGCTTCTCAAGCTTCTTTATGAGTCTCTTCCTTCTGATTGGCTGATTTGAGTGGTTGTGAGTGGGGGTGAGGGGGGGGGGGTGAGTGGTGACTGTATAGTTGTGACATCACAACTTCACATAAGTCATGACTGCTTGTTTTTAATGCACAGTTATTGAGTACAGGCTGTGTATGTTTCTCTGAAGATTGAGCATTTTTAAACATTTATACACTGTTTCCTGTCTTATATACAGTAAAATACCTATGTGGGTCTACATAGGAAAGAAAACAGTTGAGGTGACTCTGTGACTCACCTGAAGTCAGGGATTCCCACCGCAGTGCTGATTCCGGCTCCAGAGTGGACAACCAAGTACTGAGATTCTTTTATCATCTGAGCGAGAGTCTCCACTTTCACCTTCATCTCCTCAGGATCATCAAACGTCTGCCCCAGAACAACAGCGGGTTAGCAAAAATTCACTATTACATGCATGTTAAAATAGGAGAATATTTTCTGACTCATTTCCTAGAGACATATGTGAAAATGACTACAGGCCATACTTGTGATGCATGACATTGCCACTTAGTATGTGGATATGATGGCGGGGAAAGGTAAGGTAAGTAAGGTAAAGTGACTTTATTGATACCCAGAAGGGTAGATTTGGTTGCAGGTAAAAAAGTGCAGGCTCACAACAACACACAAAACAATGGCAAAAAAATCACATAGCAGAAGACAACAGGATAAAACAACAAACAAACAAACAAACAAACAAACAGCAGACAACAGCGGCAAATAACACCAACAGGATAAAAAAGTTGATGATGATGATGATGAGTTACAACTTCAAATACTTTTGAATGAATAGTTTAAATTATTTTTTACCATCAACTAGATGATAAAAAATAATTCAACAATATAATATATAGTTCAACAAATACATCAACAATATCCACATATAACTCATCAAACAAAATATTACTTCCACTCAAAAACATCCGCAAATGTTGTTTTTGTATTAGTATTCTATGGTCTATAAGATTTCACTTTACTATAGTTTTATTAATCACTGTTCTTCAGTACCTGCATATAATCATGTTCACAGTATCTCTAAACTGCTGTTTATTGAATGAATTGTGAATATCCTCTGATTCTTAATATTCCTTTTCGTTTACAGCCATATTGACATTAAACAGCAGGTGTTACCTATTACAGTAATCAAGGCTCTGTACATAAATATAACCGAATCTTCATTAACGTCAATGTATATATTAGATTATACGATATGACCCGTTAAGTGCCTTTACGTTTTCAAATTGTACATTTACTTATAAAACAAAGAAATAGTTAATTTATCACAAACATAAAACAGGGGGTACTCGGCTAACCTGCTAGCATTGTTTTTAGAAAGCTAACGTTAACTATCAGAGCGATATTCATTGCTAAATTAACTAACGAGCTAGCTCACCTCGGGAAGTCCGCAGACGCCTTTGTCTGCGTACGGCGAGAGGCCGGCAGCATAATTCACGGACATGGCTGTTGTTATATCGCGTCTTTTATTATTCAGTTATGAGACTACAAAAAAAAAGCGACTTCGGATTCAACCCGAGAAGCTTTTCTGTTGTTAGGCTGACGTCATATCTGAGTGCCGGCGCATGTTACATTCAAAAAAGCTGGGAAAAATTAGAATGTTGTTTAAATCCCACATTTAAGTGATGTTTACTAGGAATAATAAACAAGTTAAAGGTCCCACGTTTTAAGATGTACATAAAAAGCTATTCTAAACCAACTAATTACATGGTGGACCCGGTGGAAATTGACTAAATGCGTATACTAAGTATTTTACTTGAATATTTCTATTTTATGTTATAGTTTCATTCTACTACATTTTCAGAGGGTGATACTGTTCTTTCGACACTGCATATTGGACATGTTTAAGTTGAGTTCCTTGAGATATAGGCAAATTCTATATTAAATCTGTAGTGTTTAATCTTTTTATGTTTTTCCCTCAAATAGGTTCATTTCAAAAAACGTTTAAATGTTCCATTATTTCAGCAAAATAAAAAGATCTAAGTGAAAGAGTAAAAAAAAAAAATGAAAACATGTTTTTAGAACTTTAACTCCACCTCTCTGAATAATCTAATGTCATACAGTATATTGTGTCATCACTTTAATTGAACATTTTGCTGCTAAACATTTACTTAAGTAGGATTTTTGATGCAGGACTTTTAACTTGTAATGGAGGTTTTTTTTTTAATTGCCCTATTTCACTTGACAGATATGAATACTTTTTCCACACATGGGAAGAGCTGAAATTATGTCAAAGAAAAAAAAAAAACTATGCAAACTATTGAAAGGTTGTAAAAGAGTTATTAATGGGAAACTCTATAAAAGGCATTTTAAAAAGAAACTAAAACTTTGTTTTAAAAAAAATAATACAAATGTATATTTTAAGGACTTATACCTGTACAAACTAAGTGGATATAAATAGTATAACTAATAACATGCAAATAGATTAAATGTGTTGCAGACTTCACTCTTCAAGGACTGTATGTTTTTTTCCAATAAATCTTTATTTTTCAGTTTTTAAATAGCCGAAAATAAAAAGTAAACAGGTGAATAAAACATCCATACAGCTACATGTGCATATCAGTTTAAGGTTCCTGTTGAGGCTGTAAACCAATTTCTGAAAACCACCTAGAAGCAGAAAATAGTTGCTTGCCTTAATTGTTTTGTCATATTTAATTCATTATCCTGAGAAATTCAGTATGAAGTCCAATTTGAGTAAAATAAACAATCAATATTGCTAATGCAAAATACACACAGGACACCCATACACACTAAAAAAATATATCAAAACCTGTCCACTCTTCTCTAACACAAGGATCAGTAAAAAAAAAAAAAAAAAACATGGTGGCCTTGTTCTTTTTTTCACTTCCAGGGATTTCCAGGGCCGAAAAACTGATAATTCTTACTTATTCTGCAACACGTCTGCCAATCAAACCTAATATTCTCTCCACATAAAATCATTCTCAAGCAAAAAAAAAAAAGCAGGCATAATGTCTAACCAAATAAAGAGGCTAAAATAAAGCTAGCAAGAGAGCAAACGGAAAACAAAGACGAGAATATAAACATTCATGAAATGTTTGGGATTTTCTTTTCTTCTTACGCCGCTTTAGTCTTTGGCTCCATCAGGTCTCTCAGAGAGCCAACTTGAGGAGAAATACAATTCTGATCAGTAATTAGTCCTGCGCCCCCACCCCCCGAAAAACATCCTACACAAGTCTTCATCTGAGCTACTTCAAGTAACATAACCCCACACTCAAAAAAGGACAACAAAACACACCCAACAGTAACCAGAAGAAACACAGCAAAGATCAATTTCATTACCAAAAAAATGTCCACGTGAGGATTTGACCCTCCGGCCTGGCCTGGAACTCCACACAGAGAGTTCGCTGCGATTTTAGTCGTCACAAGTTTGTGTTCTTCACAGAGTTGAAAACAGATCATGATGTAGGTAAAGAGTCCACCAGGAAAAGAGACAGGAAGCTTCCAAGATGTTCTGGCATGCACAAGAGCGTTGAAAACACCGTCCGACACGTCCCAGGTGCCTTCACACTGAAGGGAGACTCAGGAAATGTCCGATCCAGCGTATTGTCGTCATAAGCTGTTCAACAGCAACAGGCTGCTTGGAGTCCTCGATCTCAACCAACCACTGGTGATTAAAACCCCAGTTACAATTAGGGAAATAAAGAAATGCGAGAAAGAGGCTTGAGAGAAAAGTTTGTAAGTGTTTGCACCAGTGCAAATGTTGCTATTGTTGAAAGTGGTATTAACCCCACAATATCTTATACTGTACATGGGACCGAACATCCGAAGATGATTAAGCAATATTTGAAGTTGTTCTGTCAAAGTAGTTTTAGAGGACAGTGGGGGGGGGGGGAAGTTTGCAAAATTATTTGAACTGGTGACTTTTGTGCTGGTGCAAATCTTACGATTTCAGACCCATCCACCGGCGCATCGGTTTCAGCCTCCGAAGAGTTCAGAAGCTAAAGAATGAACAGCTCTTTTTATTTGTTGAGAAGTGGAAGGCGTCAAATCTTCTTCTCAGGCTACAAACCAAGAATATCTGACAACCCGGGCAGAAAAAGGGGGTTTAGCATATGTCAGCTAAGATCCGGCGTGCTGTAAAAAAAGAGAAATAAATAAAATAAAGAGCATGTCATGACTCCTCATTGCCCGAGTCGTCTTCATCGTAGCAGCAGTCGCCATCGCCGTCCTCCACGTCATCGTCGTCATAGTAATAGTCATAGAAGAGGTCGGAGCCTTCGTCAGGTGGTGGGGCCCGTGTGCGGACACAGTACTCGGCTAGTGTGGTGGGAACCTTCACGCCGTCACGCTCGGCCTCCGCCTTGGTGGACAGCACTTGTTTCCTGGAGGAAAAAAAATTAAGAAACTTACATTTAGGCCTGAGGAGAATAAAAGGATAGTTCAACATTTTTGGCAAATTCATACATTGTCATGATTCCTAAGTGAAGTTGCTGCATCTTTTCCTCTTTGAGGCTAGCTGCAGCATCACACTCCAAGACCCATTCACAGACACTCAGGAAATCATAACACTATCACCTAACAGAACATAATCCAGGCCTAAACTCATAATTTTTAAAAACACAGACACACACACACCCAAGCTGTTTCCAGACCAGTGGTGCTCAGCTGCTACTGCATGGCTATGGTATTTGTTGGTTTCTCCTGTCAAACTCAGCAAAAAAAAAAAAAAAAACAATCCAGCAACTCACAACACAGTGGTGGACATGTTGTGACCTGCACATTCACCACGATATGAAACAATAACTGTAACGTTACGACATGCGAAGCAAATCCCCGGGACTATTTTACTTCTTTAAATCACTGGGCGGAGGGATACGGCGTGTAACCTCAGGCTGTAGCTGCACTAATATGCACTTTTGAGATTGCTCCACCTTTACATTCATCTGGAAAACAGTCCATTTCGTAATATTCTGTTATTATCTCATTGCGTGGTGAACGTTCAGGTCCCGACTCGCCCACCACAGTGTTTGGGAGTTGCTGGATTAAAAATATCATCAGGCGTGTGGTAACTTGTATTGGCGCAAAAAAAAAAAAAAAAGCAAAGGTGAAGCACCCATTGCTTCTAACAATCATGAAGATGGGTGAATTTCCTAAAATGTTCAAGGTTTTTTTTTTGTCGTTACAGCCATATACACAGTATATAGTGAGACGAGACAGCGTTCCACCGGGAGCAATTGGTGATAAAAAAGAAAAAAAAAAAAAGTGCCTAAATACACTGTACAGATTCAAACACACATGTGTTGAACTTCTCCCTTAAAAAACACACTGAGCATTAGGCTCCATCATTTCCGTCATGTTTCACCTGATGATCTCCACGTATTCCCGATCCTTGCCCTTGCTGTCCCTCCATTTACGGTACATGACGGAGGCATCCACGTTGGCGGGGGAGAAGGTGTTGGGTTCGTTCAGCAGCGAGATCACGCTCAGCAAAATGGTCCTGAAGACAGAAAGGTGAGTCAGTGCCATACCTACTGCACAATTGAATAAAATAACTGTAAAAAAAAAAAAAAAAAAAAAACATAAATAGCATAAACACATGATGTATCACCACTCTTACTATTTGTCTCAGAAGACATTTTGCCTCTTATTCAAATGGATTCTTTGGTTCTTAGGCCCCAGCTACACTAGTCTCGATTTTTCTTTAACTGGATATTTTAATCCACTGGTTTAAATAAAAATTTCCTTCCCTGTGCAGATTTGTGGACCTTAGGCTTTGTCTGACTAGTCAAGACCAGGACAGTCCAGTAAATATAGAACTGAAGAAGCCGCCTGGATAAGTAGTGAAACATCTTTCTAAATATGTACAAGTCCTCTTGCCTGTTGATTTCACCCTTTTTTGTCATATACTATAAATTGGAGATATTCACTGTTAATGTGTGAATATTAAAACCAGTGCCCGAGACAATGTAAAAAGGATCCTCTTGAGTTGCAGTTTGTCTTAATGCTCAATACCACTGGCTCAAAAAAAGTCTGGATTAACAGTTTTATTAATCATTCCATGAATGTGATCTGATTATTCACTTCTGTCTCAAAGATGCATTTAATATATTTCCTGATTATTTCCCAGCTACACATTGTGCAGGGACACAACATGAGACGTCTATTGACAGCTACGGACGAAAAGACGGATCACATTACACATGTGGCGCTGAAAAACCCCGGATGAATGTCAGCGTCTGGGAACTTGTGAAAGGACTGCACCGGAGACAAACGCCATGCGATAAGGGGTACGACTCAGGTGAAGCGGCGGACAGAAGACGGACACATGAGTAGAGGGGTAATTAGACAGGTGGTGGGAAGCACTAACCGGACGTTCTGGGTGGGATTCCATCTCTCTGAAGGCAGCTCTCCGCTCTGCGGGTCATCCACTGGAGGATGCAATATAGAGATGCACACATCTCCATTCTAAAACAAGAAAGAATCAACTTCATTTAGTCATGTGATTACTGCAAGGCAAAAAAAATGGCTAGGACTTAGATTTAATGTTGTAAAAGTGAGCGATACCTTACCTCATAGATGTTGGGGTGCCACATCTTGGTGAGGAACCGGAAGGCAGGCGGGGAATATGGGTAGTCAATGGGGAACTTGATACGAGCCTATGGCACAAAACAGGCGTTTTAAGTATCTTTACACTGTATTGGTACATGTTATCATGTTCTGGCTTATTGTTAGTGGTTTCATGGTGTGTGGTTTTGTAAGTAATGCCCTTTTGTATTTTTGGTTTTAAAAGTTAATTGCTTTATTTATATATATATATATATATATATATATATATATATATATATATATATATATATATATATATATATATATGTGTGTGTGTGTGTGTTTTAAAGAAGGCAAACTCCTCATAGTTCTTACATCTCATTAAATTAATTTTAATGGGCCTCTCCTCTGATTGGCTGATTTCAACGGCTGTGAATACGTGGGGGTAGGCAGAGACTGTATAGTTGTGATATCACAACTTTACATCATTATTTTAATGTTTGGAATCATGGGACTTTCTACACTACGTGGGCCTTTGAGGAAATATAAGCAATTATTCATAGTACCCCTGGTTCCCTCCTGCCGGTGCTGTGGCTGGGTTGTGTGCGCATGTTTTCCACCTTTGTACCAGACGACAGGGTTGCATCATATTCCGACCCTTACCTTGAAATACCCTCCTTCATAATGAGTGTTGGGGGGTCCGAAAATGGCCACTTCCCAGTTGTAGAGATCTGCCTCGTCCACCAGTGTTATCTTGAATCCCTCGACGGGCTCCTCCTGGAGGCTCTTCATCTCCAACATGAGCGCTTTCTGTGAGCTGGCCACATGAGTGGAGTCGTGTTGTGCCATGATAACACGACTCAGTTTGTTTTTTTTAATCCAACAACCTGGCGACACTGGAAAAACAACTTGTTTTTTTTTTTTACCCCTCGATGATCGGAGACAATGAAACAGGCCAAACCAGCCGGGGCTACGCTCAAACCAGACAAAGGTTGCGCCGATTTGCTTCCCAGAATGTGCGGTTATTTAGCGAAGTCGACGCTCAGGAGCACGGTGAACTGAACCGGGGCATTGTGGCCGAGCGGCGCCTCCAGCTTTAGTCCGTGTAACCTGGCAGCGGAGCCGCCGATATAAGCCGTAAATCTACTGGTAGCCACCGGCTAATAGAAGCTAGTTAACAAGCTCTACCTTTTTTTCCCTCTTCCTGAAGCCGACCTTCGAGCAGTTTCTGCCGCCGAGAAACGAAGTTTAAAAAAAAAAACACGCAAAAACTGTTGAGCCGCAACGCGAACGGAGCGGGGTTCGACACAAAATGTACTTGATATCGCCCCAAACACAAGCAAGGTAAAGAGTACTGAAAGGAGTCCCCCCCTCTCTCTTCCCTCCCCCTCAAAACATCCAGCTGCGCCCGCTGCCTTCTGGGATTTGTAGTACAATTATAAACCGAAAACGTCCGTTTATCGCCGGAAAGCGGCCAAGAAACATCACAACGCGTCACTAGATCGCATTCCTCTATGTAATCCGATTAAAATCAAGCAAATCTGTTGACTTGTGACCGTTGTTTGTTCGGTTTTCGTATTTAAACATTAATACGGAGAACTACATTCGCCAGTTCCATGACGTCACTGAAACGCGAACGTTGTTTGTGTTTCTGAGGAATCGTTTTTGACCTCAAACTATTTAACCTCAGAAACGCTTCCTTTGGATGTTTATTTGACTGTGGATGTTCAACTTTAATACACAAACTGCTCCGTCAAACCGAGTTTTTCTTTTTATTTCGTACTTTATTTTTTTGACGACACTGTGACGTATATTATATGCGCCAAAATTGTGGATGGTCCCTGTAACGTGACTTTCTACTGCCTGAATAAATACCTAAGAAACTACTCAGTCTGATCATGAACTTTACGATTTTTTAAAAATCTTTTTAATAATTGAATTTTTTTTCCAATAAAGTGACATACTTTTATTGTTTGTTTAAAAATTGTTCAGCACAATGCAATATATATTCGAATTTATTGTTGGCCTTTACAGTAGGAATATTAGTTTTATTTTCATCAGTCGTCTATTAGGACAAATTCAATTGTATAGACTGTCTTTTATGTGATGCTTTTATAAATAATACATATTTTAAAATCATTATTCTCTTCACTTTTGTTTCTATGTCATTTGGCTGCCTTTTGAAAATTTCCATTTGTGGATTAAAATAAGGTTAATGACCATATATTTTTTCATCTTTAGTGTCTTTTTTTTAAAGCCAAATTGCTTTTAACACAATTGAGCAACTTGAATAAAGAGTTTGGTTCTGTAATACCATGAGTATATTTTTGCACCGGCATCCACTTTCTCTTTTACATCTTATTTACGCGACAGACTCGTATCCGGACCCGGCGTTGACACACAAAGTTAGCGATGAGTTCGAAATCACGACGTCGGTCCCGGAGTCGTAGCCGCGATCGGCGGAACCGGTCCCGGGTGAGCCGGTCCCGCAGCCGGTCCGCGGACACGAAGCGCGGCGCCCGCGGCCGGGACCGCTCCGGCTCCAGCAGCGCTTCCCCCGCCCGGCGGCGGCCCCAGCAGCACCGGGACCGGCCGTCCTCCAGGAGCGGCTCCGAGAGCGACCGGAGGCGCGGAGCACGATCGTCCAGGTAACGGTGAACGTTACACGAGTTGCTGTAACGATGAAGATGAGCCATAAGTGACCTGAAATGTTGTAAAAACGATAAAAATATCAGATCACTTAACTCGCTATTAAACCCACTACAAACTATATATAGTGACTTAGTACAAAATATGCACTACACACTATATATAGTTTGTAGTGGGTCATGATTCTGTATTATAACACACATACATATATATATATATATATATATATATATATATATATATATATATATATATATATATATATATATATATATACATACATACATGATTATGTAAATAAAGTCACAGGTTTTGTACATTTAAAGATTTAAGAGATTTTATAGTCGAATGCACAGAAACACAGAAGATGCAAGGTAGTGAAATTTGGATTTTTTAAAGCTCTAGTTCCAGTTAGAGTAGATAATATATTTTTTCTGTTTTAGCTCTGATTCAGATGATCCTAAAGTGAGGAGGAGAAGAAAGGAGAAGGAGAACCGGAGAGGAGCATCCAGAGAGAGGAGAAAGGGAAGGTCCCCTTCGGCCTCGGACTCCCGTGACGGCAGCAGCGACCGAGACCGGATGAGACGGAGAAGTCCCAACAGTCCGATCAGAGACAGAGACGCTCCGAGGAGGGAGCGCGACAGGGCCAGGGAGCGGAGGAACAGCGGCAGCCGTGACAGGGACAGGAAAAGAGAGGCGGACAGAGACCGAGAGGCCGGGAAGAGGGGTAAAGACGCAGAGCGGGAGAAGGGCGAGAAAAGCAGGGGCCGAGGCCGAGAACGCTCCTCCTCCCCGGACTCCTCAGAGAGCTCGGGTTCTGACCGGGAAGGCCGGGTGGTCAAGGAGAAGGAGGACCGGAAAAAACAGAGGGAGATGCTGAAAGCCCTGGAGACGCCGGAGGAGAAGAGGGCCAGGAGGTTGGCTAAGAAGGAGGCAAAGGAGAAGAAGAGGAGGGAGAAGATGGGCTGGAGCGAGGAGTACATGGGCTACACCAACGCTGACAACCCCTTCGGCGACAACAACCTGCTGGGCACCTTCAAATGGCAGAAGGTGAGTTCCAGGCCAAGAAGTTGGGGCGGTTTGTCGTCAGCTATTGGTTCTGAAGTCTTGTATCTTATCCGTCATTCTTGGTTTCGTGTGTTCTCAGGCGTTGGATAAGAAAGGCATCGGCCATCTGGGAGAAAAAGAGCTTAAAGAAAGGAACAAACGTATTCAGGAGGATAATCGCAGGGAGCTGCAGAAGGTATGAAAAGTGGGGAGTTTTCAGATTTACACAAACACTTTTTTTCATAAAGCTTTAAACTTCTCTAAATATGTGGTGTGTGTGTTAACGGTTTTCAATTAAAAATGGATATACGTGATTTCGTTTACCTATGACGATGTACAACGATGAATGTATGACAATGCATAGCAATATTACAATTTTCCAATATAAAAAACAGTTGCACATTTTCAAATGCACGATTTAATTTTTTTTACATGTAAAAAAGTTTGCTTAAGAGTGCCAGAACTTCAGTCTAAAATTAAATACAGGAAAATTCTAACTCAAGTCAAAAACTGTCTATTCATTCATCAACACTGTGAGACTCATACCTGCTGGTACCAACTGTGTGTTTCTCTAGGTAAAACAGCTGCGTCTGGAGCGGGAGCGAGAGAAGGCCATGAGGGAGACGGAGCTGGAGATGCTGCAGAGAGAAAAGGAGGCCGAGCATTTCAAGACCTGGGCCGAACAGGAAGACAACTTCCACCTGCACCAGGCCAAACTACGGTTAGTACACATCGAGTACTTCCTGTCTGGCAGCGCTCATCTTTCACAATGTATTTTGGATATGGCAAAACTGTTATGTGGTGTAACCCTAAAAAACTGGTACCAGATAGTTTAAGTCTCCTTAAAAATGTTTGAAAAACGTGCAATCAACTCCTCAACTCATTGCATATTTTAAGTGGATTAAAATCTGTGTCTGTGTGTGTCTGTTCAGGTCTAAGATTAGAATCCGTGATGGCCGTGCTAAACCTATCGACCTTTTGGCGAAGTACATTAGTGCAGAGGACGACGACCTTGCGGTTGAGATGCATGAACCCTACACCTTCCTCAACGGGCTCACCGTCACCGACATGGACGACCTGTTGGAGGACATTAAGGTGCATAGCTGTATGAGTATGTAGTATGAGTATGGGAGCTTTATTGCTGCAGCTCTGTGCAGATTCCTGTCAAAGGGGTGATGTGGTTATGTAATAACAAGTTGATGATGTCAGTTTCTCTATTGTTACATCGGTGAGTCTTTACCATGAATAATTCAATGGATTAGAACTGTGCCTGCAAGGAGTGATTAGTAGATTAAATTAAACATGTGGCAGTTCAAAACTCAAATGTGAGAATTTCCTTTTTCTCGTGGTCTTGCATTAATACAAATTTAACAGTTGGGGTTGGTTTGTATAAAAAGAGAAATAATAATCTTTTTCGACTCAAGGATGTTCTGATAAAGTTCTATTGACCAAATGCTAATAATGGTTGCAGCAATATGCAGGATATGAAAGTGCAATAAGATGTGATTGGTTTTGCATTAGCTTCTAGTCATGAAAAAAAAGCTTTTAAAAAAGCTCATTATTCTTTATAAATATATACTATGTAAAGATTTGTTTTTATGTGAATTGTGGCACAATTATTCTGGTTCATTTTAAATAAAATTGTATAAATTGGCTCCACATGACCCATATTTAGATAGAACTGTGCACATTTGTGCCATCATACAGTTTTATGCATAAAAAACATTATTAGAAAATGTAAAGTAATTTTAAACTGACACAGTTTCAGTTTCTTCACAGGACTGATATTAACTTTACACCCATCACTCCTCTGTGTGTGTGTGTGTGTGTGTGTGTGTGTGTGTGTGTGTGTGTGTGTGTGTGTGTGTGTGTGTGTGTGTGTGTGTGTGTGTGTGTGTGTGTGTGTGTGTGTGTGTGTGTGTGTGTGTGTGTGTGTGTGTGTGTGTGTGTGTGTGTGTGTGTGTGTGTGTGTGTGTGTGTGTGTGTGTGTGTGTGTGTGTGTGTGTGTGTGTGTGTGTGTGTGTGGTAGGTTTATATGGAGTTGGAGCAAGGCAAGAACGTGGACTTCTGGAGAGACATGACCACCATCACTGAGGACGAGATCAGCAAACTGCGAAAACTTGAGGCGTCTGGGAAAGGACCAGGTGCATAGATAATTTACTTCTTTACTTCTAGACGTGTTGTTGCGAGCGAAGATGAAGATTTCTCCTCAAATGTCTTTCTTTTGTCTAGACCAACATTACACAACCCAAAAAACATCATTTTACTATTATAGAAGACTAAAGAAACCAGAAAATAGTCAGTTTTAGAAGCTGGAACCAGTGAATTTGGACAACTGGTAGTAAGCTCCCGTTTTTTTTCGTTGATCTTTAGGTGATCGTCGTGAGGGCATCAACACGGCCGTGACCATCGACGTCCAGACGGTGTTCAAGGGGAAGACGTACAGCCAGCTGCAGGCGCTGCTGCTCAACATCGAGGGCAAGATTCGCGCCGGAGGATCCAACCTGGACATCGGCTACTGGGAGAGTCTGCTGCAGCAAGTCAGAGTCTACATGGCACGAGCCAGGTGAGAATGTGTGGCGAACGACCACTTTCTGCTGTTGTAGTAATGAAACGCCGGATTTTCTGCAAAAAACACGTTGTTGTTCCAGGCTGAGAGAGCGACACCAGGATGTTCTGCGGCAGAAGCTGTTCAAGCTGAAACAGGAACAGGGAGTGGAAAGCGAACCTCTGTTTCCCATCATCAAGGAGGAGCGGAGGAATGAGGAAGACGAGTAAGTGACCTCAGAACGCGGCACACATCCTCATTAGAGATGCTCGAGAGCGAGACGCTCGCTCGCTTTCTGCTCTGTGTACACTGACTAAAACGGTCATATTCTCACTTCTGTTTTCTTTGTCTTTGATTGTGTGTTATGAAACTTAAAAAACAAATCCCTGTCTCCTCATAGAGCCATTGTCAGGCTGTGAGTGTGAATAAATGTTAAATAGAATAGGGCTGCTTCTAACCACTATTTTGATAGTTAAACTATTGATTATTTAAAACAATACTAATCGATAAATAACTAAAGCAGCCCTAAAATATCTAAGTATTTCAATAATATCATGTTGTGTTCGCACACACATGAATGGTAATTATTTTATTTTATTTTTTACAACACCAGGGAGACAGAAGAGCCCAGCCAGTCATCTTCATCCTCTGCGAAGAACAAAAGAAGCGAAGAAGACGAGGAGGAGGAAGCGGGTCCGTCCACGTCCGCGGCAGGAAAGGCGAGCCAAGACGGAGACGGCGAGGACAAGAAGGAGGACGAGGACAAGGGCGAGGCGGTGGAGGCCGTGCTGACGGAGGAGGACCTGATCCAGCAGAGCCAGGCGGAGTACGACTCGGGCCGCTACAGCCCCACGCTGCTCACCGCCTCCGAGCTGCCGCTGGACTCGCACACCACCACGCCGGAGGAGGACGCGCACAGGCTGCAGCTGGCCCGGCGACAGCTGCAGGTCACGGGTAGGACACCGCGCACACACACACACACACACACACACACACACACACACACACACACACGTATAATATTGAATAACTCTGTAGTACAGGGGTACTGTACCAACCCTGGACCTAGAGGGCTAGTGTGGCTGCAGCTTTTAACAGGCAGTAACACCTGATTCTACCAATTACTGCCACTCTGGACCTTCATCAGTAGAATCAGGTGTGTTACTGCCTGGTTGGAACAAAAACCTGCAGCCACAGTGGTTTTCCAGGACCTGGGTTGGCTCTGGTATATTCTGGATCAGAAAGTCAATTTTCAGAGTCTAAATCTTAGCACCATGTCATAACAGCCTGGCTATCAGACCTCAAACCAATGACCATTGATGGCTGTTGGAGGGACAATGTCAAAAACGTCATGTGGTGTAATCCTAAAATCTTAGTACCAGATATTTTAACACTCTTCAAAAAAGTTTAAAAAAAATTATAACACATACTATGAACTAGTTTTATATTCTAGGTGGATTAAATATTTATATTTTATCCTCCAATTTTCAATTATATCACACAAAAATGGTACAAATGGATTTTAAACTTGATATTCAGTCTGGGAACCATCCGTTTGTGTCTGATTGGAGGCGTGGTTTAAAGCCCTGAGCTGTTTATTGGCCATGATGATTGACCGTCAGATGCATCTTTACATCGCTTATAGCCAATCCTATCACACATGGCTAAATAGTCGCTGCTTAAGTGTAGCAGCATTTAGCTGCTCTTTTTTTGTTTAGATAAACTATAGACTCCAGTGTGTTCCGCTTTCACACCTGCAAACAAACCAAAGTTGGTCCGTTTGGTTGGATAATGTCAAAAATGTCATGTGATTTAATCCTCATAATTCTCTTCAAAAAAGTAAAAGGGTGGATTAAATATTTCAAATTTATCCTCCATCCATTTCTCAGTTACACCATTTGACATTTCTTGTCTCCAAAAAACTAAATTGCACAAAAATGGTACAAATGGTTTTTCAAATGACATAAAACCATCAGGAACACAAAAAGTACATTTTGAGCCCTGATCACGGCTTTTAAAACTCGTCTTGCCAGCCATCATGTGTCACTGACCCTGAGTGAGTTTCCAGCAGTTTAATTACTGTGATGCAGGTTCTTGAACACCTTTTATCCGTTCGCCAGGTGACGCCAACGAAAGTGCGGAGGACGCCTTCATACGCCGCGCCAAGGAGGGCATGGGCAACGACGAGGCCCAGTTCAGCGTGGAGATCCCCGTCACGGGGAAGATGTACCTGTGGGCGGACAAGTACAGGCCCAGGAAGCCCCGCTTCTTCAACAGGGTGCACACGGGCTTCGAGTGGAACAAGTACAACCAGACCCACTACGACTTCGACAACCCGCCTCCCAAGATCGTGCAGGGCTACAAGTTCAACATCTTCTACCCCGACCTGATCGACAAGCGCTCCACGCCGCAGTACTTCCTGGAGCCCAGTCCCGACAACAAGGACTTCGGGATTCTGCGGTTCCACGCGGGCCCGCCGTACGAGGACATCGCCTTCAAGATCGTGAACAGGGAGTGGGAGTACTCGCACCGCCACGGCTTCCGCTGCCAGTTCGCCAACGGGATCTTCCAGCTGTGGTTCCACTTCAAGAGGTACCGCTACAGGAGATGAGCGGGAGGCCACCGGCCGAGAAAACTGGACCAAGACTTCGGTTATTTGGGTTTTAACCAGAGACAGAATATTATTGAAGCTGTACAGTCAGTGTGATTTGTTGTATTGTTGCAGATTCGCATAAAAAAAAAAAAAAGAACATTTTGAAGCTACAAATAACTCTGTGCTGTTTGTCATTTGTAATGTCTCAATATTACACATTAAAGTCTTTTTCTCATTTGTACTCTGAAGAATATTTTTTGATTCGGGCCCAGAATATATTAACAGGAAAGTAGAAATGTTAACATAACTAATTTAAGAGCAGTTGAGTTTTAACGGTATTGGTCATAAATGTTAGATTTTGACCAGATTGCATGAAATAATACCCAGGAGCGCAAAGCTATTTCAATTCATAACCTGTGAGCCAAATGTCACAGTAATGCAGCCAATAAAATTATAATTGCACCCTAGAGCCATGCTGCAAGCACGTTTAAGAACACATTCAACCCTAGAGCAAAGATTCCTCTATGAAAAGAGGCAGATGCTTCATCTCCAAAAACTAATGTTAAACGAGCACAACAGATTATAAAAGCACAAACAGGATTCATAACAGCAGGTAACACTCACATTCTTGGCAAGTCTGGTCCTGCTTGGAAGTAGTAAAACCTGGTGTTTAAATACGCTGGAACAACACGAGGCCCAGGTAGAAAAGTTTAATACAATAAAACATTTATTTTTTTTTGCTGCTATCTGTTAGAAATGAAATGGCTCAGTTTTAATGTACATTCCCTGTGAAAAGTCATACCGGTCATAAGATATTAATCTAAGTTCAGTAGCAAACATTCTTCCATAAAAAAAAATATAAACGCAAAACTGCATCTACCGTTGTCGTAAAAAAAAAAAGACAAGACTGTAAAGCAGGATTCCAAGAGTCTCACGTATAAAACAACTATTAAGGGTCTTTTGGTGTTTTCAACAGCTCTTAGCCTCGCAAAATAAACTTTCGGAATGTTTTAACATTCAAGACGTACAGTGAAGGCCCCGCGAGCTTATCGTACGGCGTGTTTTCAGATCACCGACTCGTCGTCTATGTACTGCAGCGTCTGCGTCAGAGCCGCCTCTCCGCCCGCGTGGTTGTTGTTACGGCTGCTGTTTTCGGTTCCGGGCACCAGCGGCTTGTCCTCGACCGGCGCCGGCGCAGGGGTCGGCACGGTTGCAGCCCGGTAGTTCACGGCGGACGTCGGCGCCCCCTGCTCCCGCGGCTCCTCCGGGGTCGCCGCTTTGTTCCTGCAGCTCCAGGGCAGAGGCAGGTGGCCTTTGTAGAAGTTCCACACCAACAGAGCGAGGAGAGAAACCACCAGCAGCCCCACGACGGCGTGCAGCCCCGCCACGGAGGGGCCGTCCGTCCGGGCCTGGGGGACGGTTATCTGGCCTCCGGACCCCCCCTGGGCTTTGCTGACCAGGTACTCGGCCACGGCGGCGGTGAACTCGGCGGCGCCGGAGCGCTCCACGGACAGGCAGCGGTAGCGGCCGGCGTCCGAGTCCGAGGCGTTGAGGACCAGCAGCCCGTCCCGCAGCAGCTGGAGGCGGGGCGACGGGCCCAGGGGGCGGCCGTCCCGCTCCCAGCGGGTCGCCGCCAGGTTGGAGAGCGGGGAGCAGCGGAGCTTCAGGTTGCTGCCGGGCCAGATGGACTGATTGACGGGCTTCACGGGGTCTAGGAGGAAAGACGGAGGTCCGGTTACATCCTGACGACGCATAGTCGACCTGAGTTCTGGTTCTTTTAACCCAGAGGAACCCACCACACTGGTGTGATTCCTCATACAACTTTATACTTAACTTTAACTGATTAGGACCATAAGTGACACATATATTGAACAACCTGGTCAGCAACAGCTCTTTATCTTTCTACGCGTTTCCCTCTTTAAACTGTAATCGTCCAATAACGTAATAAAAGCCCTGAACTGGGAACTTAAAGGCTCAGTTATCACATTTTCCAAAAAAATGTTTTCCTCACCAGGCAAATAACCTAATAATCAGCTGATAATGTAATACTGATAATTGGTAATTATCAATTCAACACTTTTACTACGTTACATCTAATATATTCTAAAGAGGTCAAATTTATTATGTAATCAACTGTTATTTTTTAATTTAAAAAAATCTTTATTTATTTATTTTTTTTACTAAAGGTAGGTTTCAACCAACCTAACACTTGTAATGGTTTAATAACATGCCTATGTCATGTTTAACCTGCTCTGACCACAGTTCTTGTATAAATATATATAAATTGATATATAAAACAAATGAATATAAAAATATAATGGGGACATATGTCACAATAAGAAAAATGGTAATTAGCTGCTCAATTCATTTTGCTGATTCAATTAATGTTTTTAACTAATATCAGATGTCATAATAATATATTGTTAAACCTTACCAATAAAGTCATTGCTGTGATATATGTTGAGAAAAAGACAAAAAATGTGCTACTAACCATAAACTAAGCATAAATTTACCATGTGACATGTATGCAACCACAGATCTCTGATACTGGGAGTTAGTATAAAAAAAGCTTCAGTAATGTGTTCTATGTGGTCTATTTCATCTTATTTTTAATTTTATATCTTCCAAAATGTTCCTTTAAGAAGAAATGGATCTGGATGATTAACCTGTCATGGTTAAAGTTTTTAATCAATCTTAAAAATATATATATAAACTGGTAACTCACCAGCTTCTGGGCAGAGAGAAGCGTTTCCGTCTTTCACACTTTGGATTAATTCGCTAAAGCACGAGACACAAACATTTTAGTTTAGATTGGTCCGACAGTCAGGAACAAACTTTTTGTGCGAGTCGAAACTCGCTCTACCCGTTGGCACGGACGCCTACCTTTGTGCACCAGCAAGAGCGGAACATTTCCCGGCAGCTTTGTCCCAGCCACAGTCCGGGTCTCTGGCCAGAACGCAGTCCGTACAGGACAGGGATCGGCCACAGGAGGCGAGCGGCATCTGTCCCGCTGCGCTGTCTGCGCCGGCGTACAGCTGACCCTGCAGCGCGTCACCATATAACGTTACATACGGGAAAACCGATGTTCACAGCCATCGATTAAGAGCTTTTTTCAGTTACCGTGACGTTGGAAAATTTCAGAATCTTGATTGGCTCCGGCGGCCGGAAGAGTTGAACTTCCTCTATGATGAACATTTCTCCATCGTAGTTCACAGCTTTCAGAATGGTGCCTTCCTCTTTTTTTATACAAAAACAGAAACACTACATTTAGAGGCTGAAGTTAAAAAACAGTGACAATAACTTCCTGTACCGGTTCACACCTGTGCCTATGAACATCACGTGGTACTTCTCGCCATCCGCGGCCTGCACTTGGTTGACTATGACGCGCGTGAACGTCGGTCCCCGTCGCACCAGCAGAGGCTTCTCTCCTATTGGCTGGATGGCCTGGTCCATGAGGGGCCTATCTTTGATGAACTGAAGGGTCTGGTCTGGGAGGTCCAGAGACTGAGTTATTCCCTCTTCACGAGCAGAGTTGTCAATACACTGGGATTTCGGGAAGAGAAAAGGGGATCAGAGCACAAAAGGTGCCTTTTGAGATTCCTCTTCGTTTGTAACGCACACAAACACACACTGAAAAGTGTTCAGACTCACAGCTCCGGGCCGAGGGACGGGGACGACTCCGCTATACATCACCCACTTAACGAAAGAGGTTTCTACAGGGACAGGGGTCTTGTACTTGCCCTCCGCAAACACCCTGCTGATGTCGGACACACGGTACGCACACACTGCAGACAGGTCTGACGTGTCCCTGAAACACACACACATGCAAAAGTGTGAGCCAAGTGATCACAGATCAAAGGAGAAGAAAACCATCCCCTTTCCAACACACAAAAAACAAACATACGACTGTGGCGTGAAGATGGCGAAAAACAAGCAGTCCCTCCAGGGTCGCTGGGGGTCACACCAGCGGTACGTGTCCTGGATGACGTACGGCAGCTGGGACTCCAGCACCGGGCAGTCCATCCTGGCCTTCAGGAAGGATGTCCACTTCTTCTGCAGGGTCCTCTTACCGCCGAGGTCCCCCTGCGAGAGCGTGAAGACACCCCGCGGCACGAGGCGAAAGAGGATGCGCAGTCAAACGGCGGAAAGGGTGGAATAAGTGCGAGCGAGGAAGTGCTATTTATGTGTTATTGTTAGGGAGTGGAGCGGGGAGGGGGGGCAGAAAGCTGTTTTTTTACCTTGCACACACGGGCCACGCGGGACACCACCAGTTTGCTGTAGCAGTCGCACTCCACGGCGGTCTCACTGAAGAACAGGTAGACCTTGTCGTCGTCTCCCTCAGAACTTTCCTCGCTCTCCGGCATCTGAGCCATGGAAACAAAGTTGGGCTCTGATGTAAAAAGAATGAGAAAAAAAAAAAAAAAACTTGACACAATTTACACAATACGTACAGAACAGTGTTAGTGGGAAACAGTTCCTTGATGCATTATTCATACTTTTCTATTTTCATTCACGGTGTCTCTGTTGTGAGACATATATTGTGCATTTGTCTAACTTCATGTTTAATTTAACTAGTTGGAGTCTCACATCATACAACTCCTCCACAATGGAGGTTCCTCTCTGCACCACTTGATGCAGACAACATATTTTAACCAGACATTCATCTTCACATTGAACATCATCACAGGTACAAAACCAAACATCCTGAACACAGAGCAGTCGCTCACCTGCCTTGACTTGCAAATTAAATTGAGTGATATCCCATTCCTCGTCTATGGGGTTACAATATGACGTTATGTCTTATGAAGCATTCAGACTCCTTACACTGGAACTAAAAAGGGCCCAGCTCCAGAAAAACAACCCACCACCACCACCCCCCCCTCCTCCACCAAAGTTTACACTTGGTACAATGGAGTATCGTTGTCCTGGCAACCACCAAACCCAGACCAGATGGAGAAAAGTGATTCATCAACCAGACAGCTGCAGCCTCCACTGCTCTAGAGTCCAGCGGCAGCGTGTTTCACGCGTCTGCGCGTGATGCACGGCCACGGAAACACATTCCATGAAGCTCTCTGAGCTCTGTTCTCCAGCTGACCTGAAGGCCACGTGAAGCTTGGACTCTGCATTACTGAGTTGCTGTCATTTCTAAACACTTCTACTTTCTTATAATAAAGCTGACAGCTGGCTGTGGAATATTTCAGAAGTGATAAGAACACTTGGATGGGTGTGCGAATACCTTTTAGCAAAGTGTAGTTTACACTTCCATCCATACGTCAGTATTTTTTCCCCCTATTCTAATACATTCCCAGAAAATGTGAGTATGTGTCCCACATTTAAGCTTCTCAAGTCCTCCCCAGCATGTTTTCTATAGAGGTTTATGGTGGCGGCTCGCTGAGTATCTCAGACGTTAAGCCAGTCCTCATCAGTTAGGCTCCTCTGTTCGCGTCTAATCCCTGGTACAATGTAGAGATCAGCATCTCATCTCATCTCCTACCGTTAAGCCAGGAGCTTTTGAACTCGGTGCGTATGGAGGCGGGAAAGCTGCGCATCAGGACGGGTTCGGAGCCCAGGAAGTTCATAGACGTGGCCGAGTACAGGCTGTTACCTGACGGGACAGCGGGGACAGAGATGATGACGTATTCGGCCGTGTTAATTACCTTCCCCTGGTATCTTATACGGTTTTATGACTGCTACTCACCAACCATGATGGATGCGTATCTCTGGAAAGGGTCAAACGGACACTTCCCTTTCCCTTCCTCCATTTTCTTTTCAAGAGTCAACTTTCCGTCTGTGTACGACTGCACGGAAAAACACATGGTTTAATCCTAGAGTTTTTTTTTTTTTTTTTTTTTTTTTTTTAAATATGATCTTGCATCAATTTTAAACTCGTCTCACCATGTAATCACACTCTGGATCAAAAGCGTTGGTTCCGCACACGTACATCCTGTTATCCTCCATCGTGTGCAGGATTCTGATGTAGTTTTTGCACTCTGTCTGTAAATGGATTTTTTTTTTTTAATAAGCGATGACTTCCTTCAGCTCAGTATGCAATCATTTTATTATTTAAACCGACTCACCTCAGGATCTTTGCCTTTGTTTTTACAATCGACTTGCTGCTGCTGTGTCACTTCCCATTTCACCTGAATGGAACGGTTTTACAGTCTTCATTAGCCGTTCTTTGGAACACAGGATTGTAAGGAGGCAGGTAAAACTCTCTTTTACTGTAAGTGCAACTTAAGTGGAAGCACAACAGTTGAAATGAGCAGTGAAACCTTCAATGGGGAATGTTTTTTTGTTCCGCGTGATCGATAGCGGAGTGAAGTAGAGCGTGAATCTGTCAGAACGAGGGTCTGATTAGTCACAGTGAGCGTTTTATCACACAGGGCCGAGTCTGGCATGACACACGGTTGCTTGTTGCTTTAGAATTTCTTAGCCCGGGGCCAAGGAAGCTTTGATAAGAGAGTAGACTGGCACCGCTCCAGGCAGGGTTGGCCCTTAACCGCTTTGTTAATAGAAGGTGTTCTTACCGAGGAAAGTTTTTTGGAGATATCCTTGAGGTCCAGCGCGTACACCGCCTCCCTGGCACCTAGCACCAACAGGCCCAGGTCCTCCCTCAGCAGCATGGTGGAGTAGTTGAACACACCCTCCTCATTAAACAGGTGAGCGTTGTCTCCTGGAGACAAAGCGTACGCGATTAACCCAACGCCGGTGACTAAATCCAATTTCCCAACAGGCCAGCTCAAATAAAAGCCGAGGTTACACAAGACAAGACGGCGTCTGACTCACTGTGATAGGCCACGAATCGGCGGGGGATGCAGTCCAGCGGCGAGTCCTCCTCCAGCGTCGAGGCGAGGGGCAGCAGCCAGAAGACGCCGAGGGACAGCAGCGGATGCATGACGCCTTTGTGTCGGGGGGGGGGAACTTTAGAGCTTTTATTGTTTCCGTTAACAGTCAGTCATGCGAGGGGTGAAGGCAGCGAGTGGCATCTATGACGCGACGAGGTCCGCACTGACTGAAGGACACCGGCCCCTTCGCTGGCCCCGCTTAGCAGGCTGTCCATGGCGAGATGGATGGCACAGACGGGAGAAACAAAGCCGGGGAGGGCTGAAAGAGACAAGGTTGTACGCATATCACAATCAATTCACCGGACGTGAGAGCCAGAGGGACCTAAAAGCTTTAAATATGTACGTCAAAAACACCAAACAAAGAGCAAGGGGGAGGATGAGATGTAAAGAGAGACATTTCACATTTGTTTGAAAAAAAAAAAACAAAGCACAAAAAAGTCGCAGAATGGCGAGAAAAAGGGCAGAGTGAGCTAAAGTCAGCGCGGCAGTAATTCTGTCAGAGCCATAGTGATGGTAATGCAGGGCCATGAAAGGCATTCAGCAGGGTGCAGGCACGTCAACCTCGGCTCTCCTGCGGCACCAAACACAAGCACACAATGAGAGATTCACAGAGCGTGCCAGAGTTCGCCAGAGATGAGATGAGATGAGCGACCAGGCCGCTGCAAGAGCGGTTTGCACACGAGTGGCAGGAAACGTGGTTTGTTTTACCCTGACAGACAGAAGTCTAGCGAGTATCAGCTCAGGCTCGCCTGTGTCTACTTTAACTGACACTGCAACATCTTTGGTTTCCTCTGTTTTTGCAGACAAGTATTATTAGCCCGACCTGTTCACAGGGTGGGTGTGGGTGTGTGTGTGTGTGTGTGTGTGCACCTCTTACCCAAGAAAAAAAAAGGTGTGCTGTGTTGCACCGATGAGCTGCAGCATGTCAGAGAATGCAGCCGATAAGATGCCCGACATATTTGTCCCTGGGGCCAAATCCAGCTTCACTCAATAACACACACACACACACACACATGCATGCACACACTCGCACGCAACTCAGGCCAATTCAAGAATAATCTTATTTCATAATCTCATTTTGCTATGCACAAGCTTTTTAAAGTTTGGGGTCACTTAGAAATTCCTTGTTTTTTCCATTGAAGATGATCAGAAATACATTCTGTAGATTGTTATTTTTGGGGAATGACTATTCTAACTGCAAATGCCTGTTTTTTAATGCAATATCTACATAGGTGCAGAGATTCCCATTCCCAGCAAGCATCACTCCAGTGTTGCATTAGAAGCTAATGAATGATTAGAAAACCCCTTGTGTTATTATGTTAGCACAGATGAAATCAGTTTAGCTGGTTAGATAGAGCTTTTTTTTATGCAAGCGAAGTTTGAAAGAGAAAATTATTATTTCAAATAAAAATCATTATTTCTTTACTATATTCTCTATTCAGTTTGCATCTCATTTGATAAATAAAAGTGTGACCTTTCATGAAAAACACAAAATTCACAAAACCATCCTAATACATACATACAAACTTACAAATCGTAATAATTTATTATATGGACATTTTGTCATTTATAGTTATTTTATTAGCGGTGGAATTAAGCCAAACCAGCCGTGTTGATGGGTCAATGATTAGCTCGGGTTTCACCAAACTTCGCTATCAAACGTTAATCACTCACCTGCGCTGCGACACGCCCAAACACCGCGGACGCTTCCGTTAGAAGAAATAGTCCCAACACCTGTTCTAACCGTGATGTCCGAACCACTAACTCCGCGTTAACCGACGGGTCGGTGGTCGGGACCGACTCATGTTAATTCTCCCCCGCGCGTGGGAATAAAGAAACGCGTAATAAACCCCGCGCGTGGTGACGCTTCACGCGCCAACGAGACGTGGAAATTGTAGATTTCCTCTTATGCTTCAAGTTCACTTCTCTTTTTCTTTTTTTTTTGCAGACCGGAGTGAAAAAAGGAAAAAAGATAAAGAAAGCAGCGTCTCTCTTGTTGTGGCCGGGTCTCCAGCGCCCACGTCCCGCGGGGCGAAGCGTCTGAATGGCGGCGGCTGCTCCGGTTGGCCCCGCACGGATCCTTTTTTTTTTTTTTTTTTTTTTAACAACTCCCCAAACCAGCGCTGAGGCGGCGGAAGGAGCTGATCCCAGGTCTGATTAAAGCAGCGACGTCTCCATGTGATGCGTCTGAGCGCAGGACGCGGCTGACGCAGGAGCCGGAAGGTGAAGCGAATAATGGGGAAAGAAACTAACGTCAGCCTGCTGTTAGAGGAGCTTTCTGTCCGGTATTATAGTGGAAAGTAACCTAAGTACTGCGTATTTCCATGTGATGCTATACTTTATACATACACCCCAGTACTTTTCAGAGGTAACAATCGTTCCTATAAAATGATCATGTTTTTTATTTTTACTTTATTTTTTATTGCACTTTTATTGATGCAGAAGTATTGCTATTAATCTACCTGTAAGAAAATAAAAATGGCTCCACATTGTGCAAGGGTGGCAAAGGGGGTGGTGACCCTAATTGTTAAAAAGAAATGCACTTCTAAATGTCTAAACGTGCACTAAAGTGCCCTTGTAAATGCCTAATGTGCACTAAAGTGCCCTTTTTAAATGTCTAAACGTGCACTAAATTGCCCTTTTTAAATGTCTAAACGTGCACTAAAGTGCCTTTTATCAAATGTCTAAATGTGCACTAAAGTGCCCTTTCTAAATGTCTAATCATGCACTAAAGTGCCCTTTTAAATGTCTAAACGTGCACTAAAATGCCCTTGTAAATGCCTAATGTGCACTAAAGTGCCCTTTTTAAATGCCTAAACGTGCACCAAAGTGCCCTTTTAATGTCTAAACGTGCACTAAAGTGCCCTTTTAAATGCCTAAACGTGCACTAAAATGCCCTTTTTAAATGTCTAAACATGCACTAAAGTGCCCTTTTTATGTCTAACCATGCACTAAAATGCCCTTTTAAATGCCCAAGCGTGCACTAAAATGCCCTTGTAAATGCCTAATGTGCACTAAAGTGCCCTTTTTAAATGTCTAAATGTGCACTAAAGTGCCCTTTTTATGTCTAAATGTGCACTAAAGTGCCCTTTTTATGTCTAAACGTGCACTAAAATGCCCTTTTAAATGCCAGAGCGTGCACTAAAGTGCCCTTTTTAAATGCCTAAATGTGCACTAAAATGCCCTTGTAAATGCCTAATGTGCACTAAAGTGCCCTTTTTATGTCTAAACGTGCACTAAAATGCCCTTTTTATGTCTAAACGTGCACTAAAATGCCCTTTTAAATGTCTAAACGCACTAATGTGCATTGAAGCTCCCCTCTTGGGTGGTGCAAACACACATATTCCAGATTCCACTGGGCCCAAGACGTACTATGAAACATTACTACTGCAATTTGGTTTTATGCAGGACCCTTTTTTGCTCCATATATTTTGAGTGGTCCAGTTACACCAAGCTAAGTTTTAATGATGTACAATTCATATATAATATTCATAAAATATAATGTAAGTGCCCCTTTTTTTCTTTTCAACCCACCCTTAAATCTGTTCACACCACTGTTTATTGATATGTATATTATAGTATAATTATAAAACACTGCCTACACAATCAGTACTTTTATGTTTAACAGTTTAAGTATTATACTGATAATATTTTTACTTAAGTAACATTTTTATTTAAGGACTTTTACTCATGACTGGAGATTTAATTGACTAAATAGATTTTAAACTATTATAATATAGGTTTATGGAGACTAGAAATTGCAATTTTAAATTTTTTAATGAATAGAAGGTCTATGTCAGGGGTCACCAACCCTGGTCCTGGGGGGCTACTGTGGGTGCAGGATTTTGTTCCAACCAGACAGGAACACACCTGATTCTACTAATTAACCACTAGAGCTCTTGCTAAGGACCTTCATTAGTAGAAACAGGTGTGTAACTGCCTGGTTGGAACAAAACCCTGCACCCACGGTAGACCTGCAGGACCAGGGTTGGTGACCCCTGGTCTAAGTATTATATAATACTGTCCCATGTTTCAAATCTGAATCTACACAGACACGCACACAGCTCATATTCAGAAACTGTGCCTTTAAACCATCTGTCAGGACTGTGAAGTTGTGATGTCGCAACTATTGGTGATTCAAATCGGCCAATCAGACGAGAGGATCATTAATATTAATGATGCAAACTAAGAGCTGCAGAGAGAAGCTTGGGAGCCTTTTCGGGGATATTACAACTTCAAATAAAACCCAGGATAAGCTTATATTAGGGGACCTTTAAACCCAAAGAGCAGCTGTGTGTGGTGGATACAACATAACTCCATGCTGCATCACGTGCAACCAGTTTATGCGCCATGAACACCATAAAACTACCATAAAATGAAATCTACCTGGGCTGCCACAAATTGTTAAAATTAAATTTTTAAAGAGAGAAAATCAACTACCTGCTCTGAAATTTGCAATCAACCACAAAGGTTTTTGCAGCTCCACTTAACCTTAAAAACCTGTTTTCAGAATTAAAGAGCAGAATGGTTCCATTTGAATCACAAAATGTGACCTTATTAAAAGGATAGTGAATCTGATGATTTCCACTATGCATGTATATATATTGCCTTGTAATATTATAAAAGATTCACTCAACTGAAAAAACACTCCCTTCAATGATAAATTGTAAAAGGAATATCTTAAAGATAATCACAAATTATCTAATTGTTACAGCTAATCAGGGTTTCAATCAATAAGTTATGGCCAAGAAAGAAGATATCAGCAATAAATTCACCACAAGGACAAATTACATCCATGCAAAACAATTTAATGTCCTCAATATCTAACAGACACTATACTCTGATAGTGAATAAGTAGTCACGACACATATTGTACAAACATCCATGAAACTGTTCATTGTAAGAAGACACTTTCAATCAGATGATCACAGCTTGCCACCAGTACTCAGACACTTTAAAATGTGTTAGTTGCCCATGTGGAAATACCTGTTATTGTTGTTTAAACACACACATATCGGTAACAATGCTGTCATTAAAGTAGAGGTAGGGCGGAGGGTGTGCTGTCACACTGTGGTGGAGACAAAAAGTCAAAGCCAGGTTCCGACTGCAACAGAAAAGGTTTGGTCTTATCTCAGGTATTTTTTTTGTTCTTCTGTTAGAATAATACTCACACTGTGCAGATAAAAGTTTCACATCAAATGTGCTCGAGTCCCTTTAGTTGACATCCATTCCACTAGAGGGCACCCTCGCATATCAATACAGTAGATTGATATTCTAGAAAAGGAACAGGGATCACCTGGTGTTTCATAGCACCATACAGTAGCACGTATACAGTAGCAGGGCATGAGGAAACACTGATGGCACGGTAATGATTCAGTCACAAATGAGCCACAGCAGTGTCGTGGCATCAGCAATACACCAAAAACGGTTGCTTTATCAATCACAAACAGCGATCAGAGCAGCAGGCGGGGAGACTGTGCAGTTCTTAGTCTGGTCACGCAGAGAGGTGAACGAGGGTGTTGTCGGAGCTGAAACCCGAACGTGTCTGAGCTTATTTCACTTTCAGAGCAGATACGG
The DNA here is from genome assembly GCA_036785175.1 of Eupleurogrammus muticus. Lineage (NCBI taxonomy): Eukaryota > Metazoa > Chordata > Actinopteri > Scombriformes > Trichiuridae > Eupleurogrammus > Eupleurogrammus muticus. Next base: position 1,906,381 of record JAYKQN010000014.1, read on the forward strand.
TTTCAGTTCGGCTCTCAGGTCCCGGTTTGTGGCCGTGGAGTTGACCTCGGTGATCAGCGGTTTGTTTGTTCTGGGTGTCCAGTGTTACCGGCAGCACCTCAGCATGCAGCGAAGGCTCAGACAGGAAATCATCAGGCTCGGTTGGTGGTCCGGTACGTGTCGGTGCTTCTCCCTCAGCTGCCAGACATGTTGAGTGTTTAGAGTTATTGTGCTCAGAAAAATAATTTCTCTTTTTTTTGTTGTAGTTGCAGTCTGTAAACAGCTTTGTGTAGAAGTAGACATAGCTCAGGTGGATTGTTACCCAAACCAAGGCAGGCGGCATCGTGTGAGGTTGTATGAATCAAATCCAGTGTTTACCAGCAAGTCTTGCTCTTGAGGATAATGAACACACCGAGAACAGAACTAACGAAAGTCAAGAACATCCTGAAGCTTCATGAAGCTCTACGTGTTCCACCTCAGAAGGCACAGGATGAATACATAGCTGCGGTGAGGAGGAGTTCGCCGCTGAAGGTCGGCCGAGCCCTTTTTCGTGATGAAGCTACTCCTGACTGGCTCGTCTCTTCTCCAGCTTCATTTTGAGCTCCTCATTGAGTGCTGTGGGAGGACAGAAGAAACGGGAGGGATGAAGCCGGATGTTGGATTAATCTGCTGGGCCCTGTACAGTCTTAATGTCAGTGGGTCCCTGTCCATGCAAGCGGTCTACCCAATCTTCATTGCAGGCACATTCACTTCACTAAATTCAGTCTGGACACCAAGGGCCTAATTTCTCCTCATCTCGGGAGCCAATCACAGAACGGGGAGAGGACGCAAGAAGAAGATAACAAACACACAGGCAAATTTGTTGCTAATTGTGGATCCAACATGGCGACCAATGGTAATTTACCTTTCAATGCAGGGTTAGAAAAGTAGAAAAATAAGAACTTTTAATGCTAAACTATCAAGTAGGTTTGATATGGTATTTGTTTTAAGCTACATATAGGCACATTTAAATTTAAACACTGCATAGATATTCAGATTTTAATGCATCGAAGACACATGGGAAAACAGCTGGCGAACATAAAACTGATAAAAGGCCTCATATGTAGTATTGAAACAGGGCACCCAGAGGCCTAAGGCCGCCACTGACCATGTCTCTGATACAAACAAATCAACGCTTGGTCCCCAGACAGAATATCAATTGATATGTGATATTAATATGATATTAATTGTATTAATGTTTAAATTAAGAATCTAATTAATTGCAGATCCCCATTCATTCATTCATTCATTCATCCATTCAGCAAAAAAACTGGATTTTCATGGCTGCAGGTGAAGTCGTCACTCACTCTGTGCGAGAGGCGACGGGGAGAGGATGAGCCTCCTCATCGGGTTGGTGGGCGAGGCCGGCGCCGTTGAGATCAGGATACGGCGGTCTGGGGCGGGGGACCTGGGCAGCGGGCTGCTGGACCAACGATCTGCACCAGAAAAAAAAAAAGTCATCATCACTGATTGTCTTTGTCTGTCTGCAGTCGCTTCTATTTGAGGTGTGCGAGTCACACCTTGTTTGGGGGGCAGTGCAGGAGCCCTGGGCAGAGGACTGGAGGGGGCGGTGTGGAGGATCCGCTCTCCGTTCTCATCATTGGCAGAAACGTACGCTGGGGACATCGGATCACAAAACCTCGGGTTAAATCACTACTATAAACCTTTGATGGAGTCTCAGAGAAGCTGTGAGCCACCGAACCGCCTCACTTATGTTCTCTTCATACGGCTCCTCCAGGAGAAACGGCTGCAGGGTTCCTGCCGTCTTCTCCACCAGGGCGTCGATGACCTCGTGGAGCGTGGCACAGGGAATCTACAGATATAGTAGATGCCTCAAAGTTGATGGTGTGTTGAAGGTTAGTGATGTTACATACTTTATTTTTACCCATTACAAAAGAGCGGGTTGGCAAACATGCAGCCCAGAATCTGTACAGAGTGCATCAATAATTGGACCAGTTCCTGATTCTTCACAGAAAAGTGAAATCATTGAGAATCCTTTAAGGGCTCAGGGAGATATTTAGAATTTGATTTGTAGATTTTGTTTAGAAGGCAGGAGATAACGTCATCTGCTTCTCAAAATCCTAAATATTGTTCACTGAGTGATTTGAATTGAAATGCAACAGTAGACTGATTGAATATTGAACAACTGAGACATCATATTGTTGAAAATGCACGTTTATTCTCATGTAATCTCTCCCGTTTTGTAAATTGATGGTTGAATAATAGTGTAAATATTTATATTGAAGAAAAGTGTAGATGTAGTTACTTATACCTAGATTTGTACTGATCCAGCCCACATGAGAATAAACTACACCAGGCGTGGCCGATGAGTTTGCAACAATCATGATCCATATCACAACCTCTTTGTACTTAAGTTCATTACAATAGTTCATTACTACAATAGTAATTCATTACAAATTCAAGAGGTTCTGATATGCGGCCACCACTAGTTAGATAAATCATCCTTCCTGTGCGTGCGTTACACAGAACTACTCTCCAAAGACTGATATTATCACTATTAATAGTATTTGGAGGCATTTCCAATCAAACTACTGTGCCCAAAATATAAGTGGTGAATCAGTGTCGGCTCTCTGACACGTTTTCAAGTCTAAGGCTTTGGATGCACACACAAAATACTCAGAAGTGGGATCAATACACTGTTGGCTTGGATCTTCACATGAGATTTGTTGCTGATAAGAAATATATAGACAGTCGCCAGACATTGATTGAATTTAGGTGTTCTGCTTTCTTTTTGGGTTAACATTTTCTTGAAAGCATGAATGTGACGCTGCCATCAGACTGTGACCTGTGTATATACTGCGTGAATGAGTCTCACTTTCAATATGAATCGTTCACACAGATTTGTATGATGAAAGGTTGAGCGTGAGAAGTCTATCCCTGTCTATATTACACACTTACTGGGTTTTCAACATCGATGACATAACCGCCCTGGTCCCTCTGAGTCACACGGTAATGTCTGAATACTGATCTGGAGCAAAAAAAAAAAAGAAGATAGAAACAGAAAACATGATGTTACATTGACTGCAGTGATTTAGCAGTAGTATTTGCAGCTGTCCAGATGTTGGACGGGCGTTTACCCGTTGAGGTCCTGTCGGGTGGTGACGGCCAGCGAGCACCCGTCCCTGCCTGGACGGAGCAGCATGTTGCCACAGTCTGGGTGTCGCTCTAAAAGGACTTCAGCTTCTGTTCGGGACACCGGTCGAAAACACCTGCGTGACACACACACACATTCATATCAGAAATGTACGTGCACAAATGGCTTCATCGCTGCAGCATCTTCTCAACTCACGCTGGAATTTCTCCGACTAAAGGGACGGAGAGAGGCGAAGGAGGAGCTCGCGTGGGGGTGCGGGTCCTCCGCCTGGACCTCTCCTTGTCCACCACCTCTCTCAGCATCTGCAGCTGACCCGGCAGCAGCGTGAGACACGACGGCACGTTCAGCTACGATGGGACAGGAGGGGGCAGTTTGTTAGGAGATGTCACGTCACAGAAAGTCTGGGCACAGATGGGTATAGGAAGATGAATATTCACATCTATGACAGAGTAGAGGAAACCCTTCCACAGCTCCCTTGATTCCAGGTTGGGTGCCTGGAAAAGAAGACCATGTTTAAATTTGTGTAATAGGATTAAAAAAAAAAGGATGTCCTTGTGGTAATTTTGGGCTCATTACTGTGAGTTTGGTCTCTCCATCCTTCATGATCAGGATGAGTCTGGCTGCCTCCAGGTTTCTGTCTCGGCTACAGTCGTCCTTCAGGGACACAAACCCACTGAGGTCCAGCTTCTCCACGTACTGTAACACACACACACGCACACACACACGCATGTTCCTGTTTCTGTTCCACCGCACAATGCAACTATAATGAGATGGGGAAAAAAAACGATGAAACCGAAACTCACATGAGTGTCCTTGGCATTGTTGAAGAAATATAAAGCATTCCCACACAGACAGGTCCACAGACGCTTGGATGCCTGTGTCACAAACACACAAACAAGCATACAAACATGTGAATAAAACAGATAAGATGTTGTGACAACATCTGCTTAATGTATATTTGCCTTTCTTTAAATCTCATTTCCTGTCCCAAGAGATGGATGGTGATTGAGCCGCAGATGCTGTCAATGTGTCCATGGATCACCGCAATATCCTGCACCTGAGCCATGCTCAGATTACATGTCTGTGCTGCAATAAAATCAGCCTAATGGGAGAGGGAGCCCCGGGGGTTCCCTTCCTTTTTTGATCAGGTTACAGAGGAATTAAAAATGCATTCAAAGGATGCAAGGAATTGACCATTTCAGTTTGTGTAACTTTGTATTTGAGAAATTGCAAATCACATATAGGGATCAGGCTGTCAATTATGTCAAGAGTATTGCATTGAAATATTTAAGCTGGGATTGATTGAAACGTGCTGACATGTCAGATGGAAAAATCGCCCATATGACAGACATCCATCGGGTGTCCACCAGTCATATTTCGCATATTCGCTCATAAATCGGTAAACGCTTTTCCGGTCACATTCTTGCAAAAAACCAAGATTGAGGAACATAACAAATCTAGGGATCCGCCATGTGAAGAAAAAAAAAATCCCCCAGCAGAGTCTCGCCTCGCCCATCCTAAAACAATAAGGAAGTTGACAGCTCTCTGGGAACGAGGGGAGGGGGCACCAGCCGGTACGCTGACCGCCACGGCGTCCCCCCCCCCCACGGCATGCATCGGAACATGGCACCGGGCGGACCTTACCTTCTCCTTCGGTCCGCGCGTCTCCAGATATCCTTCGTAGTAGCAGGGCGGGAGCTGAGCCCGAGGTCCCCCCGACCCACAGCGCTGCCTGACGGGTGCAGCCGCCATGAGTGTCGCTGGCTGGGCACCGACCGAGGACAAAGGGGCGCTGAGTAATTCGGGAGTGACACGCCTTCCCCCCGATGAGATAGTGCTGTGGCAATAATCCAACAGCTGGCTCTGTAGCCTGCTGTGTCTGGGGGGTGGGGGGTGGGGGGGGTCATGCAGACGAGTGGTGGTGCAGATTAAAAATCGGGGGGTTGGAAAGGATAAATGTCCCTGGTATAGAAAATGTGCAGTTGTGCAATTGTGCAATTGACTGTGTGTGACTTCTGTACACTCATTCACTAAACTAATTTGCAATAACTGCCTAGTAAAGACACACACAAGGAGTGAAATTATTTAATATTTATTCGAAGAAGAAGCAAATGAACAGCATTCATTCCCCTTATTGTAACAAAAATATACAATACAGAGATTATATTTTGCAAAGAGGTAATCCATATATCCTAAAGATAATCCGGGGTAATCCCACTTTTAGTCTCCCCACAGTGTCACAGTTACAAAAAAAAATACAGCATTGAATAAAAGGCTATAATGAAGACACATGCATAGCAGATACAATTAAACGGAATTACAATGAGTATATATAATAAAATAAAGCTTTAAAGTCTAATAATACTTCATCAATATTGCAAATTTGTGACACTTAAGGGTATCAATGCAATGCAGCCATCACAGGATTTAGTGTTGTAATAAATGTCAGCTGCAGCATCCAGACAACTATTTCAGCTGTGACACTACCAGCACACAAAAATTGATCTTTGCCCTTTGTTCCACATTATTCATCATCAATATTATACAAGCTGTATAATAGCTCAACCTGAGCCCCAGACCTATCTACCCCCTCCCTTATTCTGGGCTTTTGATTTAGTGTAATGAGGCATGTAAACCCACACCTGAACCACTCAGTTGTTACTCTGCATAGCCGAACCCCCTGGCCCTACACATAACATGAATAGCATTGGAGACATGCAAACCTAACATTAAGAGGCAGGCACATACTATGATAATAACGGGGAGATTGTTCCAGGGATAAAGCATGAGACTGAGCTCCAGAGGCACCCTGGGATTGGGACGGGGCAGATAATGAGGAAAAGGGTAGGGATACAGGGGCAGGTGGTGAATGAAGACTAGTGGGGGAAGGCATAATCCACCGCTGCGAGCCCTTCTCTGCTGAAAAGGCCTGTCTGTTCCGCTCCCGGTTTAAATAGAGATGGGAGAGTTGAGTGGGGCGCGGGGCGGTCTAACAAGGGGATCATGACAAGAGGAGAAAGTTGGCATGTTAAGTGAACAGTGCAAACCCTCACAGTTCATAGTCTGCTTGTAATAGGCTTAATTGAAAATGAAACCAGCTATTGTGTAGAGACCTTCCTCATTATTAGTGAAGTCTTTACACAATAGTTGTGGGATAGCATTTTCTGTCAGGTCTGGTGCACAGTTTCAGCCTGAAAACCAAGGCAGGTACAAAAAACACCCAACACACATCAGATTAATTTCCATGCTCCTAATTACAGGTTACGATACTAACGCCAAGCGTACCCAGTGCCATGAAGGAAAACAAAAATCACAGAATGAAAATTCACTGACAAACATTCGGGTAAAAGCCCACACAAAACTGTGAGTGACACTGCCTGCAGTATCAAAAGAGCCTGAGAAAATAGAGGAACTCAAAGATGTATGCTCATGTTTTTAGTGTTCTGCTGTAAAATATTTGTGGTTGCTAAATCATGCTACATAGCTCTGAATCTTTTCTCTTTGGAATGAAAGCAGGGTAAAATAAATGCACATGTCCAATTAATTTCTTTTTCTGTGGAATAGTGTGCATCAGCTACGAAGATTCACAAAACGTTTCCGTTAAATTCCCAAACTGCAGCCTTGTGCAATTTATGAATCTGTAGAATATTTCTTTGGCATTAGCTATAGAAAAACAAAAGTCTGGAGTGCAGTAAGTAACATTGTGATCGCTGTAGGCAAATTAAATAATTGACAACTTTTATTATTATTAATTGATAAATATGATCCAAAAAGAATACTAATAATTATAGACTCAAGTGCAAAACATCTTTTGGCCTAAAACAAACAGCCTTTGAATTTCGGATCGGCAGTGGTGCATCAATGAAATAACAGTTAAATATAGCTGTCACTAATGTTACCCGCTGCCTGGTTCCAGCGAATTACACAAAACCAATCAAAGGTTTTGGACACATCTTCCCACTCCCAGATTGAGAAAGCATGTCTAAACTTATGACTGGTTTTGCAACTTAAGACACTAAGCCACTCAACATGGATTTGCTAAGTGATAACAGAATGTACACAACAAGGGCATTCAAACCACAGCTACGGATGATCTCCAGCTCCACCAGATGGCAGTGGAGGATAGTCTCAGGCAGCTAGAAAAAGCTGCCAATCCTCCATGTTGACTCCAACGAGTCCATGATTAGAACCGTACAAGAGCTTGAAGGCAACTGGGAGTGTACAACCACAGTGCTTAGAAGAATGCATGTATATACATGCATGTTTGTAGTACCAACATGAACAATACATAGAAAGGCTGTGTTATACTGTTAATACATTGTAAATATAAAAAAAGGATAAGAATATAAGAATAAAGTAGTTACACTTCATAGTTTGTGGATGCCTTAGGTTGTCATTACAGATGCAATTCTTTCTTCATCAGTCCCGGTGATGGAGGTGTAGTGTACAAAGTGCACAGGTGCATAGAGAATGATGTAAAGACTTAGACAATGGTAAATGCACCCAAACATTACGGCATATTTTTTTACCTCTAGGTCCTCATTTTTTGACAATCAATTGAATCTTAACGGATTAAAAATAATGTGTCCTCTTTACTCAAATAGCTCTGTGATACAACACAAAATGATCCTGTCTTGAGATGTTTACCTTTTAATTACAATAAAGAAGAAATATTTTAATTACTGAGAGTTGATAATCCTCTATCCTCCCCTTTTCCATCCAGCTGATCCCCTCTTGATGTTGTTTTCAGTGTGACAGTGGCACCACCACTTCAACATAGTTGTTAGGGAAATACCCTGATTTGCCACGAATGGATCCCTCGAACCAGTTCTCATCGATTCGACTGAGGAGGGTGATGATGTCACCCTCATGGAAGCCCAGTTCCCCTTCATTCTCTGGCTCAAAGTCATACAGGGCTTTGCAGCATGGCTCAGCTGCAAAAAAAAGGGACAAGAGAGATGCAAGAAAGGAGAAAGTCAGTGAAAATAATATTTGGAATTTCTCTTTAACAAGATTAGTATATTCTCCATTAGAATTATTGCATTAGTGGCACTTTGTCACCAGCATGTTTCCAATAAGACCACAACACTTCGGAATAGGCCATAGAAGTCATTAATACCAAGGAATGTTTAGTCGGTGTGGTGAGAAAATTCTTCTGAAGCTCAAGATCACTGTATGAACATGTTATATAGCATGCATATTATATTCCTATCATAACACCATAGGCTCAGACCCAAGACTTTTCCAATTTACTTTCTCTTATGCTTAAAGATGGAATGTGATTAGAAAAAGGCTGGACCCCAGGTATGTTAAGAATTTCATTTCAACCAATGAAAATAAACATGGAAATAAAATAATATGTGATGTTATTTTTTCTTGAGGTTCAGAAGTTTCAGTCAGTCAGCAAACAGGCTGCAGATGCATAGACTATTTAAACAACAGTCAAAACAAATAAAGAGTGTGGTTTGTTTAAGATTCCATGTCCAGAGTAGAGTAATATTCACATTCTGGCAACCCCATCTTGAACCTGGCAGACTGGACACAGTGGACCCAACAACACCGTTAAACAATGTTAGTGAAATATTTGCAATCCATGCAAACACCTCTCTGCCTTGCAAATATGCAACAGAGTGACAAAGGGCAAGTGAGTTGGTCTAGTTCTGTGTCAGTGACACGCCTTCATCTGTCTCACTCACACGCTCTGCTCCTGATCGAGGTTCTTTGGAAGGATGGACCTGGATATTGTGGTGGGGCTGATTAATATTGCAGAAGGAGAGCACAAGTCAGTCATAAAAACGAGATTAATCTGTACACATGCCTTCTTGGGTGCAAGCCTGTCACATGTAAAGGTGCAGACGTTCTAGTTCACCCTCTCACTGCCAATACAGAATTCACAGAAGCAAGTTTACCTGAAGTGTAAGCTGGAGGGTGTGATGCAGCCGACGAGTAGGCCCCGTTGGTGTTCTCCGTCTCTCCAAAGTCAAAGGTCGGCCTCGGTTTGGGTGTGTATTCTCTCTTAGGTTGGGACTGAGCGTCATTCACCCTGAATGAAATCAAAACAAGATGTCAGCACTCTGCAGTAAGTAAGTAAGCGCCATATGGGCAGTTTAGATATATCAATTCATTGTGCGCAATAGAACAAATACAACTGTCACAACACAAAGAAAATCTATATATTTCACAATGAAAATGACATTTTAATCTCTCTAATAGAGAAAAAAACTATTTCAAAATTATGTTTTTACTACACACCTCTACTGTATTGCTCATTCACTAAAGAATAAATTCTGTTCTAAGCATTAGCTGCGACTTTACATTCATGACTTATGATTTATGATTAGCCTGGTAAAAGAAATGATGGTACTATTGAAATTATCCTTAGTCACGAGGCAGCGGACACAGCCTCAACAGACAAAACGCATGACGAGATGCCGCTAACAGTCCCAGTGCTGACCTTTCCCGCAGTTTGTCAGAAAGCTCCTCCAGGACCTTCGTAGCCTGTCTGTGGTACTGCACCAGAGACTCCACAAAAGAAGACAGCTGACTCACCTGCTCCACCTACACGGAAAAATCATTGTGGAATGAGACAAACCAGCATTGGGATGTCAGTGCATTTTTTTTTTAAAGCTTCACATAAACAGCCCTAAAAACACTGCATGACAGATATGACAACAGTAAATACCGAACAAAACCTGTCTGACAAGCTTAGGTGAGTCAGTGTTGGGAGAAAAAAAAAACAGCATATCACCTGACACATACTGCCCTTACAGACATACCATTTGCCTTGCTGGCTGAGAAGCTAAAAGCAGAACACATTCGCAAACATGTAGTCCCAAAGATACCAGCTAAACTGATGTTTATCTTGTGTGTTTTCTTTAATCATTTGTTTCCTTTATCTTGAGTTTACGCTTTGCAATTTAAATTACACCTACACCAGTTGCTAAAAGAAAGAATGTATTCGTCAGTTTTCTGCCACATATTGCGTTTTATACATATTTCTATTTCTTTTCTGCCAAGGCTGAATGTCACAGTCTTAGCTCACAGTAGATGTCTTGTCAACTAGGACATTTTCACAGCTCCCTGAAAAACCTCAAGTGTTGCTATATTTTGTCTATTTGAAAATAAAATAATACTGTCATCCCAGGAGACAAACTCTTTTCCCAGTGAAATTCATTCATAATGTGACATTGCAAATTAAAATATACAGGATAAAAACATGACATCTTCGACAACAACAAAGTAATATTGTATTGCAGAATTTCTAAATTGCGTGACAGACCATCTGTAGTGTTTTAGGATATAAATTAAAAAAGTAAAAGTACTGGTACACTGACAAGACCTGCTACACAACTAAAAAGGGAACGAAGTAATATGAAATCTCATTTGATGAAGATTTAAGGATTTGAATGTTTCTATTCATAGATTTAATCACATATCTATGCCGCTGCCTGTTTATTTTGTTACCTTGTAAAAGAACAAGGCCAGCCTCGCCACATCTACTGCAAAGGCAACTTTTATGTATTTCTGGCAGAAGTTAGTCAATCAAATTGAATCAAGTTTAGTCTACTGGATACTCACATCTGTTTCCAGGAGGTTGTGCATAGAACTCTCACACAGCTCTTTGGACTCATGGAACTTCTCCAGAGACTGTCTGATCTCTTCGTCTTGGATTTTACCCTGACGTTTCTTTTTATAATCATAGTCCAGACGGCGGCCCTCCAGCTTCTTCAGGTGGTGCTGAGGGTGTGAAAAGGGTTGAGATTAGATAGATGAAGATAAGAGTATTATACTTGTTTATGTCGATTTGCATTTTATTTAAATAGTTATGCCTATTTTCATTTTACTGCAGGTGAAAGACTGCAGAACTCACTACTCAATGCCTGGCTTCTACATGTAGTCATAACACGATTTTGATTCTACCTGAATGTCTTTGACATCCTTGTCGGCGACTGCTTGCAGTGGGTCAATGAAGTTCTGCTTCACATCAATATCTAGAGAGTCTTTGATCTCAGCCAGCATCCTCATCGACTCTCCTATATCAGTTAGAGCCCCGCCTGTGGTCCACACACAAAAACAAAACAGCAACATAAGGGAGTGGTGGACTCAGCGATGCATATTAATCATAATCATTGGTTCTGTAAGGGAAAAAAATTCAACGTTGCTCTTACCGAAGTTGGTGTTCTCGCCCATTTCCCGGCCATACCTAGTCATGCACTCCCCGAGGAGCCCCTCAGGCTGTGGGTAGCCCGGACTGTTCCCCTGCCCACGGATTTTGGACACAGTGTTGAGCATGGACAGCTTAGCTCTCGTTGCTGGATTGGGCTGGAGGTACTCAGTCGTTTTGGTGATCACGTCCAACACTGCTTTACTGGTAATATCTGCTCTCTGGTGTTAAGAGGGACATTTAATTATTGTATATGTGCATTTATGTGAGTAAAAACAAAAAGAAAAAATAAGTAAAATTTATGGGAGGTACCCGTTCAAGGTCCTTGAAGTCTTCATCCAGTTTGGTTCCCTCTGCACCTCCAACCTTCTCACTCACCATCTGTGAACACAGGGAAAGCAGACAATGGTATCATTCAATGGTACTAAGAGGATGACTTAACGCTTACTGTATACCGCAAAATATTTTATTGATATGTGAATGTTTTTTGTTAACGTCTTGTTTTTCTTTCCATTACTGAACTTCCAGTGGGAGCTAAACTACAAAACAGAACTGCTGGAACAGAGGATTGCTCCAGCAGAGGATCTGCAGAGGATTGTTGCAGGAGGATTAAAGGATTGCTGAAAAACACTTCATGTCAAAGTGGCAAAGGGGCTTGATCTAGCCCTTCAAAACTATTTCCAAAATATACTGGATCTGTAAGATCTTCCACATTTTTTTTTCCTAGACCAAGCTGACACAGTTTTCATATTCCAAGAAATATCCATGTTTCATTCCATTTTCCATCAGTGGAAGAACCTCCTGCAGTCTATGTGAGAGTAAACTTAACTTTACTTTCTACTGAGAGCCTTTGTTCTATACAAAGTTTTTCCCCATTTGAGGTCAGCGCACACGTTGCAGTTTTCTAATGTACAAACCACATCCATGGATACTTTTACTAAACACACATGTTAACCAATTTATACACTCACTCACACATGGTCCATACATTCTCCATTTCTCATCCAGAGCATTGAGCGGTAAAATCCAGTCCAGTTGGCAGGCCAGCCAAACAGAGACTTATTGTGTGTGCATTCTCCTTTGGTATAACTCAGTGCAGCTGTCAGCAGCACACTGCACATATGACTCTATGGCCAGATGGATCAACCAATCTCTACAGTTTATATAATACACAGGCTTGGAAAACTTCTGTAAGGTACTGTAACCCCATCTGGCTTCCTAATTGCCAGCACAAGTTGTTGTCCACCATGATTAATTAACTCGCCCATCACTGTCAGGCTAGGCTATGAAATCAGGAAAACTTGAGTGTTAGCTTTATAATATAACATTTAGCTGCAAGTAATTCTCTAAGCTTTTATTAGTTAAAACAGTTAAAAGCTAATCTAAATAGAGTAAATTAAATAACTATAAGCAGTTTTGATATAGGAGTTGGATTTGGTAAGAAGTGAGATTGCAGTCTCACCTTTGTAAAAGACTAGAGGAAGAGCATATGTGTTTAATATTATTGATCAATAATAAAACTAAATGAACAACATGACAAAAACTTCGGGAACAGGTGCAGCAGTGTAGTTTTAGCAGTGTCACTCTGCTTCTAATATTACGAAAAACATTTATTCGGATCTTACACAATGTTAAATCTCTTGCTGAGCTGAAAGCTGGTTTGGGCAGAGTATTCACATAACTAGGATTCCATTACCCACAATGAGGTACACACCCTCCGAGCCAGGAGCCGTCACATCCATGTCACATGTTGTTGGGCCAAAGAAAAGCCCTGATGCAAAGCAGGTGTCGTCAAAACACAGGCCACCTGTTTTACAAGTCACATCTTGTTGAGCTTCATGTTTGTGGTGGTAGATTTAGTTTTTTAACAAACTCAAGAGCCATCATGTCCATTGTTTCCCTGGAGGGGGGATACGTGCTACTTTTTATTTGGAAGCACAACAAAGACCTGGTGTAATAAAGCCCAAAGAGACCCAGAAGTAACCAGTACAGGCCTGTGATAGACATGGACTCTACTGCAAATGTCTGTAAACTATATATCAGTGAGATGTTTGAATGACATGGCTTTGAATCATTTTAATTTACTTAAATGTTTGAGCTGATATTTTTTCCTCTGCCCTGCCAGTGCCATCTGCTGTGAGTTTATGTAATCACTATCAAAAAAAACAACAACATCAACCTCTATGGTAATTTGTAGTCAAATTATGGTAATTAAAATCAGTGCCTGATCCATTTATGGACCCTTACACTCTTAGGAAATACACATTCCTTTAACTTTTAGATCTACATGTCCAGCTCAGTTGAAAAGACCTTAGGTGATTTTACTCATGGCTAAGAGGTGACAACATTCCGCTAAATCACCAAACAGGCGTTATCTGTTCAAACCTATGGTATCACCACAAAATATGAGCCAATTATTAAGCTCAGTGGTTCTGAAAATATTGACATTATTGTATACCAACCCAATCCAACCAGCAATTCTTTGTTATCTGCACTTCAGGAGCAAAACTCTTCTTTGCAGGATTTGTGTTAATATTGTAAATTAATTTATTCAGTGTGCAAGTGTATTGCATGTCTGAAAGCCACACTTAAATAAGATCTGACCAGAAAATGACTCCAGTACAAGTTAAAGCCTCCAATTAGAACATTATATGTGTAAAAGTATATATTAAAATAATTTGTTAGTGTGTACTGTAAATGCTGTTCATAAAAAAGCATGCAGCCAAAATGTATAGGATTCTAGAGTTTATTCTCAATATGTATGCATGACTGGAGGTTTACTGACTCACTGGTTACTGACTTGTACAAACTGAATAATGAACCAGAATTGTCTTCCAAACTATTTGTGATGTCACAAGTCACACTCATTTGCAGTATTGTTACAGCAAAATTTCACTTTTACTTTGTAGTCAAGCAACAACAATGCTTTAGAGAAATATAGTGAAGCATGCAGCCAAAAATGTGTAGGATTCTATAGTTTATTCTCAGTATTTATGCGTCACTGGAGATTTACTGACTAATAATAATAATACTAATAATCCAGAATTGTCTTCCATACTACGTGTGAGGTCACAAGTCAAACTCATTTGTAGTCATGTTCAACAACTTTCCGGTAAGCAACAACAATGCTTTATATAGTGAAGCATGCAGCCACAATTTATAGGATTCTATAGTTTATTTTCAGTATCTATGTGTCACTGGAGATTTACTGACTAATAATGATATTAATAATAATCCAGAATTGTCTTCCAAACTATTTGTGATGACACAAGTCAAACTTATTTGTAGTCATTGTCAACAACTTTTCAGTAAGCAACAACAATGATTTGGGGAAATATAGTGGAGTGAAAGGGGAAGTTGACATTACAGTTATATAGAGAAAGACTAATGGACATTCTCAAAAAAGGACTTTATGTTAAAAAAGACGAGTAATTTCCACCGAAATCAATGATCTGGATTGTTACGTGTTTACATTGCACCACTGCTGGAGGTTCACTAAGCAACAGAAGCTGCAGAAGCTAATTGGACAAACATATTTATTAAACTCACAATGTAAAAACCTAGTGACTAAGCTAACGTTAAAACACGTGCTTAAATAAATGTAGTGAACGCAAAAAAACGTTGGTTTATTTTACGTTTAATGGTACAAGCGTTAACGCTGGATAAAATGAACTGTACACGTAGACGTGTAAACTGCAACGTATTTGACAGTTAACGTAGCCTCGCGTTACGTTAAAGCTAACTTTAGTCACACATTTCAGCAAGTTAGTGCGTTTTACCGTTGACGCAACGTCACGATAGCATTAGCTAGCTAGCCAGGCTAAAGCTAATAACGTTTTCGTAGTTATAGATATGAAAAAGTCGCGCGTTTTTACCTGACTCGCTTTGTAAAATTGCTTCTTAAATCCGGCGACGGACATGTTTGCACCGTCTCTGTTGCCACCTCGAGCTCGGGGGTAAAAAAACAAAACAAAATAAATGTGTTTTTAAAAATGTGTTGCTGCGGGTTTGTAGTTAGCACAAACAGCAGCCGAGCAACACGTCTTCAAACTTTGCACCGTGGAGATGTGGAACTTGCTAGGCAACCGCAGTTTCCTGGCGGCGGCTCCGTGTGGGAGGCTCCATCCTGCTGGATAAAGTGGGTCAACGCGCACGAGCGCCCACGCACGCTCGCTCGTTCGCAAGCGCGCGCGCGGGCACACAAATCATGCATCCGAATTCCTATAGGAGTCTGAGAAACGCCTTTTAAAGGATTCTGTTGGAAAATATGATATGAATGTTTTTCGAGCGGAATGAGACAAAATGGAGAACAGCAGCAGACCCTACCAGGGGTTGGAGTTTTAGTTCCTGATTCTTTTTTCTGTCAATCGATTAAACAATTAACTGACTGTAAATGACTTTAACAGCTGCAAAAAAGCATGAAGACTTGCCTTTAATTAACAGAGGAATCGTTGTGACCATTGACAATTACATATCAGATCAGGAATTTTAGACCAAATTAAAAAGGACAAGTTCACCATATATATATATATATATATATATATATATATATATATATATATATATATATATATAGGTCAAAGTGGGAAACACCTCCAAAGGTGGTGGAGAATGACCAAGCTAAGATCCTGTGGGACTTCCAGATCCAGACTGATAAAATGGTAATGGCAAATCAACCAGACATTGTGGTGGTGGATAAAGAGCAGAGGAAAGCCGTGGTGGTGGATGTGGCAATACCAAGTGATGGCAACATCAGGAAAAAGGAGCACGAGAAACTGGAAAAGTATCAAGGGCTCAGAGAAGAGCTGGAGAAGGCTTGGAAGGTGAAGGCGACAGTGGTGCCCGTGGTGATCGGAGCACTCGGGGCAGTGACCCCCAAACTGGAGGAGTGGCTACAACAGATCCCTGGAAAAACATCAGACATCTCAGTTCAGAAGAGCGCAGTCCTTGGAACAGCAAGGATACTGCGGAGAACCCTCAAGCTCCCTGGCCTCTGGTAGAGGACCCGAGCTTGGAAAGTGGATGAGACCACCCGTGGAAGGGTGAGAAGGGAATTTTTATATATATATATATATATATATATATATATATATATATATATATATATATATATATATATATATATATATATATATGTGTACATAGACCTCTGTATATATCCATTGTGTATATAACCAAACAGTGCAATACATTTATATTTATACTGTATATATCTGTATATTGTTTTTAATTACATTTTTTTTAAACTTCTTTCAATGCTGCTGTAACACTGTGAATTTCCCCACTGTGGGACAATAAAGAAGCTATCTAATCTAATCTAATATACGTGTGTCTTATATATATAAACGTGTCTATATATATATATATAAGATTGTATTTTATTTATTTTTCTCAGTACATGGGTGTTGAGGCTGGGTGGAACTTCTTTAACTTAAGTAAAATAACATTCAAGACAGTACTATCTTTCTTAAAATATATATATATATATATATATATATATATATATACACACATATATATATATATATATATAACAAGTTTAGTTTCTGAAGTTAATATTAAGTCCCACTTGTTATTACAACACAGAAACAGATGTGCACTTGATATCTAACTCACGCTCATAAAATGAAGATAAGGTTTTATATGTGTGTTTGCACATATTATTTGTGTGGACACTGAATTTTTATCACTTAGCAGCCAAAGCACATATGAAGGGGATCTGTTATCAGTCAGTATGGATGGGAGAAATCATTACAGTGAGGAAAAACTCTTTTAGTTTTTATATGGGCAGCTGTTGTTTTAAGATGCACTTAAATAAAATTGCACAGTCACACTATTCAAGCACATTAACACCAAAGTATTTTTTTGTTGACAAAAGACTCAATGAAACATCTCAAAAGAAAACGAAACCATTTATTACATTCTTAAAACCACATATAATGTATCCCATTGGACAACAATATATATCAAGCTGTGTGACTCAGTTACTGTTGGACTAGTAATATACCTCTTGTACATTTTGTCATACAGGAAAAGAGAATGGAGACAAACTATTTCTTTTGTTTGTCCTAATTTCCTTGAATTAAAAAAAAAATAGATTACTGACTTTACAAGACGAAAGTGGAGACACGTAAAGAAGAAAAGTGGATAAAAGACCGACAAATAAATGAAAATCACAGCAAAAGAAACATTAACCCCAATAATGAAATTCATATTACACTTTTAACTGATTTCTTTTTTTTTCTTAAATTCCTATGTCTCGTAAAATTTAATGTTACAATATTAGGACAAACGGGAAGGGCTTTGACACTTTGTGAGTAACATTCACAAAAAAATAGAACTTACGTCCACAGTGATTATGGTTATTGGGTCTCATCTTAGGTGCAAAGGTGTGTGACGAAAAGGCCTACGAGGCTAAAAGACGACACGGGTAATAGAAGGGACGAGAGATCACAGCTAGCTCCCTGAGTGGCAGGCAGCAGGTCCCGGGACTCTGCTCGAGAACTTCACAGCACCCCAAGTAAGACATCATCATCTCAATGCTATAAAGCAACCTTCGGAAAGTGGGTTATTTATGTACATGTGAAATGTAAACAGTTATAAGTGACCTGGTGTGACAGACGCTGAATAAAAAAAACTAAAAGGGTGAAAATTTTAAGTCTTACTGGCATTGAGGCCCAACTCAGGGGGGCAGCTGGTAACTCTGTCTGGCCTTAGACTAGTGTC
Source organism: Eupleurogrammus muticus (assembly GCA_036785175.1). NCBI lineage: Eukaryota > Metazoa > Chordata > Actinopteri > Scombriformes > Trichiuridae > Eupleurogrammus > Eupleurogrammus muticus. The sequence continues at coordinate 1,924,404 of JAYKQN010000014.1, forward strand.
CAGTGAGAAAAAGGGAAGAGTATAAGTGCAAGGTATTCGAACAAGTGTTGGGTGCGGGACTAAAGGAAGCAGAACAGCAAATGTACAAAATAATACAGCTGCTCCAACCAGCGAGGAGGGTTTATGATACATATTATGGACCATCGTTATCAGGGCTTTTAACCAGCTGAAAACAATATAAGTGATTGACGATTATATTACACCTACTGTACTAACTGCTGGTTATTTTGGCAGAAACAGGTGGAGGAGACGCTGCTTGTCCCCACCGCTTATCATACAGTTCATGAAGTCGACTTTTGCCTTGTTTTGTCCTTTTTCCTTAGTGTCCTGTTTGTCCTCTTGTCTCTTTAGGCAGGGAGGCCGCGGCCCCACAGGGCAGAGTCAAAGCTCTCGGGTAAAATGCGCCTCCTGCTCCCCCCCAACCCCGTCATGTCGCATATGCGAGCGTCCACCCCCATCTTCGCTTGCGTGATGATGGCCGCGCCTAAACCCTGTCGGGTTTGTCGTCAGGGCAAGGAGGAAGAGGGGGGGGGGGGTGTTGCCATGGAAACCTGAGAGTACTATCACGAGAGGAAAATAGTCCAGAAAAAAAAGATTCAGTCCAAATATCAGCTTTCATTCTTTCTGTCGACTGTTCCACTTATCATCTTACTAGCCACTTTTCTGTTTTATGCTGAAGTGAACCCACACATTCTAACTCTCTCTTGCCCTCTCTCTCTCTCTCTCTCTCTCTCTTTATATATATATATAATATATATACTTATATAGTAATTTATTTACATTCTTATTTAAAATATTTGTTTATAAATGTGTATATAAATTAAAGATAATTTCATCTTATCCTGTCTCTAAGTGGCATTTACAAGGAAAGGGGTGTGTGGGACTGAGGTTTCTCATTGCATTACTAGAGCCTTCAAAAGGCAGCACCGAACACTGTCTGTAAATGTGTGAGACTGCTCCTCGGCCGATTTAAGGTCAGCCGAAGCCGAGAGTCATGTCGTATCTGTGTGTGTCTGTTCGTGTCAGAGGAAATGACTCATGTTCTTGGTCCCTCAGTGATGGTCATTACAATTATATTGTACGTATGAATACGCGGGCGTATCACACTGAGATGCATCAATAGAGAGAATTTTTTTGACTGACAGCTGTATTAATATTGAGACCTGCTGATTCAACACAGCTTCATTTTTAATACTACGTTGTAAAACCCTGTCCAGGAGTGGCAGGGTTGTACATTCACTGTTGTTGGGTTCTGGTTTGTGCATTGGTGCTTATCGATGAGGTACATTCATAACTGGTTGGGTGATGAAACGAGTGTTAGAGCTTAGAGCTGTCTCACGCTATGAGGGCCGACTGATGCGTTAATATTACCATGCTACAATGTGCAGAGGACCATGAGCATGGGTGGTCTGTAGTGTAAGGTGCGTTGCCTGCTGGGAAAGTGGAGGACTACTTTGGAATCATGGGAGACGGAGTATTTAAAGTCCTGGATTGTCTCTTAACTGCTGGTTGTTGAGCTTCAACATCTCTATCCTTCTCTGTCTCTCCTTTTGCTTCCCTTCCTCTTAATACACTCTCTCCATCCTTGTGTTTTTTAAATTTTTTGAATCTGTCCGTCTAGCTGTTGGTGGAGTCGGGCAGAGACATCTCGCTGCCAAACACTTCCCGGTACAGTGGAGGGAAACTGTAGGCGGTTTCTGGGTGGACCAAGCGGAAAAACTCCAGTTTGTCAACGTGGAGGTTACAGATAGACTTCATCGTGGGGAGTTTGGACACAATCTGTGGGGACAAAAGATTTACGCAGGTGAATTTCTTCTCTACAGTATGCATGCATTTGTTTGTGTTTATTATCATAAATCACCAAATAACAGCTGGGGCGTTTATTTATTTCAATGCCATGCTACCTTGATTTCTAAAAAATGGTGATTTTCAATCATGGCTGCTGTATTTACCTTGTCTAGTTTCTCATCAGAAGCACCGCTCTTATGTAGGCTGTGCTGCAGAGCCAGGTAGACCTTCTCCTGCAGTTTCTGAACCTTCTGGCCTTCTGTCAGCCAGGATCGATCTACAGGAAACACAGCATTAAGCATTGGTTGAAGGGTTAACTTTTACCCGAACAGTTGCCATGCAGGGTGGAAGTGGCAAACAGGTGACTACGTTTTAGCATTCAGATGAAATGGTAAACTATTCAAATAGTACAAGTGGTGAATAGGCAAAGTCAGCAAACTGACCCAGTGATGTTTTACTACTAAGAGACTAATTCCATAAAGCAACATTTTTAATAATAAATTGAACATCAACATGTGTGAAACATCTAAAACCCCAAATAGTTTAATTTAAAAAATGTATTCGTATGTTTGAAATTCTTTAAGTGTGTGTGTGAAAATGATAAAAGAGGAAACAGATAATCACCAGGAGACAGGAGAACGGCTGCGCTGAACAGGGCCATCTCTTCGTCAGACAGCTGCAGACGGCACAGCCCTTTACCCAGGTCGAACACTGCCCCGACCAGGTCTTCACAACCTGCAGAAACACCGAATCAGCAGCGATGAAACACCGCTTTATTAAAAAGTCTGACCCAGCGGATACGGTTCTAGGTGTGAAAGGATTAGGCTACATTTCTCACTTAGGTTTTTTAATGTCAGCGTTAATGGCCAAGATGAGAAATTCTGGCTCTGCTTAGCGTGACAATTTGTTAATTAAATGACACCATTTTAAGGCCTTTTTAGGGACCTGATCTCACAGAAGTCACAGTTATTAGTCTGTGTATAAATCAACTTAAAATTCAACAGCAGTGAGCCAACTCGGCTGAATTATTCACAGGATTAGTTTATCATGCTGCCATGTTTAATATAATTTTCCATTAGGATGCATTATGACATAGTTCTGTCAGTGCTGCTATTTCAGAGCTAAACAACCACATTCCCACTGATCCTCACCGAGTGCTTTGAAGAACTGAGCCGAGGCGAATTTCCCGTTGAAGAAAATAGTGCTGTTGTTGACGTTGAAAGCTCGACACATACGGATCAGCAGGACCTCCAGGCATCCTGTATTGGCAGCCCCAGATAGAGTCGAATATATGAGATGGGGGGGTCAGGGTGAGGTTGGAGACATAAAAAAATAAGAAGGAACTAAAGTTGGCAAGTTTTGAACCCGTTGGCTTTGGGAGAATTAGCTTCATTCATTGAGAGTACATTCAAGATTTGTTTTTTAACATACTGACCTGCTTTCAGCAGTATAATCTGATCGTTCTGGCATAGGTCCATGAAGCCAGCGATGCGCTTGGCGAACTCCACCACGTACTGGATGGCGTTGGTGATGTGGTGTGCGCACTGCTGCCACATCCACTCAGCTGACTGATGAGGGGATAAAAAAACAGGCATCGGCATCAATCAGCGGGTAATTCAATATTCTTTGTGTTCAGACATCCCAGTTATGGGAGGACAGAATGGTTTATTATGTACCTTGTTCTGAAAAGCACGTGTTTCCTCAGGTGTGTATTGCACCCAGGTGAATCTCCTCATGTCTTCAGCGCTGTACTGACATGTCTCCAGGTGAGATTTGACGATACTCTGAGTTATGTGCTCTGTAAGGTAAAACAACAACACAACAGCACGTGTATCAGCATCGCGGCACTCTGGTTATTTTCTGGTGCTTGCAGGTTCAGGCTGTGAACAGTGGTTTTGTTTCCAGATAACAGCAGCGTGACCTTGAATTACTGGATTATTTGCATCCCTCTGCTGTTATGTTTGCCATAACAGCCCTGACAAGCCTAAGCCGATCTACTCATCTTAGATTCCCAGCTGTTAGCCCCTCCTGCACTTTTTATATCCACTGGTCACGATGTTTACTCATCGCTTCCTTTAAAAGTCCCCAGAGCACTATTCAAAGCCTTCCTGCAGTTTGTTGTTGCCAGCAACCATGAAGATGTAAATTAAAACACAAATTTATCCCACCGCAAGGTCTCTAGAGGAAAGCAATCTCCATATAAATATGACCACAGCAGCATATCTTATTTTTTGAAGAGATGATCTTGTCCTGCTGAACATTAGCCTGTTTCATTTCACTTGTTCCCTGCTTGTTTTGCCAATTTAATTCAGTCCTCATTCGATTTGGCTGTTGTATCTGCCCTGTTTATGTGCTATTGCTTAAGTAAGCCTTGTGCTTATTTGTTTTATATAACCCATTTAAATGAATACTACTTATACTACGTCTCTGCAGTAACGTTTTTATGCCATATTCATCATTTCGTTGCCTTTTACATTCTGTCCTTAATCATATGTGGCTTTACTTTGATCTATTTTATCTTGATGTTTAAGTTATAATATTGAAACTCAACATCTCCTAAAAATGCATCACAATAAAAGGTTATTCTTCTAGAAGTGTGATTTGATACGGAAAAAGTTGGGAGGAAATGAATCAGCAAATTAACACAAGAACAGGAACCCACCAGAAAATACGATAAAACAAAAGACCATTACGAAATGTAAGGTATTCTGTTTAAGTAATGGGTGAATCAAATATTCTCAGTACTTCAAGCAATGTGATCTTGACATCCTTAATTATTTTGGGCTGTTTTCCTAACCCAGGTTTTGTTTTCATTAATTATTTAATGACATGGATGGGTCTTTTAGTTCTTCAGTTCTAAGAACTACATTTGAAATCAATCCTTAACTTTAGTTTCATTTTTGCATAGAGTTGGTGCACTTTTTGTTTTAATGGTATGATGTAAGTTTCTGTGATGCTCGTAAATGTTGAGTCTGTACTCACCAAGGTCTGTTATTGAGCAGTCATCAGGTAGATGGTCCAGCAACGCATGTGTGTGTCCCAGCAGCGGGTAGCTGTGAGAGTGTGTGTGCAGGAGCTGTATTCCGCTGCCGTCCGCCCCGTCCAGCGTGGTCTGCTGCGGCGAGTTCTGATTGGACAGGGACGAGGAGGTGGAGGAGGACGAGGAGTTGCAGTTGTTCCCGGTGCTGTCGCCGTCGCCCAGCAGCTCCAGGCTGCAGTACTCGCTGGCCTCCTCGGGGGTCAGCGGCAGGTCGAACAGGTCGGGCAGCGCCGCGATGTCGTCCAGGTCGCTGAGCGTGGCGCTGGAGCCGCCGCTGCTGTAGGACCGGCTCAGGCCCTCCTCGCTGTCCTCGCCGCTGCCGCCGCACACGCCGTCCTCCCTGGGTAAGGACAGGGGGGCGGGGCCCCCGGCGCCGGCCGTCACGCACTCCTGAGACTGCTGGTGCTTCTGCACCTCGGCGTACAGGCTGTCACGCTGCTTCTTTGACATACGGCCGAACTTCACCGCTGTGGAGGGAAAAACATGTTTTGTCACAAGGGGGGACACACACGCGAAAAACACACTTTAGACATATCTTACCTTCGTGTACCATAAACTGTATAAATAATGGATGTAGCCTCCGTGACGTCACTGTTGGTTCGTGGACATTCATGTTTTTGCGCCCTAAATGCAGGTGCTCATGCCCATGAAAGTATAGGAAGGAAGAGAGTGTGGAGCTGGGGGGAGCTGTGCTTAGTAGGCAACACAACGCAGCCCCCTAGTGGAGAGCCGCCTGTTACCCAAAGCTCGAAGTCCTTAAATATTTAATAATTTTAAGCTCTAATAAAATGTTAACCGGTGTTTCATAAAAAAACAACAACCAAAAAATGCCCATAACTAGTTTCTGTTCAAGTTCCCTTGGTAATTATTGAGTGAATAACTGCATCCAATTATGCATATGATTTAGCTTTATAACTTGTTAAAATTTTGTTTATATTTTATATAATATATATATTATATCTTTTTTAGATAGGGATAGATTTTAATTTTCATCTGTTTTCTAATGCTGTCACATCACCCGAATTATGAGATATTTTTGGCTCACAGATTCCATCTGCCACCTTATCCAGGAGGACTGTATGTTCTATAACCTATATCCAGTTTGCCTGATGACAGTCTATCGCCCCTCAGCCTATGTGCTGTATTTGTTTCTCTCTGTAACCTAGAGAGGAGCCGAGTGGCGAGCGCTCTTTCGACAGCTGACATTAAAACACTTAAACGCGGACGGCTTCAAATTCTCCCAGTATCAGCTTTAAATTAAAGGAACACACACACTGGAACCACATCTACTAAACTTCCTGTATAGGTTTGAAAGTTTACCCACATGCAAATGTACTTCAGTAAAATATGTGTAGACCACAAAGTGTGTGACGGGAGGACGGCGTGTTCTCTGCTGCGTTTACCATCTCGGCTCATGCCTAGAGCCAGACACTTCTGTAGGCGGCAGTGCTGACAGCGGTTACGGTTGGTCCGGTCGATCAGGCAGTTCCTCTGGCGGGAACAGGAGTACATGGCATTGTTCTGCTGGCTGCGGCGGAAGAAACCCTAGACACGCACGCACACACACACACAGCAAATGCACATATGAGATAAAAACATGACAGTTAGAGTTGGGTTGGGTGGTTTACTCTCTGTTCCATCCTCACCTTGCAGCCTTCACAGGTGATGACTCCATAGTGGATTCCCGAGGACTTGTCCCCACAGATCTTACAGGGGATGACCTCGATTTGAGCTGCAGGACCAAAAAAAAACAATGATGGTGGAGGTCAGAAAGCTCCTATCCAGTTTATATCTAAGCACAGATATAACAGTATGCACCATGACACGTCCTCTCAGACAATAACACACGTTTACCAGAGTTGCGTTGCCAATGCGTTCCTGTCTAAACAGCAGATTTAATCCCAGATTTATCCATCACTTTGTAAAAGATTGATTTTTCTTTATGAAACACATTTTGAGAGACTCCAGAGGGTCTCTAGATAAACAATCTTCTGATCACTGCTGATCCTGGTGAGTGTTCAGCTCCAATCCTTCTCAATCTGAGCCCTCCTATTAGACACCTTTGACCGGTTTGGCTCCTACTGCAGTAATAATGGTCATGCTTATTGCACTTTGACATTTAAATTTACATCCTGTTGCACTCTCCATATATATATATATATATATATATATATATATATATATATATTTCAATCCCATAGTGTCTTTCTTGTAATATTGTAACCGAGAACACCACATTAATACAGGCTAGTCATTTCACAGACGTGATTTCTTACTCTCTTATAATTCTTCTCTTCCTCTCAGGCCATTTATGCTGTGCTGATGTGTTTTTTTGCAGCTATAAACCTTTTGCAGCTATAAACCTTTTGCCGAAATTAGGTTCTGTATCTTCCGCAGACCTTGGAAAGGTCGCCCACACTATTATCTCGTAGAGAGTTACACTGCTGTAACTCCGTGTACAATCTCCCATCACCAGCTAATACAAAATACAGCTGCACTGCTTTTAACACACTCTGTGTCATTGACTTTTTACATAACGCCTGACCTTTCCTCCCTTACCTAGGAGTTTCAGACCTGAATTACATTGTTAAGACAGTGTTGGATTTTTTGCTTTTGAGCCTGAGTGCAATCTGAGATCCTCAGGTGAGGCCTGGACAGTTTAAATAAAACATGTTCATTAGCAGGGTGACCATGCCTTGTTCACAAAAATCAGGACTTGCATTCATCTGTTGGCCTTTCACACAACTTCTTCCTCTTATCTTTTATTATCTGTTGGTTGCTTTCCTTAACTAATGTCATATTACCGTTTTTAGGGAATGATTAACTGATTGAAGGAACTTGGGCGGAGACAAATCCTGCTTTGATTGTTGTTCCTTTGCACCAGATGAAGTGATCTGAGAGGAAAAACACATCATTTTAACATGTCCGCCAAGTAGAGCAGCGAGGAGATGAAACAATGAAGAATCTCGTCAGTTCAGAGACCCTGAAAACTGACAGACCCACTGTTTGTACAGTGCCGAGGGAAGAAAACATGCTGTGAACAGTGTTTATCTGCGCCCTGCGTGTGGCCCCCATGAAGCAACAGAGAACACGAACAAACAGGCAATCGCATGCTTGCACATATGACCCTCACAAAGACTTCTCTTTTCTCAACCCAGGGGGGGAAAACAACAACAGCTATATATAGTTATTGCTCAGGCCGGCTATCTGTACAATCACAAGATTGATTTACAAACCCGTTTGACCGATTTATAAAGGCGTTATTTGTGCCATATGTGGGGAGAATATAAGGAAAACCACTTGTGTGTGACTGAGGATGAGATTGCCCCACTCCTACGCACTGGAAAAAACAACTTTCCACTTCTATCGCCCCCCCCCCCTTCTTTTAACGAAACCGTCGTCTGCCTCGGCTTGAAAACTGTTGACTAAAATACTCCAACTGATCAGGGCAGCTGCAGGCATGCAATGGAAAAATATCTCCCTCCCTCCCTTCCTCTCTTTCTCTCAGGTTCCCCTCCACCCCTCCCTCGTCCCACGATTATATAACTTTCGTCTGTGAGCATTCCTCACAACACTCATTCATTCTCGCCGGAGCGCCGCCGACAGCCCGCCCCCCCCTCAGACGTTCCTGCCCTCACTGGCTCAGCGGCGCTGTGGGCCCACTCGCGATTGGCTGACTCACCCGTCGCTCCGGCGATGCAGCCTGTCAGCCCATGTGGACATTCTGTCCTACTGACACACTTTCCCACTGCAGGGGGAAGAGGGAGGAGGGCGGCAGGCGCGATCCCGACGCTCAGTAGACCAGTTTTTTTAAGGTGGAGTTGAACAATGCTCAGACATGAAATATTTCCCCCGATGGCTCGTAGCTTGCGTCAGAAAATTGGCCTTGTTACATAACAAAAAAAACGAGCCAAGGCAGGCGATGATAATACGCCTCACAAAAAAAAAAAAAACCCTGAGCTTAGCAGCGGGGATCCACTGATTACCAATGAATATTGATCCGTGTGAACAGGTTTATGTGCAACAATCAAACAAGCACACACCGCTGTTTTATTATTGGGAACCCACAGTCCACTCAAAGCAGACGGAGCATGAATGTCGGCTGTTCGGCTACCACCCCTCTTCTCAGTCTTTGACATTGAGCTTCTGCTTCAACCCATTTCTATTCTGGTCCTGTGCTGAGAGCCAGGATTACACAGATGCCCAGCCACCCACCCGTGTGGCTGCAGCCCACGAGCATGCTTACTGCTCTCCTTTGGTGGACATCAAGGCACAAACCAGAGGCAGCGGAAGATTTATCTGGAAAAACTTTACCTTTATGGCATTGTCTTGTCCCATGCAAAAACCTTGCAGTCAAAACAAATGACGATAAACCGAGAGGAATTAACCACGGAGGGATTTCTGACCAGGTTCCTACGCATTTCCCATTTCAAAATTCCAGACTTTTCCAGACTCAAATTTCACGACTTGTCTGCAGATTTTTCAGACCATATTTGACATCTTGAGTACGAATATCTGGCAGTTTTCCCTTAACATACGGAATGAATGTGGTTCTTTTTATAAATAGGACCCAAAAGTTTGTTGAGAAAAGTTCAGTAATTAAATTTTTTACAGCGTCTGTTCAGCCCTTTTTTATTCAATGTGTCCATGGAAAGGATGATGAACGCAGACATGAATGTTTCCTTATGGCAAAAAGATGGTGTACAACATTACTGCATAGCTCATAAAGGTTATTTGGTAGGCTATTGTATGATTCAAAGGTATTATTTGCATTAGTTTGGGTTGTATTTTTCATACTTTTTTATTGTGCAAAAGTATCCAGATCTGAGAATTATTCGATGCTATGCAGGAACCCAGATATTCAGTAGCTGCACTAAAGTTAAAGCAACATTTACCTTTAACCCTGCCTGCCACTGTTAGCCTCAGGCCTCGGTGCATCTCCTCCTCGGTGCCAAAGGCTGCACTTAACATCTTCTCACCCACTGGCACATTGACTCCACTCACAAAAATCTTTAGAAGTGCAATGACTGAGGTGGAACTGCGGACAAGGCAAACACATAATGGTGTTTGAATAATGGCCGGTATGTTTGAGTGTTTGAGCAGTGGAGTAGCTTACTTTTTGTGCGGCACGCCCAAAACCCTTTTTTTTTTTTTTTTCACAAAAACGAACAGACGGTTCAACTACAAACGCCAAGCCCCAGTGTGTTTATCAGCCGGCTAAATGTGTAACCTTGTTATCTCTACAAAGGGCTAATTCAGTAAGGGTGGGGTAAGGAGGAAGGGACGGGCAAAGAAAATCACTGACTTTGTGCTTCCAACTCTTCACTTCTTGGTTTAAATGTGGAACAAACGGCCGATAGTCCTCCTGGCGGGAGCCGCCGCATCCGGTGCGTCGGTCAGCGGCGTGACGGAGTGGAAATATGAGTTTTTGACCGTCGGACGTGTTCGCCGCCATAAACACGGTCACATGCACGGCAACACACAACGCTCTCTGTCTTTACAGTGGTTTGTGAAGAGAGAGAGAGAGTGTGTATCATCCTGGTTACTGTTGTCGCCACACACTCAGAAAAAAAGTATTTGGCTGCCTTTTTTCTAATATCTTTCACAAATCAAACACCATTTTATCACCTTGCAACCTGTTTTAATGCAGGTACGGGATGTTCCTGTCAGCTTATTGTGTCAGAGGGCTCTGTGGGAGCTGCTGTTCTTCTGGTCACACAGTATCACATATTTGATAATGGCTGATATGGCGGTGGGGGGGGGCTTGTGTAACCTTGTGCTTTACTCCTTTATGTTTAAGCAATGCTGAAACACGTCAGCAGCGCAGCCTTGTATCACAACAGCTCACTGCGATCATCCCTTCTGCCTTTTTCCTCTTTTTGAAAAGCATGTTATGCCAGGCATGGGAAAATTATTCGAATGATTATGTTTCTGTAGAAGATGAAGGTTTGCTGAGCCTGTAGAGACGAGCCCTATAGGAGACGAGCTTTATTCGTAGATCAAAACAAACCCTTGTTAGTCTTCACACTGCCTGGTTGAATCTCTGAAGCTGCCTCCCTGAGTGCACTCAATGCCCTGGTGTAGAGCAAACAACATATTTGATTTTTTATCTTCTCTGCCGTTAATTTAACACAAAATATACACTTATAGAATCCGTCTGTTTGGTAGGAAGTTCTGTTCAAATCAACAAGGTCTATTTAAAAAGATGCAAATACCAGCAGAGGCCTAGCAGAGGCCCACAAAAGGGGGGGATTTAAAAAAGAATTTCATAGGCCTCTCCTGCAGGGTGTCAGGGTGAGCCACGAGTCTTATGATCTTTCCCTGCGTCTGAGGGAGTGAATGCAAACCTCCGCCGTGATATAGTAGCCAGACGAAGTGTCAGAGGGCCGGAGCGTCTCGGGCAGCCTGCCAGAGATTCTGTTTTGGAACTAAAACAATTATAACTGCAAATATAGGCGCGTCTGCGTGTTCAAACAGGCGACGTGCTTTTGAAGTGAGTAAACGACAGGTTGATTGACTAACGTGCATTTGCTGGGCAATGAGCTAAGATAGCGCCGCAGTTTGTTTACATTTGGATATCCTGCCAGAGAGGGAACCTCCCTGCACGATGGAGGCCCCCCTCCTACCGCTCCGCTGTCCTCTGCCGCAAAAATTAATCTCTGTCTTCCTCTACCGAAAACAAACAAAAACCAAACAAACTCACTGCAGTGGCAGAGCCAAAACCCAACAGCGCAACGCTTACTGATACCGTCGTGTCGAGGGTTAGTTGGCGTTGTATTACTTTTCTTTTGGGCGGTACGGACACAAATATCTGACACAGTGGGGTCATATCAGTTTAAGGCAGAGAACACATCCTCCTTAGGGGTCCGAGGAGGTTAGGGTGGGAAAACTCTGAAAATCGTAAGCGTGAATGCAGCAAACTGGTGTATTTTGAGAGCAAAAATCAATCTATAGCCTATCAATAATCACTATTAATGCATTATATCAGTGCATGAACAAATATGTTTCAGGCAAATGTCTATGTATGATAATTGGAGTAATCAGAAATAGTCTTAAGCGTGTCAAACAGTTGAATATGCTCAAAAAACATGGCGAAAACAAACCAAACAAGCTTCAGTCGTATTGGACTGTGGAGGGAACCAGGCCTCATCTGTCATGCATGGAGTTCAAACTCATTTAATATTAAATTCATGTGACTAACTTAGAATAATTTAACTTTGAAAAGCCCTAATTGTGGTTAATTGTGTTCTACAGTCAAGGAACGGCGAGTGCCACTCCTCTTCCAAACGCGAGCGCCGCGTGTGCGTCACCGCGCGCGTGTAACCGCACATGGCGCATCCCGGCGCCGCTCTTCCCTCCCTCCGCTGCGCTGCTGTATAATGCCGGGTGACATAACTAGGTCAGTGGAACAGCCAGCTCCCTCTGAACGCTCACGCAGTCGGCCATGCTGGCACGGCCATCATCACATCACAACAACATCCCCGACGCACAGACTCGGATTCAGCCACAAAGAAACAGGAATCGCGTCTTCTGAGACGATTTGTATAGAATTATTATTTTTTTTGAAGAAATCATCAAATGACTTAGAACCAGACCACATGACATCAGAAATAACTGAAAATAAACTTATTATTCTTCTAAGTGAATAACTGCGGAACATTCCTAATTTCAGTCTTGCATTTCACCTGATTAAGCAAAACCTGGAAAAAAGCGAGAATAACATCTCGGTTGCATAATTCTAGTTATGGTTAACAACAACCTCCGCACGCCCCTCCCTCTTATTGCATAACATGGATCCCCAGGCAAATGTACAGAAGGACCCCCACTCCCCACCCACCCTCAGGTGATACAGTTTAGCCTACATTTCGCATGCACGAGCAACATTACGCAGATGTGAATCGAGCATTTTAAGTGTGTTTTTAACTATTCTGGTCATAAATGAACGACAATAAAACGACGGAATTAATCCAGTTGACTTGATGGAAGTTCTCTATGTGGATCCTGCAGCCTCCTCCGGGCTCCGTGCAGCTATAATCCGGTCATGAGGGATTAATGCGCAGCGGGAAGGGGAAAAACAGGCGCACTCGCGAAGCCCCTGTGCGCACACATGTGGCCGCGTAAAACACGCCAAGTTCAAGGAAACAGGCGACGTTCTCTGTGGCATAGACATAGACATGACAAAATAAAATAAATAAAAACTCAGGAACTCACCTCTCATTTCGGATGTTGTGTGTTTCTTTCTGGGTTTGGGGCGATGAAAACGGGGCTACATGTGGGTCGTGGAGCTGTCAGGACGCGGCCAGACTGAACTGGCTCTGTAAATATTCAACTTCGTCCCCGCTGCAGACAGCGCTCGTAAAACACGACCCTAAAACACACGCATACACACACACACTCACTCACATACGCAGACGCGCGCGCGAGCGCACACACTCACGCACAAACACGCGCGCACTACCTCCCCCCCCAAAAAAAACTCCTTTATCGTTCAGTCAAGTCCGAGAGAAAGAGTGAAAAAGAGCGAAGAAAGTCTCATGACCGTCTCGTCGGAAAGGATTTTCTGCAGAATCTCCCGTTTGACAGCACGGCGTCGGACCCGAGCCCGGTGCCGCGTCCCTCTCAGTCCACCCTGCGAACTTTCTCCAAGCGGGGACTCTCACATGATCTCACCGCCGACAGCTCCTCTCTGAGCGGCCGCGGGGGCGCGCGGCGCGGGAGCGCGCTTAAGGTGGCCGGCAGCGCGGTGCGTGGACGCGTCATGTCGGCGGAGCGCGGATCACACGGCGCTGCACAGTTACGGCCACTTCTGCTGCTCCTGCGCTTCCGTGTTGTTATATAATCGCACGCTGCGTATCTAGGTCACATCCAAAGGTGTTGTCAAAGTAAAAAAAAAAGAGGAGAGAGCAAACAGCAGCCATCCAACAGGTTTCCCTTTGTTTAACAGCTGACACCTTGACACAGAACGAAGCAATGGTGTTTGACCTGGTGCATGTCAAGGATTGACCCGAGGTTCTTCAGCCTAGAAAACGACATATTTGCACAAAAAAAAGCAAATACCTGCGTTTTCAAGAATTTTGACTTAGAAAGGATTTGTCGCAATGTCAGCATTTGAACCCAATGACTTAGCAAACAATCAGGAATCTACTTGTTTGACCAATAGAGAACATCTGTATTTGTTAATTCCCACAAGGGGAAAAAAAAACATTTAAAATCTTACTACAGTAAAAGTATTCACAGTGAAATACACTTAAAGTATCAAGTAAAAGAACTCATTCTGCATAATGGCCCTGTTTACTGTTATATTTAACAGTGTACAGTGCGTATATATCATCAGGAATTCTAACGTTGTCAAGGCAACTCTAACATTAAATTATATCATTGGCTGCTCACATGAGGTAAATGAGTGTATATTTTATGTTTTACGTATAAAATAAAACATAAAAGTAACCCAAAGCTGTCAAATAAAAGTGGAATGAACGTAGAATATTTCCCACTGAAATGTAATAAGGTGTAGCTATAAAGAAGCATCACATGGAAACACTCATGTGAAGCACAAATGCCTCAGAATTGTACTGAAGTATTATTTGTTATGTTATTATGTTTTATTCCCTATAGATTTTGCGATTGTTCAAGTGATACAATACAACTTTAAGTCTTTAAGTGATATAATCATGACTTATTTAGACTGTGACTGCCTGGGGAAAAACAACCATATACTTAATTATGTTGTTGTTTTTTACAGGAGGATCAATTACTTAATCAAATCACTAAAGTGTTTTATTCAAGACAAGGAGAAGCAGAGCTGAACCTTAGGAAAAGAACAGGGTAACATGAGAAGGCCTGAGCAGCTCACCACATAGATAACCACATCCAAGGTCATAGATGCACCATCATTTAACAAAGGGCTTAGTATGAGAGCATTGGGGGGGTGCACAGGAGGGGTTTTCTGTTTTCTGTCTTTATGATTTAGATCTTCTGAGGCCTAGAGGTCGAGGCCAACCTGTGCACTAACAACCACCTCCTCTCTGTCTTTCAGATTTCAGTCATATTGCACATTTTCAAAAATAAAACACTGCATATATATAGATCTTTGTTTCAGGGACTGACTGCAGCACTTTACTGACAGTGGTCTTTCAAACACTTATACCATCATTCATCCTCTATTAAATTTTAATGGCTCAAATTCCTTTCCATTACTGGTATTAATTTGTAAGATCATGGATGGTTCTTTCCTTTGATTTCAATATAGGAACATACAACATATTAAACATTTAGAGTTGCTGCAGGGAGCCAGACACTCATTCTGTGGACCTGTAATATATTAATTTCAACTAGAGTACACAAACTGGCTCTCGTTTCTTTAGATAAGAAAGTGATTCTGGAATATGTGGCTGGCCTGCTTCCCCTCCAAAAAAAATCCCAGAATCTGTTTTATAAAATGTGTTCTCCGTGGAGCAGCTCCAGAGATTACACCCTTGATTCACTGCAGCCGGGTTCTTTTTTTCCCCACATGTTCACATTTCTTTACTGGACATGCAGAAAACAAACATAAACTATCACAAACATATTGTAACCTTTCACACCCTGTTATTTCATTTATTTGTATTGCAGTGTTAGATTAATAGCCTATGATCCACTCAGAAAATCTATCACATGTTGTTCTCTGTTCTTTTGATTCATCTCTTTGTTTTTTCTCAGTCTGTCCAGTGAACTGACAGCTTGTCCTCCATGTTTTACTCCATGAATACAAATGACTCTGATGTAACTGGTCAGTGTGTGACTGTGGATACTGATGATGAGGAGGTGATTGGGTGCAAAGGGGTGTGGTGGTGGTAGTGGTGGTGGTGGTGGTGTTGGGGGGGGCTTATGATGCAATATTCTGGCAGCGGTGTTATGAAACAGCATGAAAGCAGAGCTTATTGGAAGTAGGTTAGTGGAGGAGCTGAGCACGGAGCACCTAGAGCCAGAGATTCTTTTTTTTCCTGTTTCACTCATGCACACACTCACTCACACGGGCAGAGGCACTCGCATTCTTTGTTTTTTTTTCCGTCTGCAAACTCTTTCCTTCTGCCTCGTCCTTGTCTTTTTTTTATTCTTTTCTCCTTCCATAACCAACTATCTGTTTAATTCGCTCACTTCCTTCTCTCCTTTGTCTCGACCCGAATAAATACACAGCTTGAAAGCGCTTGACGAATTTACTCAAAACCCAGACTTGTAAAGGCTTCTCTGCACATTTTTTCCTCTTAGCTGTTTGCGTCTGCAGTTTCCCCCCCCCCCTTTTTCTAGCCCCGTGCACAACTCCACTCAAGCCCCTCTATTCTATGTCTCCCTTGACAACGGCAGTGACACTTTGACCTTAGCTCTTACGTAACCAGTGTGCAGCTCACTTATACAGAGGGAGGGAGGCAGGGAGGGAGGAGGGTTTCAGTATGGTTCATATATAGCAGACATTTTGTTGCCCGGTCAGAAACCAAAGCAAGAGGTGAAAAACAGTGACGAGAAGAAAAGGAAAAAATGCTTAGCGCTGGAGAAGCTAGCGGATTCTGGAAGGCCTCCAGCAGCAGTAATAACAGGATGAGGGGAGCAGATGGGGGAGGCTGCCAGAAACGATGCATAAATGGACGGATATTTACATCATAGTTGGTGTGACAATAAGCAGGCCTTCGGCACGCACACACACACACACACACACACGGGGGGGATGAAGCAACCTCATGTCAATCGTACTAAAGTACAGACAAAGCTTCCCCAAGCAACAACAGAGCCGTTGAAAGCGGCAGCTCTGCGGAGCCAGCGATGGTTCTGTTATCTTTCCAGTTGATACCTGCCGGGCGCTGCCTGAGACACAACGCAATACAAAAAGAGCATTTCTTCTCCTTCTCGAACCCTTCTGCACTCATAGAGAAACTGCAACTCAGATCGAAAATAATAGTGCATCGCGTTGCTTGCCGCGTTGCCTTTGCACAGGCATGGTCACGGACACCATTGTCGGATTTAAAGGCAGAGCATCCCGCTTGCATTCAGGACACTGGGATGACGTTTTTTTGTGCATTTGTTCATCGCTGACTGTTGAATATCAGGTAAGCAGGTGTTCTCTGTGTTGTGCAGAGGGTCTGCTCGTCGGGAGCGGCTCAAGCCTTCTCCCGACTCAGATCAAAGCCGGCGCAGCCTTGTGACTCCCCAGGGCTGAATTTAAAGGCCTCGCTCACATCAAAGCGTCTTTGTAGGGATGAGGGACCAACTGTAACTGATTGGCTGCACATGGTTTCAGTGGGGCCCCATGGCCAATCTCTCCACTTTAGCAGCATCGGCTCCTCACATTCCAGCTCAGCTCCTCACACGGCACACTGTAAAAACCCCCGCGTGAATCTATAATACACAACCACTTCGTATTCTTTCATTTTTTTCCTACAATAATGCGTACATTAGTGCTCACTCTCGCACTGAACTGCACGGATCAGTCTGCTGAGATTATTTCGGGGTCTTGCCATCCACCGAGCTGTAATCCTCATTCAGTTAATCTCCTTGTTTTCCCGTATCTGGCTGCACCGATAATCCCTCCCTCCCCCCCTCCCTCCCTCCCCCCGCCTGCAGCCATGGCGCTGTAATCTGGAGCTATGAGCGTTTGCCATGTCACTAGGTCAGTGGGTCGCTCATTCTCCTCCATTCAACTCCCCTTTACATTCTCTCCCGTTTCCATCCTCCCATATTTCTCATTCTCCCGTTCTTTTATCTTTGCAGCTCCTGTTCCCACTCTGCACTCCACCACATCTGTTTCTTTTTGCTCTCCGTTTTTCCTCCTTATCAGCTTCACGTTTCATACACTTTGCAACTAGACTTTGATAAAGCCGCTTGTATAATTTAGAAGGGATGTGAGTTCACTCGCGGGTCATTAGGTACAGATGATCTCACTGGGAACACACTGTACACTCCCCGACACACATGCATCACAGGAAAAGCACGAACATTTATTCTGTATCGTCCTTGGCCTGCATTACGCTCTGTTACACAGCTGACGCTGAACTATTATCTCACCTTTCGTGTGCCATTACTCAAACAACATCTGAACGTTCAGTATCATAAACACCTGCCTGCACTGAACATGTTCATTTCAAATAGAACCTGCATGTGGCCTTTAGAGGAAGCTCATCCTAACCTGTACTTTGCACTTAAATGAGGAATTACCTGAGCCACGTATTAAAAGCCCTGAAAGCATATTTTTACATCAGCTACTTACATTAGATGATGGGATCACTCTTTCCTGGGCCTCGTTGCCTGTGCACAAATCAGATGATTAAAAGTTGTAGATAGGTCACTTGAAACCTGTTATTAGCCTATTGAATTATGTGTGCATCAGTATGAACATAAATATTACATCCTAACTGCACACAGACTATTGTTTACAGACTACCGGGGGTGATTTATGTGTCTGACACTACCTGCCAATCCCGACTTGCATGCACATTTACTGGCACTGACACCTCGGAATCGCAGTGAAAGCACATTTTACCCTTTAATGCACTGAACTTTCAGTACCTCATTCAAGGGGAACAAAGGAAGATTATGGCTTCCCTATTGTACTTATTTGCAAACGTGTTAGTCACGTAAGGTTAATGTGTAATCTTTTGATCAGGAGGCTACTTCTCTAAAACCTCCACAACACAAAGCCTAGAGTGCGTCTTCTTAGCATTACATAGCCTCCTCACATGTTCCTGAAGGTCTTCATTGAAATGATTTGACATGATTGTTTGAGCATGTAAGAAACATGCAGACATATGCACATGGCACAGACTTACTGTCACTCGCTGTTTCTCTTTCCCTTTTACCCCAGCCTTACGCATCTCTCTTCCTTTGTTTCTGGCTAAGCAGGTTCCACGTCCACACCCACAAACACTTGAACACAGAGGACGACGATATGTTTACACTCTCATGGTACTGAACCTCTAATTGAGGTAATATATTATTATAACAAAATACACCCATGATTGATTAAAGTGTGAATGTGCTCATAAATCATGAACCATTATGTGTGTGTGTGGAAAAACTGTGGAGCCTTTGTCTAAAAGTGTGTGTGTGTGTGTGTGTGTGTGTGTGTGTTTACGTTATGCAACAGAAATCTGATACAAACACAAATATATATCATGCAACGATGTGGTAAGAATAAAAGGAGGTTGCCACGGCAACCAGGTTGCGTTCATCCCCAGCGGGAATCAACGCGCTTCACCATGTGAACCTGACCCTCTTACACCCCAGTGACTGCACACACACACACACACACACACACACACACACACACACACACACGGACATATGTGCTGCAGCTACATGCGGTCACACGTGCATGTTGACAACACTGTGATCTTTGTAGCGAAGGCCAGCGAATACAGGGAAGAGGAAAAAGTTGTTCCAGTATTCCTTGCACAACGGGTTCCTCAAAAGTCTCTATTCTCGCTTCCCTCTTACATCATCATCTTGCTCATGCCGTGTTTGGCCCGATGACCTATATTTGCTGTTGCCTCCGTGTGCCATCCGCAGGGCACTGCCGTACACTCGTGCGGCCCTTATCGCTCTGCCCTTTTATCCTCCCGTTTTCTTTTATCCACCCATACACCCTCAGATCTGTCTGATGCCTTTAATTTTCGAGCTCGTATATTTGTTTAATTGTCTAACTGCCCCGCATTATCTAATCAGGGAAGCACGATTCTTCTGTGACAACTGGTTCGTTGTTCATCAACAACAAAAAATCACAGAAAAATTTACCAATCATTTTAAATGCATATTTTGTGTAGGAGCGTAGCTTTTTTCTAGAGTCTGGTGTCTGATTCATGATGATGAGTTGATGAGTCTGATTCACCGATACTCAGCATACACACATACGACAGCTCAGATTGTTGTTTATCAGGCTGAACACTTTCCATTTGAAAATCGGTCATGAGAGTGAGGATCTGTTGGTTCAGTCCATACGGCCTCCCCAGACGACTCGTGGCGGCGCATGCAGCAGAAACAGAGACATCAAGTGTTGGGATTGTGATATAACACGCGGAGCTTATGTAATACTTGGAGTTTGCTCTTTAACGTGCATATTTCATGACTTCTGGTCCATATTGTCGACAGACTGCACAGGCACACATGGCGAGTCACAAGTTGTTTAACTGCAGATGAATGCAATCGTTGTTTTATCTGAACTCTGACACACACACACACACACACACACGCCGGCACATTAGATGAGTTTCTATGAGTCCCAAATGCAAACACTGGCTCCTCTTAACTTCTCTTCCTAAATGTGAGGGTTCGATCTGAACGCAGATCGACTGCAACAAACATTATGCAATGCCTGAGAATGAAGTGGCTTAATTCGTCATCACAACAACAACAAGTTGGAGCAAATCGCCGAAACTGAGTCTGAGTCATATGGCAGCTGATTCATCTCGACTGGCATGTACGAAAAAGGGGCGAGTTTTCTTTTGTGCCGCTGATGCGTGTTGCCAATCGGGAGGATGTGTCATTATCATCAGCCGAGGCCGTGGACGCGTCTTTTCTGCCTTTATTCATATTCAGGAGGTAATAAGAACTGTGCAGTGAATCTGCATTGCGTCACAGCGGGGTGCGGAGGAAAAGGGAGAGAAAGGAAGGAGGGGGGGGGGTCAGGGTGTAAGGAGGAGGAGAGAGGGGTGGGTGTGTTTTCACTGACCTAGTTAGAGCGATGGAAACCCCCCCCCCCCTCCACTCCACTCCACTCCACCAACCCTGCCTCACTCCCGAGGTGTAAAGGGCACTTTCAAACAGCACCAGACAGACATGACTGAACGCAGAGGGGCTGGAATGGAAGGAAACCATGCGGCTACAGAGACACAGGCAGGGGGGCAAAGCGATGCACCGGCAGGCAAATATATCCTCAATGATATACTACCAGATCCGGGTAGATCTGGGAAATATCTCTGTGAAAACAGGATAAGCCCGAAGGGATTTAAAACAAATTAATGATAACAATAGACTGCATCTGAAATATGGAACCCTCCTCATATCCTGTGCAATATTAGATTTCTGCCTTCGTTTGGTGAGGGTGGGGGGGAATAACATCTTTGAAGGATAAATCAGCTTTTAATAAAATCTGAACATCAGCTAAGAAATGCAATAACTGCAGAAACACAGGCTGTAATTGCTAATAAACAGGATTTAATCTAACATTTCCTGTGCTTTTCAAGGCTTTTATTGTAGAAATCAGAAATTTCATTTTCACAGCCATTTCGGTGAATTTTATTACATATTGATATTGGAATAGCCAGTGGCCCTGAATGTTAATTGCATGTATTTAACTTAAGATAATTACCTGCCTGAATGAGAAAGCTTCTGTCCAGCATGTCGTTTATTTCCCAGGCTGTGGACTAATGGAGCAGCCTTTACTTGGATGGGCAGCACTAAAACTTTTCTGAAAACCAAACTACATCCACTATAAATAGTTTGAACGGTGTAAAAGTACAATTAAAAAAGCAACCTTTAGGCTTTAAATCTTTCTGCTCTGTCATCTGTTTTTATGTCATGTGTTTTCAACTATTCCATTTAGCCCGTCCAAGAGTTTTTTTTTTTTTTTCCAGATCAGGTTTTCAGATTTCCATTCCTTCCATTCCCTCAGTTGTTCACCGTTGATTTCTTTCCACTAGTCTTTTCCTTCTCCTGCTGAATGAACCTCCAGGCCTGAATATCGATGCTGACGTCCTCGTCTTCTGGATACTGTAACTGATATTATTCTTATTTTTACGACGGGCAGACCAGTGAACGCTGGAATCTCCCTTTCCTCACAGCATAAAACTTTTGGGTTCAGAAGTAATGGAAGATATGATGCTTAATTACTGTGTGCACACGCAGGTGAAAGCAGCGCTCCTGCAACCAATTAGAGGCCTCTACACAAACTGCAACCAGGGGACTGGATCTGAAGGTGGACGGCACCACGTCATGTTATTCTGAGCACACCTGCAGCCATGAAAGATGAAGCACGAAGCAGCTGGATCCACACCAGCCTCTGCAGGAAGGTACCGCTGCCTGTAGGAAGGAAGGAAGGGGCGAGGGATCAGCCGCTCTCAGCCCAGACCAGGAAGAGAGAGGAAAAAGCTGATCAGGTGCACCAGAACCTCGGCTGAGAAGCAGATGTGAGCGGTTCCCACAGAGGTTTAAACAACAGGAGAAATAAGAATTCTCCAACGTTACAGTACTGCTGACCTATGACCTCAGGAGAAGGATCAACAGGGCCCATGAGTGAAGAGACTAAAACTGCAAGGATGAATTGAATAATTAATTAGAAAATTAATTGCTGTCTCACAGATTGTCTGGTTCCAGCCTCTTAGATGTGAATATTTTCTGGTTTCTCAAGTCTTCTATAGCTGAAAAGCTTCTTCATATGGACAAAATAGAACCTTTTAAGTTGCATCTTGAGCCTGAGAAACTGACTTTTTAATGCAATGCCACACATTAGACTGGACTCGTCTAATCCGACCATTGGAAATATGTAGAATCGGTGTTCAGGCTTTGTAGCGTGATTCACTCTGGTGAATACACACACTCTGCCACAAACAAGTGAATCAGACGCTAGTAGACAAACAAGCGCATAGTTACTGTAAGCAAAAACAAAGCAAAACACACACACACACACACACACATAGCTTGTCGGTTACACACAAACAGTAAAGTGCCGCGTGGCTCTGGTTCTAATTAAATGCCCAGTAAGTGGGCCATCATTGTTCAGCGTCTGGCCTGTGTGAGGAAGCCAGCGAGCGGCCTGTGTCCAAGCTCCCTCTCCGTCTGTCCGATTGGACGGAAACACTTTGGACATGTGGGAGAAAAAATAAAGGTAGGCACGGAAAGGCCGGCTCGGGCCTCAATGATGCCTCAGTCTGTTTCAATTATTCGTATCCGTATTGAATTCGGAAATGTATTTACAAAAGGTTCCTCTCATAAACAGAGGTTTAAGCCAGGAGCCTGCGGCTGTTCTATTGTGAATGTCAGCCGGTGACGAGCTCGGGAGAAATTACTGGCTTATTTTTTTCTCGTCCATTGATGTATGACGATGGAAAATAACGCGTGAGACAGAGAAAGGCAAACATTCTCTCGCTGTGTCGGGGCTGACACAGTGACACACATTTTCCACGCGGAACCCTTTCAAGGTTGGCTGTGAAATCTAATTTCTGGAGTCGCGGTGGGTTTTTTTTCGCTGAAATTTGTTGTCTCTCTCTTTCCAGCCAACAGAACAAAGCCCCGGCTCGTTTCTCTTTACAGCCTGGCGGTCGAGGAGTGGACAGGTCGTGCTCTAAATCACGCCGCTTGCACAAGGACTATACTTATTTACTAATTTCCTTTTTTCAGCCTGGCCTTGTCAGTCCAGCTCTTGACCTCTATCTCCAAGTCACCTTGTTTTCCTTCTCAGCTGCTGGAAATTGTGTTTTTTTCGGACAGCAGGTTTTTGCAATAGGAAACGTACATGCAGCTTGCAACAGCGTTATCTAAAAGTGCAACCAGGAAACACGATCATGATAAGATAAGCGTAAAAAGACAACTTGCAAAGGTGTTAAATGCTTGTAGCTGCATTCATGACACCAGCAAGTAGGCTACTCTGAGGTAGCACAACTTCACCAGAGAGTTGCATCATGTTCACGTCGCACATCTGCGTCTATATTTTCATTTCCGCTATTTGGATGTGGAACAGAAGTCTTGTTATGGCAATTTCCCCCCTTGCACTTGACTTTAATGAGAAAAGAGACAACTCTTTATATAATATTTTGAGACACTCTTTAATGCTCAGAGAATGTCATCCTCAAGCTTGACACACACACACACACACACACACACTGCTGCGGTAGATCAGTGACAAACGGACATGGCAGGATATGATTCATGAACAGATGTTCTCTTTGTTTCTCCTTCAAACAGGAACATACTGTTCCGATGCACAAACATGATGATCGCTGAGCGTTTCAAACTTTACGAGCTCTCGTAAACATGTATACATTTTCACACAAAATTTGACCTCACAGCATCAGAAAAAGTATTTGTATATTCCTCATCTCCAACTATATCTACGTCTCATAGTATTTCCATTGCATCTCACCACAGATACCGAGGTGACAAAAAAAAAGAAAAAAATGCCACCACCTGCTTTGGTGAAGTCTGTTCACACAGTTATGGCCGCTTTGGTAAGTTGACTTCCCCGTCTTATCTTTGTTTTTAGACAGATCTTCCTTTACGATAAAAAGAGGAAATTGTAAGAGTAAACGCTAAGTTCTGCTATGACGTCCTGGTAAAGCACCGTACTGCAGGTAGTAATAAGTTCACAGAACTACAGGGAACCTGAAGTGACACATACGATGTGAGGAGCTGTTGGAGAAACTTTGAAGCCGATTAGGGATCCTCTGTAATTGGTGATTTGGGGCTATGCAAATACAAGTGAATTGATTTGACTTGACATGTAATCGGACATAAAACATATAAGAGGTTTGTTCACAACGAGGCTGAAGGACACCTGAATAATCAGTATGAACAGGAGGAATGATCTTAGCCAGCACAAACTCATTTATTGTTCGTTCTGACGGAACGTGTCATTTCAGGGAAGGACAGACCACAGAGGAAACATGACTGCAGTGAGTACAAACTAGTTTAGTCTACATATACACATGTGACATTTGAAAGAAAAAAAATATTGAATAATTGTTAACAATATGTTTAACATAGGGAAGTCCATTCTTTAGAGAATAATAAAAAAGTCTAGATGGCAAGTGATAATTATGACATTAAAAGTCTAAATTATAAGATTAGAAATGGATTGTGAGTACACTGATGAGTACGGGGGCTTTGCAACTAATTAAAATGTTTTATCTCCATGCTGATCCACATGATATTGTATTGAGGAAATGCACCCTTGAAAGAGTTTTACAGCTCTGGTGTAGGAAAAACAAAATGGATGTGGCTGAGTTGGAGGTCGACACCTTGTAATTTTTACCTCTGAACAAAAATATGAACCACAGATTAGAGCATGAAAATACAGCTGTTTACAGATGTGGCGGAGGTTGCAACCTCCACCACATCAGATGGTTGTTTTCTCCTGCTCATAAAGCTGCTACTTTGAAGGTATCTCATAAAGATAACTTTGTATCTCACAATTATAACTTTGTATCTCATAATATCAAGATTCTATCTCATAATAATGACTTTCTATCTCATAATTTCATCTTTTTATCTCATAATTCCGACTTTTAATCTATAACTTTTTATCTTTAAATATGACTTTTAATCGCATAATGTTGATTTTTAATTCATATTTACAGTATGACTTTCTATCTCATAATTTCAACCTTTTTATCTCATAATTTCGACTTTTAATCTATAACTTTTTATCTTTAAATATGACTTTTAATCGCATAATGTTGATTTTTAATTCATATTTACAGTATGACTTTCTATCTCATAATTTCAACTTTTTTATCTCATAATTCTGACTTTTTTATTCAAAACTTTTTTATCTCATAATTATTATATCTCATGAATTTGTCTTTTTGGATAGATTTTAACTAAATACATGTGATAGCATATATATTTCCTTTTAATGATATGGGGCCATTTATATATATATATATATATATATATATATATATATATATATATATATATATATATATATATATATACAGTGGGGAAAATAAGTATTTGAGTATTATATATAAGTATTATATCACACAAATAAATCATTAAAATATCATGCATTGTGATTTCTGGATTTTTCTTTTTAGTTTATCTCTCTCACAGTGGACATGCACCTACGATGAAAATTTCAGACCCCTCCATGATTTCTAAGTGGGAGAAATAGCAAAATAGCAGGGTGTTCAAATACTTATTTTCCCCACTGTATATATATAATATTGCATATAATATATATATATTCAATATTTGGCACAATTTACATAAAGAACATAGAACATTTTTTAAAAAGTAACTAGTGAATAGAACATAACTAATGTAATATACATTGCCTTTGTGTAAAATATTTAAATTTGAATCTGAAAAGTAAGTAAAGCTGCCAGATGAATGCAAAAAGTAGCATCATATGGAAATAATGAAAATACCTCAAAATTGAACTTAAGTATAGTACTTCCCTTCACCACTCTTTAATATCATTATTCACGTCTTTCTCTTCACTAACATACTAATCATTTTCATTCTGACCCATATGGACTTCCTACAGATGAGCATGTGTGTCAACAACAACACTGTTTGCCATGTGGACATCCTCCAGGGTGTGGGTTACAGCTTTTTGTTTCTACTGGGCTTCAGTGTCAATGCGGCTGCTCTGGTGGCCTTCGTTACCAAACGGGACTCCTGGACCGACACCCACATCTACACCTTCAACCTGGTCCTGGCCGACTCTATCCTCATCCTCTTCCTTCCCTTCAGGATCTACGATTCCTTCTTCTGCCTGACAAAGACTGGCTTTTGTACTTTCCTCATGTTCTTACATTATGTAAACATGTACGCCAGCGTGCTGACCACCACAGCCATCAGTGTCCACCGCTACCTGACCGTAAGATTCCCACTGCAGGCCCGATCGTGGAGGAGGAAGAAAGCAATAGCTTGTGTTGTGTGTGTGATCATTTGGGGAAGCGTGGTGACGAATTGCATTTTATTCCGAGATGCAAACTCCCCGGACAAGCTCTGGATGTGCTTCGAAAGATGTAAAGACCAGCCACTTAAAGGGGAATTTATGATTGTTATTGTAGGTCTGGGCTTTCTCATTCCGCTGTTGATCGTTGTGTTCTGTTCCAGTCAGACCATCTGTATTCTGTCAAAGGTGGAGGAAAAGTTGGAGGAAACGAAACGCACCACAGGCATAGTAACAACAAACATGATTGTGTTCATCGTGTGCTACACGCCCATCCACGTCGCCTTTATCGTGAACTACCTTAACAAACGGCCTGCTGAGAACTGGCTCCAGTTACCTGAACATGTGTATTTACTGGTGTCTGAGTGGATCGCTAGCACAAACTGCTGCTTCGATTCCATCAGCTATTATCTTTTATTGAAACGGTTTTATTTGTAGATCCACAGGAGGAGAAGATTCGACATCACATCTGCAGCCATGTCACATGGTTGAGTTGTTAGCACTGCAAAAAAAAGAAATCTTATCAGGTTAAAGTGTCTTGTTTTGGTACAATTAGTCTTTCTTAAAAATTTTAGTCAATTTAATCTTTTTTTTTTTTTTTTAATTTTAGCTTTATTCAAATCATAACAAAACATGAAATAAACTAAATTATATAATATAAAATAATTCTATCCAGTAATGGACTAATTGTATCTTGTTCATGTTTTTTGTGTCTGCTGTGTATGCCCATTTAAATTAGCAACACAATATAAGCTTTTAAATCTCTATCTATCTATCTATCTATCTATCTATCTATCTATCTATCTATCTATCTATCTATCTATCTATCTATCTATCTATCTATCTATCTGTCTATCTATCTATCTATCTATCTATCTATCTATCTATCTATCTATCTATCTATCTATCTATCTATCTACACTTTACTCAACTTAAAATAAAACAATGAAGTCTAAACCCCCCCCAAACCTGTGCAATGTATTTCAAGTATGTTTATTGCATTTCTTATGCCAAAAGCATCTTGTTGAATCTCCCTTTTATTTCGTTTTCACAAACAGATTAAAGGTTTCATGAATCTGAATCATTGAAGTGCTTTATTTTGAAAAGACTCCAGGGCCAGGCACAGCGTCACAGGCGAATGTTAGATGAACCCGTTATCACGAGCAAACAAGTTCCATTATCTCAGGAAAATGAAACGAAACATAATTGTGAGGCAAACAAGTTGCAGCCACAGCTGCTCAGGGCTTCCATAGATACATAATGTATATGGATTTCATTTATTTTGAAATTGTTGTGAATTATGTCTTGTTGTGGGCAGACGTTGCAAATCAGTGTCACAACAGAACAGAACTTTATTTCTTGCGTCTGCCTTGATGAAGTCATCAAACTGCTGTGTGAAAACATTCATCATATTAACGGATGATCATCCTATGTGCAGAAATGAACTCATGCACATGCGTGCATGTGTGAATTTGTGTGTGTGTTTTTGTGGATATAAATACCAGTTATCTAACCTTTCGCTGACCTTACTGCTCCCTGTGTGATGTTCAAAGCTTTATATCAAAGCAGAGAGAGAACAGGGGGCATTCTCATCTCAGCAGAACAACAGTCTGTGTCTAGCTCGGAGCGGCACAGACGGACGACGTCCAATCAGTGCACAAGCACTGGGAGTTCATGACTTGCAAATCCGGCATAAACAAAGGCCAGATGAACGAAGGCCAGTGTCCGGCTCCCTCTTGTGGTGTGGAAAGTGACAGCGTGAAATAATCTCTGCTTCCTCTTTGCTCTGCCTAATACCAGTGGTGGAAAGTGACTGAGTACATTTACTAAATTACTGTACTGAAGTATAAGTTTAGATGCTCGTACTTGAGTATTTCCACTAGAATACATCCATTGTATACATCCATCCAAAACTTTAGTTAGTTTTTCCAGATGAATATTCAACACGGTGGAAAACAAGCTTTTAAAGGCATAGTTAAAGATGGAACCAGCGGGTTCCAACATCTTTATCTTCCGACGTCCTACAAGCAGCAGTGTGCAGTCAGGATCACATTTCACATGCCTTGTTAACAGCGCCATCAAATAGAGATTTTTTTCCCCCTCCAAGCTTCTCACATGGTTTCATTTCAATACATGTTTAAATGATCTAATATTTCACCACAAATCACAGATTAGGCAAAAAGTCTGAAAAGTGAAAACAGATTTGTGAATCAGAGTCTTTCCTCTTCCATTATTCACATCCCTCAGATTAATCTGCTGAACCTCAGGTTTGTAAACCAGCTAACTGCATATGAAGTAATTAAACTACCTCCACCTCCAGCACCTACAACAGTAACATGCTGCTTTCACACTGAGGCTTCAGTATAATAATAAAATAATATTTAATATAAAATATATCAATTAGAGGTCAATAGGTACCAGGCCGCACAGAAAAAAATAATTAACTTACATTACTTCCGTTTTTATATTTTTCGGAATCTGAAAGATATTTTATTTTGAAAAATTACCCGATTTTCTGTTACATCCACTCAAGGCGCGCTTCTCGGTCACGTGATAGGTTGCCGCTAAAACGAAACCCACGAGCTAGCAAAATGAATAAAAAACAAACGTCTTTGGGAAGTTTGTTAGCGAAAGGGAAAAGGCCCAGCTAGGAGACAGGAGAAGACCTACGACTTCCAATAAAAAGAAAGCTACATTTAATGGACAATATCAGGACTTAAAAAAACGGATTTATTCTACCTGGAGTTTCCCACGCATCAAGCCCGCGCTGCTTAACAAGCGGCGACCGGCTCCTTCGAATGAGGCAAAGAAGCTCTCAAAACTGCTTCGCCGCTTGAAGAGCAAGCACCCTGCATTAAAAGACAAGTGTTTTGAAAGAAAAAACGCGTGAACAAGAAGGACAGAAACAATTACTGAGGGCCACCACATCAGCAAATGCGTGTGCACTGAGAGCCTATTGCTAAGGCTAAAAAAAAAAAAAAAAGACTAAGGGGACTGGACGTAAGCCACACACTTCGGGTGTCATTGTCTCCTATTCCCCCTAGATGGGACCGCCTGGTCGGAGAAAAACGAGCTCGGGGCTCCCACTGATTCAGCATTGTGGTGAGTTCTATTTTTTTTTTAATGCACTTTGTATTCGCGGTGTATCTTATTTTGAAGGCATGTTTAAACGTTACCATAGCGACCAGAGAGCGCCGCGGGCAGAGATGACGTCACTCACGCCATGATTCGTGTTTATCGTTATGTTTAGTAAATACCACAGTTTTCATGCAGGTCATATCATATTATTTAGTTGTTTTTATCTGCCACAACTTAAATGCCCTGAAAATCCCTGAAAATATGATATAGCTGAATTAGAAGACCAAACGAATACTTATACTGCAATATTTTAACTATAACACAAATGTATTTTTACTTTTTTCATTCATTCATTCCATTCAGAACTGGAACTTGCACTGTAATACATTGCTATTTTGGTACTTTTACTTATTCTGGATCTGAACACTTCACCCATGACTGGTTAATATGATGACAAATGTGTCTCATTTAAAGAAAATAAACTGCAGTAATGATATACTCACAACTGTGACTGCTGTGAAGCAACAGAGTTGTCCATAAATATGTGCATTTGTGTTTGCGTGGGCGTGTGCATAATGATATGCATTTATTTCAATGAGTGCATTCAGTGTCACACACAACAACATTAGCAGTCAATTATATAATGCCATTTAATAGCAGTACTCAAAGATCGATGGTTATTATAACAGCAGTATCTTAGCAACTGCAAAAACTCAGCAGGCATCAGTCAAATGAGAAGGCTCAGTTCTGGCTGAGATCAGGCCTGCAACTTCTACTCTAATAACAGGAAACAGCTGAACTCAGCATTCAGCCAAAGTCACGTAAATACTGTACATACATCTTATTCACAGCATTGTCACTGAAAAAAAGAAAAGAAAAAAAAGAAAAACCTCACACTTCAAACACAATCCTGTCTCAGGAAAGCATGAATGACAACCCCCCACCCCACCCCCCAAAAAAGAGAGAGAGACCCAAACTGATACACTATACCTCCAGATGATTATTTACACTATTCACAAATGGTACAGCTCCTTTCCAAAATGCAAAAATAAAAACAAAAAAAAATATTGTGCTTTTTCCTTATTACTGCACAGTATCATGACAACGAACTAAAAAAGAATAAGTACATTCGTTCACTTTAGGATGCTGACAAGTATTTTCAAGGTCCTCCAGTATGGCAGTTGGTTGGTGATGACAGACAAGACAATCACTGTAAACAAGATGCAAAATCAGGACAGATATGATGCAGCAGTTCAGTCCATCGGAAGGTTTGCTTATAAGCTACTTATAAATCATTATTATTACATATCAACTACTCTGGAACAAACACAGTTCATGTCATGGTGTCATGTGAATACATTACAGTTTAATCCATAGAGAACATGACGACATGTCTGCATTCATTCTTCTGTATTTACAATATATATATGGCATGGGTGTGTCAAAGTAGTTTATAAGCAGACCCTCAAACACTGCTGGGAGCATTCAGAGTCAGTAGCATCTGTACAGTCGGAGGGAGCTGAGAAAATGATTTTCAACAGTACAGCCGACATAAAACATTCAGCGTGTAAGGTCAAAGGCATACATATCACAAGTATACTGCAATAAGTGATACTGAGTTCGTCAACACCACAGTACATGAGATAGGTGCACTGCTGTCTGAAATGGTCTTCATGGCACTTTAAAACAAGGTTCTCTCAAGTTTTTTTTTTTGCTTCAGTAATCAGGCATTGGTAAATCATTCACAAGAAGTAGATTTTGGCACACAGATGTGAGAAAAAGAAAGAAAAAAAAGACACTTTGCACGTTGTGTCTTGTCTTATTTCAATCTTGGAGCAGGTCGATATGAAACATATATGAAAACTGATTTTCATACATTAAGAGTTATAATGACATGATACATGTTTCATTTATTTTTTGTTTGCAAGCTAATGCCGGATAGGTAGCATCTACCTATTGTTTTTGGAGTTACTTTTTACATTATCATTTTACCTAAATTAAAGTTTACTATGTACAGATAAACCATATATTGCTGCTTACTACAGGGTCAGCACAAACCAGCGTTTTATTTATCCACTACTGACTGAGAATGAGAAAAATCAAAGTCGGCCGGTTACTTACAACGAACCACACTCTGTGATTACTTTCCACAGGTGTCACTGCTACACCTCGATTCACCACGTTTCACTTGCTTGTTGATACCGTCTCGTCTCTTGTCTCTTTTTATGACCTCGGGCTCCTCGCTAACACGCTCGAGCCATGTTATGTTGATCTAAATTTCATTGCTTTGGACACTTTCATAGGCTGAATATATAGTCCCATTTGCCTGCTGGGAACATTTCCATTACCCCTATTGGCTCCTAGTTAAGCCAACGGTTTCAATCATCGCCACGGTAACTGCCACCTTGCTCTATATCACGTCTGTGGGACCTTGACCCACTGTGGGCTTACGGGGGAATTTCACCCAATAAAACCAGACTGTTTTCTATAATGTAACATTAATGAATGTGTCATGTGTGTGCATGTGGAAAAAGGTAACAGCGAAGGACGGGGTGTTCATATATTGCAGTGCATTTACTTTATAATCCACACATCACCTTTCTTTCTTTCTTTCTGTTCCGCTCCCCTTTTTTCTCTTTTTTTTCTGTCAGTCCAGTGTTCTACTGCAATCTCTCCACATGTCCTTGTGGAATTATTGGTCATTAAAGAGTACATGGAGTGGAAGGGATGCAGCGATGGAGGCACAGGAGTAGAAGTGATGGACGGCTGAGATGCCGGCAACGTCATTACAGAGAGCATGCAGCTGGCAGAAATAGTGCTGACATTTCAGTCCTGCACTCCGCTCTCCAAAGATGTGAGTTATGGTCCCATATCCCTATGAGACAGGTTAGAGGCATTTGGCAAACACGTCGTGCTTCCCATACACACGGAATACTAAATACCCATTGTCACCTGTACAACTATTAATTAATCACAGAGGAAGAGAGAGAGAGAGAGAAAAAAAGAGACGGAGAGCATTTTATGTCACCTCCTCCATTAGTTTTTCCCCTTTTTCTGATGAGTCACCTGCAGCTTCAGATATGCAGGAAAGTCTCCATTTACAATATTTAGCTTTTTTCCCTCCCCCTTCAGGTATCTAGTTGGCAATCAGACCAACAGGTAATATAATGGAGAACAAATGGGTGGCAGTCTTGTTAATGTTATCCACGAGTGGGGAAAAAAAGCTCCTAAAGCAGTGTCTGACTGGCTCTGCAGCCTCAGTTAAACAGCAAAGGGAAGGCAGCCGCTTTGTCCACATCCTCTCTGCTCCGGCATTCTACTTTCTCTTTCTTTTTTTCTGTCTTTCTTTCCTCTCCATCCCCTCTCGTCCCTCTCCTCCTCCCCACCGCGGAGTAACGGCAGAGAGAGAGAGAGAGCGAGGCAACTCTGCAATGCAGACACAGCAACAACCTCAGTCCATCTGACCAATTAGTGTGAGCCGGGATATGAGTGGCAGACCTAGCAGCCAGTCATGGAGAGAGAGACCCACCACTTGTGAAAAGGGAAGGAGGGAAGTTGCCTGAGAGACTGACAGAGATCAGAGGGGTTGAATGACAATGAAATAAAGATGTAGG
Organism: Eupleurogrammus muticus; assembly: GCA_036785175.1. NCBI lineage: Eukaryota > Metazoa > Chordata > Actinopteri > Scombriformes > Trichiuridae > Eupleurogrammus > Eupleurogrammus muticus. The sequence goes on from JAYKQN010000014.1 coordinate 1,957,567, forward strand.
AGGAAGAGACGAGGAAGGAGAGTGGGGGGGGTGGGTTGACAGAGTAACGAAGTAAGAGAAAAAGAGAGATCTATGCGAATAAAACCGAGAGCTCCGGACATGGACAGACTCCCGTCCCCTTCATTTCCTCCACAGTCACTGGCCAGTCTGAGTCCTGTCGCTGCAGTTCTTCTTGCTCATCAGCTGGCTCAGATCCACCAGCTCGCCCAGCTCTCCCCGCTCCAGGGCCCCCCTCAGCAGCGCCCTGCTCAGGCCGGGGGGGTGCTGCTGGGGCACGTAGGCCTGGCCGCCGGGCGTGGGCATGGGCATGGGGGGCGGCGGCATGGACACGGGAACCATGCCGTGGCTGCTGAGGATGTAGCCCTCCTGGGCCGGCCAGCGCAGGGGCAGTGGCTCGCCGTACTCCACGGGTGCGCTGGGGGCCGAGACCACCCGCCGGCGCTCTGGTGAGTCCTGGGGGGTCATGGGGTACACGTACTCCCCTGCTGACTTCCTGAGCGGGACCTTGGGGGTGCCCTTCACCGCCTTCTCCTGCTTGCTCAGGCAGACGTAGTGCTGGCGCGGCATGTCGCTCCCCCGGCCCTCACCGCCGTGTCGCCCTCCCCCTCCCTGCTGGAACAGTCTGGTGGTCAGGTAGACGGAGGGGGGCATGCGGCAGGGCGAGCCCAGGCCCACGGAGCCTCCGCCCAGGTAGGTCTGGCTAGTGTCCCACCCCCCGGAGTTGGAGTCTGACAGGCGCAGGCCTCGGCGTTTCTGCTGCGGCGTGTGCTCCGGCGTAGGCAGGAAACCCGGGTCCAGCTCCCCGGACTTCACCCAGCCGTTGGGCATGACGAACAGGGTCTCCCCGCCCTGCGAGCAGGGGCGGTCGCCGCCTCCCTGCCGCGTCACGCTGAGCACGGAGCCCCCCATGCCGCCGCTGCCGCTCAGCAGGCCCCTCTCGCGCCGCTGGATGGAGGACTGGGGGGTGTTTCCGTGACGACGGCCGGAGGGCTTGTGTGCCATGATCCAGCAGACGGCGAGGCCAGAGAGCGCCGCCCCGATGGTGAAGGCTGACACCGCCGAGGCCACCAGCAGGTTGAGGGAGACCAGGCTCTCGGGTTCGATCAGCAGGCTCTGCTGCAGGATTCCTAGAGATTAAGAGAGTAATTATAAAGATGACATTTAGTGAACGTCCTCTCCCAACGTCTGTCCACAGGGTGCAGTATAAAATGATTATTATCATTACATATAGTGCTATTCTGCTTAGTGCTTTCCCCCCCTGCAAGACATAATGTATCATAATAAATCAATACTACAATAACACTGATAATTGCTGTTCATTTTCTGCATTATTAGATTATTTTCTGCCGTGATTGTGGAGCTTCTCTCCACTCTGGCCTTGAGGCTCTGCAGGCTCCAGGTTCGGCGAGGCCTGCACTTGTCATCAGCGTGGCTCCGAACCGCAGCAGCTGACTCCCCTTTTTCTCCTCTCCTCTCCTCTCCTCTCCTCACACTTTCCATTCGTGCAGCCCGGTCAGAGAGTCTCTCCGTGCAGCATACCATTACCTCAGTGTTTCCACCCAGCTCTAATCACTCCCATCTGCAGACACAGCAGCACATGCCTGTCTCTGGCTCGGCCTTTTTCTGTGCTTTCAGCGCTCGGGGTAGAGTCTATCAGGCCAGGGACCGCTGACTTCTAGTGCTATTTGGTGTCTGAGAGTTGGAGAAAAACTAGAAGCCCATATATCAGTTTAAGTGTGATGAGAACTTGGAACCCCCCTGTGTACTTTTTTCTTCCTGTTGCCTTTTGGAAAGTTTGACCGACCAAAATGACTGCAAAACTGGCCTGAAACAGGAAAAACACTTCAGAAAGTGTTTCCTGAAATGGAGATGACTGTTTTTCTCTGGTTTCCACTGAGGCTTTGTGAACATCGGGGCGAAGTTTAAAGAAGCCCTCTTGCAACATCTGACAGAAGTGGCATCAGTATTTAATGCTGAGCTATTTCCAGCTGCCGGCTACTCCTGTTCACTCCCCGTTCCCATTTTTCTCACTTTCAGAGAACAAAGCTTCAAATGCTGCTGTGAGTCATTTATCAACCTGCACTCACACACCTTTTCACGTCCACTCTCAATAGACTTTTTTAAGATGGGAGTGATTATGACCTGTAGGGAGTGGGCTTTAAACCAAAATCTCAGTTCCACTCCTACCTGATTCAGGTCTGACAAAACAACCCCAAAGCACCCCGATGCTAATATCAAGGTTGAGTGGATCCTGCTGAGCTTCAGGGGACAATTTAAATGTGCTAAATTACAAATTTTCTAATGAAAACGCTCTCGCTTGGTCGTGTTTTTTTTTTTTTTCTTTGAACAAAATGTTCAGTGAGAAGTAGATGAATGTAATGAGGGACGGAGCCACTAGGCGGAGACTGCCCTCAGCCCTCAGCCAGCAGCATCCATGTCATACTGCTGCAACCTACCATCGCAGTCCCCTAGATGGGAGGTGGTGTTTCCATATTCCACATCTTGTTGAAAAGGGAGCCTGCAGATACACAGGGATCACACACATTATATACTTTTCACATATTTCTTCCAGAGAGAGAGAGAGAGAGAGAGATGTGATTCACTATATCGGCTATAGTCATGAGATCGCTCACACTGTACAGGAGCATGAGGATCAATATATAAAAATAAGAAACAGCTTTTTTTAGAACATGCTCAATTTTGCAGACAATTGTAGACGAATGGGGACATTTGTTGAAAGTAATCGATTCAACGGACGTGTCACATATTCATGTTTCATGCAGTCTTAATGGGATACGCTATTGATTTTCTTTTTTTTTTTTGCATCAGGGGGGGTCAGAGGTCAGACGTCAGGGTCGAGGTTGGTGACAGCAGACTGTAGAAGAAACTATTATACCGGAGAAAAGGTTTGACACCAATTCAAGTATTGATGTGACTCCAAGCAATAAGCAAGTAGTGTACCCGATAATTTGAAATGATTCTAATTATCATTACTTAATAAAAATCTGCAGTTAATAACATGAATACAAAACACCCAAACATCTCTATTCACTTAATTATTACTAATTAAAATAAATAAGAGAGATAATTACTGAAGATTAATTAGATCTCAATTAAAACATATATTTTTCAGTGTTACTTTCTCATTGAAATGATGACAAACAGCAGACTGAGGGAGAAATTCTCTGCTGCTGGAACCTCAGCAGCAGCCTGATCGTTGCCAAGATCACTGTCTGCAAGTGCAAATGAAGCAGAATTGCATTTTATAACTGTGACAGTGTTTGCCAGCATACGTCAACAGGGCGGATGCTTACATAACTAAGTTTTACTGGCAGGTGATGCGTTCACATGCTGGCGAATGTGTGTATGTGTGTGTGTGTGTGTGTGTGTGTTTGCCTCACCGTGTGCCCGGTCTCAGGAAGGAGCAGGTGCTGCCTCTGGTCCAGCCACAGTATGGGTCCCTGGCAGCAAGACAGTTCCTGCACACACACACACACAGCAATGAAAATGACATAAAAGTCAAGAAATGCTGAGTGCTGATCTCATTACTGTAATTCTCTCTGGGAAGCTTACTTTTTCGCTGCTTGGATGTGTCCCTACTGATTAATAGGTCATAACACAGATTAATATTCTTTGTATGATGCCTAAACACTCGTCTGCTCCTTTATACAAAGAAGTCACACATCTGTAGCAGAGTTGTTCGCCGTTTTCCCAGATCCGGGAGTGATATACGGCTGTTGTGGGAATCAGGTTCAAAAGATCCTCCCCATATGTGCAGTAAAAAGCAAATGCCTTTTTGGTATTCATAATGAATCATCTCTTTTAATATAAATTCAGATCAAGACGATTTCCTAGGGAAACAAATGCTCCCAAAATAAATATTAAAGCAAATAATCTCGCCGTAGTTTTGACAAACACAGCTGTCATCTATCTGCTGATTTAAACAACTGGAAGCAGGACACGAAAAAAAAACAAAAAACAGAAGCTGGCTGGTAAGTGGCGTTCTGGCTAATAGCCACGGCTGCAATTAAACTGACCTTTATCGGCCAAAGATGCAATGAGGGAATGAGAGAAAATGCGCCGCCCGCGCCACTCACTTCATGCAGCGGGAGTGTAGGTGGCAGCGAGACGTGGGCACGCGGACCAGACAGGACGGGAAGGCCAGCAGCAGAGTGTGGCTCATCCGGTCCAACGTCAGGGACAGGAGCTGACGAGCCTGAGGAGAATCCTCGCCACACCTGGAGTCAGCGAGACAGAGGGCGTCAAATAAATCTATAACAGGGGTCAGAGGCTAAATGTGTCGGTACTCCAAGACAGAAAGCTGTGTGCCCTTATCCATCATACGAACACTCGCTGTTCAGAGCCAGCGCTGCACACTGAGAATAAATAACATGAGGAGTGGTTGGTTAAACATCAGCGGATGGAGCCCGATTTTCTGCTTTTGTATGAAAAAATACAAAATCACTACTTGTTCGACTCGTCAATGTGAAGCTGAGAAAGTAGCACAGCGTTTCCTATTCGTTAAATCAGGCTCTTTGTTCAAACAAAAACTTGCTTGAATGCTGTCAGAAATGGCAGCAACAGTTTTCTCCAACCTGCAAATTATCTCAAGACTGAGGTTAATGGTATCAAAAAGTGAAGTAGAGATGATTATTCTTATGTCTTTTAACAGAAAAAGGCATTGAACCATTTAACCTGATCTAGGAAAAGTGATCACATCGCATCTGTATTTTATTCTCTACACTGGTTGCCAGTTCATTTCAGGAAAAATTTTAAAATATCGTTCCTTATTTCCAGAGCCGTTCATTATTAAACCTCCTGATGCATCCCTAAAGCTTCTGGGACTCTGATCTCCTTTACATCAGAGACTCTTTATGCCCCCCATCACGCATTTTAAAACCAGAAGAAATTGCTCTTTCCAAGCCAGTGCTCCACGCCGTTGGAATGCACTATCATTGACCCTTTTACGTATCATTGATGTTTGCAGGAGGGATCTAAACACTTATCTTTTTAGACAGGCTTTTAGATGGTTTTGATGTTTTCTGTGGCTGCACCTGTTTTCTGTGCTGTTGTGTTTCTGTGTTGTTGCTGTCTTTAATTTTTATGCTTCTTTTTTTTTATCTCTGCTTCAAAGCACTTTATGAAAAGTGCTACAGGAAAAAAAATCTGCCTACTTACTTAAAAATTGCACTAATTCATGAGATGAAATAAAGAACCGATTGTTCATTTAAGCTCTGCAGCGTGTTATATTATGATGGAGCTCAAGGACACAAACATCCTTTATTCCGCTTACTTCTCCGGGTTGAAGCCCTCCACCTCCTCCAGGAACACACTGCTGTGGGAGGCAGAGTTTTCACTGGGAACCATCAGGAACTTGAGGATGGTCCCGCGGGTGGAGCCCAGGAACAGGACCGTGCGGTTCTTGTGTGGACCCGCTTCTGTGTCCACCACCATGGACGTCAACTGGTACCTACAACCACCGATATGTAGACAGATGGCCCATTAAATCCTACTTAATAAAATGTGTCCTATTAGGCTGCTATAAAACGTAAACCAGCATACCGCCCCATGGTTTTGACCACCCAGGGTCTGTGGCCCAGCAGTGGAACCGTCTCGTCCATCAGCGGATGGGTCTTCACGAAATTCAGCACCTCATCAGGCAGCCCGGTGGAGGAGCTGAATCTGGATCCCTGGACTGCACATCCTCCTGGTCTGCAGACGGAGAGCAGACGGAGAAAGAGGAAACATGGGGGGGGGGGGGGGGGTTGACAAATATATAAAATAAGGAAGCACAGAGGACAGATATGAGACAGAGAGAGTTCCAGAGAGACTAAGAAAAGAGCCAGTGGAGTTATATATTTTTTTCTGCTGCTGGAGACTGCATTAAAATATTTGCTGAATAGGAGGGAAGTTGATTGACAGCTGGCAGCTTATATCGAGGGAGTTAAAGAGTACAGTATGGACGGCGAAAGTGCTGCTCTACATAGACTTTTTGCATAACAATACCTCGGTTTAGGCACTGCCTCGTCCGGGACGGGAGTCCAGATGGATTCTGGGGATTTCTGCTCTTTAAACCTGCCCTCGAAGACGTGGGCGAGCTGCTGCATATCAAACACACACACCGCAGAGCCAGGGATGCTGCGACAGGCGGGTGGGGGAAAAGAACACAGCGTTGAAAGCAAGAAAAAGCAAAAAAGAGGTTGTTTATGCGTGTGTCAATGCGTGCGTCTTTGCACCTGTTTGGCGGCGTGGAGAAGAGGCCCAGGATGACGTCCCGGCCCTGCATGCGGATGATGTTGCTGGTGGCGTGCAGCAGGTTGAAGTAGAAATGCGAGTCCCCGGGTACGGAGCAGTTGAGCCGGGCCTTCAGGAACGTGGTCCACTGTTTCTCCAGGACGCGCTGGGAGCCGCCCAGGTCCGCCTTGCACACGCGGGCCACGCGGGACACCATCACCTGGAGGAATAGGAGCAAACGTGTAGGAAAAGAGAGATAATCTCTGCAGCAATGTGTCTGTCTTTCTGGATGTTTCATCCTCCACACAATTCATTATATTTATGTTATTCTATTTGATGTCATAATCAAATTTTCCTGTTTCTAAATTTATTGTTTCTATCATCTATGTTCAACTTGTCTGTCCTAGAAGAGGGATTCTTTCTGTTTCTCTTCCTGAGCGTTCTTCCCTTTTTCCCCCCCCATTAAAGTTTTTTTTTTTTTTAATATGAGGGTTTTATAACAGGGGATGTTGTGTTTCATGCAAACTGTGGAGCCCATTGGGGTAGATCTGTGATTTGTGATTCTGGGCTATACAAATAAAATTGAATGAATTAATTGAATGCTTGTCACTTGTCTAGAAAACCGTTCCTCAGATTGACACTAAGCAGGCGTTTTGCTGGTGACCTGAGGTAGTGCAGTCTCACATTTGGTGCAATTTAAGATACCGGTACTATAACAATGAACTTTATTTCAAGAAATTATAGTATTTTCCCATATAAAACCATGTCCATTTGCATCAATCAATTTTCTGCAATCCTGAATTGTTATCCAAATCATAAATGTCCCTCCTATAAATTGTTTAACAAACGTCACCAAATTGGAAAAAAAATTACTTTTTTTCAATTTTGAATATTTTATACAGTTTTTACTGTAGTTGATCTTCAAAATTTGATCAAATGCTAAAGTGACAAGTGTCCTGAACACTGATCTATTGCAAACACATGGTGGACATGTGAAGTTATGATGCCTGAGCGGACTTGGCAAATCTGGTGCCATGTGGCCAATAGGTGGGGCTGAAGCAGTACTGAAGCGCTGTCATCTGTCTGTAAAGTCTGTCTGTGCATGCTCATGCTATGACTGCTCTCCCCATATCGAGAGGTTTCGATTCGTCTGATTAACTTCACACTTGGCGGTTGCACTGAGCAGCACTTTTGGCCTGCACCGGTATAGTGCAAGAAGAAGAAGAAGAGGGAATGACGGAAAACCTTCTCTAGATGATGAAACTCCATGGCCATCTCTCTGAAGAAGAAATAAATATGAGGCCCCCACTCCATGGCGCTCACAAAGTAGGGCTCTGGAAAAACAATATGAGGAAAAATGCTGTTACAGAGATACAAACACACGTACAAACCTAAAGCCCCGGGGTCCCTGACTGCCGTAATACCGGTCAACATGGACCGCTGCCATCCAGCGACTCACCTCCTTGAATATTCATGATGTTTAATTCATCATTATGGTCACGGATACACATTATTTATCATTTATTCAGCATGGTTGCAGCCCTGACCTGCTGCTCAGGCTTGTTTTCCCTTCACGGAGAACATGCTTGACTGTTAAATCAAAGGCTTGTTAGTGTCCCGAATATGTGGAGTCCATCTAGCCTCAAAACATCACTCTGTCTTATAATAAATGTTTAACAAGGACGTAGAATCATGTCATATTTAACTTGTATTTACTCCCTAGAAACATCCTACTCAACTATGAGTCATCCATGAAAAGAGGAATCTTTAGTAAGAAGTTCAGTGAATTATTGAAGATGATAATATTTATTTTTCTGTTGGTAAAAGTACCTCTGAACCACTTGGAGTCGTGTTTAACCGTGCGGAGGGCGGGGCTGTCGCTGAGGCTGCGATAGATCACGGCGTCGATGGCCAGGAAGTCTGTGACGGTGCCGGTAAAGAGGCTTCCATCTGAGGGCGGGAGAGAGGGGGAGATTAAGGAGAAGAAGACGGAGGAAACAGAAAAAAGCAGAAGAAGAAGAAGAAGAAGAAGAGGAGGAGATACAGATGGAGCGATAGCCACAAGGTCACGAAGATTAAAACTAAACAAGCGACGCAGCCTGCGGCGTCGCCCCGACTATAAATCATTTGTGAAGGTAAGCACAAGGGCGCAGACGTTTCTCAGTGTCTGGAGCTGGAAACTCTTGAATTCACCTGCGAACAGAGCCACGTTGGCGTGCCGCGGGTCGTACGGGCAGCGCGCCATCCCGCTGACGGCCTCCCCCACCATTTCTAGGGTGTCTCTCTGGGAAAAAAGGAGGAAAAACAACGTATGCAGATGAGCAAACATAGGTGCATAACGGGCGGCTGACAGGTAAGACGGGCGCTCACAGTGTAGTTGGCACACAGCGGGTTGAAGGCGTTTGTTCCGCAGACAAACAGGCCGCCGTGCTGGCTGAGCAGAACCTTGATGAAATTACGGCACTCTCCCTGCAGAAAACAAACAAAAAAAACATAAAAGTAAATAATTAAGAGAGGAGGATTAAATCAAAAGGTACAAGGCAACGACATAAAAAAACAAGTTTTTAAGAAAAACACTGCGAAGGCCAAAAAAGCAGAAAGTGCAGCGTGAAGCATGAGGAATGCAGTTTTAAAACAAGCCTGGGAGGAAATGACACTCTGGACCACACTCCATCTGGAGGCAGCGACTTTATAGCTGTCTTCAAAGTGGAGGGTGATGATTGAGCTGAAATAGAAAGCCGCCCTCTACCAGGGGAATGTGCGACTCCATGAAAACGGTTTGTTCCTAAATCTTGTGATCGCGACCACGTCGTCAAACTCACGTTTTTTGGGGTTTTTTTTTGTCCCTCAGAGGCTAAAGTCGTGTCCGTCAGGAAATCACGTTGTGAAATATTAATCCTTACCGATGCTTGCCAAGCGTTTCTAGCTCGCTCTAGGTGCTGCGAAATTGTGATGTTTGCCAAAATATAATAGTGCTCATATTCGGTATTGAATTATGCAAATCAACTAATGGTGTTCTATTGTTTGAACTGCAGAGGCTAATTAGTGTAAGCATTGATTGTGCCAAAATTTGAGTACAAATTATAATCGGTAAGCAAAAATATATGGGTGAATAATGTCTGTATTGTGATTTATTATCGACAGTTTGACTAATTTTTTGGGAAAGCTGCTTTCTCATAGAGTGAGATGAGGTGATGGACACTGATCTCACGTCTCTGCATCAAAGTGTATTAAAATGTAAGATTTGTTTCATAATTTGATCTATAATTTCTAACATAGTTGACCTGTCTTCTTCTTCTTCTTCTCCATCCCGTCTTTGTTTTTAATCAAAGCTTTTACATTTTTTTTTCATTCCGACATCATTTCCTCTTTCTTCTAGTTTTCTTTGAGGGAGAACATCTTTTTTTTTTACTTTTGTTATCTCCCCTTATCCTGCTTAGGTGTTCCTTCCCCAGCTGTCTTCTGCCTACACACACACACACACACACACACACCACCACCTCCACATCCCTACACACACACACACACACACACACCTCCCCTTTACCTCAACTGATTTCAATTGCTGTTTCCTCCCTGAGGCTGTGTCACTCTCTGCTCAGTCTTTTTCTTTTTCAACTTCTGCCCAGATTGGATTTCGCCGGTGGCACAGCCACATTTATGCAATAAAGCTTAGGTTTTAGGTAACAGCCCGTCAGCCGGGCTGCCGTCAAATCTTTGTCTTTTTGGATATTTGATCACATTCCCCTCATATTGCATAACACTGTCAACTATCAGTTCATATACACGCATACATGTTCCACTTTTTATGTATTTCCTCGGGGCTATGAATGAGATATGTGAAAAAAAACCGGCACAGTGCAAGTCTGCAAGAAAATGACTTTCAAGCTCCACGGTTGGCTTAGGCCAGGGTGCGATTTTTCGATTGCGTATCAACGAGATCAAATTTGTGTAAATAATACGGCGTGCAGGTGCATCCAAAGGGAAATAAGGTGTGTTGAGCGGCGGTTACTGTCCGTCCATGCGTGTGATAGCGTCGAAGGTGTCGATGCATGTAAGAGGGGATATCAGCGCGTTGTGTACAAACACAATACCTCGTGTTTGCCCTTCATCCGACACACCCGGATGTCGTTTTTGTTGGATTCCCACGTCCGTTTCTGTCAAAAAGAACAAAACTGCAGTCACGATGTGTCACATGAGTATCATGGTTGTGTATTATGGTTCGTTTTATGAGGTGATTCTTACCTTGCTGTAGAACATCTCATCACCTGCCATGTTATCTAACTCCACTCTGTACAAGTCATCCCTGCAGAATAAGCAAACACATGCGATTTAATGCAGATATAATAAGATTCGACAGGATACATGTTGTTGTTTTTCTGTTAGATTGCCACCTGTTCATGTTTTTGTGACATAAATCTGTTCTGGTAAAAGCCACCGAATTAAGAATTAAATTCAAAGGTTACTTGTTTCATTTGAATGCAAAAATCATATTATTTTTTTTTCGCAGTGAGTTTATTAGGCTTCATTTCAGCTCTTTAGCCCGGGGCAGCACAGTAATCAGTGTACCTCCCTCATCACAGCAGCATTAGATGTAGACAAGTTATTATATGAGCCTTGTATTGGCATTGTGTTATAGAGTAGATGTATAAAGGAGGTTTCAAAATAAACTAGGAAAGTGAAAACCTAAATATTTCAACTTAATAATTGTGTACTACTCATGCACGAGTGAAAATATCTAGTTTTGTACAATAAGTCACATATTGAATAGATTTATCTTTTCCCACCAGCAGATAATATATTTTAAATCTTAAAGATAAGAATTAAGATATTTCTACTCAATAATAAAATAATTGTCTAGTATTTAGTCAAATATATAATTTGCTACTACTCATGTTTGGCAGCAAATGTCTTGTTTTCGTATGTTGTTTTTGTACAATTAGTCCAATATTGAGTATAATTATCTTATTCCACTGGCAGATAATTTAGCTTGTTACAAGTTTTTTTGTCAATTTATTATTTTTTCAAAAGAAAAAGTTAGTAATGTTTTAAGAAAACAAATTGAGGACAAATTAGGAAAAATGGTCAATTATAATAATAATATAATATAATAATTAGACTAATTGTCTAATATTTAGTCTAATATATAATTTGCATGAAAACATTATTTTTAGTACAATTTAGTCTAATATTAAGCAGAATTATCTTATTCCACTGGCAGATAATTTAGCTTATTTAACATTTTTTCCTCCTGATTTGGTTCAATTTGTTTTCTTAAAACAAGACTAACATTTTATTAAACATTCTGCAAGTAGAATAAGATAAATCTACTTAATAACTGAGTAATTGTACCAAAAGTAGGATATTTTCACCTGTGATTTCAGTTTTTGCGGCGCATTCAGTGTGTCGTGTATAAAGCGAAAAAACAGCTTCCCCTTCACATTTAACAGAAATACAGAATACATTCTAGAACAAACTGAAAATGTCCTTCACAGAGTGACAGCAGATGGTGGCAGTGGCATCAAATGAAAGCGAAAGGCTATTAATGCGAACACGTCAGTAACACACAGTCGGAGGCGGTTGCCGTTGGTTACCTGGCTCCTATGTAGAGCGTGCGGTTGACTTGAAGGACCGTCTGGATGTGCAGCTCCTGTCTCTGGGCCGAACGATGAGCTCTGCCCAGGAACACTGGATACCTCCTCACCACTGACACACACACACACACACACAGAAGTTAGAAATAAAGTGCCTTGCTCAAGGATCCTTTGACAGTTGAGGACAGAATGTAGGCTACTTCTTCCCCCCATCTATATTTACTCAGAACTCAGGCAGGCGATAAAGCAGCTTCTCTAACCTTCACTTTTATGGGATCTTCACTCATTCCTGATGCTTTTATTTTGGAAACAAAGATAATGGACAGGAGACAAACGTTTGAGCAGGTACAACGCTATGACCACCATAAAGCACGCGGAAACAGGTGCTGTTGATGTATGCAGCTCCATAATGAGGACAAACTGACCGTGATCACTCTTGTTATTTTAGTGTGTAAAGGGCATCTCCTCCCTACGTTTCACGCAGATGAGTTGCAGAAAAAGGGAGTGGCGGCAGGAGAATATGAGAAAGTTTCAAAGAGGAGGGCCAGCAGTCTCTACGGGGAGCCCTCATCATCGGGAGACAGATTGGGAAAACGTCTCATTGTCCTTGACTGCAGTGGGGGGTGGGGGGTGGGGGGGACGGAGCAATCCATCTCCACCTGTCTCCTCCCCTTCTGTCCTCCAACCCCGGCCTCTGCCGTTGTTATATCTGCATCGCCCCAGCCGATCCAATTGTCTTCCACTTCTCTCATCTCGGCGCCTATGAGCATCTCGCTTCCCTACTTTGTTCCCCCTGCTTTTTTCTTTGCTTTATCACAGTTTGCCGCCATAAAGAGAGACGGCGTGAAGCCTCTTTATTTATCTGTGTGCGCCGGGATTGCTCTAAAGCAGCTCTACGCCAAGGCTCTGACCCCTGACCCCTGATTTCCACATCCACCACGGAGCCATTCATCAATGCCGCACGCATGCACGCACGCGCGCATGTGCACGTGCACACACCCAGAGCGGAGAGAAGGACACGTACCCTCTACGGGGACGTAGCTGAGCGGACTGGGTTCCTCTGGGAATGAGCCGTCAGCCGGTTGAAGCAGCAGCAGCAGAAGGAAGATGAGAGGAGGAGCCACCGTCGCCATGGCAGCAGAACACATGCACTGTTAACAAAGAGAGAGGAGAGGCAAAAATGTCATTGTGGCGTCCTGTATATGTTTGTGTCCGTGTTGCGTTGCTGACATTTTAATAGATTTTTTCAAGCACTGACCAACAGGTCTATATATGTGTGTGTGTGTGTGTGTGGGGGGGGGGGGGGGTTATGTGTGTGTGTGTGGACAGGGTGCATTGTGGTGACTGCCGCCGCCAACCTGGCTTCAGCAGGGAGCTAATGTGTTTCCATTGTCCGCTCGGCGGTGTAATGGGGGATCTGTTGTCAGAAATGTCATTCCATTGTTAAAGAATGTGAACTGGAGGGGACCCTTCGCAGCCATAAAACACACATCACAAAACCACATCCGCTGGTAATGTCCCGTTCACTAATTGTGTTACTTTGGGGACATATGGTGGCTATGTTATAGGTAATTAGCTGCAAAAAAGGAGGATCTGGTCTTTTATATATTAGAGTACAAAAGGAATAGAGGGAAAAAGAAGGGCCGGGGTGAGCTGGACAATGTGTTTGAAAGGTTAAAAAGTCAAGAATGTTCATCGTGGGTGAGAAAAAGAGAAGCTTTTAATCTTTTAAAAGTTAAGAGGCCTCAAGAAGGTGTGAGGAAAGAGCACTAGACAGAAGCTGATTATATATATGTATATATATATGCTTAAACAAATAGTTCACAGGTTGATGGTACGCATGTGTAATGTCTAAAACATACAAAAGAGGTTAACAAGTCAAGAAGAAAACTGCTCGCTAAACACCAGCATCGCTTTCACCTATGAACCCAAGACGTGAAGTGCAACAACACTCCTGCACATGAGTTACAACCAGACGTAAACCATCAAACACATGTGTGAATACAGGAGCTTTTCTGTGCATTTGCTCCGAAATGCCTGTGGGTGAGCCGCGGAGCTCGCAAAAAAAAAAAAAAACGCCTTTGATGTGAGGACGCTTTGAAAAGGGAGATATATGGAGAAAAAAAAAATGATACGATTGAGGGGAGCAATAAAAGGGCGGAGTACGCGGGCTTTTGTCTCGCGAGCGCCCGTTAAAATCCTGGAAAAAAAACGGCATGTTTGATAAAACACAAAAGGTGAGAAATGGAAGGGATGATGTGAACGCTGTTCCCATCAAATCAACCCGAATGGCATTTTAAGTATCCCACCCCCCACCCCAACCCCCCCAAACCCCATTTATTTCCTTTCATCCTCCCTCTCCCTCCCTTAATTTCTCCTCCTTTCTATCTCTCAGCTTGTCTGTTCCCAGATAAAAATCCCTACGATGTGGTAGTGTGGTGTTAGTTGCTAAGGTGACGATGACAACTGCTATTTGAAGCACAGATGCACCAAGATGAAAAACATACACACACACACGCATGCTCTCACACTCGTATTCATAAGTACATTCACCTGTGTTGCCAACAGTTCGCGCTGCCTGTGTTTTGAGTGACAAGCTGTTTGAAGACATCAGTGAGGCGGCGACTATACTCCAGGGGCCTCTTCAAATAAAATTCTAGCCCTGCGATTGCAGGTTTGACAACTCTAAAGTCTTCGCCTCATCAGAGGCGTCGGAGGAGGCCTGAGGCTGGGCGCGCCGTGTCTCTCCGTCGGGATTCCCCGGACTAGAGCTGATTGAGTGTGGTTCAGGGTCATTTCATTACTGCCATTTCATTACAGGGATCAGAATTTTGATGCTTAAACCCCCCGGATTCAATTCAGTTGCCTTGAATGGACTGAAAAAAAAAAGGATGTTTGGTCTAAATTGGGATTGAATTAAATGAAGCCTGCTGTTCCGGCATCATATGTTGACAAATGCTGAGGCATCTCTCTCTCTAGTCTCTTTCACTACTTTCTAGTAGCAGCTGTGCATGCTACATACCAAAACCCTGTGGCCTATCATCGATAAAGCCTCCTCATTAGAGTGCATATTGATCAAGGATATTGATCCCTAAGATAAACCATCAGATCTGGGCCAAGGCCAGCATACTAGAGAGAGAGAGAGGGAGACTTTCTGGCCAGTGCCATGACAAAGGCAGTATTTATAACACTCTGGGGCTATAAAAAGAGGCCTGGGGCAGTGCTTTCTGATTCGGTTCTGATTTGTCCCCGCTGCGCCGAAAGAGACAGAGGAGCGAGCTGAAGGGGAGAAGACAGAGATCGGTCTGGAAGAAGGAAAGAAAAAAAAAAAGTAGAGAAGAGGGATAGTTCTCTCCGCAGACTTCCAGCTCATCAGGCTGAAAACAGTATCAGAAAATCGAGGGGAAGCGGGTGGAAAAGTAGAAAAGGGGTGTTACGCTACTTGTGCCAGATCATGTTGGCGTGATAGGATTAAATGGTGTGACACTGACACGGATAGCATGGAGACGCATGTAATGACTCCCGACAAGCCGCACAGGGCAATCTGGCCTCATCAGGCCGGCCCATTAGCAAATCACCTGCTAACACACACACGTTATTAACCAATCAGCAGCTCATCTGAGGACGCGAGATCACCCGCTTTCGCCTCTTATCAGTTTGTCCATACATTTCGTCCTCGTCAGCTGGGACTCCAGCTCGTTCCCTTTCGTTCACCTGCCTAACTGGAATGACAAGAGGTAAGCAGCGGCATGCTGGGAATTTCTATAAGGCCCCGGCTTTTAATGCGATGTGTCAACAGCATGTGAAAGATTTCTATTTAATGATTATCTAGTTAATACTTACTCCGGATCCTATCTTAAAATGCCTCAGCGGCCTTCGGTGTATAGCGGAGATGCCGATATTTGCGCAAGGCATCTCAACTATTAAAGCTGCCGAACAAGATCAATACGCCCTCATCCTGGTAAACAGACGGAATAAAGAAGCACTATGTACGTGATCGTGAGAAAACACTGAGTTATAAATGCAGGCGCCATACCCAACGCCATGCTGCCAGCACTGGTGTCAAGATGCTCAAACTATGACCTGTGCTGCCCCACTACCACTATCTATTCCTCAACAATCCTCTGGTATGTGTGTGTGTGTGTGTGTGTGTGTGTGTGCACATCCCTCCGTCCGCCCATTCGTCTCATTTTATCCGTCGCCGAACTGTGTTTCCTGTGCCTCGAATCCGTCGTTTGCGATTCGGTCTACAGGACGAAATCTTACCCCCCCCTCCTTCGCTCGCTCCCTCCCTCTCGCTCAGTGTTTAGCTGCTGCAGCCATTCCGCTCGGTGCCTTTGTTACCGTAGCAACCAATAGCTAAGCAAGGCAGAGATGCTCTATTGCAGTAGATGTAAAAAGCAAGGGGCAGGTTAGCCCTGTAATATGCATACACACACACACACACACACACACACACATATATATTTATATATATACATGCCTGCACATACACAGTAACCCAAATACATATGGAATCATGAGAGTGTTCATGGACATGGATATGAGGAGGTGGGGGTATCCACTCTCCCAGCA
This sequence comes from Eupleurogrammus muticus, assembly GCA_036785175.1. Taxonomy (NCBI): domain Eukaryota; kingdom Metazoa; phylum Chordata; class Actinopteri; order Scombriformes; family Trichiuridae; genus Eupleurogrammus; species Eupleurogrammus muticus. Next base: position 1,973,970 of record JAYKQN010000014.1, read on the forward strand.
AGGAAGGGGGAAGGGGGGAATTTGGAAGCATTTTTGAAACCAATAGATCAGAAATGGAAAACAATAAAAAAAGCAACACCTAAAAACAATGTTTTGCTGCACATTCCCTTAGAACCAGTTTTTTTTTCATGATTTTCCAGTTGAATCCAACAGGATGAATCAGCTGGCTGCATAACTCCTTTGAAACAAACGTACAAACGTTGTTTCATGTTCCATTTGGAATACGCTTCATCCACTTACTATGAAACACACTGTAAGCTGAAACAAGCTCAGAGGTTTCCTCTCTCTAGGATAATTATGACCAAGTTATCTATAATAAAACGCACACATGGGTAGATCAATAAAGTCGGATTTGAAATACATACATTTTAATCATATATACACAACACATATTAATATTACATATTAAATCAACAGGAACGCTCCACTGACAAAGAATCCCTCCCTCCATGTGTGAGACGCCTCCTCCTTGAGGACAGTATGCAGGTTGAAGCCCTGAATAAAGCAAGGTGGCCTGAGGGTAGAAACACGGGCTAAACTGGGAGAAGTGGGTCACCTTCACACTCAAGTACTGCACCCGACAAGCGATATAGCTTCATTAGCAGCGTTAAAAGGGATTTTCACTGAGAATGGAAAAAGGGCATTCACGAAAAATGTAACCGAGAAAGCAAACAGAATGCTTATTCAGACCATGGCAGATTATATTCAGTGTGATTCCAGATAACTTAAATGTGGTGCAAAAGGTTCAGGCGAATTGTACGGCTCTTTATGCATTCGTGATTACTTAAAAGATGCTGTCGTGGGTTTCTCGCCTCGAGCTTTTAAATGCTGATGGGTGCTTTAAGGATTGGATCGACATAATAACCACAACAACTGTCCCCAAATGAATTTACGCTGTGGTGTCAGAACTCTGCCTGGAAGTGAATAGCGAGTCCAGCGATAGCATTTTTTGTGCCAAGATGGAACTTACTGGAAATATTTTCACACATTTCACACTTATTTTCCACCGATTCCAGAGAATAAACATCCCTGAAGTCACCCGCAGGGATGTTTTGAAGCTTGGATTCGGGATTGTTGCTTTATTCTTTATTTGTTTCAACCCATTTGTTTCCATACAGTAGTTGCTAATCTACATATTTACCATCCTAAGAGGAACTGCATAGAATTAACACCCATCGGTTTCACCATTCTGTTTGGCTGTTGGCCACTTGATTGTAAAATTATACCACTAACACGTGCATCCAGCTGGAGCGTTAGCATCAGTAAGCAGCTTAAAAACTTCTATGTTAATTGAATTTGAGGAGCTTTTAAGAATTTAATTCCATAAAACATTGGAAAAGTCCTGAAACTTATCTATATATCCGTATATCCGCCGGAGTTTGCTGCAAGTTCAGAGCGGCAACTAGTTAACATAGAAAACACATACCCCATAACAATAGGTGGCAATACTGGTAGAACCAGTTTGTTTTGACACAGTGTCAAACCAAACCAGAGAAAATGAACACACGTATTTATTCAGATTCAAAAAACCTGTTTCGATGCACACACGCACACACACGATCATGCTCTCTTCAGCAGCAGAATCACTGTGTCAAGTCTTTATCTTATCGTGGTGGAGGTGATATTCCCTCAAGTGGCTGCCCATCTCTTCAGGGCAGGTCTAATCAGAGTTTTGCTGTTAAATATCCTAAAATACTACTCAATCTACAGGGTCATTTATATGCTAATGCAAGGTTACCTCTGCATAGGCCTTTGACGCAACTGTGTGCCAATAGGTGGATGTGTGTGTGTATATGTGAATGGAAGAGGGGGGAGGAAAAAATAGAGAGAGAAGGAAGAAGGAAATAGTGAGAGAAAAAGAGTAATGAAAGAGGGAGATGAAAAGAAAAGATTGTAGCGGAGAAGGAGAAGGTAGATAAAGGAGAAGAGAGAGGAGAAGACACGCAGCAGAAAGGGAGAGAGATATTCCCCTGGGTGGATGCCATAGGTAATTAAAATAGGATGGACAGAGCTGGAGTCTAGCCAGGAAGCTCCATCTCCCCCCAGACTCCTTCTCCAATCAGGCCCTTCTGCCTAGAACCCAAATTGCTGCTAGTAACAGAGCGGGTCGCAGCAATTGGGTGAGTTATCAGTTTATGAATAATGGCTGAGTGTGATAATAAACACACAGCTCAGAAATGTACGAAAAAGAAAAAAAAAAGGCACAAAGCAATCAAACACTCACATCTGGGCTGGTAAAACGGGTAATCTGTTTAATTCAGAGAGAAACACACACACACCTACACACACACACACACACACATTTGTGCTGTACAAAGCTGCAGCAAGGGCAAACGTTACTAACCAGAGTTTGACTGCAGTAAGCACATATACATTCACTGCACAGCTCTGAGCTAGAGGCGAGCACATGAGTATGCGGTGCACACACTCAGACACACACTCTGAGCACAGCGTCTCACACTCACACACACACACACACACACACACACACTCACATGCATGCGTGTGCGAGCACGCCAGCTACAAACGACGGCGATGACGATACGGCCTAATAACACACAACGATAACAGCGTTTTCATCTATGCATCAGGGCTGTTTGCTTGCTGTCATAATTCAGTCATGTCATACGGTATTAATGGTTCACTTTGTACTGTACAAAGTAGGCAATCTGCCTCTGGGGAGCAAACATTCGCTTCTGATTAAAAATCTCCTAAACTGTATCATTTGTGATTTTCTACACAAAGAGGAATCGTCTGCTCTAAAACTGGAAAAAATAAACTGAGATCCAAACCCAGAACATCACTTGTTTTGTTACACCATTTTCCTTCTACGTATCAGCGACCAGAGCCGACGACTCCTTGCCTTTCATTTTCTCTTCTTCAACAAAGACTATGCTAAATAGTCTGCGCTAATGTCTCAACGTGGCAGCCGTTACCAAATATCCCATCCTCTGTCAGCGGCTTCTCTTACACCAGTGCAGGAGAGGTAGCTCATATTCTCGACATGTTGTTCTTTGTGTGCTGTGATCACCGGTACGGGTATATATAGCTCTTTTGGCAGAAACCCGCACAGAGGATCACAGCCCACAATAGGTGGTCTGTGCACAACAGATATCAAAAAAATGCCAGAGAGCCTGTGAGTGGATTGACATGTGCACGGACGCCTGCACACGCAGAAAACAGACGTACGCCGTGCATGCATGAAACGACGCCTCCCTCTGACAGCCCTCTCTCCTCCTCGCAGGTATAATTGTGTTTCTGCTTTGCTTTCCTCCTCTCCTCTCATTTGTGACGGAGGGGGGGAAGCAGATCAAAAGCCATAATTTAAAGAGAAAAGTTGTGTTTGTGCGCTGAAAGGAATGGGTGCAGGAGAGAGAAAGATTAGCCACAACAAAGCTTCATCAGGCTGCAAAACCATCTCGAGTAGCTGGGAGACAAAGGACTCAGATGAGACTTTATCTCCCAATAAAAAAAAAAAACCTTCTGAATCCCTCTGGCTAAGCCGCCATAACTAAAGCCTGCCTCTGGCTTAGGTGCTCGCTGAATTTGTTGGACAACAAAAGCAACAATATATAAAGGGGTCGGACCGAGCAAAGACATAAAAAGTCAAGAGCTTCCGTGGTGGCATTTCAGGAAAGGTTACTTGGTTTTTTGCTTACTTTCTTTGTGCGTGTGCTTCGCCGAAAGAGTGAAGTGGATTGTCATTTTCCCGCTTTTGCAATTTCGCCATGTAAATGAGACCGCGGAAGGCAGGAGATTAGACTACCTCTATCTTTCCAAGTCGAATCGGCCGCGGTATCAGTCACACAAAGAAAATTGTTGAACAGGAGGAGCAGCTGCATGCAAAGAGATGAGTTCATTTCAATAGACAAACTAACCAACTACCCATGGCCCTCACCTACAGGACACTATGCTGCACATGTGAAAACATGAAACTGTCCCTCTTAGGCTTTCCCCCCGGGCAGATCATGCATGCTGTTATATCTACCCGACTGTTGCATGATCAGTTGTAAAATCGTGTAAATGCATTATAGCATGACCAGAGCCCACAATGTGCACAGGGATGCATTAAAAATGAGGCTGCACCTCAAAGGGGAGGATTAATGGGGACGGAATCATAAAAGTGAGAATGCATGGCCACTGTCAAGTGTATGAAGGGGGGTTTCTACATTGAAAACTTCAAGGCATTTTACACAGCATGTGGCCAACAGGCACACGGTCCAGCTCCCTTGGGCACCTGAACATCAGAGAATATTGGACACACTGTACAATTTATAGCACCATAGATAATTTACAGCAAAGTTTCCCATGCAGCTCCCTCTGCTTGGGTGGTACCCATTATCTTGCTCCTTCAAACATCTGGAAGGATTTGACCTCCCACATCATCACAGAGAGTGTTTTGCATACGGGCATTTTATTTCAAACACGTAGCTGAGGATAAGAGCGACTTTCCTGACAAGTAAAGAAATTACGCCGGCGTGACTCCTGACCCTCCGGCCCCTTAATCCTGCAGAATGACTCCCCGAGGTCCACACTCTGGTGGACCCCACTGGAACAGGTCACCCAGCAGATGCCTGGCCCAGCCGGGTCCTTCTGATCTCATCGCCCCGAGGTCTCCCGGCTTCGACACTCTCCTCTCCAGTGTTGATTTAGTTCTAAAGAATCCCAGTGAATCATAGCACCAGATAAACACTGCGCTCCGTGTGGAGCTGGAACCTCTGGAACACTGTATCTGGCTGCTTTTGAGGAAAATAAACCTTTTTTTACCCACCTCTGGATACATAGGCATGCTTTTGTTTGATTTTATGATGAGATTAGTGAATAATCCAGTAAACCGAGGAGAGGTGGTTACATTTAGGAAGAATGGGAATCCATAGGGCGAGTTGAAAGTTAACCAAACTAAGAGTGTACACTGAAATTCCTTCATAAGCACAGCAGTGGGTGGGATAGATCTCCAGAGTGTGTGAAAACAATGACATCTACAGTGAGTGTAGGATGGAGTGACTATATATAATAAATAATAATAATAAAAAAATAATGTTTTGGTAGCTTTGAAAAGGTTCGGGGGCTTAAAAATCACCCCGTGTTTTATAAAGAAAACCCTGTGTCTGAAGTGGAAATAGGAAAGTGTGCAGACTCCACAGTGCACAGCAGTGTTAAAACCATTGTGAGTGTTCGAGTCAGTGTTCCTCAGAGGTGAAGGGAGGCAATTTGTCGCCGACTGCTTGACGTATTCTCCTGGCGGTATGAACAGAGAAACTGTTTGGCAACATCTCTCTCTCCTTCCAACATCTTCTGTCTCATCGCACTCTATTTAACACACACACACACACACACAAAGACACAAACAAACCATCTCAGAGCGTCATTCTGCACATTTCAAGAAATCTGCTCCTTAGCAACCCCGGCACACTAATCTGCCACTGATACGGCCCTTTGTGGTGGCTGTATAATGCTGCGATTCCAATCTCACTTTTTTTCTCCCTCCCGTGCTTGAGATGCCTCGTTTTCGGCTTAACATGTGTGATTCAATAGGGTCCTCTGTGATCAATAGAGCTCATTAATTGTCTCTGTGGGCAGTTGTCACACCCCGAGGCTCTGTTAGATTGCTTTTACCTGCGGCCGGCTCCGCTTTATTGCTTCACGTGGCTCCAACTTTGTTTGTGGCATAATTAATTTTATAATTGAATTACTCAAGCCTGGCCTTTGCATGGTATTTCGGTAAATGTAGATTGAACCATTTGTTTTCCCTCGCTTGCTACCTGTTATGGGCAGTGATTTTTTTTTTTTTTTCAGTGACAGGAGGCCTTGATATGGCTGTATGTCTGGTGTCTGGTGCTGGGGTGGGTGTGAGTTAGTTGTTGCCTTCCAAACGGGAGGCTGAGGGAAACAGTGGCTGCACCTGTTGTTCCCTGCGGTCGCTGTGTGCCGGGGTTAGCACCTGCTCGCACGGCTGCTGTATGGCTGTCTGTGTGGGCAGCGGGGATAACAGGGAGACCATTCACACCCGCCCCGACTGCCGTCTGCAGCCCCTCTCCCTCAACGCTCATTCACCCGGGCACTCTCTGCTACTATTTCTTTTTCCTGTCTTTTACAGCCTATATCCCCTCGAAGCCTATACGCCAGATCGCTATCGGGCCAAGCTGTATGTCTGTGTTTCTGTTTCCCCCCCGCCTTCCTTAAAGTCTCTTTTTTGTCTTCAACCTTCTCTTTCTGGCTTTCTGTCTCACACAGAAACACAAACACAAATGGCAGCAGTGAGTTGTTAGTGTGCCTGATCGCTTATAGTGTTAAGGATGAAGTTCTAAACAGTAAATTAGAAATCATCAACATCAACTAATAACCAGGGGCAGCAGTGAGTGAGCGTTTAACTTGGCCTGTGCAGCGACGGAGATGGCAAGTTATTGTGTGTGTGTACCAGACACGGGAGAAATGATATATTTTCAGCATTCACTTGAGTATCCACCCTTTTTCTGGATCTCTATTGGCAGCAAATATATTAAGTAAAATGCTAAGTCATGGATATGTCTGAATCACTTAACACATATCTATCATATTTCTTTACTCTGGACTTTTCAGAAAATTTTATTAGACATATTTATTTCTTCTATCATTTTTCTTCAATCTCACAATTTTCCATATTAGACAGGTTTATTTCTTCTCTGTGTTTGGGGGTATCATGCCACTCCTGCCACTCCACTGTGAGGGAGAAGCCTAATGACATAATCAATGGGCTTTATGGCTTCCAAATCATCACATCTGACCTTTAGTCAGGTTAACAGCAACCCATAAGCAAACAATTAATAAAACATAATTAATTTACTGGAGGGGAGGGGCAATTAAGCATCTCATTGGGGAGCAATACGTCTCATTTAAATCAGGACCTATGATCTGGGTCGTGATCTAAATAAGAATTTCAATCAGGCTTTGTGCTCGTCCTTGCAGCGCAGCGTTAAGTGTTGTTTCTGCTGAGGCATCACTTCGAACCGAACCCACCTGACAGGGAACCAGCACCGTGCGGCGTCCGGTGCAACATGTCAACAACGACGTGCAGCGAAGCACATTCGCAAATTTGCAAAAATGAAGAGAGATAGAGAGAGAGATTTGCAGCAGACACAAAGAGCAGTTCGTGTCCACAAAAGGTCCAGACGATGCCAGAACAGACATGTAGGGCTCAGCCGGAGGAGCAGGAATGCAGCAGCAGCAGCAGCGTCGCGCGTTTGGATGATCGGTAATAAAATTGCGCACATGCCGTATACCTGTTAATCCCGTCCACCCCGCGTCTCCCCGCCACACACACACACACACACACACAGATCCATCCCTCAATCCCACCATTTGGCTCACTCACCGCAGCAGATGGCCAGGTAGGGAGGCTGTGGCAGGTGCCAGTCGCGCGCTCGCCCACTGCGGCCGCGCTTCTTATCCCCTCTGTGGAGGAAAGGAAGAAAAAACGGGTGATGGATACCGCGGCTCCTCCGGTATTCTCGGTATCCAAGGTCTGTCCTCAAACGGGCTGAGAGCAGATCCTCAGCCGCGCCTCACCTGTCTCTTCCCTGCTACGGTTCCTGCGCGTCGCCGTAGCATCACCGTTTACTGAGCGCGTCCAAAAAAAAAAAAAACGCCCAGTAACTACAACGCGTTTTCCCCCTTGATAGAAAACACTCCGTATTTTAAATGTGCAAACAGCAGCCTACCAACCTGTTCTTTTTTTTGTCTCTTCACTGATCCACAATGCGCAGCCTTATTCTTTGCAATAAAAAAAATCAAATAAAAAATCCCCAAATCCTGCAGTTGCGGACAGTGAGAGTCTCCTGTCTGTGAGGGACCAGCCGGCTGTCCGCACTGGGTCAAGCTACGGGTTCTGAAATCGGGAGTCAGCAGAATGTGTAATCCCTTTTCTTTAATTTACAAGGGCGAGGTGAAACGTCTAACGCAGAGCAGGCACACTGACAACAAGGGCCCATAATTCACACACACAGTCCTGCAGTGGATCAATGATGAATGGTGGACCTCTCTCTCCCTCTCTCTCTCTCTCTCTCTCTCTCTCTCCCTCACACACACACACACACACACACACACACACACACACACAAGGGGAGGGGGGATGCATTTATGGTACACATATTAGAAAATATATGGACTATATGTAGGCCTACTTACTAAACTATATATAGGAAAATTATGCTATTCTATCATTTGTTTTATGTTTACAAATCGTTGTGGGCAGTGGTATTTAGTAAATACATTTACTCCTATGTTCAACTTTAGTAGAATTTTGAAGTAGTTGCACCTTACTTGAGTACATGTCCATTTAATGGAATTTTATATGTCTACTTCACGACATTTCAGAGGGACGTTTTAACGTTCTTACTCAACTATATTGCAGTTAAAGTCAGATCATACTAAACATGACAAATGAAACCTCTGGACCGGCTATATTACAATGTAGTTTTCGCTGTAATAGATCAGTGATGTAATCTAATCTTTCTGAAAAGGACTTTTCTATATCTGTAATGCTACTTTAGTTAGACCTCCATGATATATATGATATACTAACATCTTTAATGGATGTTAATGGGATATTAATTACTCAAAATGAATAAGAAGCATGGAACCATTGTATTACATCTATCCCAGAATTATTTCATTATCACATCCCTTCATTTTTTCAATGTTGAATTTAATCTTTCTTTCTTTCTCTCTCTTTTTTTAAATAATCTTTGTGTTGTATATCTGGATAAGTGTAATGTTTATATATAGTATTGGAATCAGAATCAGAAGTTCAGAATTTGAACCATATTTATTGCCAAGTAAATTCACATACAAGGTATTCGCCAAGAAAATCACAAAAAATTAATTATAAACTAAAATATATATATATATATATATATATATATATATATATATATATATATATATATATATATATATATATATATATATATATATTATAACCCTGTATAGATAAATAATCTCCAAATCTTGTAATCATATACCAGTGGTGAAACGTAATTAAGTACATTTACTCTACTACTGTACAATTTTCAGATGGAAATACTCAAGTAAAGTACAACTAACTTGTACTGTATTTTCATCTGATGCTACTTTTTACTTCCACTCTACTTCATTACAGAAAGAAATGTAGTATTTTCCTCCACATTTATTTGACAGCTTTAGTTGAATTCTGAATTAAGACTTTAATATTTTATATGAAACGAATGTTCTTTATTATTATTCTATATTAAAGTGTCGCTCCTTTTCGCTTTTAAATTTGCTATACAATTTATGTGAAATTAGCCAGATATGATGCAGTAATTTTTATTATCAATCTACCCAATCTATAGTTATCAATAAAATTAATTAATCATATATATATATTTTTTATATATATATATATATATATATATATTTTTTTTTTTTTTTTCTACTCAAGTATCTGAGTACTTTGTCGACCTCTGTCATTTACTAAGATGATAAATTACATCCTGGAACAATTCAATAAAGTTTTGAAAGAGGACTACGGTCTGACGTCACTTCCGGATTTAATCGGACAGTAGTAGAAAAAAAAATCTGGTAGCCATAAATTTCAGCTTGCTAGCCACCTACAGCTGTCAGTACACTCGAGGAAAACCATCCATGTCAAGACACAGAGAAGCTTTTCGAAGTCTCGTGCTGCTCCCGTGTACAAACAGCGGCACACCGCAGACATACTGTGAATCGGTAAGTGGCTAGCTTTGATGCTAGCGAGCCGCTAGCTGGCTGCTCCCGCTAACGACAAGTGATGCTATTTATACTGTCGGATGGATTTAACCAGCTCATCACCGGCGTTTACTCCCTCGGCAGCGGTGTGTTGCTTATCTCCTTGTGTCGGTATGTCGTGCGTAAACGCTAATATTTAACGGCACTGGCTCCCGGTGCAGGGTTAGCATCGTTGAAAACCGTGAAGCCTTATTAGCGCCTATCAGTCTCTGCTGTCTGCTGCCGAGGGAGCTCCATGTAATTACTCATGTCTGTCATCACGGTGCATCCTCATCACTTTATTAGGCCGGTGATATCTAAGCAGCCTTTTCCGGGACTAAATATTTATTTTTATATATATACATATAACTTGTTGGATCTAATACGCGATTGTTGGTTACAGGAGCTTCAGAATTACAATTACACGTTAGGTTTAAGCGCTTATAATAAAATCGTGTTGCCTCTTATCTTTGAATGAAGTCATCATTTCCTCATAGCTACGATGACAGGTTTCTATTGATATTTAGCCAAGAGAATGTGTGAGTTAATACAGCTGTATACAGCCAATTGTTACTGGATGCAACTGTGACCCCCCCCCCCCTCTTAAATAATAATAATAATAATTATAATAAAATCATGTCTGGACATAGCAGCTTTGGAAAGATGAACATTATTTATGACAACAGAACCCCTGATTATCTCTGCAATCACTTTCTGAGATGTGGTGACACATATACAACTGCTGAATGTTCCTTTCCTGGTACATTTTTATTTATTTGTTTTAGGGAAATAAAAAGTCAAACTAAGGCTTTTTGATAAAGTCCAGGCATTGTTACTTGATGTATTTTATTTGGCCTTTTTATGGTTATAGTGTTATTTGTCTGAGACCAAGAACCACAATGGAAATAAGTCTTGACTTTATTGTGTTTATACTATTTTACTCTAGATGTATATCTGTTCCTTCTTCGGGTCCTTAACACGCCATGACTATCGAATTAACACTCAGATTAAATCAAAGAGCTGAAATGAAAGGACAGACTAGATGCCCGTGCCCAAGCGTGAGAGCTGCGTGTTGCCATGTACAGTATGTTGCCTCATGCTGTCATTTTTAATATGTTTATACAGATCCAGCTGGCTCAGTGACTAGACCAGAGGACCGGGGCACCGCCGCGTGCCAGTTCATTTGAAGACCCAGGGACGTCAGATTCCAGGTACAGTGATAGCAAGATCTATGCGATGAGTTCATCCCCAAGAAATGGCTGTTTATCTCTCCCTTTTATCTCAAACTTCTAAAACTCCTGATTTTGCAAAAATACCCCCCTGATTAATTACTGCGAGGCAAATGTAGGATGGAATCGATCAATCACCTCCTGAGCAGAACCCCGCAGTGTAGCGTCTCATCTTGTTGTCAATGCAGGTACAAGATGACAGTTAAACATCTGCCTCATTCATTATATATGTGGCCTTTGCTGTGTGACGTTATTCCACTGTTTGTTTTCCCAGAATCTTCAAGGATAAAGCTGCTAATTTTCTATATATAAATTTTTTTATATTGTCCACAAATCTCATGCACACTGCCAAACCAGCAACAAACTATTGCACTGTTGTGCCCAGAAAAATGCTGAAAAACACTTGTCACTTGCACTTCGGTGACTTGTTTCTTTGTCATGAAGACCGTGATTACAGTAGTTTGTTTAGAAACGGCTCAAAAGACTAATAACAGTGATTCGAACATTCAGCCTCAGCAGAGAGTTGCCTTGTACGGCAGACTGTGCTGCACATGCGTAGGATTGTGGTTGTGTTTACAGAGCTTTGATAACTTGTTGTGCTACGTGTAACAACCTCTTGACAACAAACCAGAGAAGTGGTGTAGAGGTGAGGTTAAAGCCTTTGCTTCTTGCATGCTGTTCTTATTTAGTTTTTACTGCCATCTAATTATGCCATTTATGTTTTTTCTTTTTCCCTACCAGAAGATGAACGGTCTGTCCATACGAGAGCTATGCTGCCTGTTCTGCTGCCCCCCTTGCCCCAGCCGCATTGCAGCCAAACTGGCTTTCCTCCCTCCGGAGCCCACCTACGCCCTCCTCCCTGACCCAGATCCAGGCTCTGGAGCTGGAACCGCATCAGGGTCCGGCTCCGGGGCGGCCCCACCTTCCCTCGGAGCTCCGGGACTGCGTTCCCGGTTGGGTGCTGGTACTGGAGGCGACAGAGGGGGCGGAGGTAGTGGCGATGATGGTGGCGGCGGCGGCGGTGGAGGAGGCGGAGGAGGTGGTGCCAGCGTTAGCAGCAGTGGAAGTGAGGGCAGGTGGAAGCTGCATCTCACAGAGAGAGCAGAGTTCCAGTACTCGCAGAGGGAGCTGGACGTGACCGACGTCTTCCTGACCAGGTCTAGCCGAGGGAACAGGGTTGGATGCATGTACATACGCTGTGCCCCCAACGCCAGGTGAGGCACACGCCACCCGCTGAACAGCTCGTCACAGGATGTGGCTGCACACGTAGATCACTGCTTTAAATAGGGCAACTTGCCTTTTTCTGAAAATATATGAACCAAATGTGTTTTTCTCAGTCGTATAGCTGTTATATCCCCTGTTTTTCCATCCACACGGGACTTCCCAGTTTAGCCTCAGCTCGCTGCCTAACCTCCTTATTCCTCCTCCGTCTCTCAGGTTCACAGTGTTGTTTTCCCACGGCAACGCAGTCGACCTGGGCCAGATGAGCAGCTTCTACATCGGCCTCGGCACCCGCATCAACTGCAACATCTTCTCTTACGATTACTCGGGCTACGGCGTGAGCACGGGCAAGCCGTCTGAGAAGAACCTCTACGCCGACATTGACGCCGCCTGGCATGCCTTGCGCTCTCGGTAAGCAGGCAGAAACCTTCCATTCCCATGTGTGCGGGATCTGTATTTTAACAATCATCGAGCACCAATGCCAGTAAAATATCATTGGTGAATCAGGTTCAAGGTTCAAGGTTTTTATTTGTCGTTACAGCCATATACACAGTATATAGTGAGACGAGACAGCGTTCCACCGAGAGCAATTGGTGATAAAAAAAGAAAAGAAAAAGTGCCTAAATGCACTGAACAGATTAAAACACACAGTGTCTATACACAAACATACCTGCATACATACTTTATCTTACATACACGCACACACACACACACACACACACTCACGCCCTCATCCTCACCCACCCATACATTATACATACATTATACATACATCCTCCACCCACACACTCAATTGTATTGAATATTAATAGATCAACAACAGTACAGTCACTTTTATGTGTAATAATATATGGGCGGCGTGGTGTTGTACAAACATCCCTACTGACCATGGTACCGCTCTCTGAGCATTTGTGAGTCAACTCAATACTAAACAATAGCTCTTTATTAAACAGGCTGCTGATTGGCTGTCACATGCCGTGCTGTACATGAAGCTGCGCCGTCTAAAAATTCTGAAAAACATTTTTTTTTTGTTTATGTCCTTCCCCCATTGTTACAAAGTCTAATGCTGGTCTTGGCAAAAAGTGTTTTTAGAAGCACACTCATTCCAAGAAATTCCGTGTGGATTCATTGATTGATCGAGGCTCCCATTCTGCCTATTAACTTGCCAGTTTCCCCACAGGCACAGATTCCCTTCGCCTGCTACGGTTGGCGGGGAACCTGAATTAATAAATCAATGAATAAGAATTGTCAATTTCTTCCTGTAGAGACAACATGAAATGTATTACGGTTCTGTAAATGTGTGCTGTCTGTCAGCCTGCTGAAGCCCACTTTGCTGCTTCTGTGGATTTTTGAACAAAGTCAGTCTGGATTGAACCAATAGAACATGATTATATTAAAACAATTGTTATCAGTTTGCTTCTTAATCACTGTTGTTTTTGTACTGAAAGCGTAATTTGAAAAAAAAAATGCAGGAATGATAATATAGTATTGGTTTCAAAAATATCTGTTTGTACGGGTGATAATGACATACGTTTTTCATTATATTAGCCCTTCATGCTCTTTGCTTTCTCTTCCAATATCGTTGCATCACAATGAGACATGATACTTTCTCCTTTGCGATGTACTGACTAGATAACTGGACCGTGTAAATCAGCATATGGAAATTTACTCCGTCAATGTCCTCATGTACTTCACGTATTTGCATGATTTGAGGAACTGTCGATAATTTCTTCATAACCTTGACCTGTGCGTCTCAGGTACGGCATCAGCCCTGAGAACATCATCCTGTACGGACAGAGCATCGGCACAGTTCCCACGGTGGACCTGGCGTCCCGGTTCGAGTGTGCTGCCGTGGTCCTGCACTCGCCTCTCACCTCCGGCATGAGAGTGGCTTTTCCCGACACTAAGAAAACATACTGCTTCGATGCCTTCCCTAAGTAAGTTTTCTCTTTGAAACGACAAACATTTTAGTATGAAATCCCCTTTTTTAAGAAGGTTTTACCGTGAAAGAAATTGTGACAATAAAACCTCTCCTGTGATTTAATTAGATTCTTCACTTTCATCTTTTTGCTCATTGTGTTACAAAGGAACATTTCTCCTCCAAATATTGGTAAATGCAGAGGTTGTACTAAAAATTGCCGTCGTCGTAAGTGCATTACAGTGCAACATGGAAGCAGTGAATCGTCTAGCTCTTGTTCCTATGGTGACTTAATGTAATTTGCTTTGGACGATAGCTTCTGGTAAATTAATATAATGAAATAGGAAATGGCGACATACTGCGAGGCAGGATTTTGCATCGAGGCATCCATCCTTTAATCCCTGGTGCCCATGTGATATTGTTGCATAGAAACGTAAAAAAAAAGCTTGTGTGTGTGTTTTTACTGATTTATGCTTGTGTGTGAACTCAAAATGTTGAAACTCTTATGGCTTGTTGGCTGATTATAAAATAGTGACATTCAGCTGAACATGGATTTTTTTTTTTTTTTGGCACTATTAATCTGTAATTTTTTGATATGAGCTCATTAGGCTCAGATCCATGTTGTCCCTTTTTAATACTCACATTAAACATGACAGCCATCTGAAATAGCCTAAGGAAACATCAACAAGATTGTCTGGACAACATTTTTGTAATGATTTTATAATTGAAGGAAATAAGAAACAAGCAAAAACATGAACTATGGGTTCAAAGGGGTTAATATCTGGCTATATCTGGAAATCACTGACCTGTACAGTTTTGTGGAAATCCAGCTTTTTACAGAGTTTTTGCTGCATAGTAATGACATCACCTGGTTTGTCAGGTTTATAATCTACTGAATTCTTCTTTTTTGACCTATTAATTGTTTCTCAATTGAGGAAAAGCTACAAATCTTTGATAGTTACCTTTCCATCCGAAGACAAATGACTGCTGGAGTATCACCTGAACGTATCTGTCATGCTAATTAAAATGGCCATTACTTTCTCATTATTGGCCATTTTCCTGGTTCCCTCATTGCTCTCGTCTGTCGTCCCTCAGCATAGAGAAGGTGTCAAAGATCCCGTCTCCGGTGCTGATCATCCACGGTACAGAGGACGAGGTGATCGACTTCTCCCACGGCCTCGCCCTGTTCGAGCGCTGTCCCAAGGCCGTGGAGCCGCTCTGGGTGGAGGGAGCCGGCCACAACGACATCGAGCTTTACAGTCAGTACCTGGAGAGGCTACGGCGCTTCATCAACCAGGACCTGGCTGCACAGCATGCCTAGGAAACAGGCTCTTCACATTTGTACAAATGAGATTGTGTGTGCGTGCGTGCATGTGTGTTTGTGAGTAAAAAAAAAAAAAAAAAAGGGTGTCGGCATGTTTGCGCAGTGTGGTTGAGCACCAGACCTTAAAGAGGTCACATCTGTGTGTCTTTTAAAGCAGCGCACACCTTTGTTACTTTTTTTTTTTCCCAACAATGTCCTGTTTTAAACCTGAAAAACGTAACGAGAGTGTGCTTTGTCTAAAAAGGCACACGGGTGTCGTTTCAACAAGTGCGACGTGTGTGTGTGTGTGTGTGTGTGTGTGTGTGTGTGTGTGTGTGTGTGTGTGTGTGTGTGTGTGTGTGTGTGTGTGTGTGTGTGTGTGTGTGTGTGTGTGTGTGTGTGTGTGTGTGTGTGTGTGTGTGTGTGGCAGTGCTGACAGAAATGAAGGACATCCTGAGGACTTGGACAGCTGCAAACTGAGCAGGCTTATGGAGACTTATCAATTTTTTTTCCTTTTTATTTTTTGCGTGTGTATGTATGAAGAATACCTCCACAGCTTGACCAGCTCATTTCAGTGGACAAACACTGGTCAAACATGTGCCCCTCTTACCCCGCCCCACACACACACACTCTCCCTGTTTACCTGTTAATGGAAATCCATCTGACTGCCAGGGCATTTCCCAAGTAGTTGTCCAGCTAACACTAACCTCCCCTCCGTGTGGTTTTTGGGGGTCCATCTCCTTTTTTCCCTTCGGTGTCAGTTTAAAGCGGATCCACGAGGACTAGTCTGGAATACTGTCTCAGCTCTGTCGGGCGTTTCCTACTTTCCTCTTCTTCATTTTTTGACGATGATGTTTGAAAATATCACAGGATGGCCAGCTTCTCTCTGGCCGTCCTGCAGCTTTTTGCCTTTTTTTACTCTTCACAGAACTGCAGCAGCAGCTCACAGGGACTGATTTTGATTTCCCTGTATTTCCTCCTCCCCTTTCCCCACTCAGCCCAACACAAATGGCTGTAACATAATGTGGTTGTAATGGAAGCAGGTTCTCGGGGGGCCACATGGGGATATCCCTGTGGATCTTTTTTTAGGCATTAATCGAACAACGACAGAAGTACAGGTTTGTTTAGTCATTTTCATGTCACTCCTGGTTGTTTGGCTGCAAACAGAGGGCCGTAGTTCTTCAGTGTGTGTTGACATTAAAGGGTTGGGGCGGGCTGCACCCGCTTGGTGAAAACAGGATTAAGTCTGTGTGCAGTTTTGAGATCTGTGAATATGTCCTGGTCTCTTCTGGCGAACTGACCCATGTGGAGCTTGATTTTTTTTTTTTAAAAAGTGTTTTAAAGAAAAAGGGTAGCTGCTCAGTTCACCAAACCATTGAATGAGGAATATGTGTCCAGATTATAATTGTTTCATCAGTCTTTTCAGTGTAGTGCTGATAACTTCTAGTCTTACAGCACCGTTTGTTTTCCTAAGTCTTGTAGCTTTAGCGCTCATCACCCAGGTTTGACGGCCTCCCGTTCATATTCACCTGCAGCGCATCTTTAAAAAAAAATTATAATAATAATAATTGAAAAAATGTTTGTCTTAATGTACTTAATCCGAACGTGTTTGTTGTAGTGTAGGGCCATGGATCGTCATGTTTCAGAACCATGAGTGTCGGTGTTATGACTAACAATGTGATTTTTTTAAGACGGGGACGCCACAGCGGGACTTCATATACTCGCTCTGTTTGACCTCTGTGGCCCGGACGTACAGGAGCTCTCTTATGGGTGGCAGCACGCTTCATGTCTGACACAAGCCATACCTGAGCCTCTCACTGTCGGTGTGGTGCAGGTTCCACCACACACACATATTTTGCACATCCACACACACACACACACATTGAAACATAGCATACACATGCATACACACATGAAAACCTGTACTGTAATACACAGTATATTTACACATTTATATATACGAGATCAAGCATGACAAAAGCAGGTCTTAAGTTCAGCACTATTGTACAAAGCATCCAAAGTGTAATAAGGGTATAAAATGTAAGTTTGTGTGTCGTCTTCATTATTATTGACTGTCTTCAGCAGGCCAGCATCAAGGATACTAGCATCCTGTTCTGAAAGTACTAAAAAGGAACTGTGTGTAGACCTGGGGGAGAAAAAAAAAAAAAAAGTACACTAACTGGGTATTATGGTCGCAGGCTAATACCACATTACCTTACGATCTCGTCCAGCTCATTCAGATGTGCACAGGAGACCCGTCAGCTCCAGTGGTGGTAGCTGCGTTTTGCTAAAGGGAACATGTACTGAACTAGCACTGGTCTGATTACTCCATTTTTGGGAGTACAAGTGGGTCTTTAGGAGGCGGTGGAAAGGGCACCCGACCCCCCCCCCCCCTCGACTCTCCTCCCGTCATCTTTTCAAACAGGGAATTTCTCCGTTGTCGTCCTGTGCTTTTGTGTCTCTGATATTTAAATAATGGAAACCTGTTACCATCTTGAACCAGGGATCTGAGCTGTCAGAAGAATAAGGGAGAATTATCGCCTCTCTCTCGCTCTGAAAACAGATGAAGGCCTCAGTTTTTTTTTTTTTTTTCTTTTCATTTGTTTTTATTTTTATTTCCTGGACAGGTCTTGTTATCAGGGAAACCACTGGATCCACCTCTCATTGGGGTTTGATTAAAGAAACGTGGCGTAAACATGCCGTTTTTTATCAATGCACCACTATGGTATATTGTATCCTCTGGCCCTGAATGTTTATCGATGGGGGGTGGGGGGGGGGGTTGAACAGTGAAAACTGTATGCATGTCTATTGTGTTTTGCAGAGCAAGTGACGGGGTGGGATGTTATCTCTATTATGTATTCTATGTGAGGGTAAAGCTGAACTCGTGGCATTGGAACATTGAAGCGCTTTTTAAAGAGAAAAAAAAAAACACAGGACGTTTATTTGAATTTTTTATTGCTGATACTAACTGATGTATTGTTATGAGTTTTGTGCTAGAGTTTGAACAGGGAAAGGGTGGGTGGGCTGTGGGGGGTAGACTATATTAGTGGGCTGTTTATATGGTTACTGTACTTACCTATTCTATTCTTTGTATTATGATTTGTAATTTTATGTTGCTTTTTTTGAACTGAGAATATGATGTAATGAACTTAATACATGGGACTGAATCTTGACCTTTTTATGGACAACAAAATAATAAAAGATCACTTATGTACAAAACCAATATGTTAAACAATCCTTGTATTTTGTAATGTGAATAAGTCGACGCGACTGTGTTTAAAATCTGTTAATCCGTGACGCGAATGGTTTTTATGTACATAAAAGTTAGATAAGTTAGTGTGTGGTTGAAACACGAGTCTCTGAGATTGTCTGGAAGCTGAATGGAAGAGGTTTAGGTTCATACAGCCATGGGGAAACCTGGAAAAGTTGTAGAATACCTGCAAAAACTGAAACGTTAATAGGTGAAAATATATAGTTTTTGGCACAATTAGACCAATATTAGGTAGATTTATCTTATTGAACTTGCAGGTAAGTTTTTTCCTAATTTAGATTAATTTAGTCCTTGTTTAAGAAAACAAGACTTTTTTTCTGTAAAAAAATAAATTGAAGGTAAATTATCTGATAGAGGATTTCGATAATTCTACTCAACATTAGACTAATCGTACCAGAAGAAGATATTTCCCTCTGTTAGGATTTAAGTTTTTGCAGTGAAGAGAGAAAGAAGAGTTTTTATTATGGGGAAATATTTTAATGAGTCCTAGATCTGTTGTAAAAATGACACTGTTTATTATGTTTTAAATTCATGCAAAGACACACAATCACTTATGTCTTGTCACATATTTTATTGCCACCTACACATGTATGTTTATAGGTGTACAGTGCACAGAGTTCACAGATGTCGTTACCATATCTGCAGTATTTATTTCAGGTTTTTGTATTTGGAAGAAATTCTAGTGCCTAGATTGAAGTGCAAGTGAAGCAAGTTGTGCCTTGGTGCAGCTTCAGTGGGTTTTAATGGGAGTGACTGCCCCCTGCTGGAGGCTGGTGGTCACTGCCAGTCTTGATTAGATCCACAGCAATTCATTTACAACAGTTCACAACTCACAAGTCATTTCAAAAGTCGGGAAATAACAAAGTGCTTCCTTTTTTTTTTTTTATCTCGTAGAGATCGCCTCAGGTGGCGTCGTCATCCGACAGAACGATGGCCGTGAGACCCCCAGCAAACCCTGCTCGCTGAGCTCAGCTGGTCACTGGCCGGAAAAACACACTCCAGGCTCCAGCAGGCCGCCTCCATATGGCTCAGCGGAGCCTCCCTTCAGCTTTTTGTTTTTCTGATTCGTCAGCACAGCATCGGCGGACTAACAGAAATATCGTCCCGGGGCTCCTCTGTCAACAAAGCCAGTCATCCGTGTAGATCCAACTCGTTCAAACACCCCGGTCGCGTCTTATCACTGACCTGCAACCTCCGAGAACGCAGCACTAACACGGGGGGGTTGAAGTTCTACTCTGAGGGGACTTTATACAGGAATTTGTCCTGTGTGTTAGGTCAGTGTTAAGTTGCTTCTGGGAGTCGACCTAGATTTAGACATAAAGCTACAGAATGATCCTAATTTAGAGAGTTATACTGCACGAGTTCCTGGAATGAGTCCACCACTGACTACCTTTATTAATAACAAAAACAGGGGGAAAAACAGTATGAAATACTGAAAATACTCATTTAGTGTAGGGAAGATAGTCGATATAAATATCAGTCAACGTTGTTTTTTCAAACAACAGTCAGGTGGGCACATAATCATTGGAATAGATTTTTCCAGCTGTAATCATTCACCCTGTTCACTCTGGACATAAATAGATCGGGCCTGCTAATGCTTCACATTAGTGAGCAGTGTTGTTCACATCCAGCACCTCCTCCTCATTCTGCAAAAACAATGCATTTCAAAAGTTGACTTGACGCTTATATGAAGCTTCAACTCAACAGGGAAATCGCTTTTTTATACTATAAAGACTTTCGCTTTGGAAGATGTCTGCATGGAATGATTAACCCGGACAGCTGATATTTCAGATAAACTTCGAAATACAGTTTTTGCACAAAAAAAAAAACATGATTTAAAAAAGACTCGTAACCTGATGTTTCCTACGTACATACTGCAGATTATTTAATTTATAAGAAATTCATCATGTTAAATTTGTCTAGAAAATAGCAAAGAAATTATCCATGTAGTACCTCAGAGTTTCAACGTAAGTGTCACTTAAGCAAATACACTTCTCCCGAGTGGGATAATAAAAAATATTCTCATAACATTTAACTTTTGGAAATGTGAACAGTGCGGTTGTAAAAACATGTGCTGAGAATCTTCTTGACCTAACACACCTTAGTTGAGTGCATCTGGTGGAATGTGATCAGTTATCTTGTCACAGGTCACGAACCAGTAGAACCGCTCCTGTTCTTGTCTAATCTCATGGTAATAGTTTTAAACGTCTCCCAAACCAGTTTTTTATGCCATTTCACAGACTTCCTCCTGCAGCATGATCGTCTTTTCTTTCCTCTCCTCCTGGCGCTCACTCCCGGGGCTGTAGGGAAAACTCTGCCAGAGCTCCCAAAGCGTTCAGCTGCTCCTCCAGAGCGATGATCCTCAGCCCGATGTAGCCGGACACCAACAGGAGCAGCACCATCCTACAAACACACGACGCCGTCACGAACAAACACGCGGGCTCCCTCACAAAGTGAAAGAGGACTAATGAGAACTTCCTGTCACTCCAGAAAGTCGACATACCAAAATTCCATCTTCATTAGTGATCATTTTATACAGGTACATGTGTTTTATTCTGATGGTAGGAGAATGTTAGACCTGCGTAAGATGGCCGCCTTATCTCAAAATGTCAAGTCATGACGCATCGTCTCTTGTTTTATGTTTTTGAGGTGGAAAGTGCAAAAAAAAAAAAAAAAAAAAGCAGGAACATTTTTTAGGAGCCTATAAATACTCCCTCTCTACTCTACAAGACAATCTGTAAAACTCTGTGTGTCAAGAACACGGTGGTGGAAGATGTTTTTTTAGATTTAAAGCAGTAACATCAAGAAAGAAAGAAAGTTGTGAATCCGTAATGTTACTGAAGTAAAAGCACAGAGGCTGAGCAACACACATCAGATGTTAACACTGCTCTTAATGCACTAAAATGGCTGCAGGTATTTATATCACTGCATCACAGGTGGAGCTAAATTTAGATTTAAAATGCGATATTTGTCACTTTACACACACATCCTGCACCTTAAGTATGCATTAGCTATGTATGTGTACATGTGTGTATGTGCGTATATATGCAAATATGTAAATATGTGTATGTATGTATGTATGTATATATGCTTTGCTTATGCATACTTTTTCTTGCTATTTATTAGTATTTTTTTTCCATTCTAAATATGTCCATAATGCATGAAGTGTATACTGCTCAACAAATTCTACGAATTTTGTACATAGTGTTGTGAATTTTTTATAGCTTTTATTTTCTTTAGCTTTTTTTTTTCTTTATTTTTACAAGCAAATTTCCCCGTTGTGGGATCAATAAAGTCCTATATATATATATATATATATCCATCCATCCATCCATTTTCTATACCTGCTTATTCCTTTTCAGGGTCGCAGGGGTCTGCTGGAGCCTATCCCAGCGCATTTTATGGCGAGAGGCAGGGATACACCCCAGATGGTCGCCAGCCAATCGTGGGGCACACACACCATTCACACACCATTCACACCTATGGGCAATTTAGATTTGCCAATTAACCTGAGCATGTTTTGTATTGTGGGAGGAAACCGGAGTACCCGGTGAAAACCCACGCAGACACGGGGAGAACATGCAAACTCCACACAGAAAGGTCCCAGACCCAGGCCCCAAGGCGGTCTTGAACCTGCGACCTTCTTGCTGTGAGGCAACAGTGCTACCCACTGCTCCACCGTGTCGCCCCATATATATATATATATATATATATATATATATATATTACATTACAGAGTACCTCGAGGCTGTGCCTGAGTAAAGACTAAAGTAGGAATTACTCACAGCATCATGCAGATGTGGACCAGGAAGCTGAGGTCGCTGGTCTCCAGGAGGAAGAAGGGCGTGACCCGCTGGGTTATCCTCCAGAACCACGACGCGGCTGATTGACAGGAAAACAGCGTTAGTTTTACGATCACACGCCCCCGTCTGTGCGTAACTCGAGTGAAAGTATCTGTGTTCATCTCTGAGGCCCTTACACACGACTCTGTTGTCGTCCTCCGTTGAACTGTTGGAATAAGTTCCTGTGGGAACTGAAGAAGGCATCTGATTTACTGATATTTCAGATTTTAATGGGGGGGAAAATCCAGTATTGTTGTGAATGTATGCACATATGCTCCACTTTTATCTTTTGTGGAATCGCTTCTCACCTTCGCTGGGCATCTCTGGGAAACTGCTTTCAAAATTTAAGCTGTTTCGTCTGCTAATGGAGTCGCCCAAACTGGAATAAGTGGAGAGCTGTTACGGATGCACATGCAAAAAGGAACATTTACCGTCATGCAGCTCGTAAACGCGTCGTCATGTTGTCATGTTCAGCAGCAAACTCACCACATCCTGATCAGCCTCGTTCTCTCCAGAGGAGACGGGAGGGCTGCTGTTGGCGCTCTGGTTCTGCGTCGGATAGATAGAAGCATGCTTCAACAATCCTTTAGGAACAGCTGTAATATG
This sequence comes from Eupleurogrammus muticus, assembly GCA_036785175.1. Taxonomy (NCBI): domain Eukaryota; kingdom Metazoa; phylum Chordata; class Actinopteri; order Scombriformes; family Trichiuridae; genus Eupleurogrammus; species Eupleurogrammus muticus. Next base: position 1,997,101 of record JAYKQN010000014.1, read on the forward strand.
CTCGGGGAGGAGCGGAGAACGTACCTGAATGTGTGAGCAGACCATTTGGAGGAGTTTGTAACACACCTGCCTGTTCCTCAAAGACACAAACGAATACTGAGAGGGTGGGAAAAAAAGAAGGAAGAACGGGTTAAAATCCTGGAACAGCACAACATGCATTACTGATTCTACGTCTACAACTTCTAGCAATACATAGGGCAACAAAGGGAAATGGTAACGCAATAAAAAAACCTCGTAAATGCTTCATTCATGGTTGAGCCACCTTTAAAAACTGCTGCGTTTTCAGCGTATAATTATCTCGTTAATGATCTATTTTGAGTTGTGCTGGTAAGGAGTTCAGCAGCGAAGAAGGACGTCTGCTTAAAGGAGGTTTAATGATTAGTATTCCCCACAGATGCCACCGAGCCAGAAAACCCCAGAGGTTTGATCATGTCGCAGCTGGCGTCTCATGACGATGCTTGAAAATAGCACGGCCCTGAAATGATCGATGTTTTCCAAGAACAGGACGATGGTGAGATTAGATGTCAAAGCCAACCGTGCAACCTTTAACCACATCAACTTCCATCTGTTATCACCGAAGTTCATCAAACAACAAAAAAACAGCCAAAAGGGAAGCAGAATAAAAAAAAGTGAGAAATTAAATGTTAAAGGTAAAAGCAGAAGTTCAACACAACACAACGTAATTCTTTCGTAGATATAGAAGTGACCTCTGACCTTTTCTCCATCTGAAGTGTGAACTGACAACATGGACAAAGCCGAGTGATGCTTCTTCACGTCCTGGACCCGCGACACGGGGATCACCACCTACAGTTTTATTGAGAAAATACTTTACTTTAGTTTTATTTCACAGCTTTAAAGAGGACAAAAAACATACTTCAAATAAGTTAAATTATCTGCTAGTGGAATGAGATAGTTCTAATTGAGTAAAAGTTCAGTTTTTGCAGTGTAACATTAACTACGCCTTAATAGCAACATATGCAAAGTGCTGTCGTATCAATGCTACTCTTAAAACTTTAAACACAGCTAAATAATCTTTTCAGAATTGTTTGTGTTTTTTTTTTTAAATATTAGCCGTTTAATGCATTACCTTTGTTTCTTTGAGCAGGACGGACGAGTGGAAACACACATAGTTTTCTGCAACATAGAGTTTTCCATGATACAACACCTCCTTCTGCAGGGCACAGGTAAAAGCTGCGATGGACACACACACACACACACACAGGAAACACAGTTTGAAGGTGGAAGAGATAGATCCACTAAATCATTCACTAAAGTGTTTCAGTTCCTTATTTACTGCAGATCATTTGGCAAACAGAGTAGCCGACAGCACTTAATCAGGACAGGAGCGGCCAGCAAAGACATTAGGCACAAACGGTAAAAAAGAGGACAGTGTGATGGGATTTCCATAATCAATATTAACGAATAAGCAACCGACTGGATCCCTCAGCTCCACTCACTGTGTGTCGGGTTCTCCTCCTCGGGAATCTCCTCAAACAGTTTGTGGAAGGATTTATTGTGCTTCAAGTGGCTCTGTGGGGAGGAGAAAATGATGCCAGCGACAAATAAAAAGGTTTATTTGATTTGATCCAGGACCGTGGGGGGTGATTTATAGCATCAGGGATTGGGTTTTTTTTGCCGTCTCAATCAAAAAACTGTGACGGTCCCTCTGCTGCAGAGGCAGTGGCAGCCTACGGGATCTGGGGCCCCTGTTTCAACACTACACATGAGGCCCTGTCCCATAAAACATTTACCGGTGTGTTTGCCAGCTGTACGCCCATGTGTCTCTGATGCATTAAAACCTGAAAAGCTGCAGTTGTTTAAATCCACTCATGCCTCACAGGGGCGTGTGTGCAGTGTGCACATTGACCTAAGGTTGAAATCTCTTTAAGATTGTGTTTTCAACAAAACGCTAATGCATTTTAAGCAAGTATCCATCACTGCCAGGGCCCGTTTCAATAGAAACAAAAGGCGAAGCCGCTTCTGTGCAAAGGTAAGAAAAAGGTGACTCACGTGTTTGCTGATCCGCCCGTCCGAGTGGTGGAGGCCGTCCTCCGCTATGGTCTGCTCCCTGGGGACACAGAGAGGTCAGAGGTTAATAGAGACCAGGGTTTGATCGGGGCTGCGCTTGGGGCACACATTTTACCTGAGCGACGTGTTGTTGTTGAGGCTGTGATTTAGCTCGGGCATCTCCAGCTGGCCATAGTCCAGGCTCTGTCTGGGTAGCTTATTATAGGCACTGCTGCTGTGTCTGCTAAAATACACACAGGGCGGACCAATATATGTATTTATATATACTATATATGTATCAGCATAAACTTCATAGTTCACAGAGTGCATCAAAATACCTCCTCAGTTCTGCTGATGGTGAACAGCCATTAGTTTCACATTCATTATTATCAGTGGTGGAAAGTAATTAAGTATTAAGGTATTTGTTTTTTATGGAGAATTTCCTTTTTGAAGATACTTTATATGTCCATTCCACTGTATTTCAGAGGGAAATATTGAATTTTCTGCTCATGACATTTATTTGATGTTGTTACAGAAAAAAACAAACTATGGTTAGAGTAATAGGACGAAAAAAAACGATCTAAGGTGTAGGTGTAAATTTGTACTTAAATCTCCAGATTTTTAGATTAAAGTCAGAATTCTGATGTTTCTCCTGGAATGAATTAAAAAAATCTATCCCTCATAAATAATGACTTTAATTACTTTATTTTCGAAGATTGTGAAAATGATTTTTTTTCCAATGTGGCCCTACTCCCTCCATTGTAGTTAAGAAGTTTCTGTAATAATTAAAATAATGCACCCATTTTTTTTTCCAGTGGCCCTAATAGTCTTTTATAGGGAATGCATTTATATATATCTAACAACTATTTTAGTCTTAAAACATAAACCTAGGAATTATACTAAGGTACTAAGGTAGAAATTTGAGGTAGTTTTACTTAAGTAGGATTTTCAATGGAGGTCTTTTACTTGTAGTAAAGTATTTTTCACATTGCTAAATACTTCTTCCACCCCTGGTTCTCACCATGTGAAATCTGAGTGTAAATTCGTCAAGCATCAGCAAAAATTAATATATCCATCAACATGATTGAAGAGTTGAAAGGTCAAACTGAATAATGTGTATTTGCTGCTGCATCAAATCAAGTGTCTCCATCAGTTTGCATGTTTCCTCTATGTGAACCAGCTCCACTGACTTTTAGAAACCTCTCTGAATAGTCACTGTACTGACTTCCCTTGTGTTTGGGAGCAGGCAGCCTGTTAAAGGCCTGTGGTTCGTCTGCAGCCTCTGCAGGGAGACAACAGGGATCTCTGGGGGTTTCACACTTTCACTTTTGCAACCGGCTACACACGCACACGCTGTGACATAACATACAGTACACGTGATGCTCAGATTACCTATTTACACACATTTTGTGACTTTCTCAAGACCCATATCTCTAACTTCAACCAGATATGACAATAGATAATAAAGGAGCAAAAAATAAAAAGAACTCACTCTGAGCTGTCCAGTGAGAATCTCCTGTTCTTCAGACTCATGATGCAGAAAACCCACTTCCAGCTCAGACACATGCAAACACTGGAATACACGCAGTGCAACACTGCCTCTTTTATATCTCCCGAGTTTACTGATTCATTAGAAACAGCTTGTGCTGACTCTTTGGCTTCCGTTCCAGTTGTTAGTGACTCAGGAACAAAAAGTGAGGAGGACAACTCTGGTTCTTCTGATTGTCAACTCAGCCAATGGGCCGCGAGGGGCGGGGTGTTCATTCAAACTAAACCAATCGGTGGAGAAAAGTGTGAGAACCATGCCACCAAACAGCTTTGGGTCCTCAAGGAAACAGTCGCTATGGGTGGTGCTTGATTTATAAATACACAGAACACTAGGCTACTGATCGTATGACGAGCCGTAGACAACAGAAACAAAAACCTGTCAGGTACAGACAGACACTGAGATTCTAACATAGGATCAATGTTCAACTCAACAACTCTCTGGCCCTGCACACGCTCTGCTACTGGAGGGAGGGGGTGTTAACATGTGGATACACACAGGTATGCAGTGACAGCCATGTCATGTGCCCTGATGTGCAACCTGTTCCTCCTGCACAGACAAGCATCAGAGATAATGACTGATAGGCTGCTGCACAGGTACATGACGTTACATGATTTAGAGCACACACACACACACACACACACACACAAATGTTACAAATGTGGTATTTCTTTCCATTTCCAGAGCCCCTGGCACAATGATCAGTTAAAACAGTGTCAATCACAGCTTTATTGATAAACATGATTGTCTCCATGTTTACACTTACTGCACATGCACAATATTTTGTTGTTGCAAAAAGCAATTGTGTACAAACACAATTTATCATCATATAACAGAGCGAAGCAGATATTTAAGGAAATACTGTTGGATTTGGCAGTTGGACACAAGCTATTATTAATGTCTCTCGATCAGATCGTCTTACAGTGAAGCTAAACTGCATTCTACAGGGCAACAAAAGGCCCTTTTCAAAACACATTTCAATCGTGTGGAATTAAGAAACCATTTAATAATTATTAAATTAATTAAACTATATTCCAACAGTATCTGGGACATGTCAAACAGAGTCAGTTCTTAGAGTCAGTGGTAAGATCTGAATATATAATAATATTTCAGGCCCTTGGGATAACCATTAAATAAATAAATCTGTCATTCTCTTTACCTGCTTCTGAATGGGAGTGATTTGAATGTTGGTACTTACATACATTAACAGTAAATTTGCAATATAATTGAGAAGCAGAAATCTGTCATCATGTTATGTGACATGAACCTTAACCCTAGCAATAATTATGACATAAGGGTTTTTACTTTTCACTTAACTAGACAAAAGATATTTGTCATGTACACTTGTGATGGCTCGAAAATTCAATAGCTGACTTAATTGTTGTCATTTCTCCAAAACCTTTAAATGATTCACATATTGAGGATGTAGCACATCCACACTGAAGCCAGCATTGCGGAGATAAAAATGATTTACTGTGCTTGGTGAGTGTTTGTTTGGTGCGACAGCAGTTCAGGGTCACATTCACCTTGGTGACTCGTCATTGTTCGTGAGTTGTCACGACGTGAGGCCATAACTTAACCGAAGGAAGGCAGCGCCCATTCTTATAGCTTCTTTCTCTCTATGGGTGCACACGCTTCATAATGAACAGCCTTATAACCACTGTGTTCAAGGTCTAACGTTACCGTCCTCACCCCCCCCCCCACAAATGTCAAGAAGGAAATACTGTAAAGCTCGAGTCACAGCAGCGTAAATTATTTGTCCCTTGATTGGCAGAACAATGCATTCTTCAAAATTTTTTCTTCCCTCACTTGTTCCTGGTTGCGTGTCGATTAGCGGGAAGCAGCAGGTTAGAGTCAGCGACAATCAGCACAATCAGGAACATGCCGTTAGAGTAGAACATGCTCCTATCAGCAGGAGATCACGATTGGAAACAATGAGGAAGACATTGCTGCACGTGAACTTAATGCATCTTGCCTGTGTTGCATCAGAGTCAAACACGTAGTAAAAATATGCTGAGATTAGATGTGTCTGGTGTGTTTTTATTATTATTGTATTACGTCTGATTGCCATCTCCTCTGCCCAGCCCTGGTTGGGCACGCTCCCTACGGTACTGAAAGCACATTATCTCTGATGCAAGGGCAAAACATTCCGGGTGTGTTTGTGTTCAAATCAAGATCGCAGCCCTCTAAACAATGTCTGATGCAAAGAAAGTGGAATGTGTGCCATTTGCATTTGTGGCTGTGATTGGCCCTTAGGCATCACAGTCCAACTCTGAGGAACTGAAACTTAGAAAGTTATACTCAGGTGCTCTTTTGATATTGGTGAAATCAGAATCCTTAACAGAAAGAACTTAGTAGAGGAACGCTCTAATCTAAACAAATCTAAATGCAGGACTTTTGGCAATGACATATTTTAAGCGAAATTGTGTAGTATGACCTTTTTTGGGTGACATAGTATAGTATAATCTTTTTTGGGCGACATACTATAGTATGACCTTTTTTGGGCGACATAGTATAGTATGACCTTTTTTAAACAACATAGTATAGTATGACCTTTTTTAAACAACATAGTATAGTATGACCATTTTGGGGCAACATAGTATAGTATGACCTTTTTTGAGCGACATACTATAATATGATCTTTTTTGGGCGACATACTATAGTATGACCTTTTTGGGTGACACAGTATAGTATGACCTTTTTTGGGCGACACAGTATAGTATAACCGTTTTTTGGCGACATACTATAATATGACCATTTTGGGCGACATAGTATGGTATGAGCGACTTACATACAATATTTAAGAAGATAAAAGCCCCTGGAGAACATATCATGATATGAAAGGGCTTCTGACCAAGATGGATAGACCTCCTCCTTTAAGATCCTTGATGCTGGTTCAATACTGTCTCTTGGAGTTTTTAGGGGGAATATGTTGAGGGAGCTACTTTAGTATGGTCTTTTTTAAGCAAGCAAGATACTTTGATATGACCTGTTTTGAGCGACGTGACTTTTTTTTCAGCAAGATACTACAACACTGAAGAACATCCCTAAATGATTGATGATGACTTAAAGATGCTGAGTTTAACAATAAGTTTACTACTCAAATTTATACTTTTCAGCAAGACACCCTAAAATTTTGACAGCTCATACAGACTGGGTAGCGCAGTGTATTAGAAGGCTGACTGGAAGTTTTTAGGTGTGGGTTCAAATCTTCAACTGTTTTAAAGTCCAAGATCAAAATTTAAGAAGATAAAAGCCCCTGGAGAACATACCATAGAAAGAAAGGACTTCTGGCCAAGGTGGATAGTCCTCCCCCTTGAAGAACTTTGATGCTGGTTCAATACCATCTCTTGGAGTTACTAGGGAGGATTTTTAGTCACTGACCTTAGATGCACTTTCAAATGGATCATGGGACCTTCTCTTTTTTTGAACAACATACTATAGTATTAGCTTTGTTGAGGGAGCTACTTTAGTATGACCTTTTTTGAGCGAAATACTTTAATATGACCTTTTTTGAGCGAAATACTTTAATATGACCTTTTTTGAACGACATACTAAAGTACAAGGGTGGGCAACCCTGGACCTAGAGAGCCGCAGTGGGTTCAGTTCAGTTTGTTCCAACTGAGCAGTAACACACCTGATTCTACTTAATGAAAATCCTCAGCAAGAGTTGTAATGGTTGATCAGTAGAATCAGGTATCACAATGGCGCTCAAAAAAGGTCATACTACACTATGTCGCTCAAAAAAGGTCATACTATACTATGTCGCTCAAAAGAGGTCATACTATACTATGTCGCTCAAAAAAGGTCATACTATAGTATGTCGCTCAAAAGAGGTCATACTATAGTATGTCGCTCAAAAAAGGTCATAGTATACTATGTCGCTCAAAGGAGGTCATACTTTAGTATGTCGCTCAAAAAACATCATATTATACTATGTCGCTCAAAGGAGGTCATACTTTAGTATGTCGCTCAAAAAACATCATACCATACTATGTCGCTCAAAAGAGGTCATACTATAGTATGTCGCTCGAAAGAGGTCATACTATACTATGTAGCTCAAAAGAGGTCATACTATAGTATGTCGCTCAAAAACAGTCATACTATAGTATGTCGCTCAAAAGAGGTCATACTATACTATGTCGCTCAAAAGAGGTCATACTATACTATGTCGCTCAAAAAAGGTCATACTATACTATGTCGCTCAAAAAGCGTCATACTTTAGTATGTCGCTCAAAAAACGTCATATTATACTATGTCGCTCAAAAAACGTCATACTATACTATGTCGCTCAAAAAGCGTCATACTTTAGTATGTCGCTCAAAAAACGTCATATTATACTATGTCGCTCAAAAAACGTCATACTATAGTTTGTCGCTCAAAAGAGGTCATACTATAGTATGTCGCTCAAAAAAGGTCATAGTATACTATGTCGCTCAAAGGAGGTCATACTTTAGTATGTCGCTCAAAAAACATCATATTATACTATGTCGCTCAAAGGAGGTCATACTTTAGTATGTCGCTCAAAAAACATCATACTATAGTATGTCGCTCAAAAGAGGTCATACTATACTATGTCGCTCAAAAAGTGTCATACTTTAGTATGTCGCTCAAAAAACGTCATATTATACTATGTCGCTCAAAAAACGTCATACTATACTATGTCGCTCAAAAAACGTCATACTATACTATGTCGCTCAAAGGAGGTCATACTTTAGTATGTCGCTCAAAAAACATCATATTATACTATGTCGCTCAAAAGAGGTCATACTATACCATGTAGCTCAAAAGAGGTCATACTATAGTATGTCGCTCAAAAAACGTCATACTATAGTATGTCGCTCAAAAGAGGTCATACTATACTATGTCGCTCAAAAGAGGTCATACTATACTATGTCGCTCAAAAAACGTCATACTATAGTATGTCGCTCAAAAGAGGTCATACTATACTATGTCGCTCAAAAAACGTCATACTATAGTATGTCGCTCAAAAAACGTCATACTATAGTATGTCGCTCAAAAGAGGTCATACTATACTATGTCGCTCAAAAGAGGTCATACTATACTATGTCGCTCAAAAAACGTCATACTATAGTATGTCGCTCAAAAGAGGTCATACTATACTATGTCGCTCAAAAAACGTCATACTATACTATGTCGCTCAAAAAGCGTCATACTTTAGTATGTCGCTCAAAAAACGTTTTATTATACTATGTCGCTCAAAAAACGTCATACTATACTATGTCACTCAAAAAACATCATACTATAGTACGCCATTAAAAAAAACGTCATACTATAGTATGTCGCTCAAAAAACATCATATTATACTATGTCGCTCAAAGGAGGTCATACTATAGTATGTCGCTCAAAGGAGGTCATACTTTAGTATGTCGCTCAAAAAACATCATACCATACTATGTCGCTCAAAAAATGTCATACTATACTATGTCGCTCAAAAAATGTCATACTATACTATGTCGCTCAAAAAACGCCATACTATACTATGTCGCTCAAAAGAGGTCATACTATACTATGTCGCTCAAAAAGCGTCATACTTTAGTATGTCGCTCAAAAAACGTCATATTATACTATGTCGCTCAAAAAACGTCATACTATACTATGTCACTCAAAAAACGTCATACTATAGTATGTCGCTCAAAGGAGGTCATACTTTAGTATGTCGCTCAAAGGAGGTCATACTTTAGTATGTCGCTCAAAAAACATCATATTATACTATGTCGCTCAAAAGAGGTCATACTATACCATGTCGTTCAAAAGAGGTCATACTATACCATGTAGCTCAAAAGAGGTCATACTATAGTATGTCGCTCAAAAAACGTCATACTATAGTATGTCGCTCAAAAGAGGTCATACTATACTATGTCGCTCAAAAGAGGTCATACTATACTATGTCGCTCAAAAAACGTCATACTATAGTATGTCGCTCAAAAGAGGTCATACTATACTATGTCGCTCAAAAAGCGTCATACTTTAGTATGTCGCTCAAAAAACGTCATATTATACTATGTCGCTCAAAAAACGTCATACTATACTATGTCGCTCAAAAACGTCATACTATAGTATGTCACTCAAAAAACGTCATACTATAGTATGTCACTCAAAAAACGTCATACTATAGTATGTCGCTCAAAGGAAGTCATACTTTAGTATGTCGCTCAAAAAACATCATACTATAGTATGTCGCTCAAAAAAGGTCATACTATAGTATGTTGCTGAAAAAAGATCATAGTATACTATGTCGCTCAAAAAACGTCATACTATAGTATGTCGCTCAAAAAAGGTCATACTATAGTATGTTGCTCAAAAAACGTCATACTATAGTATGTCGCTCAAAAAAGGTCATACTATAGTATGTTGCTCAAAAAAGGTCATACTATAGTATGTCGCTGAAAAAAGGTCATAGTATACTATGTCGCTCAAAAAACGTCATACTATAGTATGTCGCTCAAAAAAGGTCATACTATAGTATGTCGCTCAAAAAAGGTCATACTATAGTATGTCGCTCAAAAGAGGTCATATTATACTATGTCGCTCAAAAAACGTCATACTATACTATGTCGCTCAAAAAACGTCATACTATAGTATGTCATTCAAAGGAGGTCATACTATACTATGTCGCTCAAAAAACGTCATTATACTATGTCGCTCAAAAGAGGTCATACTATAGTTTGTCGCTCAAAAAATGTCATAGTATACTATGTCGCTCAAAAAACGTCATTATACTATGTCGCTCAAAAAACGTCATACTATACTATGTCGCTCAAAAAACGTCATACTATAGTATGTCGCTCAAAAAACGTCATACTATAGTATGTCGCTCAAAAAACGTCATACTATACTATGTCGCTCAAAAGAGGTCATACTATACTATGTCGCTCAAAAAACGTCATACTATAGTATGTCGCTCAAAAAACGTCATACTATAGTATGTTGCTCAAAAAACGTCATACTATACTATGACGCTCAAAAGAGGTCATACTATACTATGTCGCTCAAAACACGCCATACTATAGTATGTCGCTCAAAAAACGTCATACTATAGTATGTCGCTCAAAAAAGGTCATACTATAGTATGTCGCTCGAAAAAGGTCATACTATACTATGTCGCTCAAAACACGCCATACTATAGTATGTCGCTCAAAAAACGTCATACTATACTATGTCGCTCAAAAAACGTCATATTATACTATGTCGCTCAAAAGAGGTCATACTATACTATGTCGCTCGAAACACGCCATACTATAGTATGTCGCTCAAAAAACGTCATACTATAGTATGTCGCTCAAAAAAGGTCATACTATAGTATCTCGCTCAAAAAACGTCATATTATACTATGTCGCTCAAAAGAGGTCATACTATAGTATGTCGCTCAAAAAAGGTCATACTATAGTATCTCGCTCAAAAAAGGTCATAGTATACTATGTCACTCAAAAAACGTCATACTATAGTATGTCGCTCAAAACACGTCATACTATAGTATGTTCCTCAACAACGTCGCTCAAAACACGCCATACTATACTATGTCGCTCAAAAAACGTCATACTATACTATGTCGCTCAAAAGAGGTCATACTATACTATGTCGCTCAAAAAAGGTCATACTATAGTATGTCGCTCAAAAAAGGTCATACTATAGTATGTCGCTCAAAAAAGGTCATACTATAGTATGTCGCTCAAAAACCGTCATCCTATACTATGTCGCTCAAAGGAGGTCATACTATAGTATGTCGCTCAAAAAACGTCATACTATACTATGTCGCTCAAAAACCGTCATCCTATACTATGACGCTCAAAAGAGGTCATTGTATACTATGTCGCTCAAAACACGCCATACTATAGTATGTCGCTCAAAAAACGTCATACTATAGTATGTCGCTCAAAAAAGGTCATACTATAGTATGTTGCTCAAAAGAGGTCATACTACACTATGTCGCTCAAAACACGCCATACTATACTATGTCGCTCAAAAAACGTCATACTATACTATGTCGCTCAAAAAACGTCATATTATACTATGTCGCTCAAAAGAGGTCATACTATACTATGTCGCTCGAAACACGCCATACTATAGTATGTCGCTCAAAAAACGTCATACTATACTATGTCGCTCAAAAAACGTCATATTATACTATGTCGCTCAAAAGAGGTCATACTATAGTATGTCGCTCAAAAAAGGTCATACTATACTATGTCGCTCAAAAAACGTCATATTATACTATGTCGCTCAAAAGAGGTCATACTATAGTATGTCGCTCAAAAAAGGTCATACTATAGTATCTCGCTCAAAAAACGTCATATTATACTATGTCGCTCAAAAGAGGTCATACTATAGTATGTCGCTCAAAAAAGGTCATACTATAGTATCTCGCTCAAAAAAGGTCATAGTATACTATGTCACTCAAAAAACGTCATACTATAGTATGTCGCTCAAAACACGTCATACTATAGTATGTTCCTCAAAAACGTCGCTCAAAACACGCCATACTATACTATGTCGCTCAAAAAACGTCATACTATAGTATGTTGCTCAAAAAACGTCATACTATACTATGTCGCTCAAAAGAGGTCATACTATACTATGTCGCTCAAAAAAGGTCATACTATAGTATGTCGCTCAAAAAAGGTCATACTATAGTATGTCGCTCAAAAAACGTCATACTATACTATGTCGCTCAAAAACCGTCATCCTATACTATGTCGCTCAAAGGAGGTCATACTATAGTATGTCGCTCAAAAAACGTCATACTATACTATGTCGCTCAAAAACCGTCATCCTATACTATGACGCTCAAAAGAGGTCATACTATAGTATGTCGCTCAAAAGAGGTCATACTATACTATGTCGCTCAAAAAACGTCATACTATAGTATGTTGCTCAAAAAACGTCATACTATACTATGACGCTCAAAAGAGGTCATACTATACTATGTCGCTCAAAACACGCCATACTATAGTATGTCGCTCAAAAAACGTCATACTATAGTATGTCGCTCAAAAAAGGTCATACTATAGTATGTCGCTCGAAAAAGGTCATACTATACTATGTCGCTCAAAACACGCCATACTATAGTATGTCGCTCAAAAAACGTCATACTATACTATGTCGCTCAAAAAACGTCATATTATACTATGTCGCTCAAAAGAGGTCATACTATACTATGTCGCTCGAAACACGCCATACTATAGTATGTCGCTCAAAAAACGTCATACTATAGTATGTCGCTCAAAAAAGGTCATACTATAGTATCTCGCTCAAAAAACGTCATATTATACTATGTCGCTCAAAAGAGGTCATACTATAGTATGTCGCTCAAAAAAGGTCATACTATAGTATCTCGCTCAAAAAAGGTCATAGTATACTATGTCACTCAAAAAACGTCATACTATAGTATGTCGCTCAAAACACGTCATACTATAGTATGTTCCTCAACAACGTCGCTCAAAACACGCCATACTATACTATGTCGCTCAAAAAACGTCATACTATAGTATGTCGCTCAAAAAAGGTCATACTATAGTATGTCGCTCAAAAAAGGTCATACTATAGTATGTCTCTCAAAAAACGTCATACTATACTATGTCGCTCAAAAACCGTCATCCTATACTATGTCGCTCAAAGGAGGTCATACTATAGTATGTCGCTCAAAAAACGTCATACTATACTATGTCGCTCAAAAACCGTCATCCTATACTATGACGCTCAAAAGAGGTCATTGTATACTATGTCGCTCAAAACACGCCATACTATAGTATGTCGCTCAAAAAACGTCATACTATAGTATGTCGCTCAAAAAAGGTCATACTATAGTATGTTGCTCAAAAGAGGTCATACTACACTATGTCGCTCAAAACACGCCATACTATACTATGTCGCTCAAAAAACGTCATACTATACTATGTCGCTCAAAAAACGTCATATTATACTATGTCGCTCAAAAGAGGTCATACTATACTATGTCGCTCGAAACATGCCATACTATAGTATGTCGCTCAAAAAACGTCATACTATACTATGTCGCTCAAAAAACGTCATATTATACTAAGTCGCTCAAAAGAGGTCATACTATAGTATGTCGCTCAAAAAAGGTCATACTATACTATGTCGCTCAAAAAACGTCATATTATACTATGTCGCTCAAAAGAGGTCATACTATAGTATGTCGCTCAAAAAAGGTCATACTATAGTATCTCGCTCAAAAAACGTCATATTATACTATGTCGCTCAAAAGAGGTCATACTATAGTATGTCGCTCAAAAAAGGTCATACTATAGTATCTCGCTCAAAAAAGGTCATAGTATACTATGTCACTCAAAAAACGTCATACTATAGTATGTCGCTCAAAACACGTCATACTATAGTATGTTCCTCAAAAACGTCGCTCAAAACACGCCATACTATACTATGTCGCTCAAAAAACGTCATACTATAGTATGTTGCTCAAAAAACGTCATACTATACTATGTCGCTCAAAAGAGGTCATACTATACTATGTCGCTCAAAAAAGGTCATACTATAGTATGTCGCTCAAAAAAGGTCATACTATAGTATGTCGCTCAAAAAACGTCATACTATACTATGTCGCTCAAAAACCGTCATCCTATACTATGTCGCTCAAAGGAGGTCATACTATAGTATGTCGCTCAAAAAACGTCATACTATACTATGTCGCTCAAAAACCGTCATCCTATACTATGACGCTCAAAAGAGGTCATACTATACTATGTCGCTCAAAACACGCCATACTATACTATGTCGCTCAAAAAACGTCATACTATAGTATGTTGCTCAAAAAACGTCATACTATACTATGACGCTCAAAAGAGGTCATTGTATACTATGTCGCTCAAAACACGCCATACTATAGTATGTCGCTCAAAAAACGTCATACGATAGTATGTCGCTCAAAAAAGGTCATACTATAGTATGTTGCTCAAAAGAGGTCATACTACACTATGTCGCTCAAAACACGCCATACTATAGTATGTCGCTCAAAAGAGGTCATACTATAGTATGTCGCTCAAAAGAGGTTATACTATACTATGTCGCTCGAAACACGTCATACTATAGTATGTTGCTCAAAACACGTCATACTATAGTATGTTCCTCCAAAAAACGTCATACTATACTATGTTGCTCAAAAACGTCATACTATACTATGTCGCTCAAAAGAGGTCATACTAGTATGTCGCTCAAAAAACGTCATACTGTACTATGTCGCTCAAAAGAGGTCCTACTATAGTATGTCGCTCAAAAAACGTCATCCTATAGTATGTCGCTCAAAAAAGGTCATACTTTAGGATGTCGCTCAAAAAACGTCTTTTTAGTATGTCGCTCAAAAAACGTCACACTATACTATGATGTTTTTTCCAATAAAGAAATAATCCTAATAAAGTATTTTGCTCAAAAAAAGCTCATACTAAAGGAGCTCCCTCAACAAAGCTAATACTATAATATGTTTCTCGAATAACGAAGAGGTCTTAAAGATCAGTGACTAAAAATCCTCCCTAATAACTACCAGAGATGGTAGTGAACCAGCATCAATGATCTTTAAGGGGGAGGACTATACACCTTGGCCAGAAGTCCCTTCATACTATGACATGTTCCCTAGGGGCTTTTATCTTCTTAAATTTTGATCTTGGACTTTAAAACAGATGAGGTTTTGAACCCACAACTAACAACTTCCAGTCAGCCTTCTAACACACTGAGCTACCCAGTCTGCAAGAGAAGCAAACATTTTAGGGTGTCTGCTGAAAGTATAAATTTGAGTAGTAAATATTAAACAATTAAGTTAATCAAAATTAATTTGAGTCCTTTCGAGGAAACTTAATGTTAAAATCAGCATCTTTAAATCATCATTATTCATTCAGGGATGTTCTTCAGCGTTCTTGTATCTTGCTGAAAAAAAGTCCTGTCAGTCAAAAAAGGTCGTACTATAGTATCCCTCTCAAAAAGCGTCATACTATACTATGTCGCTCAATGGTATTGAACCAGCATCAAGGATCTTTAAGGGGGAGGACTATCCACCTTGGCCAGATTTCCCTTTACACTGTGATGTGTTCTGCAGGGGCTTTTATCTTCTTAAATTTTGATGTTGGCCTTTAATACAGATGAGGATTTGAACCCACACCTAACAACTTCCAGTCAGCCTTCTAACACACTGAGCTACCAGAAAAGTATATAAATGAGTAGTAAATAGTAAAACAAATTGTTAAAGTGAATCAGAATTCATTTAAGAGTGGTTTGAAGGAAACTTAGTGGTGAACTCAGCATGGTTAAGTCACTTTCAGGGATGTTCTCCTGGCTTCATTTAACTTCTTCACTTTGAGTGTTGGCCTTGTAAATTTAGAGTGGAAGAACTTCAAGAGATAGATTAGAACATAGCATCAGCGGACTGCGGTTGACACATTTTTGTGTGATTGTGATCATCTCCACTCCACCTGGACTCTCGTCACATTCAAGGATGTTCTCTAGTTGCCTTCACAGTTTTGACTCTTTCCACTTGTTGGACATGGAGGCTTGAAGCCATGACCATAAACCTTCAGCAGCCTGAGCTACAAGGGAAAGAGGGTGTGCGCATATTCTTAGAACCTTTTCACTACTTTTTTAGAGAGTGTCTGATGAAAAGTATATAAGAATACATACTTTAATATGTAAGCATGAGCAAGATTGTACTTGGGTTAGGGTTAGATTGTCACCCTGATTTTGTGCCTCAGAGATCTTTAGAGCTGTGCCAGCAGCTGCTTATTTTTCAGTTGGGACGCCCAGGATGGACGGGTCTAAAGGTGGAGGCCTGACTAAGAAACCACTTCAGGCTGTCATTGGACACATAGCTAACAACACAATTCAATGACAGAAACGCTGTTACTGCACTATAAACACAGGGGAAAAAAATCTTGGAGCATGATGTGTATATATGATGCCCCCTTCATATATATGACTGCCCCCTCATATGTGAGGAATCATTTTAGTCTATGAAAATTTGATTGCTTTGATGTAAATATAAAATATAAATATATATTTCAAAATACTTCTTTCATCATAAGTGGAACTCAAATTGAAATTGTTATATGTAATATATATAAATGTGCTTCATGGTACAGAATGATAAGAATCACAATGCTGTTGCACCAAAAGAGCTGGAAAATATTTTGTGCATTCTGTTTTCATTAAAGTAAGTTCAATGACATTTTAGCAAACAGTCTCTAGGTGTAGATGTTTGCATTTTAATGAAAGCTGGGTGAGATGAGAAGAATTCATTTCAGGGACTTTGGTCCCACCCAGTGGGTGAGGAGTGAATAGCACAAAAGGACAAAAAAAAACCCAGAGGAACCAAGCAGCTCATTGTGCTGTATATCCAATCATCCTGCTTTTAATACAAAGTCAAGATACAATATCTACATCCATGGTTTGAAAGGAAAGAACTGGTACATAAGTGAGGGGGGTGGCATCGTCAGAGCTGGCCCTCAACACATTTCATACTTTGTTTCATGTCTGTGTCTTTAATATTTCTCTTGAAACAATAATCATTAGAAATCGAAGGAATAACATATTTTTTTATATATGTCACACGTTGTCAAGACTTCTGGACCACACATAAATTTCATATCAGAATAATTTCAGATTTAAACAATAGGCTAACCTTTGAGGGTGAGTAAAGTGTGTAACAGGGCGACTCTTGCCCACTCTCTTTCAAAAAAATACACTTGCTACCATGTGCTTTAGCAAACTAAATATCAACAGCTTGTCAGGGGGGGGGGGTTTCACCCACAAGTCTGCTCTATACATCTAATTTCTTTGATGCCCTTGAACCCATCAAGGCGGGGGTGGATCACACCGCTGTTGCTATGATCACACCGCTGCTGTTGCTATGGAGGTTGAGAAGAGGGGGGGGGCATCGCTGTAAACTTAAACTAGGTCTGCTGCTAATGTAGTACATCTCTAGCTAACTAGTCGGACATCAGTTATCAGTATCAAATAGCACCCTGCACAGAGGGCATACTTTATAATAACAAAGCAAATAAAAAAGCACCAAAACTGACCATTAAAAAGAAAAACAAAAAAAAACAAAAAAAACAAACAAACAAGTGACAATACCATACTTTAACATTGGCTCGCCAAAGAAACAAGTAAACAACATCTTATTGGTTATAGTTGCTAGATATTCCAAATAAATAAATAAAAAGAAACGTAAAAAGTAACAAAATAGAATAATAAATATCTTAAAAAAATCATATGAAATAAATATGACAAAGTGAACAATAACAATAAGGCTTTTTTGCGACAATAAGAACTACATCACATCCAAACCCACGTTATATGTTGTGCTCAGACGTATGTAACTGTACTGTATAGGACTCCAATGATAAGACTGTATGTACAAAATCGGTGAAATCTCGTCGAGATGTCTGACACACTGGAACATCGCTGTGCTCTTCAATCACCACGTGGGACCAATTATGATTATATGTCAAATCAAGAAAGATATATATCACTATCGAGGGGCTTGTGCGGTTTGGACTGGAGTCGGCGGGGGGGGGGGACATCGATCGGTTAAGTTGGGATGTTCTGTACAGAGTGATTTAGGAACAGAGATTTTGTTGACTTTATGACTCGAGTGATTTAACCCGCAAAGTGGTGCAATTCAAGTAGGTGAGCTTCAGAGGAGGCAAAGATACTGTAATGACAAATAAAGGTTTTTTTTGCAGACAACGAATGAGCTTTAAAAGCAGCGTGGCGAAACACAAGAAATAGGTCAGCGTAAGGCAAAGACATAATAAAAAACGCACACACACACACACACACACACACAAAAAAACATGTCCGTGTCTGCACAGAACGGTTTTAAATTCCGAGAGATAGAAATGGATTGTAGTTCAATTCCTCCTTCGGCATCTCTTCCAATAATCCGCCGCTGAACTGACACAATGGGACTGACATCAAGAGGAGCTGGAGGGTGAACAAAGACTACGGCAAATAGCAAGCAAGCTTGGTTGAAATGTAGAATGTAATGGACGACAAATCTCAGGCCCGTTTGAGGATAGGACGGGCTCTAATCACTGTTCAGAGGGGAAGGGTGTGTGTGTGTGGGGGGGGCCAGTGTGCATCAGCGGCCTGTAGCGTGACGTCCGGCGGGGGGCCGTCCCTCCTCGCTCGTAGGACACGAGTCCGTGTTCGCGTTGCTTGGTTTTCTCTTGGCACTGTGCTTTGGGTAAATGAGCATCCACAGACGTCTTCAACAGTCCCGAGCTGTGACGGCGACCAGAGGAACACCGCCTCCGAAAACGGACTCACGGACACACAGAAATGTTCGATTTGCACTTTGCCGCCCGCTCAGTACACCAAACCAATAGATACAAAGTTGAGGATAAAAAGCCCATTCAGGGTGCAGCAAATATCCAGGCTCTTTGTGTTTTATTTATTTTTTTTAAGTTTTTTTTTTTCCTTTTTGTATTTTATACACATATAGTATCATAATTCCTGTTCAGAAGCCATTTGTAATTCACTGGTTCATACTGGAGATAGCTGACCACGACACACATGTATTATACTTCCTTCACACTGGAACACTGAGGTAAGTATATGGATTACACATGAATAGTCTGCGCACACCCACCAGCTCTTCTGGGGAGGGGGGGCGGGGGAGACTCCTGACAGTGTTTTTTTTAAATATATTTTTATTGTCCTTGTTGGTGTTGGAATTTTCCTCCGAAAAAAAAAAAAAAAAAGTTCAATGTTCAATTTTCAGGCTGTCTTTTCTCTCGTTCTCACTCGTTGGTTTTGTTTGTGGAACCTCCGAGCCGGAGTAAATGGATGGATGGGGTGTCGCGTCGCTTACGTTGCATAGTGGTCAAAGCTACCCAGGTACTCCAGAGCGGCCTGGTAGCAGAACTGGTACTCATCCTGCAGGAGAGACAACAAACCGTCGTTAGGAACATCACTTTAGTCCCAGTTTTTAGTTGGTGCATCGACCACTTAGTGCAAATTACCAAATAAGAGCCTGGGTGTTTTATTTGCTTCAGTCACTTCATCACATTAGTATGACTACTGCATAACTTACATTTTACAAAACTAAGATTACAGGACTTGCAGCTTCCTCTGCATATTTTATGACGGAAAGTTTAGATTTCACATCATAATTATTCATTTTTTCATTGCACCGAAGCCACGGCGATCAGCAATTAATCAATATTACCCGAGAGGTTGTTCTTTAAACTTTAATGTAATTTGAGCAACACCTGCATGCAGCATTTAAAGAGGATGATTGGTTATTTACAGTAATAAAAAACCTGATTTTATACTGCGAATGTTGACTTCTGTATTTTTAAAAGTCACTATGGAACACCAATATAACATTTCCCTGATAAATAATACAACAATAAGCTTTGGGAGTTTTAGGTGATTCCTTTTAGGAATAGGGAGGATGCAGGGTGAGTTACTGGAGATATTTTTGTCGTAAATATTGGCCAATAAAAATCCACAAAGGGTTTATTTTTTACATCAGAGTCGACAGGTTAAGTTTCTATAGACGCCCACTACACACAGGAAATCAAATAAAAATGTCAATGGCTATAAATGTAGATTTACCTCAGTCTGCACCATGGCTGGTCTCTGTGTCCGCAGCATTTTGACAGTCTGGAAGATGTCCACCGCCCCTTCGTAACGCATCCTCTCCAGCACAATACTCAGAGTGATGAAGACACCTGTCCGCCCCACGCCAGCGCTGCAGCACAGAGGGAAACACTACGTTACAGCACGCGGCCGCGGCAATGAACAAGGAGTTCAACAGAAAGAGTTCAACAGAGAGTCACTTTGAGTCCATTGGCTCCTACCTGCAGTGAACGCTGATTGGTCCGTCCTGGCCGAACTGCTCCTTGGTTTTGTGCACTTGGCCGATGAAATCGATGAAGCCCTCTCCGGATTTGGGCACGCCTTGCTCCGGCCAATCCGTGAACTGGAACTGACGGACTGTTCGGGATTGGCCGTCCTGAAGGTGGGGGGGGGAGGTGGAGGAAATGATAGGGACACTTGTCACATATCTGCAGAAAAGATCTGATCTGAAGTATATCTGGTGTCTTCTCAACACATGCGATGATTTTTGATTTTTATCACACGATCGCGATGCGAAGACATTTTAAAGAGCCTCTTCGTGCCTCACTATTGACTGAGGAGTGAGACTCTGCAAGGCAATATCCTTTTTTTTTCTTTCCCCATCTAATGATTAGTGTTATCTGACCCCGGATCAGTGGCTGTGGGTAACTCCAAGCAGCAACGTCGGTGCGTCTGCTATTGTCAGCCACTCAGTAGGCAATTACATCTTTTCTCTGCAGCTCAGCCTTTCTGACTCCCTTTTAATGGAGATCAATAGATCATCTGTCAATGTGGCGTCTGCGCCAGGATAGGCTTAACCGGCGTTATCTATGACTGGCACATACAGGCAGGAGCGGGCGCGCCCGCGTGCACGCACACATGCCGTCGAGCTAATCTGGAGCCGGCGTGGTTGAATGAGTAATCCGGGGCGGCTCGTCGATATCGCTAACCCTGACATACGAAACACACGCCACAGATCGATGGGACATGCTTTGCGCCGCTGCTTTTCTGACGGCGACGATTGATCGGGACAGGGGAGCAGAAAAGGTTAAAAAAAAAAGCGCGAACCCACCCTGGCATCCGTGACTTTGAACTCCCGGAGGATGTACTGGGGCATGTTGTACTCCGCCATCGGGTCCACCACAAAGTACTGGTACCTGGCGGAGCGCTCGGCGGGCCAGTACTGGTGACACTTCTCCTGAGAGGGGAGAAGAAGAACACATTGACGAAATTGTGCCGAAAGGCCCCAAATGTTACAAAAAGCTGCCGTCTGGAGAGTTTTGGCATGTGCACATAATCTATCCGTACCCGTCCCATTTCTCTCAGTTTGGTGAGCATGACAACAATAGTGGAGTTATGTTCCCACAGCATTCTCCAGAAGTCCTCCGTGGTCTCGGCCAGTGGACCCTGGGTGGCAATGTAGCCTCTCTGCTGCCTGCACACACACACACACACACCCACACACATATATATAAACACAGCATAAAGCCACCTCCCTCCTTTTCTTCTCCTGTCAAGCATCAGACTGAGAAAGCAGGTCAGGCTTCAAGCAAGAAGAGGAACAGTCAAAACATGTGTGTACAACCCCCTCCCCCCCACCTCTGAACGCCTGAATCATCAGAAACGCCACGGCGTCCGACCCCTCAGCCGCGACGGAAGCGAGCGCCGCGCGGCCCGGACAAATAGCGGGAACACGTCTACAGTGACGACAGATCTGAGAGGACGTGACAGGTGGACGCTCCGTGGTGGAAACCCATCTCATCCACTTACCCATCAAGCGATCATAAGAGGATGAGGGGGTCAGGTCGTATTAGCGTTTACACGCGGAAAACATACCTATATCCATCTATGTAGGAGGCGTTCACGTAGTCGGAGCCTTCCAGGCCTCTGATTGGCTGCAGACACACGCGGGTGGTTTCGTAGGGCATGATGTTAACCAGTCGGTTCTTGAACTTGTTGCAAGGCAGGTTGGCCGTGACGAAGCGGGACGTGTGAGCTTTGGTGTTAGCCAGACGCTGGGAGAGAGAGAGAGAGAGAAAATGTGCACAAACTTTTAATTATATTAACTCGCAAATCAAAACTGAGTTAATGTCTGGTCGGTGTAGTGCTACTATATTCTGTTCTGGTGGTTTCCAACTTTGCCAAACATAGGCAAGTACTCATATCATTTACGTCGTCATTATATTATTACTGTAATGTTTGTTTTTATCACTAACAAACACATGAGCATTTTATGGAGACAATGCACTGCATCATATATATTATATAGACGTGTTGTGTGTGTTCTATACACTAGCAATAACAGCTAGAATGCTAAAATGCATTATTTTATGTTAAATATTCAACTGAAAAGCAACTAAAGCCAACAAATAAATCGCAGTGGAGTAGAAAGTACAATATTTTCCTCTGAAATGATACAGAGCGTAAGCATCACATGGAAAAAATAAAGCAATACAAGTTCCTCTGCACTACACTTACACCGGTGTTTTATTTATTTCCCTCCACGCTACCTTAAACTCCAGCTCCATGCCGGTGACGTGCTCGCCACTCTCCACCTTGGACAGCTTCTGCATGTAGGAGTAGAGACTCCTGGCCGCCACCTCGGTGTTGCCGCAGGCCACGGCCTCCAGCAGGGCCTCGTGGATGAAGCTGTACTGGTCCTCCGTCTGCACCATGTAGTTCCTCTGCGAGCGCATCAGGGTCACGTGACCGTAGATGTCCACGGTGCGCTCGTGTCGGATGCGTTCCAGCATGGCGTCGATGACGATAAAACAGCCGGTGCGGCCAACACCAGCGCTGATGGAAGAAGAGGATAAGTAAGGGTAAGTCAGCGGCAAAATGAAAGAAAAGGGCACCATAGTGTATTTTATGCATATAACAGTATATGTGAGTCCATTATTAAAACTTAATTTAGTCTAACTGGTAGTTTGTAATCAGGATCAGTGTCTTAACTTGTTGATGTTAAAAACACACAGACATGGATATAAGAAGTGAATATTTCCCTTGGGGGGGTGGGGGTGGCTGGGGGGCATAAATGTGGATGCATGAAATATTAAAAAAGTAATTGCATTATTAACCTAATCACATTTCTGCTATGCAAGAGGGCACACTAGTGCACATTAAACCTTTAAAAGGGACTTTAGTGCAATTTTAGACACTTAAAAAGAGCAATTTAGTGCATGTTTAGACATTCAAAGGAGCACTTTAGTGCATGATAATTATTAAAAATGGCATTTAGTGCACATTTAATATTATAACATTACGACACTTAAAAATAGCAATTTAGTGCATGTTTAGTCATTCAAAAGGGCACTTTAGTGCATATTTAGACAATTAAAAATAGAAATTTAGTGCATGTTTAGACACTTAAAATAGAAATTTAGTGCATGTTTAGACATTCGAAAGGGCACTTTAGTGCATGCTAAATATTTAAAATGGCATTTTACTGCACATTTACACATTTAATATTAAAACATTAAGACACTCAAAAAGGGCACTTTAGTGCATATTTAGACACCTAAAAAGAGCAATTTAGTGCATGTTTAGACATTCAAAGAGGCACTTTAGTGTATGATAAATATTTAAAAGGGCACTTTAGTGCATGCTAAATATTTAAAATGGCTTTTTAGTGCACATTTACACATCTAATATTAAAACATTACGACACTTAAAAATAGCAATTTAGTGCATGTTTAGCCCCTAAAATAGAAATTTAGTGCATGTTTAGACACTTAAAATAGAAATTTAGTGCATGTTTAGCCCCTAAAATAGAAATTTAGTGCATGTTTAGACACTTAAAATAGCAATTTAGTGCATGTTTAGCCCCTAAAATAGAAATTTAGTGCATGTTTAGACACTTAAAATAGCAATTTAGTGCATGTTTAGACATTCGAAAGGGCACTTTAGTGCATGCTAAATATTTAAAATGACATTTTAGTGTACATTTAATATTAAAACATTAAGACACTTAAAAAGGGCACTTTAGTGCACATTTAGACACTTAAAATAGAATTTAGTGCATGTTTAGACACTTAAAATAGCAATTTAGTGCATGTTTAGACATTCAAATGGGCACTTCAGAGCATGATAATTATTTAAAATGGCATTTTAGTGTACATTTACACATTTAATATTAAAACATTAAGACACTCAAAAAGGGCACTTTAGTGCATATTTAGACATTCAAAGGGGCACTTTAGAGCATGATAAGTATTTAAAAGGGCATTTTTTACACATGTCATATTAAAAACATTAAGACACTTAAAAAGGGCACTTTAGTTCAAGTTAAGATAGCAAAAAGGGCACTTTAGTGTGCATATTTTAACAATTAGGGCACAAAGGAGGGTGACTACTCCTGTGTTTTTTTTGGCATCACAGAACAGAAACAACACCGGTGAAAGTGTTTCAAATGACCTTACCTGTACTTGCTCTGTTTAGGCCTTAGTGCTGCATTTCTGTGTGTGTGTGTGTGTGTGTGTGTGTGTGTGTGTGTACCTGCAGTGAGCGATGATGGGTCCAGCATCAGGAGGGTTGCAGGCTTTGACCCTGCGGAGGAAGTTGAGGAAGGGGGTCGGGTACTCGGGCACGCCGTGATCCGGCCAGGACGTGAACTGGAACTGACGCACCTCTCGCCGCTCACTGCTGCCACCCTGACGTCAGAGGCAGGCAGAAAGTAGCTTAGCAATCACTGAAGCTACAAACTATACCAGAAAGCCATATTAATATCAATGAGACAGAAATAAAATGACTTGTTCTTTATAAAGTTCCAGAGAGAAGCCTGAGCGAGGAGATCATTTCTGATACTCAAAACCACAACATCTCGTTAGAGAGAACTTAAAATAAAATCCAGGAAAGTGTACGATACAGGACTTTAAGTGTATTCGATAAAGAAAAACAGATTTCCTTCATGCTCTGTATATTAAAAGAGTTGTTGAAGCCTGCAGGAAGAACACAAATGTCTTTATGTTCTGTAGACTCAGAAAAGACAGGAATAATTCTGGCGCTGCTGAATATCACACGTGCATTATTTTCTTCCTTTGGCCTAGTTTTCTGTGTTTGTAAGTAGGCCACAGAAACGCGGTCTGACTCGTGTGCTTCGCCCCGTGCCACAGGAAACCTGCCCTGCCTCCAACAGCGATCAAATCTCAGCGGCTGACGCGGGGAGGCTGGCCTGGTTTGAGCGCTCCGTGAAGCCAGGGCTAATCTATTTTTCCCCACATGTGTCCCGCGTCTGGATAGAGGATGGTTGAAGAGAGAAGGAGGGAAAAAAACGATTTGAGAGAATTTACCCTATGCAGGGAAAAGGTGCGAACGCAGAAAGTAGCCAGCTCCATGGTGTCCAGCAGGGTGACCTGGATCGTCCCATACGTCTCTGTGCCTCGACTCGGCCAGTACTGGTCGCATTTTATCTGCGAATAAGAGAAAAGAATGCGTCGTCATCATTTTTCCTACACACTGCAGGCGATGTGGGCCAGCCTGTGCACAGGTGGAGGACGTGGCAGCAGTCTGGAGCCTTGACGAGCAGATAATGAACATCATGGATTTGGGTCAGTGGGTGAGAAACCTGTTTCTCTCTTCTTGATTTATTCTTTTTTTTTTGTTACCCGTGACTTCTCCTCCAGACGCGTCATCATGACGACGGAGGCCGCCCGCTGCTCCCACACCATCCTCCAGAAGTCCCCGAACGTCTCCGCCAGCGGGCCCTGCGTGGCGATGTAGGCGTTCTGCTTCCTGTAGCCGTCGATGTAGTTGGCGTTGATGTAGTCGCTGCCCAGGATTCCTGCGAACCAACGAGGACAGAACTCAGTGACATAATGAATTAAACCTCCGTGCACGGCATTGCACCGCCTAACGAACTGTTTGTCTGCGGCAGCTGCAACCTCCAAACAGACGGCCGCTGGGCGAGCAGAGGACGGCAACAGACAAACAAGGCTCCGTCGGCGTTAAATTCATGAGCTCCAGATCGAATCCATCCTCCCCTTCTTGCCTTGCTATGGGGGGTGGGGGGGGGCCGCTGGATGCACTCGGGTGCCCCCGCGTTGTTTTACGGTCTCAGGCCGCTGCACACCACCAGGCTCCGGCGCTGTTTGCGATTTCATATTTCATCCATCACTCTTTCTCTCTCCTCCCTTCCGCGTCCAGCCCCACCTCATCGCAGATATGCTCAGGCACTCCCATTAGAATCTCTTTTTTATTTTTTTAAACTTAATTCCAGCTCGTCGTGTCTCAATTTGCTTAAATCTAAATTAATCTTAAGAAATTGACTTGTTTGGAGTAATAATGTACATTTGGATATAATAAATAAACTAAACCCAAGACTTATAAAGACGTTCGAGGAACGTTTGACGAGATGGGTTGATAAATAATCCGTGTTGGGATTGTAGTATATTGTCTATTCCTGTCACGTAACAACCGAGCTATGCGATGGGTAAAAATGGCCAAAAGGGTCAGAAGGCCTCAAGCCCTGGTCAGACATTAAGATTCATATCTTGTACTTATAGGGGCGAATATTGAGTTGCCTTGACCAGATAAAGACATGTTTGACCAGGCATAGACTCTACAAGATGCAGCATTTCATATATAGAGAGATCTGCATCTACAGGACCCTTCAGAGATGCTGTCAGAATCGACGTGAATTCGACACGGTTCTTTTCTACCTACGCGAGTCACGACTCACCTTCTATGGGGGCCAGGATGACCCTGGTGTGGTCGTAGGCTATGACGTTAGCGTAGCGGTTCTTGGGCTTGTTGACCTCCAGGTTGGAGTGTTCCCAGGTGAACTGCTGACTGGGGTCGATGGACTGGGAGAAGCAGGAGAAACACACATAGTTTACATTTCAGGATAAATATGAATATGAGTTTTTTTCTTTTTGTCTGATAACTGAACTAAAGTTGAGATAATTCCCACTGTTTGTGATAAACTGGAGGATTAAAGTGTTTCTTTATGGGCCTGAGAAAATTCTCCACTACTTATTCAGCTGAATAAATTATTTACCAACGCTCTTGGATTAGATGGAAAACACATTATTACAGAGATCTTATTGATTTAAATACAACTTTTAACTCGGCCTTTAAACATCTACAGCAGTAAAATGGGCCTGATCATTAGTGCAACAGGAATATTAACGTTTCTTATATAACAGTAAAACACTGTGAGGAAACACTTTACTGCACAGTACTTGTACTTGTAGTGGAGTATTTTCACAGTGTGGTGTTAGTACTTTCCTAAAGTAGAGGATCAAAAATACAATTTTAACATGAAGATGATGATTTTTTTTTTTATACAATTAGTCCAATATATAATTATAATATATAATTATCTTAAATCTATCTATAAAGATCTATATCTTTTTCTACTGATTGATTTTGATCAATTTAATCGTGTTTTCTTGAAGTAAGTTCCCACTGACTTTTTTTTTTATCTTAATATTGTTTCTATTTCATGTAATGGTCATTTTATCTAATGATTCTGACTTTTCATCACAATTTCTTTGGAAAAAAAAACTGAAATAAGCCAAAATATCTGCCAATGAAATAAGATAATTGGACTAAATGTAATAATTATAGGATATTTTTATTATTATTTATTTTTATTTTTACTGTCTTTTATTGTAGACATTGTAAACAGGAATAAGAAGCAGAACACAGGTCATATGTTGACACGTGTTAAATAACATTTGCTCTGTGTAAACGTCATCTATTGCACACCTGCCTGTCCTGGTTTCTTTTCCTCATACAATATGAGGGTTGTTGTACAAACTGCTCCTTTTTCCAAATCAAAAAAATCGACCTGACTTGACTTTATGAAGCGAGCGGCTCGAACGGGCTCGCCGTGGATAAACGCCGGCGCCGTGGGCCGTTGGCCGGGGCCCTCACCTCGTACTCCTGGGACAGCCTCAGGTTGTCGTTGGCTTTCAGCAGCTCGATGTGCTCGGCCAGCTCGCTGATGGGGATGGGAGGATGGCTCATCATTCCTGTGTGGCAGCGACAGGGGTCAGAGGTCACGCGGGCGGCAGCGGAACAGCCCCCCCCCCCCCCCCGGACCGGGGTCAACAAACATCACTCATATGCAAAGGACGCGAGGATAATTTTTATGATGGGAGAACAGCGCATATCATTAAGGAACACGCCGAGGCAGAAAATCAATTTTGATCCATGTGCGAGGACAAAGTAAGGCGAGTCGTGTTTGTTTGTAAATTGTTTTTCTTTGATAAATTGCTTTCACTGTGATCAGAGGAGCAACGAGTCAGAGAAAACAAACACAGACAGAACACTAATTAGGAGGGTTGTGCACACACACACACACACACACACACACACACACACACACACACACAGGAAGCAACCTATGCCTCCTACAGTCGTGTCTTTCCACAGCTGGAGGAAGGACAGGGAAGCTATAGCGACCCATTCTCTGCTCAGGAGGCAAATATCTCCGACCATAAATCAAAGTAGCACTCCCACAATGAACGCCATCCATTTATCGCTGCAGCCACAGCGCATTCCTGATGTTTCTAGAATTGTAATTCGTTTCAACGCGCCGTGAAAAGCATTCCTGCCTCCGTGGAACGTCGGGACGGCCATCAAACACGGGCCCGTTAGCCCGCTCGATTTCTGCTGCGGCACCTACGGGTGATCACAGCGAAACGCCGCCGTCACGACCAGAACGGCCTCAGATAGCATCCGTTGGAAGCGAATTTCATCTCTTCACGGCACAAACCTCAGGGGGAGGAGGAGCGGGCGCGGGCGGCTTCAAGGTTGCTGCCACGCGAGAGTAAAAAAAAAAGCCTGATGATAGAAGAGGAGAGCTGGAGCGGTTTATTATGTGGGTTTTACCTTGCTCCTCCAGAATGTGTAATAATTAAATAATAAACTAAAGCTTTCTTCGTGGTGACACATGTTGCCACCTTTTCATCAAAGATCTGCTGAGGCTTCTATGAACTGCTGCCACGGCCTTGGACGAAAAGAATAAAAGCACTGATTAAATTCCTCTAAGCCTAATTGAATAGGAGTGAAAGGGAAGCGTCGTTATCTGGGAGCCGCGACCGAAGCCTCTGTCTTGTTAGACGTGGCTCAGCCATGGGGGGCGGGGGTTGTAGTTACTTCACAGCGAGGATGGGGTCGGACATCCACAAATGATCACGGTTAACCCAAGGCTCACCTTCCAGCGATGCGTCACCCCGACCATTAAAAGCAGCCTCGCCGCCGTTTCAAGTCCGACTTCTGTCATCACCTCTGCCTGTTCCCGACGCTGTCCCGAAACCCGGCATGTGGAATGTGGGCGAGCGGAGATGATTAGATTTTGTCACGCTGTTATGACTCAGCCGGGACTATGTACAGACTGTACTACCTGGCGGGGGCCATTTTGATCTCAGGAAAAAAGAAAAAAAAAAAACGAGTGGAAGCTGCCAGGTACACGCTGGGCGTCGGCGGCGATGCGGAGGAGGACTTTCACAATCTCGTCTACATAATGTAACCCAGGTTAAAATTAGTCGCATGAATATTTCATCATCAAATGATGAGCAATCAGAAGTGTACTTTATTATGCAAATAGGCAGCGTGTGTGTGTGTGTGTGTGTGTGTGTGTGCGTACCGGGGGTCTGGAAGTTGATGCGTCTCATTTCCACGGGGTCTGTTGGGTGGTGGGCCATCATCTCGGCGTTGCTCAGAAGGCTCTTAGTGCCGGGTTCAGAGTCCTTGCGCTTGCTGCTCAGCCACAAAAGAGTAATTAGCACATGTGAACATCCAGGGAGAGAAAAAAGAAAAAAAAATATACGGAGTCAGCAGTGACACGTCGTTAGCACACCAGCTTGAGTCGAGTAAATAAATAACGCGTTAACAGATATGGCCTTTCTACGCATTCCTACAAGTTCTGCTATCTGGTGTCATGTAATCGCCGCGGGGTTAAAAAACACAACTAAGAAGTCGACATTGATTTAATCTTACCTGTCAGGTTTGCTGCTTCCGGTGAAACGAAAAGCAAAATAATTAGGGGGAAGAAGAGGAAGGAAACGGACAGATTGTTAGAGAGCACGGTCGATATTTCGCATTAGCATTCAAAAAGCTTGATGGCTTTCCAGCAGACGTCCAGGCCCACTGCACGGCCGGACGGTTTGAGGGGGGAACCGGAACAAGTCCGATGAAGATCAGACTGGAGCTTGAGCATTTGGGACAGTGGCAGAACTTTAAATGTAAGCTGGCATGTAAGCACAGTCTGTAGCATTGAAAGATCAAGCTGAGGAGAATCTATAATTCTGTATAATTCAACCCAACCCCAACCACTAATGTATTCTTCAGAATTGAAAGCTATTTTTTTAGCATCTTGTTCATTCTTTTATCTCACAGAGCTCCGTTACCATAAACATGGGCACTGCATGCACAACAAATTAACTACAGATTAGATGAGTCAACCCCACATCCACCTACACACTGCCGTGTACTTATTATAGCGCCGTCTTTGTATGACTCCGCTGCTAAAAATAGTCCCCCCCCCCCCCCCCCCCACCTCCCACCCCTCACGAAAGGAAAAATATAGAAGGATTCCAGCCGTATCCCTCATGATGACAGCTCCCACTCACTTTTTGTACAGGAGGATGGCGATGACGATGCAGATGATGAAGACCACCGCCAGGACCGGGCCCACCACCCAGATCAGGCCGTCGCCCGCGTCCAGCGGCTGTGGGTCCGAATCTGGGGCGATGACCGGGTCGGTGTACGGGCTGGCCACGTACATCTTCTGTTAACACACACACACACACACACACACACACACACACACACACACACACACACACACACACACACAGGAGAGGAGCTGAATGTGGAGCTGCTCCTTTTTGAATGATCTACTTTATTTTACAGGTAATAACAGCTTCAGTAAGGAGACCATCAAAAACTCGTGTTTCTCTGTACTGTAGTTTGCATTTTCCTTTTGTCACCGAACAGAATCAAACGACAAATAAACACCTGACACTAAAATGAAATTTAAAAATTTAACACAACAGCTCCACCGAGTGCTCGAAAACGACTTTTAAAGAGAACGCAGCATCTCGCTCTCTCTCGCTCGCTCTCTCGCTCCGGCGGGCGTTTTATTGCAGAGCTGTTGCACTAGATTTCATTAGACCGAAACGGGCTTTCACGGAATAGCGACGGAGCCCATTCACAGAATTGTCGCCAAGCTCATTCATGTGATTGGTTTTATGTGTATACGTGTGTATGGGATTATATTTTATCTGTACAGTATGTACCTGAGCTTGCTTGAGTTAAAAGTGCTTTTATAATTTCATTGAATAGACATGCATTTTATTAGTTTTGGCATATGGGTCTTACTCTCCCTCTCTCTCTCTCTCTCTCTCTATATATATATATATATATATATATATATATGTAAATGTATTCAAATTCCAATTGTATATTTATTCCTCAATTCCCATTCTAATGCACACATATATCAGTCGTGTGCAACAAGGCAATATCGCTCCTGCTGCCACAGAAGGAGCACTCATTCTTTATTAGAGCTGGTGATGGAAGTACGTGAAGGTTATTGCCTTTTGCTTACAACGCTTTGACTGACGTGTATTTCATTGTTTGAGCAGCGGGGCCGTATTGATTACAATGTACAGTGACAGCCTGAAGGGGGGAGAGAGAGAGAGAGACGCGGGGCGAGCGCTCATAAACACGCGACGAGAACGAGAACGAGACGTGACGCGCCACGTTTTTTTTTTTTCCCTCTCCTCACCCCGGTCGTGGAGTTGAGCTCGGCCAGGATGAAGAAGACGTACTCCTGCCGCGGCTCCAGGGCCCGGTTCTCGAAGCCGCCGTAGTCCAGCTGGTCGCCCAGGGTGAAGAAGGCCGGCAGGGTGGCGGGCGTGAAGCGGGCCGTGATGTAGGCCCGCCGCAGGTCCACCTGCTTCTGCTGCCGGGAGTCCCTCTGCCTCTGACTGATGTCTTTCAGCAGCTGTGACAGAAAAAAAACAAACGTGACGCTCCAATATCTGCGGCTGGCGCTACTGAACGGTATTGTTGCTCGGTACCTCCCGGCTGCTCGTCAGTGTTGTGGCTCTCACCTCCTCGAGGTCCATTTCCTCCGGGCTCTTGAGGTGTTTGATTACGCCGCGGGCTCTCCTCAGCGGAACCACAACGACATAAACATTCCTGTGGGAGCGCAGGAGGACAAACAATATAACAGCACCCGCACTCAGACAACGGCAGAAAGCCAGGGAAACAGCGGTGGTTTGACCAATAACACGATGTAACGAGAACTTTGGTCCCCCAGACTCTTCCTTATCTGGGAGATATGTCTGAACTTAACTCATTAAAGAATACTGCCATTTTATTTTCCAATTGGGCCCTTAATTCTACATCACAGCGCTATGTTCTACTCACCCAAGGTGTTATTTTCACGTTTGTTTGGTTGTTTCTAATTTATTGATTATGGTACAGTAGCACTAATAACTTGCAGGTGTGTGTCATGTTTTTAGTTTTTTTTTAAATAATTGACAGCTCCATTGATTGTCTAGTTACCTTAGCTGGTACAACACCTGGATAACACCTTCTTCTCAACCTGATGTGATGGCGGCCATCTTCCTTGCAAAGCTAGCAGCTAAAATTAATTAAAAAACTAAAAAACTAAACAAGTTCTTAGTGCTACTGTACCATAATCAAAATGTTTTGGTCTGCATCACTTTGTCCATAGGAAGCTGTTTCATGATGTCTTCAACAACCAAAATCGTCAGCAAATCAACTAATGTGAAAATAACACCTTGTGTGAGTAGAACATAAAGTTGTGATGTTCCTTTAAGCTCCAAAGTGACATATACTAATTCTAATATGGAATATGTTTACCACTGATGCCCAATGTTACATATATGTCGAAATACAAAAGTATTCTGAAAAAAACTTTAGAAACTTGTTCAATGTGGTCCACTTTGTCCAGGTATAACCTACATGATTTTCCTTTAAGAATAAATAGGTCTTAGTATTTATGGGTTAAGTCACCTGACCTAGGTACAGTCTTTTAAAAGCATCTCTCCAGAGCTTACTTGACAGGCGTGCGACTCTCCAGCGACGGCAGGATGATGGTGACCGTGGTCTCCGTGTCGCGGCCGTGGTCGATCTCGGGCCGGCGGATGGTGATCGGGGGAGAGGTCTTGGCGGTGATGCGGTGGCGGAGGCCCCCCATGTTGCCCTCGGGGGCGGTGATCTTGAAGTCGTAGCTGGTCTCGGGCTGCAGGTTGGGGATGACCGCCTTCCTCAGTCGAGCATCCACCTCCATCTTCTGACGGTTATACTCCACCTGAGGCGTTAGTGATAGTATTTATACACTGTATGCTGATGATACACTACTTCACTTTAACCGTTTAACAACAACATTTCATTTGAAACAACTTAAGAGTTTTTTTTGTTCTTTATTTTTAGACCTTGGGAATTATATGGGCAATTTTACCCATGAAAGGCGGTTTACTCAACATGAGGAGTGCTGCTCACTTAGTATCTTAAAATATAATTCTGATGTTTGATGTGAAGTACTGAATCGCTCGAGTGCTCTTTTTAGGTATTCCATTGTGATCCACTTTGAACACAGGGAGACACCACATTATTATTATTAATTATAATAATTTAGTATGTTTTACATCATATATGTCACCACACATCAACATTTTGTGCACTACGTAATGGACGTACAGTAAAGCGGTAGGGGGTGCTGGTCTCTGGGAACTCCCACGTCAGGAGAACACTGGTCCTGGTCGCCAGATTGACTGAAAAATTCCGCGGGACATCTAGTAAAAAAAAAAAAACACCAAGAAGAGAAAGAGAGTCACCGGTTGTAAAGAATTTTATTCAAACCAGCGGCTCCTCTGCTTTTCCCAATGCAAACCTGGAGGGAAAAAAAAGGAGGCTACGTCAGTCGGATCTGTTACTGGGAGAAGAACACATAATGACAAGGATGGGCAGGTGATGAGGAGGGTGGATGGTAGAGGAGAGACGAGTACAAGAGGACGGACGGAGCGGCTGCAGGAATGTGACATGCCACGTTCTCAGAGTGTACGCCAGTGTTTGTCAGACTCTGAATTCAGCATGTCAGCAAAAGGCTTTGGAAGAAGGTGGCAGTGGAGGTTTATCAGATAAAAAAAAAAAAAAAGCTTACCTGCAAACACAGCAACCGGCGCCAGTTTTCACTTTAATTCAGACTGGACACTTACCTTCCTGTGTTAGACGCTGTGTATCCGAGGCCTGTATCGACTTTTACCTGAGGGTGTGTGATAAGCAGTGCTCTGGAGGCAAACATCCATTAACATTCTGCTGCTTCCACTGGTGGTGAAGGGAAGGTGATGAAGGTAAGTGAGTGGGAGGACATTGGGGGGGGGAGTAGTTGTGCTCCCCCTGGACTTTTGCAGTTCTTTGCCTCTCCGTGGTGCATGGGTGGAGGAGGAGGAGGGGGGGCAGACCCACAAGAACTGGTCCAGATCTCATTTAGTTTAGTGTTTTGGAGTGAAAATCCACAGTAAAGGGGGGGGAGCGGAGATGTGAAGCTGAGCCGGAGCTTAGAAGGTGTAGGGGGGGTTACCCCCCCGCCCTACCTGTTTCAAAGGCCAGGGTTCGGCACACCAGAGGTGGGCTGAAGGGGCCTGGCCCCGCCTTGTTGTGGGCTCTGAGCTGCACCTCGTACGCTGTGCTGTGATTCAGGCCCAGGATGGTGTAGCTGGACTGACTCGCCGGCACCGTGACGGGACGTGGCTGGGCGAGGGGCGCCGGCGAGGCGGAGGGGGCGGGGCCGGCGGAGGGGGCGGGGATATTGGAGGGGGCGGGGATATTGGAGGGGGCGGGGCCTGCGGCCTCTCTGTAAGCTATGGTGTAAGCCGTGATGGCGCCGTTGCACTCCTCGGGCGCGGGGGGCAGCCAGGAGAGCTGGAGGGAGCAGCAGGTGGCGTTGACAAAGTCTGATAGTTTGGGGAATCCGACAGGCGGGGACATGGGAATCGCAATTTCCTGCCGCGCCGCGTCCCCGTAGCCCCACCGGCCCTTGGCGGAGAGGACGAACACGTAGGAGGAGCCCGGGGAGAGGTCCCCGACGGTGAAGTTTGTTTCCCGACTCGTGAAATCGACCGTCGTGTCTGAGGAGCTGTTCTGCAGGCCGAACTGGAGGCGGTAGCCCTGGACGGCTGCGGGGGGCCCCCGGCTATCAGACGCTGACTCAGACCGCTCCGGCGGCGGAGCCCACCGCACCACCACCGACGGACCTGATCCCGGATGCACCCAAAGCGAGGGGGGGCCAGGCACTGCAAACGACAATGTATGCAACAGAAAATCAATCTTTATATATAAATATATATACATACATATATAAAAACAGGCACATCATGTAAATCTTGTAGAAGAATTAAAATTGATTCGGCTGTTTATTTGCTGCTGGCTCCTGATGCAGCTCGCTGTAGGATCAATTCCCGAGTATGTTTGTGACTAAATCCACTATACTGTTTGCATACGCTTACCGATCCCCTGGGTCTGCACCAGCTTGGCTTTGCTGTGCGCTCCATCCCCTTTGGTGGTGTACGCGGCCACCGAGACAGAATACAAAGTCTCTGCTTTCAGACCTCCCAAAATCAGCTCCTGTGGGAGCAAACACATACCAGCACCATCAAATACGCAGATCTCTCTGTTTACTTTCTCTACAGTTGTGCATCAGTAAGAAATTCAGAGAAATGTACTCGTTATGTAAAAGAGGATAATTAAATCTCTGGTGGTCAAACGTAGCGAGGATTGTAATGTACTGGGTGCATTGTTCTGTATGTATTAATAGTGAGTCCATTAATAATGGGAAGAGGGCGGGTGGCGTGCGCTCACATATTGAGTCGAGTCATCCTCCTCCATCTTATCCCACAGATCAGACACGCCCCGCAGGCAGCCGCCACAGACGAGACAGACGAGACGAGGAGTGAGTTAAAGGACCAGAGCGGAGAGTCGAGGGGAGGCGTCTGACACCAAACAATAACCATCATCCCATAAGGAGCCACAGTGACACCGGTGTAACAGGAACTTTGGTTCCCCCAGACTCTTCCTTATGAGGTCCCAAAGTGACTTATACTAATCATCCTAATATGGAATATGTTTAACATTAATGCCCAATATTACGTTTATGTCAAAATACCCGTCGCGGGTGTCACCTGAGACTCGTCCAGCAGGAGGTCTTTGATGCGCGGGAGGTTTCGCGACTCGCCGCTCTCGGCGCGGGCGAAGTGCACCTGGTAGCCGCGGACCTGGCCCTGCCGTAACCGCGGCAACACCGGCCGCCAGGTGACCCGGAGGGCCGAGGAGTTGAGGGGCTGGACGTCCACCTGACGGGGGGCCCCGCCGGGTACTGCACACACACACATGCACAAACACACACACACACACAGTGACCAAATGTCTCGCCAGTCAATAATCAGCTGACCAATCAATGGTGTTTAGGTCTCGCTCTCACCGTCCTCATCGGTTCTGCAGAGCACCGCCGGGCTGTCGGGTCCGGCCCCCTCCGCGGTGGAGGCCGCCACCGTGACGTTGTACCAGCTCCATTTCTCCAGCCCCGCCACCACTGCCTGCCCCTGCAGGGCGGGGACGGGAAGCCCCTTGACCTCCTGGCCCTGACCTCCGCCTCCCGCCCCAGAAACCCTCTGGTACCTCAGCTCATAACCCGCCAACTCGCCATTCTGGCTCTCCACCGGGGGCGGCTGCCAACTCACCCTCAGCGAGGTGGAGCTGGCGCCCTCGCAGGACACGCCCCCGGGAGCGGCCGAGGGCTCTGATTGGACAATGGGGGGCAAGGAGGGTGATTGGCAAAGCATTTAGGGAAGAGGACATGGGGTATAAAAGCAAGAGAGGAGGGGGGGGGATACCAACAAAAAGGAAGGAAGATAAGGAACGAAAAGCAAACAATACAAAACTGCGGTAAACTGAACTGGACATAAGATCAGGACTAAAATGACTCAGGCAAAAAAAGGGGGAGCAACCACATAATGTAGAAGCATCATGTCGGCTTATTGCCTAATGAAATAAACCGGAGACAAGAATATTGATCCTGAGAGGACAACTTAATTATACCCAAGGAGAATGTGCATCCGATACCCAATGATTATTTTTTATGTTTTGGCCATAGCTAGTGGCACAAAAAGATCCATATTTATGAATGAAAAACAGAAACATCTTTCTTTCAGAAAGCAGGGACTCGGTGAACGGGAACACAGATAACACCGAGCCCCCGTGGTGGCATAATCCTTGAGTCCTCAGCATAATAGAGCAGTTGGAGAGTTTCCACTGTTGACTACAGGAAGGTCTTTGGCTTCGTAGAGGAAGGTAAAAACAAACCAGGACAATCTCACAGCAGTGAAAGGATTTAGTAGATAGGTAGAAAAGGAAGGAAAAAACAGGCAGCCCTGGAGAGAAGAAGGCAGACGGATATTGAAAGTCAGGCTAGAGTGATGAATTATAGAGAAGCGAAGAATCAGGAGTAGTCCTAGTTAGGCCGAGGTGTTTACTGTACCAAACGCGTACGGGAAAAAAAAAAAAAAACAGAGAGAGAGACAAAGAGCAGAAATCACACAGCTCCAGCCGCGGCAGATTTAGGGAAGCATCGCGGTGAGTATCAATCAAATAACGCTGCTTAAGGAACACACAACGGCAACACGCCTGCGGCTCCTGAGTGTACGGCGTGTGTGTGTGTATAAGTGGAAGTGTAATAGTCGTAGCTGACAGGTTCAAGTATCTATCCACTCAGCCGTACAGCCACTGTTCTGTCGGCCTCGGGGGACAATCTAGATGTGCACCAAAGCCTGGCGATAACAAAGCGCACATACCCTCCCTGGGAAATGAATTCTGCTGCATGAAATAGTCTGCTTATCTAGCACCTTCCCTTCCCTCCACCTCCTCCAGGGTGCCACCTTGGTCTCTGGTTTTCTTTTGTGGAGGAACAGAATAAAAGCAACAGCTCAAAGCATTTAGTACATTTTTGCTCTGAAAAAAAAAAAAAAGATTTTAACGTGAGTACACATGATGTATTCTTGTTCATGTTTGTTGAGTTGTGAATAATTGACAAAAACTTACCGCCGGTGTGGTACAGCGCCATGAACTGCAAGACTTTTTTTTGTTTTTTTCTCGTTTCTTTCCCTTGCACCATTTTTCTCCCCGTTATCTTTTTTTTTCCTTTTTGAGATCCGATAAAAAAAAAAAAATCAAGATAACGAAAATTGGAATTAATTTCGCTCTTATTGGCCAGAGATTGTGCGGGAAAAGAATGAGAAAAGGAGGCAAGGGGGAAGAACCCGAGCTCAGATGAAATAAAGTCGAGCCGGCACTTACCCGTCAACATAGGAAACCACAATCCTTTAATGCTCCTCACCACTGGCTGCGAGCCAATGAGAGGCAGCGTTTCGCCCTTTTCAAATACATTAGACACTGATAGAGTGGAAAAAGTGAAAGGTAGAGTGAGGAAAAGGAAGAGTGAAACATTAATCGGTGCTCCGTCTCCATCCGTCATGATGTTTTGGCTGCGTAAGAAAGCGAGAGGCTGAACGGGGGGAAGAAAGGCACGGCGGAACGCAGATGGATGAATGGGAGGGGGGGTTTGGACAGATGGGCCGATGAACGACGTGGACGCAGAGGTCCCCAGATCACAGGGCTGAGGACAACGTGCCACCAGCTGTGTGTGTGTGTGTGTGTGTGTGTGTGTGTGTGTGGAAGACAAAACATTTGCATTAGATTGCTGTGCAGGGTAACTCAACACGACTGAAGCATGTGCGTCGAAACCCGTTTTTAAAAACGAGACGTACTGGCTTGTGACGTCCTCTGCACCAGCTCGTTGGTGAAGGCGCCGATGCCTTTGGTGGAGATGGCGGCCAGGGAGAAAGAGTACTCGGTGTTCGCTTTCAGACCCTCCACCGTGTAAGAGCTTCTCGGCCCGAAGGTCAGCTTCTCCTGCGAGAGCACAGCAGAGGCGAGAACAAGAAAAAGAAAACGTTATTAAAGGAGAGCCGGCGAGAGAGAGAGAGAAATGAGACTGTCACCGGGAGGAAAAGTGATGCTGCAATGGCCTCTCATCCCTCCGTCTTGTTAAGAAACATCCACTGTGGAGACAGATTCATAAAGGGGGAGTACAGGAGATCTTACCAGGCTACCGAACTTGACGGGTTTGTAGAGGAGCTCGTAGTTGACGATGCCCTCCTTGGTGTAGGCGGGTTCCCAGCTCAGCTCGATGCTGGTGTCTGTCACCCTGCCCACTTTAAACTTCCCCGGCTGGCCAGGGACTGAATTACAAAAAAAAAAAAAACACCCAGAGATGGAGAGAACAAAACACATCCAGTCAGAACTCATTCTCATCTACGGCTAAAATATATATCTAGAATCTTCTCCAAGCTTCTCAGTTTTTTATTTATTTTAAAGGTGAAAAACGAATTGCTTAGGGCCACAAGTTTGATTATTTAGTTCATTATAGCTGATAAAGCAGTTGCTAATTAGCATAGAGACTCCAGTGTTGCCTGCAAACAAACCAAAATTGATCTGATTGACAATGCTGACTCACTATGGAAATGTGTGCATTAAATCCTTTGTATTAGCCATTTATGGTGAAATACCCAATTCCAAAATCCAGGTCATACAGTATGAACATTTTTCCAAAGACCTGCAATGTAGTAGTCAGTATCCCCTCGTCTGGACCCAAAATTTTGCTTTCTCACCAGAGGAGTCTGTATTAGTCTTATTTTATTATTTTATCAGTGCTTTTGGGAATGATTTGAGAAGGACAAAGCTGTATTCGAAAAAAGACAGATGCACATACACAAACAGCTAATTACTCATCTGATAAACAACCACCACTCACCTGCATGAATAAATGAAGACTGCTACTTAGCTGTGATGCATGCACGCTGCTACATGATGGATCTAAGACGTTATTGTAGATTACTATTATTCATGAATTTATAAACCAGCATTTCTTTGCCCCTTCAGCTGTGATGGTTGTTTATGAAGTCACAAATATGTAAAGTCATAAAGAGAATCTATGCTTTTAAACTCATAGGACACAGCTGGTGTTTGATGGCATGATGTGCACCGCTGGATTATCTGCATTCTTACACATAATCTCATTCTTTTAGGTGCTGGAAAATGACAGACTTTTTAGGGACATCGTATGGCGTAACAGTAGCTCAGCCTACACAGAGAATTAAAGCCAGTTAATACCATCACAGATTATTGAGTAATAATCTCTTTTCCGCCTCCCGTCATATGAAAACCTGCAACTTTCCAGCAGCTGTCAGCGTGGCGGGAGCAGCAGCGAGGTACGGTGTGAGAGAGACTCGTAATCCCTGTTTACTTCTCATGAATCTTCACAAGTCTGTCCCGGCAGGTGAAATTTATTCATTTCGTCAAAACCCATATTTTCAGCGTTTCTCGGGGGGATTGCTTCACGGACACATCACACGAGTCCCCTGAATACGCTACTGTACTTACTGATTTGAATAAATGCACAAACACACACACACACACGCAGACCAGTACCTACTCATTTGTGCTGTATTGCACATGCACATTTGTAAAAGCATCCACCTCTATGTACATGAATAAATCAGAACCACTATCAAGCTGTTACTGTGCCTCGGCTCAGCAGGCAGGCTGTATATATATATATATATATATATATATTCTCTCACGTACATGTACTTTCTCACGTCCACAGGCACACGTCTGAGCGTCACACTGACCTCCCGGCATGACTTTGACGTGGACGGGGTCTGAGAAGGGCCCGTCCCCTACGGAGGTGAAGGCCAGCACCTGGATGGTGTAGGTCTCAGAGGTCACCAGGTTCTGGATGGTGGTGATCACGCTGTCCTGGACGTTGTGGATCTGCCACTCGTTCATTGGCCGGGACGGGTCCATGGTGTAGTACACTCTGTAGCCCTTCACCTATAAGAGAGAGACACAGAGGGGGGGGGAGATAGACTGATAAAGGCTTCAAGGTCATCAGTGGCTGGGCTGTATTAAGTGGTCTTCCACTTAATCCCACTGCGCCGCACGCATGGTAATCCATAATACCTTCCTTCACATAACCAAGTAGAATTGATCACAGCCAAGGTCGTGAAAAAAGAGGAATAATTGTATTACTTTAGTGCAGGTCCCCTGGATTAGTGCGTTCCCTGTTTGCTCTGAGGTCACCGTCACAAGGTGACGTCCCCGTGTCGCCAGCCTGTTGTGCGTTTTGACCCCGATAAACTAACATCTCGCTTAATTTAACAAAAGGCCGCTCCGACACAATCTGCGGATGTCCTCGAATGGCAGCACTTAAGATATAATCACCACACCTCCTCCTATGGGATTTGCTTTTTTTTTTTGGACAGTCCGGAGTGAATGTAATCCTGCTGCGACGCCACAGCCGCTCCTGTTATTACTTTGCCTATAATCCCCATATGCACTCGATTTAGTATTTGCGCTTTTATGAACATACAGCCGGGTTAGCTCGGCTAGAAAAAGGAAAACGGGCCTCGAGAGGGGGTACTCCTAACTTAGAGCAGACAGTCCAATTACCTTTGCTTTCTTTAGAGAGCGGGAACGTAGCAGAGCAGCTACATGAGGGAAAACTCCGGCACGACACAATCCCTGCAATGCACACCGACCTGCGCGTTGGCATAAAGCTGCAAATGGTGAGTTTTATTACGGCTTTAAAGTCCTGGCCTCATGCGGGTCTTTTTCGCAGTTTGGAAACGTTGTCAGTCCACAGTCAGTGGGGGTAAAAGTAATTTAAAACATAGGGAATATAGCCTCTCTATGTTTATGGGTTTTTAACATTACAGCATAGTCATTAAACATTTAAAGGCCAGCTTTTACTGTTAATCAATCAATCACTTTATTTGCTCCAAGAGCAACTGGTTGTGCAGCAGTGAAACACAAAGCGCGTGAACACATGGAAATTAAAATTAAAACATTAGAATGTGGAAATGCAGAATTATGATTAAAAAAGTTTTTTAAAAAGTTAGGCGCCTAAACAGGTACATTTTAAGTTAAGATGTGAGAATCCCAGTGAGTTGTTGGCTGATAGTGTTGGCTGAAGATATTGATTGGGACGTTAACCACCCGATTTAGAACATCCTGCTGTCCGAAAGAAAACAACACAAACAAATAAAAGAAATCATTAGCCTCATCGTAATTGCCCAATTCATTTTTTTTCAGCCAATTGAGATGTTTGCATAGCTTTTATTTCCTCTGACTTTCTGCCTCTGTGTCGCTGGCCAATCTCAACACTCAGAGTCCAAAATCACATCATTTATTTGGCTTTAGGCAGTTTAGATCCAAGCAAAATGGCAGAGAGGAACAACAGGCTGAATATTCCTTCAGTTTTCTGGACACTTAATGTTATTTAGGTTTTTCCTTCCTGCTCACGTGAGACATTGCTAAAAAACAAACATATGGTGCAGCTATCTTTGCCAATGCAATTTCCCCACTGTGGGACACATAAAGGATTATCTATCAATCAATCAATCATTTAAGTCAATCAAAAAGATTATGAACTATTTTAACATAAAAAAACAACAACTTTTTTTTCCCTCACATAAGTCAGTGCACATTTCTGCCCAAGTCATCGTAGTAGTAGGACTCAGGCAGTTATGCTAGGAGGCTAACGAGATGTGTCCCTTCATCGTTTACCTGCCCGTTGGGTTCCTCCGGCTCCTCCCAGCGCACCATCACCGTGTTTTGAGAAATGATGTGGGCCTGCACGTTTCTGGGCGGGCTGGCCGGGGCCTGTTCCCCGGTGCGGGCCTCCACGCGCATGCTGGGGGGCCCCTGGCCGATGCTGTTGAAGGCCGACACCCTGATCTCGTACTCCGTGTTGGGGTACAGGCCCCCGATGCTGTAGCGGGTGGTGGTGATGCTGTCCACCGTCTCGTACTTGCTCTCCGGGCCTTTGGCGCGGTACTGAATGATGTAGTAGGAGACGGGGTCGGGGTTGCCGGAGTCCCAGGTGATGGTCACGCTGGTGGCCGTGGTCTCCGTGACGATGGGTGTGCCGGGAGGCTTCGGCAAAGCTTCGGGAAAAAGGAGAATTTTTATACTCACTCGATAATATTTGTCAGATCACAGCTGCATTGTTCCTTCTGTTTCTTTATCTTCATTTTCTTTATCTGCACTTCCACTGCTGTTTGCACATTCTGGTTAAGAAGCTCTTATCTGATCTCCGCTTCTGTCCAAATCAAATTACAATAAAAAAATATTTGAAATGGCCTGCCACATGGCCGCGCATCGGTGATAGAATCGCAGTAATGAGAGTTGCCTGAATCATGCTTATTAGATAGATCTTTTGATTTTCTTTTTTGTCGAAACCCCATGCAAATTTGTTCCGTGGAACAGTGAGGGGAAAACAGAAAGTAAAAATAGCTCCCTCGAGTCTCAGATTTTTCCTGACATGCACACGTTTGGGGAAGTACTGAGGAAAACCTGAATCAAACTGAATCTGTCTCGCAGTGGAACAAACACAGAAGCCCTTATTCCGCATCCTTTACTTTCCCTGTGACCTTAACCCATAAGGAGCCACAGTGACACCGGTGTAACGAGAACTTTGTTTCCCACAGACTCTTCCTGATGAGGCTTACCACTAATGCCCAATGTTACATATACACTCACTGGCCACTTTATTAGGTACACCATGCTTGTAACGGGTTGGACCCTTTTGCCTTCAGAACTGCCTCAATTCTTCGTGGCATAGATTCAACAAGGTGCTGGAAGCATTCCTCAGAGAGTTTGGTCCATATTGACATGATGGCATCACACAGTTGGTGCAGATTAGTCTGCTGCACATCCATGATGTGAATCTCCCGTTCCACCACATCCCATAATGCTCTATTGGATTGAGATCTGGTGACTGTGGAGGCCATTTGAGTACAGTGAACTCATTGTCATGTTCAAGAAACCAGTCTGAGATGATTCCAGCTTTATGACATGGTGCATTATCCTGCTGAAAGCAGCCATCAGAAGTTGGGTACATCGTGGTCATAAAGGGATGGACATGGTCAGCAACAATACTCAGGTAGGCTGTGGCGTTGCAGCGATGCTCAATTGGTACCAAGGGGCCCAAAGAGTGCCAAGTAAATATTCCCCACACCATTACACCACCACCACCAGCCTGAACCGTTGATACAAGGCAGGATGGATCCATGCTTTCATGTTGTTGACTCCAAATTCTGACCCTACCATCCGAACGTCGCAGCAGAAATCGAGACTCATCAGACCAGGCAACGTTTTTCCAATCTTCTATTGTCCAATTTTGATGAGCTTGTGCAAATTGTAGCCTCAGTTTCCTGTTCTTAGCTGAAAGGAGTGGCACCCAGCGTGGTATTCTGCTGCTGTAGCCCATCTGCCTCAAAGTTGGATGTACTGTGTGTTCAGAGATGATCTTCTGCCTACCTTGGTGGTTATTTGAGTCACTGTTGCCTTTCTATCAGCTCCAA
Organism: Eupleurogrammus muticus; assembly: GCA_036785175.1. Classification (NCBI taxonomy): domain Eukaryota; kingdom Metazoa; phylum Chordata; class Actinopteri; order Scombriformes; family Trichiuridae; genus Eupleurogrammus; species Eupleurogrammus muticus. The sequence goes on from JAYKQN010000014.1 coordinate 2,041,726, forward strand.
CCAGTCTGGCCATTCTCCTCTGACCTCTGGCATCAACAAGGCATTTCCGCCCACAGAACTGCCGCTCACTGGATATTTCTTCTTTTTCGGACCATTCTCCGTAAACCCTAGAGATGGTTGTGCGTGAAAATCCCAGTAGATCAGCAGTTTCTGAAATACTCAGACCACCAACAACCATGCCACCTTTAAAGTCACTCAGATCACCTTTCTTCCCCAAACTGATGCTCGGTTTGAACTGCAGGAGATTGTCTTCACCATGTCTACATGCCTAAATGCACTGAGTTGCCGCCATGTGATTGGTTGATTAGAAATTAAGTGTTAACGAGCAGTTGGACAGGTGTACCTAATAAAGTGGCCAGTGAGTGTATGTCAAAATACAGATCCCTAGGAATAAAAAGTGTTATCCTGAAGGATCCTTTAAGTTCGCATGGATCTTACGGTGACTTCCTTATCAGAACACCTCTTACTTTTCACCAAGACCTGAGCGGTGGACTCGATGATGCCCAGGCTGCTCATGGCCACGCAGGTGTAGTTGGCCGACTCCCGCACGCCGTTCAGCTCCAGCACGTTGCGGCCGATCGGCATCTCGTCCTCGGGGGTCAGGTCCTCGCTGCCCAGCATCCACTTGACGTAGGGCATGGGCGAGCCCACCGCCACGCAGGTGATGTTCACGCTGCCCCCCGGCATGATCTCGTGGTTGGAGGGGGAGATAGAGAAACGGGGGGGCACGCGGCGCACTGGGAAAGGAGGAGAGGTGGGGGGGGGGCAGAAAGGACAGGGAGGGGCGGGGGGCGGGGAAGGTGGGGAGAGGAGACAAGTAGGGGGGGGGTGGGGAGAGAAAGGTGGAGAAAGAGAGAGAGAGAGAGAGAAGGAGGGGGGAGGTGAGGGAGAGAGAATCAGAGAGAAAGAGCCAGAAAGGCAGAAAAAGGAAAAGACCAGATCCAGAGAGAGAGAGAGAGAGAGAATGCCAGAGCAGGAGGAACAGATAGAAAAAAAAGAGAGAAGAGAAGAGGAGAGGTAACAGGAAGGGGGAGAATGAACTTCAGGGTTTTTACAGAAAATTACAAAGGGATATTTCAAAGTTTAGTCCCAATTACTTTATGGTACTGATGATTCCAACAGAAAGACACGGATAAAGTGTTGAGCTCAACCAATCGGAGTGAGCTGCCTACGGAAAATAATAGTGACAAACTCTTGAGTTTCATTTCAACCAGGACATGACACCTATAGTCAGTTTCTCTTCTTTCTTTCTTTTTTTTTTTTGGGGGGGGGGGGTTGATTATCATCGATTTAAGCACAAAAATAATGTTTTTTTTTACTCTAGACAAGTGAGTGGTGACACTAAACTTTACAGGAAACTTAAGGAATAAACTTTACTTCGTTGAGATTTCTGTGCTCTGATGCTTGTGCTCTTTTTTTTTAGTGAAAAAGTATGTGTCATGAGGGGGGGGGGGGCGATCAATAGGCCCTGCCTGCTATTTGCGTCCCCACGAGGAGAACGAACAAGCAAAGCGGCGAGTTGCATCCAATAGTGCGTCTGCCGGTTGCTGGGGTTAGCGGGGGGGGGGGGGGGGTGAGAGAGACTGGACTCATAGGTCACTCGCATGCCTGGGTGACTCAAGAGAGATAATAAGAAAAAAATGGTGGAAAAAAAAAAAAACACAAAGAAGAGAACGGAGAACTGAAGACTGAGAAGGAGACAGAGAGAAGCGAGACACCGGAGAGACAGACAGAGGCGAAGAGGCAGGAAGACAGAGAGAGAGAGAGAGAGATGGAGAGATAGATGGAGAGAGAGAGAGAGAGAGAGACAGAGAGAGAGAGAGAGAGAGAGAGAGAGAGAGAGAGGCAGCTCTGCTTCTCTTCCAGACAATGACAGGCAATGTAGCAAAGGACAGCCACATTGTACAACAAGGTACTGTACAATACATAGGATTCATAACTGATACAGTGTGTAGTCAAATGAATTGGAAAATGTGGACAGGAGAGGGTTCTAATAAAGGAGTAGTGGCAATTACAGAGTGATCATTGGACACATTAAGTAAAGAACACCAAGACAGCATGACAGAGGCAGAACGGGAAAGAACGAGTGCGAGCAAAAAGAGAGAGATATGTGAGGTAGTATGTGCATGTTTATAAGTTAGTAAACTTATGTACATGTGTCTGTCGCTCCTACACATCAGGGTGCAGACAGAATGCAGAAGAAGAAGAGAAAAAAAGGGGAAAGGAGGGGAAGAGGAAGAGGGGAGAGAGGGGGGGTGGAGATAAAGAGAGGATTAGAAGGGGGTTTCGGGGGGAAGGAAGGAAAAAGGGGGAAGAAAAGAGGAGCGAGGAAGAAGAAAACACATGGATCTATTTAAAAAACACGACTATACCAGAGTCAGGCCCATTCAGAAAGTCAGAAAGTCAAGTGCTTCAAAAGTATAAGTAAAAAAAATAAAAATAAATAAAAGTCTAGTAGAGATCGGGTGTCGACGGAACAGAGGAGAAGAAGAAAAGGAAGAAGAGGAGGAGGAGGAGGAGGAGGAGGAGGAGGAGGGAGATACCCCAGGGTTCACAACACAGGAAACAGAGAGAGACAGAGAGAGCAAAACGGACAAACATCTCCGGATGGGAGGAGAGAATGAAAGGGAAGGCAGACAGAGAGCAGAAACATCGGCTAGAAAGTGGCTGAACGCAACACTGGGCGGCTCATACAAGTCATAGAGAACATGACTGTGCAGTAGGAAGAAAGACAAAATAGAGATCAAATAAAGAGGTCACTGTAAAATGCACATAGAGGATTCACTTAAAATAGGTTGCGTTCTTTGAAAGAGACTAATATATATATATATATATCAATAAAAATGTTGAGTAAATACTGCTTTTGCTGCATAACCTCCACTCCTTAAGGAATAACATCATTACTCGGATTCTTCATGGGCCATGAATCTAGAGACAACCGGATGAAAGTTAACATTTCTTTTTTTTTTTTTTTGCATTTAGATTTCAACAAATAATAATAAAAAAATGATTTCACTATCAATTCATGAACGACAGATCAAAGCATTTGGAAATTCTTGTAGGAAAAAACAGAAGCCGAATAAAGAAAAAGAAAAAAAGAGAGATACCCAGAATTGGGTACAGAAGTTGAAGACAAGAAAGAGACAAAGAGACAAAAAAAACAAAAAAAAAACAGGTAGATCTGTTAGAAACAGACATGATTAGGCAGGCATCTCCTCATCTGAGCATGCAGACAGACACACACACACTGCATCCATGCACAGGAAGAACAGCAGATGCAATGCAGCATGAAACAATTCAGTTATTTTGCACTTATCAACACTAAACAAAAAAAAGTGCATGGATTAGTTTGGTAACATGAGCCACGACAGAATGAAGGTGAAGACTCAAGATGCTCATTATGTAATCTGAAACTTCTTATATGTTTAAATCAAAACCCACAAGGAGCCCGCGGAGACAAAAAGGGGGCCGAGTACTTTCGCAATAAAGCGAGCTCATAACCGGCGATAATCCTTCACATGCTCGCGCAGCTTCTGGCTTAAACCTAATGGAGCCGCGGCCCCGCTTCATTCCCCTCCATTTTCCGTACGCCGCGCGAGGAGCTTCCATCTTTATTAGCCGAGCTCTCATTAGTGGCGTCCTCTGCAGGGACTCTGGGCCTGGTGGGGAGGTGGTGGTGGGGGGGGGCTGGGCCCAGACACCAGGATTACCGCCCCGTACAGTATCGCGGCCGTCCAGCGGCGTCACAGCGCTGACATTTACGCAGCGAAGGCCCTGTCCGTCTCAAGGACGCCGCTTTCATTAAGCGCCGTCATAAGAGGGAATCATTAATATCTCCCCCTGGTATCTGTAAATGTGAATGGATATGATTAATTTAAAATGTCAGTCAATACAGCGGCGGAGACTATATTAGAGTAAAGCTGTCCTGTTATTCTATCTGTGGGGATCCACACTGGAGTGTAAGTAAAACTGGTCATTTACATACGGAAAATGCTATTTGGGTAACAGCATTATTAGCCACAAAATGATTGGGCCCCGCATATAAGATGGTATTTTATTTTGGAAATGACATTCCGGCGAGCACGTGAGAGTCAAGCCACACACACACACACACACACACACGTGATTAACGTTCTGCTTTAATGGAATTATTTCACTTTTACGACAGAGAAATGTCAGGGATAAGGACGGAATTTCAGGGAAACTTTCCCCGCAGGACGAGTGTGAAACTGCGTTATGTCTCCAAAAGGCCTTTTTGGTCTCTTTATATTCCTGCAAACACAGGACTAGTTTAAGTGAAAGTACACCACTCTCCATAATATAATATAATATAATATAATATATCACTTATTTTTTTTTACAAGTTCATTGATTATAAAAATAATCGTTGAATGCATTAGGTCTCATTCAGCACGCTGTTGCTTTAGCAGCTTTAGTAGCCTGTTAACTCAGCACTTATTATGCAGGTAAATGTGGATGTATCTCAGTAGAAACACAACTTGAATGACCATCGCCAATCGCCTGCATGATGAATCTCCTCCTAACGCAGGATTCGTCACGCAGCTCCTGTGGTGGTCACCTCCTCCTCCTCCTCCTCCTCCTCGACGCTCTTGTTATTCGGCCTCATGAATTGTAAAGTTTGTGCCGCACCCTCTGACATTATCAGAGAATCTCAGAGAAACTTAACAGCTTAGCGTAGCCGCAGCCGTGAATGATCATTTGCTGCTGGTCCTCCCCACTGTAACTGTGGGATATAACAAAGGAACATGCTAAACACGGTTAATATACTACTTTTATACATATATATATATATTGTATATGATGTTCTTCATTGTTAACCTGAGTCTCAGGAATTAAGAGTGCATCTTGTACCTGTGACCTTTGCATGTTCTTATTAATTGGCTATGTCCATCGTTATATAATTCCCTTCATTTAAGGTAAAAGTCAGAAGTAACTGAGTTTCCTTGTGAATCTACCAGATAATATAAAATATAAAATGTAAATCCATGTAGGAGACAGGGAGTAAAATCTGGCTGTTACTTCCCAGATGAGCTGCAGAAAGTCTGTTTGTTCATATATATATATTTAAATTAAATACATGCAAAGTGTCTCTTTAAGTACAAGGAAGACAATTTGTACAATACTTGCTGTGGTGATTATTCTTTTTGCATCTTGAGTTCATGTCATGAATCTGGCAAAAAAAAATAAGATAAATCTGCAGACACATACAGATCCATGAAAGCATGGCGTGTTCGAGCGTGATTGGCGGTGCAGGGTTTACACTCGATGCAACAAGTGCAGGGATGTGGTGACATGGGAGCTGGGATACGACATTGATGAAACAAAAGGAAGTGTGGGGGGGGGGGGGGGAAGCAATAAGACACGACAAGACAGCAAGTTCAATAACAATCACGATTCGGGCATATCAGTAGGCCTGAACACACACACACACACACACACACACACACACAAACACACACACTGTGCCATGCTCCTCGTGTCAGTCAACACACACATGCAAGTGGTGCTCCTTTCTCTTTCTCTCTCTCGCTCCTTCCATGCAAACATCGCTTCTTTATCATCTTCCAATTCTTGGGTCTCCATGACAACAAGATCATACCATGCAGAAAACATTGATCGGGGGGGGGGGGAGGGAGTGAAGGCAACACCAAGGGTTCTGCACACAAGGCCTCACAATGCAGTCAATGCACTCGCTGCATGGGCAGGCCACTTCATGGTAGCAGCTCTACAGAATCAACTCTCTTCTTTTGGGAGACAGCTTTAAACTTCAAAACCTATAGTCCGGTGTCCTTTAGAGGGTTTTTTTTTTTCTTTTTTTTTTCTTTTTTGTTTCTCTCTGTTTCAATAAGTGAAGCTTTCTGAAACAAAGGAGTAACAAAAGAAAAGAAAGAGCACACCAACCTTCTCGAAGCTCTGAGGGATGGAAGGGGGTTGATGCAGAACACAATGACGTGAGGGGGAGGGGGGGGGGGGGAGAGAGAGAACGGGGAAACACAGAGAGAATAAAAACGGCCAGCGCAAAGCCACTCATCCCCCACACACACACACACACACACACACACCTGCAAATGCACTCACACCAACACCCACACACACACACACACCTGCAAATGCACTCACACCAACACACACACACACTCCTCCGATATCCCACTTCACATAGAAACTACTCATAAATATGAACATTGGTCATGGTCTTTCATCCATAAGCCAGTGACACCCACAGTCCAGAGGCTAGAATCAGTTAAACAGGGATCCTATGGGTGCGGCGTGGCGCCATTCATGTAAACACGTTAACCACAAGCTGTGGTCCTACTCGTTTAATGTCCAATTTCAATTAAAACTCCCGAATCTGCCTCTAGTACAGAAACCGTTTTAGTAGACAGATCAGTGATGTTGCCATGCAGTTAAACCCCGGCGCGGCCCCCAAAACGCTTTCTCTGTTCAATTGGAATCGCGGGGGCTCGCACCCGGGTTTAAGGTGGACTTGTTAAGGGCGGTTGTGAAAGAATACCAAACAACAAGGTCAACATATACTGTAGACAATGGATGGGTTAGTAATACGTGTTTAAGAGCACAGGAATGGGAATAAATAATCATTTAATACCAACAGCACCTTATGTGTAGTGATTCCTGCGTGTTTGTGCGTGTGTGTGTGTGCGTGTGTGTGTGTGCTCGTGTTCACGCGTGTTCCGTGTTCCCATCCTACCTCGCACGTAGAGGTTGGCGGGAGAAGAGTAGCGCACGCCCTGAGAGTTGGTGGCGACACACTCGTACTTCCCCTGGTCCGTCTCCTCGCTGTTCTCAATCTGTAGCGCTCCTGATGGAGGACACACACACACACACACACACACACACACACACACACACACACACACACACAGAACAGAATAAAGAGTTTAGAAGAAAACATCTCCACTAGTTCCTCCTTTTTTATCCTTCATCATTTCTCTGCTTCCGTGCTGTTTTGACTCTGGGGTATTCTCGCCTCCCTCGCTTCGATATCCAGCAATTTCCTCATTATTAGAGCGAAGCCGCATCTGAATAGTTTTAGGCTTTTGTAGATTACTCATCCACTCGTTCGTATCTGGATCGACGGATCGATTCGTGGCTCACGCTGCAGGCCTGGACGTTTCCCCGTGCAACACACCGAACCCCCAGATTGCTCGTGATGAGCTGCAGTGTGTGTATGTGTGTGTGTGTGTGTGTGTGTGTGGTTGGAGGACCAGGAAGGCCATGATTTACCGTTTCCTACCATGGATCAAAACAGGAACACGTCGTCACCCTAATGAAATAACGGCATAAACTAGACGTATTAATCATCTCAATCAACGAGGCCTCGGCAGTGGTTCACTGTGAAGACACAGAGGAAGCCACTTATGAAACATCGAAGAATAAAGTGAAGATTTGACCATTTTAGGCTGATTTCAGGCAACTTAAACCTGACTTAAACTCTCCTTTCATTCCGTAGGGGAAACTCTAAACTTACATAAATGTAAAATCAAATTGTTCTGGACACAGCTCTCTTTTTTTTCAACATTTTTCCAGGTCTCCTTTGCCATTTTTTTATATTATTGAGATTAACTTTTTGCAAAGAAGAACATGTTTCATGAACTGAAGATCCTGGAACTTCTTTTTTTTTTTCTTTATATTTGGCTTAATATTGATTGAATTTATTGATATGCACATATATATGCATATTAAATTATTAAGCCATAACATGAAACATTACAGCCTAAAGCCTTTATCTTATTATATATATCTTATAATTCTGCAGCCATCATCATGAAAGCTTGTTAAATTAAAAAAAAAGCATCTTCAAGAGACGATTTAGGCCAAAAACTCCTTTTTTTACCAAGAAATGACTGAAGCCGTTATTTTAATAGGGTGGAAATGTTCAAGATTCAAAAGTTAATTCAATGTTTAGGAGTTTAGAAAAAGTTGTGTGATACATTTAATTGACACTCAAAGGCTTTTCTGTTGTGCACCTTCTGCTACAGATGCCTCAAAGCTGCTGCAGAAGTTCGACCTCGCGCTGCTCTTTAACTCCCCGACTCGTCCCCCTTCGCTTCCTGAATTTTCATCCTCCCACCGTCGTCTCGTAGCGATAAACAACGTCTCCATAAACACGCTATAATTACACGCGGCGTTCGCCAGGTTTGCTTTTGTTGTCCTCGTTTCAAAGGCCGCTATTCTTACTGCCTATTGAATTACCGGCAGGTTTTTTTTTTTTCTGCTCTGACACGTCCAACTCATCTGAAACTGACTTTGACAAGAAGCCTGAGGAGGAAGCACAGAACCGTGCATTACACTCTGCTGCAAAAAAAGACCCATAACAAAATCACACACACACACACACACACACACACACACGCACACACACACACTTACACACAGCTAGTTAAAGTCTGATAGAAAGCAGTTTTTTATCAGATAGTCTGTGAGATTGATAAAAGGAATCCGACTCCTGCGAGACAGACCAGATAGCAGTGAAGAAAAGTGAGATTTTTAAGGGATGAAATGACCCTTTAAATTGTCTTAGGAAAGGGAGTAAAGGGTAGAAAGAGAAAATAAAAAGGAGAAAGTTCAATTAAGATTTACTTTTCCTGAAACTGAAAAGGAACTCGAGGCCACACACATAGGTAGAAAATCTTAATTTGTATTTAAAGGGTGAAAACACATTTTAGTTTTCATAAGAAGCAAATATAAATAGTTTCTAACACACCATATGTGGAACGATAACTACATAGAGATAAGATAAGATATGACTTTATTGATCCCACAATGGGGAAATTCTCTTGTTACTGCAGCGTACAGAGTAGAAAAAAAGAAAAGAAAAGCTATAAAAAAATAAAAATACACAACACTATGTACAAAATTGGTAGAATTTGTTGATCCGCATACACAGTATGCATTATGGACATAGAATGGAGAAAAAATATTAATAAATAGCAAGAAAAAAGTATGCATAAGCAAAGCATATATACATACATACATGCACGTACATACACACATATTTACATGTTTGCATATATATACACACACACATATACATACACAGCTAATGCATACTTAAGGTGCAGGGTGTGTGTGTAGAGTAAAGTAGGCAGCAAGGAGAAGCGGTTACTGTTGTATAAACAGATAATAAACATCAATATTGTAAAAGTCACTTGTAACACTAACTTACATTAAACACTTACAAATGTACTTGTATTCGCGTCCGACTTACGTGAGAGGCTTATAAAGCATTTATTAAACGCTGGTCTGGTCGGCCAGCAGAACAAACGCGACGACAAAGCAGCGGAAAAGATCAGCAGAATTAAAACAGATTCTTAAATTGATGTTATTATCGGCCGCCGGCCGTGTACACATGCACTTAGTGCGGCGTCCTAATGGAGGAAAAAAAAAAGCTTATTAAATCTTAGAAACCCGATCAGATGGGACTAAATGGGTCCTCTGACGGAAAGTGTGTGTGTGTGTGTGTGATCAGTATATGCAGAGGTACAAACAACGTTTTTTTAAGGCTCGGGGGAAACAAACTTTGACTTGTTTTACTCAGTGAGAGCAGCGCTGCTGCGAGGCCCTGCGAGCTGAAGCTGAAGCTGTCATCCATTTGCAGTTACATGAAAGGAAAACAGCTTGTTCTCTCTATACTCACAAGTACAGGGGGGATGGGGAGTTAGGAGATAAACAAGAATAAATTATCTGCTCCTTCCCGAAGACGGAGCGTAGGAAGGATGGAGCCGGACAGGTGGAGCTCTGCAAACAGGAGCTCATCCGACAGGTGGAAGCAGCTCATGTGGCTAACCATCAGCACAAATTTAAATTCCCGCAGTATAAATCTCCTTTTATGCAAAAACATGTCATCGCCGCTCATTGAGAGAGACAGATGCTGGGTATGAAACACACACGCACGAGGGTCAACACACACAAGCCGCAGGAGTTGGAGGGGGGGGCGAAAAAGATGCGTTTAAAGGGAGAAGAAAAATGCAAATTACTACAGTGTATGTGACAAATCAGGGATGGCGACATGAGAAAGTGAAAAACCTTTAAAATACAGGTTTAAAAGCACGCAGCAAGTCTGTTCAACATTTGCTGCTCCTGTTGGTGTCCTTTCATTTGAAAGTCCATTTGTACCTTTTTTAATTTTACTTTGTGAACTTTCACAGCCACATAAAGTCAACAATATCAACAGCCTTTTACCATCTAAAAAACATTGCCAAAATCAAAAATATAGTGTCTAAACCAGACTTGGAGAGACTGATCCATGCATTTGTCTCCAGCAGGTTAGACTACTGCAATGGCCTGCTCACTGGTCTCTCTAAACGAGCTGTTTCTAAACGAACTACAGAACATTCAGAACGCTGCAGCTCGAGTCCTGACCAGAACCAGAAAATATGACCATATTAGTCTAGTGCTCATGTCTCTGCACTGGCTTCCTGTCAGTCAGAGAATAGACTTTAAAACAGCTTTACTTGTCTACAAGTCTCTTCATGGTCTAGCACCAAAATACATCTATGACATGTTAGAGCCATACGAGCCATCTAGGACCCTGAGAACCTCAGTAACTGGTCTCCTGCAGGTGCCCAGAGTCAGGACTAAACACGGTGAAGCTACATTCCAGTTTTCTGCAGCTAAAATCTGGAACAGTCTTCCAGACAATGTGAGACAGGCCTCAACGCTGACAATGTTTAAGACCAGGTTGAAAACAGTTCTGTTTAACCGTGCATATGAAAACTGAAAGTATCTTATCT